>CM053606.1:76625733-76667949 GCA_028646535.1 Procyon lotor | reverse complement strand
AGATTTTATTTATTTATTTGTCAGAGAGAGATTGAGAGCGAGAGATTGACAGGCAGGGAGAGCTTCAGGCAGAGCAGGCAGAGGGAGAAGCAGGCTCCCCGCTGAGCAGTGAGTCTGATGTGAAACTTGATCCCAAGGTCCTGGGATTATGACCTGAGTTGAAGGCAAACACTTAATGACTGAGCCACTCAGGCATCCCTAGTTATTCATTCTCTTGATTTCACATCATAATTAGTTATTTTCTTAGGAAATTGTAGCACATCTTTGAATTCAAATACCACAAATAATTCTTAAATATGTATGTGTGTGTGTGTAAATATATATATATATAGAGAGAGAGAGAGAGGGAGGGAGAGAGAAAAAGAGAATTTTCTTCCATAATCCAGACTCATATTCAATTAAAACCAGAGATAAATTGAATGCCATATGTCTAAAACTAACCCATACTCAGCCTTCATCTTGAGTTACTGATAGCATTTGAATTGCTTACTCTGTTTTACCTTTGAGTCATTTTCTTTGCTTGACTTTCAGAACTCCACACGCTTTGTTTATTCTTCAATCTAGGTCATTGCTTCTCAATTTCTCTGCTGGCTTCTCCTCATTTTCCAGACTTGAAAACACAATTACATAGAGCTCAGTCCTTATGTGGTTATGGAAACATAAGTTTCAAGAGCTGCCATCTGTAAGCTGGAGACCCACAAAACCAATGGAGTAAATTCTAGTGTGAGTCCTGAGCCCTGAGAACCAAGAACACTGATGGTGGAAGACTCAGTCCTACGGCAGGAGAAAAACAATGTCTCAGCTCATGCAGTCAGGGCAAAAAGAAAGAGTAAATTCTTCCTCCAGTTTTTGTTGGAGGCCCTATTCAGGCCCTCAATGGATTGGATAATGGCCTCCCCCCACCCACATTACTTAGTCTACTGATTCAATGCTAATTTCACCCTGAAACACTGTTACAGACACACTCAGAGATAACAGGTAGGCAAATATCTGGGTACCCTGTGATCCAGTCAAATTCACACATAAAATTAACCATGACACTGTCTACGTATTAATGTCTCCACAGTTTATATCTCAATTCTGCTACATTCAGTAAATTCCTGAACGACAGATCTAGTTTATTCTCCTCTATGTGGTATCACTTGGATGTCTTAGGGATATCTAAAGTTTAGTATGTTCAAAATTGAGCTCTCACAAGAAAGTATTTCTTCTTCAGTTTTCCCCAACTCAGTTGATAGATGTTTCACTTTTCCACTTCTTCAAGTAAACATTTACAATCATTAAGTATTTTTTCTTTTGCATTCCAAATTGTTTTGCCTGTGATTTTAAAATATCTTCAGACTCTGGAAATTTCTTATCACTTCTACTTCCATCACCGTGGCCCAAACTACAATCGTTTCTCGCCCAGATCACTGTGAATACTTCCACCATCTGTTCCTCTGCTCTCAGCATGGTAGCCCTAAAGACATTTTCTTTTCTTCTCTTTCTTGGCATGAGTTAGATTATATCACTCTTCTCCTCAAAATCCAATGGTGGCATCCCACCACATTCAAAAGATAAAGTTCTTATGTTGACCCACAAAGCTCTAGATGATCCATTAGCTCCACCCTCACAAACATCCTCTTCTCTTAATATTTTATGCCTTGTTCATTTGGCTGCATCCATACTGGCCTCCTTGAGCATCTCCCATATTCCTAGGGATATTCTCACAATAGGGACTTCAAATGGCGACCTCAACCTAGAACTTTCCCTCTCAGTCCCAGCTCAGATAACCTCTAACTTATTCCTTTACCTGTCCTGGGGTTTTCCTTTAATATTTTCTTCTTAGCAAGGTTTTATGACAATATTACATAAAATTGTAATCTATATTATACTCCTATATGTATACATATATACACATATATACGTATGTTTATATATATAATGCTATATATATATTCTATATCCCTATATAATCCCTATATTATACACCCGATCTCTCTTGCCTATTTTTAGCCATTACACTTACCACCATCAAAAATACTTATATATATATACATGTATATATAAATATGTATGTATATGTATATACACACATATATATGTATGTTTATGTGTGTGTGTACATATATATATTATTTTTCCTACTAGAAAATATCCTCTTAATGGGTTAGGTTTCTGTCACATAGTAAATGCTCATAGTAAATGCGCTCATAGTAAATGCTCAATTCTACTGAATAAATAACTAGCTGGGATCACCATCTTATTCCCCAAATATTCACCTCTTTCTTATTTATTACATTGGAAAATGAAAGTTTCACATGGAAATCATCAGTCAGAAACCTCTTCCTGATCCCACACCTTCAATTAATCACAAAGCTTTTTCAATTTTATCTTCTGAATGGATATTCAGAAGATTATGATTCTATAATCATAACACCATCTTAGCTTATAAATTAAAAATGTATTATCTATAATACTAGACATCTTTCTGCTTCTCATCTTATCTGCCTCAGATACATGCACAAATCTGCCGGAGTAGTCTTTCTACTGATCTTGTCACTCCTTGATTAAAATTAGTACCTCATTTGTCTTTCTAAGCTCAGAATGACATTCAAGACATTTTACTTTATGGTTTCTGGCTATCTCTCTGTCTTAAACTGCTGAAATTGTTCCACACATGCTCAATGACTGGAACACAGTTTCCAAAGCACACATGGCACTCTCTTGACTTGCACACGGCTATCCCTGTGTATTCAATGTCAGTCCCCTTCTCTCTTCATCTGACAAGATTATTTATTTTCCAATAATCAGCCCAGTTATTCCCACTTACCCTCTTGGAGGAAAAACAAAATTCAAAAATATTAACCATAATAAATATTACTAACCTCTCAGGCCATTTCATGCATCTAGTGCATTTCACTAAGTACTCGATAGCATTTGGTGCATATATTTATATCAGCGCACAGGATGCTATTGGGCATATACCCATCTGGAGGTCAGCTTTCTGCTACCTCCAAAATGTGAAGTTTGTGAAGGAAGAGACCATGTTTTTCACTGGTGTATTCCTAATGCCCAGCTCAATGCCTAATGGTAGATGCTCAAAAACCAATTGCAACCTGCACAAAATGATGTTATCACTGGGAGATAAAAAGGAAAAAAAAATTCTTCCCAACTAAGATGATGACCACATAGTATAATTATATAGAACATGAAGAGGATTTTCTGGCCTCAAGGTGTTCAGATAATGTAAACCTGCTTTGATGCCAGACTGGTTTAGACACAGGTAATCAAGAGCCTGCTCCTGCAGAGGGTGCTTCATGGTTTATAGAATATTATCTTTCAGGCTAAATTTTCCACAGGCTGTTTTATCTCTTTGTAGAAGTAAGTGAGATTGAGATAATTAAAGAAACAAAAAGGAGAATAAATAAGCTCCCATATTTACTTATGTCCCCTCCATCAGTGTCGTCTCACCTAGTTTTAATCTGCTAGAGATATATATTGACTAAGTTATCTTTTTCTTAAAAGAACATACATAATAAGTAAATTGTTGAAACTCCAAGTGATGATGCTTCACATCCTATTCTTTCTTCTGAACTCATAACAAAAAGAGAAAACATTGCTTTTTAGATGAAAAGTACATTACCCAACAAAGCAATTCTTTTTTTTTCCCCCCTTCTTTAATTTTCTTTTAGGTTTACTGTTACATAGATTGAATCATTCCTGTGGGTATAAACATGAATTTGATTTAAAAACCTTCTTTGTAAGCTCCTAGGCTACAAAGAGTAAGAAAAATGTTGAAACTGTTCACATAAACAACAAACTTAACTTGAAAAACAGCAATATTGCTGAAAATTTAAGATAAATTAAATAATTTGAATAATAATGGAATACTTGTATAGAGTAGTAATGTATCAGTCCGTCTTCTAGCAATCTGTAAATAGTAACACTGTATTTTCTGTCGTTATGCTCATTATACACATGGAAAACCTGAGAAGGGATATTTTAATAACTTTTTAACTTTGTAAATATAAATAAATTTACAAATTCAGATTCACTCAGTGAAAATTGTAGAGATGGAAACTGCCTAATAAAATATTAACTGAGACAATATTGAATAAAAACTATTAATATATATTTATGTATATATAAATACATATATTTATATATTTATCTGACCCTTGAACAACATAGCTTTGAATGGTACAGGTCCACTTATACAAGAATTTTTAAAAATAAGTACAGTGGTGGGGCACCTGGGTGGCTCAGTGGGTTAAAGCCTCTGCCTTCAGCTCAGGTCATGATCTCAGGGTCCTGGGATCGAGCCCCACATCGGGCTCTCTGCTCAATGGGGAGCCTGCTTCCCCCTCTCTCTTTGCCTGCCTCTCTGCCTGCTTGTCATCTCTCTCTCTCTGTCAAATAAATAAATAAAATGTTTTAAAAAAATAAGTACAGTGCATGGGGCGTGTGGGTGGCACAGTCGATCGAGTGTCTAACTTGGTTTTGGCTCAGGTCATGATCTCAGAGTTGTGAGATCAAGCCCCATGTTGGGCTCTGCATTCAGCATAGAGTCTGCTTGAGATTCTCTCTCCTTCTCCCTCTGCCACTCACACTTGTGCACTGACTCTCTCTCTCTCTCTCTCAAATAAATAAATAAATAAATAAATAAATAAATCTTTAAAAAAATAAGTACGGTACTATAAATGTATTTTCTCTTCATTATGATTTTCGTAATAACGTTTTCTTTTCTCTAGCTTACTTTACTGTAAGAATACAGTGTATACATATAACATACAAGGTATGTGTTAATCTAATGTTCATGTTATCCATAAGGCTTCCAGACAGCAGTAGGCTATTGGTAGTTAAGTTTTTGGAGAGTCAAAAGTTATACATGGAGTTTTGACTGAATGAGGGTCAATACCCTCAACCCTTGGGTTGTTCAAGGGTGAATTCATATGTACATATATTTATGTGTTATATGTATATATATATATGATATACATACACATATTTTATATAGATGTGTGCGTGTTCTGAGATAATAAAAGAGCAAATGTTAAAATGCATTTCCCACTACCATCTTTTAATGTATTAATGTAGAGACTTCTTCCACTTGGATCCATTCCCTTTCATTTTTCTGTTGAGATAGACTGAATAGCTAACCACTTTGAAATCCCCCAGCTTGCAGCACTATGTGCATCTATGAAGTCATCCGTGACTTTTCCTCTTAAAGCCTTCTAAATAGCAAGTTCTGTATTTTTTGCCTGATATGATAGGAAAGAATACAGGAAGAAAAGCAAAAAATAAAGAAAACAGATGTAAACTGATTGTATGTTTGCTTATGTTTATAACATGACGTTTCTTGGTTTCAATTTATCTCTCATTTTGAATTGCAGAGGTCTTTGATGTGTGAACTTTATTTGTAGACTATCACATTTATTATTCATGCTTCATAAATAATAAATGAAAGCAATAATAATGAAATAAAAATGTATGAGACTATCTACTTCTAAGATGATGAAAAACAACTTTAGAAATTATTTGACCTAACAGAAATATTAGCAAGAACAAAAAAATTTAAAGAAAACTTTAAGGAGTCAGACAAAATTGCAAGATTTACTTATTTTATTTCATTGAGGGGGAATTTGCATATGGTGAAATGACAGATCTTTACAATTCAATGAGTCTTTGATGGCACTTCTTATAGTTAGTATTTTTTCATTTCATTTAAAATATAAGAAGTCTGTCTTAGTATAGTTCTACTTATCAACCCACTTTTTATGCCTGTGGTGTCATACAGTTCACATCTACAAATCTTATAAATCCAACAATACAATGGTATAATTTTTGTTTTAAGATGCCAGTTTTTCTATTAAAAGACCCAACACATTTCATTTGTGTTGTTCTCCTGTTTGCATACGTTCTTTTTCTCTTGCTTCTTTCAAGGTTTTTTCCTGTATCTCTGGTTTTAAGCAGCTAGACTAAATGTGTCTCAATTGTGGTTTTCTTTGTACTTCTCCTTCTTGGGATTTGCCATCCTTCTTGGCTCTGTCAACTCGTGCTTCACACCAAGTAGAGGATATTTTTAGCTTTTCTTTTCTCCGCAAAGTTTTTCTCACTTATTCTCTCTTCTCTTTCTGAGATGCCAATTACGCAGATATTTTACCACTTGATATTGCCCAGAGGTTATTTGACTTCAAGTTCACCGTCTTTGTCTTTTGTCATCTCCAATCTGCTGGAAAGCCCATGGGGTGACATTTTCATTTTAGACACTGGACTTTTCAGTTTTCAAATTTCTATTTTTTTATACATTCCAATTCTTTTCTGAGATTCTTCGTTGGTTCATCTTTTTCTTTGAGCCTTGAGCTGAATTAACTTAAATGCTTGAAAATTCTTGTCTGCTAGGGGCACCTAGGTGGCTTAGTCAGTCGAGTATCAGATTCTTGGTTTCAGCTCAGGTTTTGATCTCAGGGTGGTGGGATGAAGCCCTGGATTGGCTCCATGCTCTGTGCAGAGTCCACTTGTCTCTCTCTCCTTCTGCTTCTCCTCCCGCCCCCACTTGTGTATTCTTACTTTCTCTCAAATAAGTAAATAAAATCTTTAAAAATAAATAAATAATAAAATCCTTGTCTGCTATTCCAGTATCTAAGCCCCCTGAAAGTTATGTCTCTTGATTTTTTCCCCTTAAATATTAGTAAAAATTTCCTATTCCTTTCCATTTCAAATAATTTTTATTGTGTAGGAAACACTGTGAATAAAATGTTTTAGACATTCTCTTATTATGATATTTTCTCCCAAAGTATTAATTTTTATTTTAATAGGTACGTAAATTAATAAGTACCCACTTTTAATATTTGTGTCAGTTTTTAGACAGCTTAAGGTATTTACCAAGCTCTTCTGACTCAGGACCTCACATTCCAAACTCTGCTTCCTCTGATAGCACAAACTGATATCCCTGCGAAGTCTTTTCTGTCTTCTAAATGCCTCTTTCCAACAGGTTCTCTGGAGTTTCTCCCTCTCATATGTAGTTCAGAAGTCACTCAAGGATTTGAGATGCATTAATATGCAGATTTTGGGCTCTCCACTTGTGTGATTTCCTCCTTGTTATATTTGTTTTATTCTCTATCCTTCAATTTCCAGCCGCCCAGAAAATCTCAAAAACACTTCAAGCTAAAAGGACTGGACTTTACTGCTTGAGTTCAAGCTATCCAATTGCTTGTGGACAAGACATTGCCCTCAGGAAGAAAGCTAAAAAAAATGTGAATATCAACCAGTATGGTTTCATTTTTTAATAGGCTGGATCCTTTCCTGTCTCTATTTTTTAATTCTCTCCACTACCATCAAACAATCTTTTTCCATAGTTTATAATTTTTATTTATGGAAAAATTAGTGTGATGCAAGCTATCTCTATTACCAGAACCAGGACTCCAAAGAATTTCCTTTTTACTGTATATTTCAACAACTCAGTATCTCCTTAATTTGTTTTTATCTCAGTTCCCAATTAGGTTAGTTTATTTTTGTGGGTTTTGTCATTATTCAGATGTTCAGTGTAGCTGAACTTATCCTACTTAAAATGGCACTATACACCAAATTAATTTCATTTGCTGAATCTTACTCTAATAAATTTTCACTGATCTTCAGAATTATTTCTTGTAACCAAAGATATTAATTTTAATCTGTTTAGAATTAAAATATCCCATGATGCCTTTTACTCTGGATGATGCATTTTAAATAAATTAGGAGCTACACTAGTTTCACATTAGGGTTGTCTAGTGAAAATAATTTTATATCATTAAAATAACTATCACCTGAAAACATAATTTATCTGATTTTAGAAATCAGACCCACACCTTCAGTCTTTTGTGTTTAATTGAAACTCTTGATATAATTTATTCTCAGAAATATGAACACTAAACACCTTGGTGATTTTAGAGACAAAATATTCAAAATCATAAGTGGTTACATTTTTCACAAGCAAGATCTTATTATTAATAGTCCCTGGCTCTATATATGATCTTTAACTAGTGATATAAGTAAGGTATCTAATTTTATTTTTAATTGAAGTTATCAAGAATAGGGAAAAATTAACTCATTGAGTTTGACTAGTGCGTGACAGCAGAAATGAGATGAGTAAAATGTCTGCAGCATCCTTTCACTATTTTGAATCTTTCATGCTCAGCAGAAAATCAGGATGCTCATACTCTCTGCTATTAAAGTACATAAACCCCAGAGACTTGTAATTTCCAGGCAATCCAAAAGCAATTCAAGTTTAATGTAGTCAATCATCTATATCAAATAATTTTGTTTATAGCAGTATATTTCAATTCATCTTCCTGAAACTTAACTTTTCTCATATTATGCAACTTACTCCACAATGCATCTAGAATTCTCTGATGTGTTTGTTTATATGAATGGAGGAATCCAAGATGAATGGCTATTAGCCCTTTCCTACTTTCCTCTAGCTAGCCCAAAAATGAAGAAAATTAATCTGGCAACTTTAGGCTCATCCTATTTCAGGTCCAGAGTCAGAAAATCCAGTGTAGTGTACAGGTTAATGAGAGCCAGAAATAATTTGCTGCCTTTTGACCAGTGTGAATATAGACTTCAATAGACTTCACATAATCCTGGAGACAAAGCTGATTATCCAAAACTCTCACAGTGAAAGGCTTATCTAGATAACTACCCCTTAATATAAAGCACCAATTTGCATTCTAAGATTGGAGTCCTGCAGAGAGATTTGCTTATAGCTCTATGCCTATGTCTAGTTGCTTGTAGTTCTCAGTGCACAAAGGTACCAAACCTTGTTTCCAGTGTTACAGTGAACACACAATTGGCCTTGTGCCAAGAATTGACATGCGTCAAAGATCTTTATATTCATCCAACTCATCCTTTCTTGCATCTCTGTCCCTGGAGTTTACTTAGAGCACTTGGATGATAATGATAGCTCTTTAAGAACCCAAACTTACAGTCTTCCGAGATCTCTCATAATAAGCCATTCAGTTCCAGTCAGGTGCCCAATCCTTATGCAGCCCTAGACTCCCCCTCTCTCTTTTTGGTAGGTTTGGAATTGGTGCTTTTATTTGCATACTGTATGTTAGGGACTATACGAGATACTTTTTATGCTATTTCATTCAATACCCAACTTCATGAGGCTGGTACAACAGTATACTCATTTTACAGATGAGGGCCCTGGGGTTATGAAGATTAAATATTATGTCTAATTACATCCAGCTATGAAATAGTTGTTAAGATTTCAAACAGGTCTGTCTCATTCCTAAGCTGCTTTTCCCCCACATCATGAAACCTCTGATGATTCTGTACATCACTGTTATCAGTTCTCATTCCCTATTAGCCAAAAACATGAAGAAATGAGCTTTACTGAAGAAACATCACATGTTAACGTTAGACTAGCACACCACATGTGTGAGTCTAGTGTAAGTCTAGTGAGTCAAACAAGATGAAAAATAAATGTGTCAAGGTTGAGACCAGCAAACATTTTTTATAAACAAACCTGCATTTAAATACTAACACTTATTACCTATATGGCTTCAGTTAGGTTGCTTAGCTTTACAAAAAAAATTTTTTTTTTGCATTTTTGGTATAAGTTTGTTGATTTGTTTGTAATTTAGTAAAAACAATATCACTTACCTTGAAGATTTTGGAGGGAGAGGGGACTAAAAATGCAAGTTTAAATTAGATAGAAGAAGTACAGAAGTTAGAAATCTCTTGATAATGATGGAGTTTTTTTTATCCTAGGGGAGAGACATCAAGAATTATTTAGACATTTCACGTGCAACCCAGTCTCAAAGACCTGTGTTCTCAGAAGGACTACTTACATGCCTAACAGAATCACTAACATAAAACTACCTTATTTCCCTTATTTATTCTGAGAGAGTAAGAAAATAAATATGTCTATGTACATGATAAACTCTTATTAGTAAAAAACTATTACAGTGGAAATTTCTAATTTTGTCTTTGAAATGCCCCTTCAGTATTTGTAAGTGAGAGTATGAAGAGGTCATGGAGAAATTATCTCGGGCCAAAGTTTATATATGCAAAAGTTGACATCTTCCTCAGAAACTTTTGAACTAAAGCTTGAGAACCTTTTTTAATCTCCATAGTAGAAAGATTATGAAATATAGGACATTCTTAATGACTCTGTTTCCAGATATTTGGAGGATGCCAGCATGAGAAAATTCAGCCAATGTGTAGAAAAACATAGAATGTGATCCAATACTCAGTTCTCAATTCCTACTTTTTCTTGATTTATAAGTAATCATGATGTAGTTCATCATTCCCTCCTCCTGAGAACTTGGCTTTGAAGACTTCACATATTCCTGGTTTTCCTTCCACTTCACTGCTCCCTTCTGAATCTTCCTGCTGGTTCTTCCTTCTCTCTTGAATCTAAACATTGATGCTCTGGGTTGGGTTCTAATACATCTTTTCCTCTCCATCTATATTCACTCCTTGGGTAATCTCAGTCACTTTATTTATTTTTTACTAATTTTTTTATTTTAAACCCTATATAGTTAACATACAGTGTTATATTAGTGTCAGGCATACAATACAGTGATTCAGCAATTCTAAACACTCTTCAGTGCTCATTATGATAAGTGTACTCCTCAATCCCCACCACCTATTTCACCCATCCCCCCCCACTTTCCCTCATTTAGTCACTTTAAATATGCTCTCTATGCTGATGATTTTCAAATTTAAATATCTGAACTCAACACTCATGTATCTTACAGCTTACTCACCACTACCACTTGGATATTTAATAGGCATTTTAAACTTAACATGAGCAGAACTGAACTCCTTATTTGTCCTCCACCCCAAACCAATTCCTCTGTGCTTTTCTGGACCAGAAGAATAACAACCCTATTCTTCCATTTCCTAAAGCCAAAACCCCAAGAATCACTCATGATTTACTTCTCATCTTATACCATACCTGTTCTTACAGTAAAACCCATTGGCTCTATCATCAATATATAAGCGGGCTCCAACCACTTCACACATAGTTTATGACTCTTGTTCAAGCCATAATCATTACTCTCTTGGATTATTAATTCAGTAACTTCTAATATGGCTTCTGCCATTTCCTGCTTTCAGCTTACTCCTAGTAGTTTACTCAAAGTGATCCTATTAAAATAAACCAAGTAATCTCATTCTTTGTTATGATGACTTCTCTTCTCACTTGGAGAAAAAGCCTGTACTCGCTCTGTCTTAGTCATGAAGGTCTTGATATTCTGGCATTTGAGTAAAGAGCTGAAGGGGGGTGGGGGTGCCTGGGTGTCTCAGTGGGTCAAAGCCTCTGCCTTTGGCTCAGGTCATGATCTCAAGGTCCTGGGATTGAGCCCCGCATCGGGCTCTCTGCTCGGCAGGGGATCTGCTTCCCCTTCTCTCTCTGCCTGCCTCTCTGCCCGCTTGTCATCTCTCTCTCTCTCTGTCAAATAAATAAAAATAAATCTTTGAGAAAACAAAAAAGAGCTGAAGGGAGTGAGAAAAAAAAATCCTGTTATCTGCCAGAAAAGCATTTCAAGTTGAAGAAATGGCAAATGCAAAAGCTTTGAGATGAAAGCATACTTTGTTGCTCAAAAACCAACAAGACTGGCATGGAATTTGAACTCAGACAAACCCGTGTTCAAATTCTGTCGCTACAACTTACTGACTCTGACTTTTCGCAAAACTATAGAAACGACAGTAATCAGGATGCTGAATGCCAATTGGATGTTGTTTCTCAATTTCCTCACTTATTAAAAAAATATTTTATTTATTTATTTGATACACAGAGAGAGAGAGATCACAAGCAAGAAGAGAGGCAGGCAGAGAGAAGAGGAAGCAGGCTCCCCGCTGAGCAGAGAGCCCAATGCGGGGCTCTATCTCAGGACCCTGGGATCATGACCTGAGCCAAAGGCAGAGGCTTCAACTCACTGAGACACCCAGGCGTCCTATCAATTTCTTCATTTAATAAATATTATTGAGCACATTTTATGAGCACATTATAAGTTAGATGTTCTAGACACTAAGGATAGCAAGTGAATGGAGGAATAAAAGTCCCTGTCATGTTTTGATGATGGGAGAGAGACATTAAACAAATTAAATGAGTAAAGTAATCCTGGATAGGGAGAGTGGGATAGCGTGAATGGTGTTTGCTGCCATGTTTGCAATTTAAGATAGAAATAACATTTGAACCCAGGCTTATAGGAGTTCAAATTCCATTTTCTTCATAATCTTGTGATAGTGATCTTAGTCTTGATAGCCTTAACATCTTCAAAAACGTCCAGAATGTAGTAGGACAAATGGCTGGTGAAAAACTTTCTCATTAAATAGAGTTGTATTCTGCCATGATAGCGATGAGAACTACCAGTACAGGAACAGCTGGGGATGGAAGAAAGAAGCATTGGAGAGCAGACTTTGCTTGATGAGCAGGTGTGGCAATAACACTCTTATTTCCCAGATGGAAGTAAAGGAAATCTGATCAGGTTTTCTTTGCATGAGAAAATGTGGTTATTCCCTACAGACATAATGATAACTTCTGCTTCCTTTCCATGACTTTGGTTCCATGATCAAAAGGTAAATGCAGATGTGTCTCATGCTGATAAACCATTTTTTAAAGTAATATCTTAAATTTTACTTGCAAAAACATATTTATTAAAGTATCATTATAGTAACATTAAATTAAATGAAATATTTTATCCCATAGTCCTACCACCTTAACTAAACAAATGTTCATACTTACATATATAAAATTAAATATGTATATATTTATACTTACGGTTGTAGTCATAGAATATGAAACATTTTGTATACTCCTCTTATTATACTTAATTATCAGGTGACAGGTATGTAATATCTCACAAATTGTATCATAGTAACATCTACACTTTTTTTTTTAAAAACTTAGTCCCCTTTCTCAGTGTTAAGACTCCTACACCCAATTTTATCATGATCCCAAATCTATGTTTGGCTACAGAGAGTTTTAAAACACAAATGAAATTGCACAGGCACTGCTACTGAAATGTCTAAAGAGTCTGATTAAATTGATCTGCATGGGACTAAAATGTTGGTATTTATTTATTTTATTTTTATTTTTTTTAGTTCTCAAGGAACTTCTGACACACAGGCAGAGTTGCGACTCCCTGTGATAAATGAGTAGATAGCACATTCAATACAGTAGGTAGAACCCTTTGGCTTCCTGGTCTTCTACCTGCCCAAACCTGGTTATTGACACTTCTTATACCAACTCCTCAATCTTGACCACAACTTATAACCTGACAACACTTCACTCCAGATTTTCATTACAACTGTTCAGAGAATCTTAATAAGACATATTAATTAGGGAAGAAATCCGGATACAAACCTGACTCCCTGAATATGTACTTCTCTCCCCTTTTTGCACCAAGAATTAACCAAAATTAAAGCTTTCTAACAGCCTGCTTTGGTGTTTTTATTAAACAAAGCTGCCAAGTATAGCTGGCATTTTTTTTTAAGATTTTATTTATTTATTTGACAGACAGAGACACAGTGAGAGAGGGATCATAAGCAGAGGGAGTGGGAGAAGGAGAAGCAGGCTTCTTGCTGAGCGGGGAGCCCGATGCCATGCGGGGTTTGATCCCAGGACCCTGGGATCATGACCTGAGCCAAAGGCAAAGGCTTAATGATTAAGCTACCCAGGTACCCCTAGCTGGCATTTTTTTCTGTCTTAGAATAGTTGGTCTTCATCTTTTCCTTATTTACCACCTGGAATTTCTACATGGTGGATACTTGCTTATTGATATTGTCAACTAACACTTGCAGTGCAGTGAATATACAACATTTTCTCTTGATAACATCCAAGCTATCCTTTGCACACAGGAAGAGTTTTGTAGTTATGTTTCCCACAATAAAGGTAACCAAAAGTATCTCTATATGGCCATAGAGACATAAATTAATTAAATTGCTTAAAACAAATGATTGCAATCTCACCACTTTATTTCATTTGTGTTCACCTTGTTCATGTGACATACACAATACAATACACAATCGAATACTGCCCAGTTTTTGCCTTTAATATTGATGCAGTGGGACATCTTGTCTTTTATATATAAAAATTATATATTTTCTCTTTTATTGCCTTTTGTGACTATGTGAGATAACTAAACTTATTGTGGTAATCACTTTGCAATACATAAAAGTCAAGTCATTGTGCTGTACATGTTAAAGTTATCTAGCATTGTATGTCAATTATATTTCAATAAAACTGAAAAATTACATATGATACAATTAGATAGTTATTACATTATAATTATAATTTATTTAGAGAATTTACTCAGAATGAACAAATCCTGAACTTAGTAACAAGGTAAGCATACAAGGTAACTATATTCATCCAACTTTAAACAAAGCAAAAGACATAAATCACTTCTGAGAAGAAAGAGGGTCAATTATTTAGAACATTTTGATAATTTCATGTAATCTTGCTAAATCAAAACCAGTATTCTACTGTCATGAGGAATTTAGTAAGTGAATCTGAATGACAGGAGAACTAAATTTAGATTCTGTGAATCTAATTTTTAGATTTCGTAATTTTAGTGTGATTTTTAAGTTTTCTGATATTATCAAAACATCTCTTACAGCTGTTAATTTAGAGAAGTACTTAACCATTGATATAAAAAGAAATTGTTTCCCTTAATATTAGATCATATAATAACCCTACTCATTCTCATATGAGGTAACCAAATCCAGCACTGGTACAGGAAAGATATGTAAGTCCCTCAGGAAACTATTACAGTTTTCTTACTAGTTAAATGAACTGTGTGAATTCAATTATTCTACCAGTCACATTTTGTGAATGTCCTACCAATATCCCTCACTCAGTGGCATCTCTACATGAGAATTTTAGGAATTTGGGGAAAAGGAAAGCCAAACAAGGAGTAATAATGAAGAGCTACAAAATTGATATCCCTCCTATATATCTATGCCATATATGATAATTAATAGCAAGTATATTTTCTTAGAGATTTTTTGGCACTATATATATATATATATATATATATATATATATATATATGCGCCCCATGCATCAAATTATATACAATAAGTGTGGGGGTTTGGGTATATCAATTATACATCAATAAAGCTGTTAAAAAATATAAATAGATTAAAACCACATGTAAATTTCAGTACTGTACTGAGTAGCTATAGTAATAATAGAAGAAATAATAATAATGAGTAGTAATGATAGTATAACAGATAAAAATTTAGAATTTAGTGTTTTGTGACTTAATTTAATTTCAACTCAGTTGTTATCTCACTCCTACCAGTAATTCTAAGAAACATGAACCTAAAGAGTAACACGCTTAAACGTGCTTAGGCATGGGCAAAGGCCTGAGGAACCCACTCTGGCCTCCCTCTGAATGTTTTAACACCCCATGGAACAGTCTCAAGGGCCAAAAGACATTTTCGTTTGGATCCCATCCCTCCCACTTCAGGCCATGTCCAAGGTATCTGGGATCCCTGAATTCCTTGTCCAAATGACTCCAACCCTACCTACTTCCAGGTCCTGTCCACTTCCCATGTTCAAAGTACTGAGCATGAAGCCAAACAAAGTGTAGTTACTTGCCTCAGTATGGACAGAGCTTGGACTTCAGAAACAAGGTACTCAGAGCCATCCATGTACATGGGTATGGATGTGCACATCGTGGCCAAGACGGAGCGAGGAGTTGGAAGACGAGAGTGGCAGGCTTGGCTTAGGGAATGGGCTCTTTCTATGCTGTCACATCCTAGTGAGGAAAACACAGGAGTCTGAAATTCTGCATTTTAACCTGGCCTTCTTCTAGATTTTATAAAGAGTTACTTACCAAGGTCAGAAGATCGTAACTTTTTAATATTTGGAAACATAAGATGAGGACCTTTATTGTCACTCTTGCCCTGGATCCTGCAAATATAGGTCTGAATTCTCTCTGTAATTGGAGGGTCACAGTCTGGGTTGTAAATACTGAAGCGCTGATATTGTTTACACATTGGAAACCAAAGAAATCGAAAACCAACATATAGTGAAGTGGATGCCCAGAATCCATCACGAATGTTTCCCACTCAGTAGGAGAGGCTCAGGCATCGAATTGGCTAAAAAAGCTATACTGAGTATAACAAATGGTCTCTTATTTGCACTCTGCTTTTGAGGAAAATATGTTATTTTTAAATAAAAATGTAGTATTTTGTCATTTTAATAATTTCAATCATGATATGTGTGATCTTTTTACAAGTTAAGTTACTAACCGTCTACCACCACATTAAAATAAATTTTAAGAAGTTCAACATACGGAGGTTCATGGGAGAGAGAAAAATAGAGTAAAGAGTGCAGTGAACTAAAATCCTTTCTCTGGGTGTTTGAAATTCTGCTCCACATCACTGTGTATGAAGATATAATTTTGTTAGGAACATTTGGTTTTGAGATTTTTTTGTGTGCATTTAAAATATTTATTCAAAATGTATTTATCCTCATTAAGCTGTACAAGTTGTCTTTAAATACGTTAGTTAACAACTATGAGGCTGGAAAAAAGTGTTGGGATTCTGCCAATGTTCCCTAAATTCATGTGTTCATAAACTGTCTTCTGGCAAATCGTAGTTTAATAAATAGAGACTTAAGAGAGATGAGGAACCCATGTTCTCTCAAACATAATATGAATTGACTGGAGCCATACTTAGTTTGTGTACTTGGCCTTTCCTTATCCATTGGTCCTAAAGCTCTCCTGAGCCAGGTGGCCATACTCCCAGGTCTCTATTTATCCCCTCTACTGTGGACAATCTTCTTTTCTTCAAACATTTCTCAGAGTGTGTGTTAACTGAGCATCTCGAGTTTTAGAACAGAGAAACAGGGTCTGCAGTCTGTACAAGTATGCCTTCATGTTCAAAATCAGAAATCCCTACCGCGTTTCCCCAGAGCCTCTCAATGGCTTAGCTGGCCCTGCTATAATTCCTGTGGTCCATCAGTGTTACTGATTTCCTTCTTCATTATGCTGAACACGAGGAACATTAAGGTAACAAGTGGGAAGTGAACGCTGTCCCTTTAATCTCTTTGTATCATGTAGTTTCTTTGATTATCACCAGGGAGGAGAGCTGAATTCATGGCCACCATAAGATTACCAAATTTTGCTAAACAATTAAACAGAGTCTGAGAATGGTTTATTTGTATTTGAAAAGTATTACTCTACTCATTGCTTTAGTTGTTAAATTAATCCCGTATGAATTAGATATACACAAAAGAGATTTCTGAAGTGCTACATACTTGCAGAAGGTGAATGACAAATCTGGCTCTAAGTTTTCTATTAATTAACAAAAAAGAGAAAAGATCATTCTGAACCACAGATAAAATCAATCTCTAAAAAAACACTTAACATCTACTCTCCCGTTTCTGCAGTCACATTTTTTTAAATGTCCAAAATGAAGTAAAAAACAAAAAACAAAACACCGTTTCACATGCAGTACTATCAGCGATATTTAAGATGACTTCCAAAACAAGATTGGTACTGGTTAAACTGTCTCGTTAGTAGCTTCGTAAGACTCAATTTGCAGTTTCTTCCAGTCAATTTAGCAGTGCTGCTACGAGCTTCTTTCCTATCTCCAAATCTTGGGATTGGTATGGCCCTCTACTTCATTCCCCACCAGGGGAAAGGAGAGTAATCTGAATGCTTAGATTAATATGTGGTCTTTTATTTTTTTTCTTCAGCACTGCTCATCCATTAGTTCATTTCCTCGTTAATGCATTTATTCAATAAATGCTAAGTGAGCGTCTATGGGTAGTGTTTTAGACATGAGCAAAAATAAGAATCCCTGCCCCCAGAGAGTTTACATTCTAAGTGGGTGGTAGGCAGTGAAGGTCGGGATGAAATGTATAACAAACCCAGAAGCAAAATATGCACTTCATCAGATGGTAATGATATTGCAAAATATATGGCAGTGAACAGAAGTATGGAGTGCTGTTGTAAGTCTGAAGTTCCAAGTACTACAATCAAGTAAGGTCTCACTGAGATGGTAACATTTAAGGAAACATTTTAAAAGGTAAGTGAAGTTCAGAGGGATAGGAGGTAGGATCATAGAAGTAAGCAGAAGCCAGGGGCGCCTGGGTGGCTCAGTGGGTTAAAGCCTCTGCCTTTGGCTCAGATCCTGATCTCAGGGTCCTGAAATCGAGCCCCACATTGGGCTCTCTGCTCAGCGGGGAGCCTGCTTCCCCCTCTCTCTCTGCCTGCCTCTCTGCCTACTTGTGATCTCTCTCCCTCTGTCAAATAAATAAAATCTTAAAAACAAACAAACAAACAAACACAAACAAACAAAACGAAGAAGTAAGCAGGAGCCAGATGGTGTAGGTTACTATAAAAATTTTGGATTCTTATCACCTGGATAAGAAGTCACTGAATGATTCTGAGCAAAAGGGTGGCTTGATTTTATATATATTTCAAATGGATCATACGGGTTGCAAACAGACTGAAGTGGAAGGCAGGGCAGAAACAAGGAGACCATATAAAATGTTAATACAATAAATGGTGTGAGGGATGACTGTATCTTGGACCAGGTGGCAGCAGCGGAAGAGGGAGAAATGGTTTAGATTACATAATTTATGGGTAAATCATATATGGTATGGATAAGAAGGAGATATATTGACTGACTAGGATTTTGGACTAAAGAAATGGGCAAAAAATGGAGTTTCCATACACCAAGTTGTGTGTTTTCTCTAGTCACATTTCTCTGTAATGGAGGCCCAAAATGGGCCAAAAATTGATTTTTTTTTTTTTTCTGGAGTTGGGGCTTTGCCAAGGAAGTTATAGAAAGGCAGACAATCACAATAGACTTGGGAGTATAATAATTTAAGATAGCAAAGAAGCCAAAATAAAGACTTGAAGGGGATGAAGAATAATGAAAAGATAAATGATTTACCCTAGTGGCCTCAAATGATTGTTGGAATCAAAGCAGGAAAAGAAAATGGTCACCAGGTAAGATAGTGGATAAAAATCTGTGTCTAGAAATTGAGACTATGGAAGAGTGCAATTACTATTGCAAATCTAGGACATCATTATAGATAGGAATGAGTAACTCAGTGAGGGTATATAACAAGACAAGGAGTAAAAAAAATGATGTATCTGGATATTGAAATCAAGAATTATGGCAGAATTGGTGTCAGAGATAAACAGAGCCAGCAACTAAAACCTTCAAGGAATGAAGGAAAGCCCCAGGCAAGTAGTCAGAAATAACGCTGTTGGAGTGCTAGTGGGTGATATAGTGTGTTGATGTGAGATTCAAAGGGAGGAGAACTTATAATCCACTCTGGGAGACAGGTTCACAAGAGAGAATTAGCCATACGGGGATTAGAAAACAGCTTTTTGTGATAACTGGAGTAAATAAAAACATACTGTAATAGCTGACATAAACGTGATGGAGCCTCGAGTAACATAAATAAAAGAGAATGAAAAGATCGTAAAAATGTATATTTAAAAATATACTTGACAAAATTACATGGCAGAATGTATATGGCTAAGTGGAGGGTGGAGGAATCTGCTCAGTTTGGGACATGGTTGAGATGCCTGTAGTGCATCTACATGGTAACCAGTGCACAGCCTGAAACATGTCTCCAGAGCTCAAGCAGGTGATACCATATTGGGAGTCAGTGGTGACAGCAAGCCAGAGAAACCCATGGAAAATCTTGAAGTGAATCATGAGATTTGAGGTTTTAGCAGAGAAGAACCAATAAAATGTTGGTTGAAGCAATTGTTATTATTAATATAATATCAGTAGCAATAGTGGCAGTCATATACAGGTACCTAGTGGTAATACTAGTAATGAAAATAAACTAATTATAAGGAAAAGTTAAATCAAGAGCTATTGTCCTATGGGTTTATTAAAAATCATGTCCTATATTTTATTTGATTGTGTTAATCTTAACATCAAACACATTGCCTGGCTCCCAGCGGGCATGCAATAAAATATTGTGAAGTAGAAAAAAAGTATCTAAATGCTTTTTCCCTGAAAGAGCGGACCAGAGTTGTGCATAACTGAAACAGCTTAGGTAAAGTTCAAGAATCTTTTACCTTAGCCTTGGTCCCAAAGTTTTGCCATTTTATGCTTTAGAGTAGTTTAGCAATCTGTGTATGACTGAGATCTTTCTTATTTTCCTGAAACTAATCATCAGAATGATCAGAACCATGTCAGGGGAGCTAGACAAGAAGATCAGTATAAAAACAAGATGTCAAATACATCATTTTCTGGTTATAACAATTGTAACTAAATAAGCTCATGTGTCTAATGTCCTTCTATGATTTGTCCTATTTTTTTTTCCCTTTTGTCACATCTCCATACTTAGGTAAATCCAGTAGTGACTAATTTAGGCTTAAGATGAAACTCTTAACACATGCATTTTGCAGATGGGGAAAATGCAAGTCAGAAGAGTTGTTACTTTTAAAGAGCTAGATAACAAATAAATTGTAGAGATTTGATGTTCAGTCATACTTGCTAACACCAAAGCCCAGGCTTTGTCCACAGAATCACATGTCATTTAGAACTAAACACTATTCTAAAATATACCAAATTTATAGTGATTTAAAATTTTCCTCGTTTCTTCTCAAATCGTAAACCTAGGAACTCTGTTGGTAAATAGCATTAAGTCATAAAGTGTATATACTAAATGTAAATTATCTAAGCTCTATGATATCAAACCATTTGAAAAATCTTCCATTTATGCAATAAGATTTATCATATAAATTATACCCATGATAGAATATAATGAACTGAAATTAATAATTAGGAAAAGATAAAATTTTGAGTTAAACGTTCATGGTTCCATATTTATATGAAATTACAAAGTGCCATAATTCAAAACAACATGTAAACTATGTTAAAGTTCTATTTAAATTATATTATTAATTTGCACTCTGCCAATATGTGTGTGTATGTATATGCTGGTAACTTTTATTACTATCAATAACGTAGTGTATTTATCAGAGTTTAATTCATTTTTAAAAACTATTAAGAGTGTAGCTAAGTGGGACATATTTTAAATTCTTTTGACAAGCTGTTTTAAATTGTTTTTGAGAGACGTTTGACAAACTAAAAACAGGAAAATGGCGTGCATTATAATAATATTAAAATAAGCAAACACTATATGTAAAAAATTAGTATTTAAAATGAAATTTGCTGTCATTTGGCATTTGTTTTATTCTTAAATTTCATGGGAAGAATCTCTAAACCTTTCCATTATAAAAATAAACAAAAAAAAATCTCATATAAAAATGAGTCTGAAAGCTCTGAAGGGTGGTACACGCACACATTACCACTTAATCCCAAACCAGAGGAAGCTTACTGTACACAATTTAGCAGCAGGAAGGAAGAATTTCTACTTGTCCAGTAACAGCTCAGCCAATGAGAAACACACTCAGCCAATGAGAATCTGTCAGCATCCTGAATTCTGTAACAACCCCTCCCAATTTCCCCCTTTCTTCCGTATAAGCAAGACCCTCTCCTCTGTCCTCCAGATTTACCTATGGTTTGTTATAGTCTGTTTGTCCCAAATTAGAATTCTCTCCTATTTCCAAACAAACTCATTTTGCTGATAAAATAACTGGCTCCTTTGTTTTCTAAAGTTAACAATATGTAACAAAATTCTGCTTCAAAGAATGCTACTTTGGTTCTGATAAATTATTAAGTAGACTTCTAAAACTTGGAGAAAAATATCTAAAAGGATTAGTCAGTCAGTAAATGAGGTATTACCTACAATTAATATCGAAGGGAATAGTAGGTAAGTTCCTTTTTCTTTTTTCAACCACTATAGTTTGGTTAATTTTCTGGTATTACATTTCAAAAGGATGACATTTCTTTTCTGGTTTATATCAGGCCAATCCAGGTAGTCTCATCTATGATAAAGGTGTTTAGGGCTAATGGGTAGCAAATGGATAGGTTATAAGCTAGAATGGGGGAAAAAAGGATGTGAAAGGAGTTCAAATTTGATAGATGTTGGAATAAAAACTTCTTTAAAATCTGAAATGTCTTTCATTTTGAGAGACATCAAAACGTCTCTCAAAAACAATTTAAAACTGCTTAACTACCACCCAAAAAAAGTGGTAATAACTTCTGTTCCTCAGAAAAGATGCTAACTGTTTCCAAAGACCTCGGTTAAACGGAGTAGATTTTATAAATGAGTGCAGTGATGTGATTGAACACAGTGGGGAAACACTGTATCCTTCTTTTTATTATGATCCTCATTAAAAGGAAAATAGCAAAGGCTATTCCTCGTAAAATATATCAAACACATATGCCTCTGTAAATTTTTAAACTTGATAAGGGGAAAGGAAAAAAAAAATAAGTTGGTAACGAAATGAATCTTGAACTTCAGCAAGCAAGGTAAATTTGACGCTTTGAATGAACAGACATCTTGTTTGACTAGAAATGATCATGGCTCCAATTTCTTGTCAAACATGTTAGCTTCTTGCTGTCGAGAATGCTATTCCATTTCTGATATTTCAGCATCAGTCTTTTGCTATTACAAAACCAATGCCGTTGGCTGTCAGGACTTTCCAGTTCCAATTGACAGACTTATCTGTCTTCTGCAGGATTAGACGGGAAGTATTTCTCATTCCGAGGCTGCTCCTGTGGAAGACAGCAGCAGCCCCAGGAAATTTGAGTACATTAGCTTCAAAGGACCTGTCTGCCACCCTTCTGACAGTACGCTCTGCAAAGTACCTTCCAATCTCCTGCTCCTTGGGCGGTTTTCTCTGCACTTTAAATATGTATTCTTGGCATTACATAGAAACTTCAGCAATTTCTACGTTGTAATATTATTTATATAAATATAAGAACAAGCCATGGATTTTCACTCAATTGGCACTAGTCATTTCTGGTAAATTGCATAAAAACCATGGGGAAAGGTGATAGACAATGTGTCTCAGATAAAATTAATGTCAGTAGACTAGATAAAAACAACAACAACAACAACCTAGAGTGAATGAGAATTTTAAAATAATGGCCTGCAACTTTAAAATAGTGTTCTTATTTTGGGTGCCTGGGTGGCTCAGTGGGTTAAAAAGCCTCTGCCTTTGGCTCAGGTCATGATCTCAGGGTCCTGGGATTGAGCCCCGTATCGGGTTCTCTGCTCAGCAGGAAGCCTGCTTCCCCCTCTCTCTCTGCCTGCCTCTCTGCCTACTTGTGATCTCTCTCTGTCAAATACATAAATAAAATCTTTAAAAAATAAAATAAAATAGTGTTCTCATTTAAATAAAATGTTAAATGGTAGTTTCAAAGATTATTTAATATTTATAATACAGAGGAGCTGTCAGAGGAATTCATGGTGCTTTAGTTATCTGGAAAAAAGAAGTGGTAATAACTTCTGTTCCTCAGAAAAGATGCTAACTGTTTCCAAAGACCTCGTCTATATTTTCCCTTCCTATTTTGTCCTTTCTTCTACTTGCCTCCTTCCTCTTCCCCTCACACACACACACAAAAAGACCATGAGGCTGCTAGAGTTTGAGGATATATGCATATATGTGCATAGGTGTTTCTTTTTTCCCAACAGACTATATCTCTTGGTATTTATATGCCTCTAAAATTTTATCAAGTACTTTATAATCTATTTATTGAATATTTTATTATTCTATAAAATCTGCAAATATCTCTACTCAGAAAATCTCAACCTTTTCTTTAGCATGGGAAAATAGCTTGTAACATTGAAAAATGTCAGTGACCACAACTGAGTTTAACTATTTTTTTGGAGACAAATAAAATCTATAGAGAACATTCCTTTAATTCTCATTTTTAACGTGCCATGTCAGTAAATCCTAGGAGTTACCTGGTTTATTATTTTTGCTATTATTTTGTTCGTTTTGGCCATCACACTTTCAGTACACCAACAGAGGAGTAAGTAGCATACATTACTGTCTTACTCAATGTCTTTGAGAGAAACAATTAAGGGTCTTCTTTCTTTGTGTGGGTAACTTTCAAATAGCCTTTTAAGTTGTAACCATAAAAAGCAGTTCATGGAACAATGATAATCAGAAACCCTTATGACAGAAAAAAAAAAGATTATTGTGCATCGCATAAGATTTGTTTCACAGAGAGGTAAAAGAGTCTTTTAAATCAAGACACAAGTTTATTAGCATAAGAAACACCACAACTTATAGCTTTGAGCTTTATAGCTCAAATTAAATGGAAATTTAACAAATAACTGCTTAATTTCATCAATGAAAATAACTATACTGGATAATTGTTATTTAACACTGATTTATTTCCCACAAGGGTCCAGAAGATATATAATGGAAACATGTGGCATTGTCTCTAAGGGGCTTACTTCACATTCACAGGTTAGATTGTTATTAAGTACATTGCCCTCATACACATTTGTAGTTATCCTCACTAAAATACACTTACTAATTACATTAGGCTTTTCTCACAGGAATTTTGTCTCTAATTTTATTATTATCATTAGTGCTTTTTTCTGGCAGTCTTTCACATCTCAGTCAAGCTGCAGAATCTAAATTAAAAACAGTACAGTGACATCATTAGCATATTGTCCACTGTGATGTTTTCCTATCTCTCCAATACAGAACATGAATCCAGGTGATTTGTTTAGAAAGAATTTATTGAATTTTTGGTTTCTGCTAGGTACTGAGTATTCTGCCCATTTCAGTAAGGAACTAACAATTTATGAATGAAGGAAGACCTAAAAAGTCTAATTGTCATAAGGTTCATGTCAAACTACCACCGGGAATTGTTGGGAGCATAGAGGGAGTCCAATTCATTCAGAAGGGGTTTGCAAAGATTTACACAAAGTGTAAATTTTTGAAAAATATCAGTTAATTTAAAATGGCATTTCATCTTTTTTTGAGTGAAATTCCTCTAAAATGAAGCTCCTCTTTTCTTCTGATTTTGTGTGTGTGTGTGTATGTGTGTGCGTGTGTGTGTGTTCAAACAAACAAACAAAAATGTTATTGGACAAGAAATCAAGGAAAACCATTTTTTTTCTTCATGGACCATAAACTACAGATTGTAGACTTAGTATCATAAGAACAATGACTTCAGACTGAGGCCCCACACACTTTTTTATAGTCCAAGATAAACAATCAAGAAATCAGTTGCCTATCCAGTAAATGAGGCAGTGGGACTTAATAATGCACAAAATATTTGGGAAATTTGATACATCTAACTACTTCATTTATGTTTCTCTGAATCTAGTACAAATTTGCTTACTCATACCCATCATCAAGAGAGAAAACGCAAACTGGGGCACCTGGGTGGCTCAGTGGGTTAAGCTTCTGCCTTTGGCTCAGGTCATGATCTCAGGGTCCTGGGATTGAGACCCCAGTTTAGCTCCCTGCTAAGTGGGGAGTCTGCCTCTCCCACTCCCTCTTCCTTCTTCCTGGCCTGTGCTCTCTCTCTCTCTCTCTCAAACAAATAAATAAAAATTGTAAAATAAAAAAAGAAAACACAAATGAATTATAGGTGTTCCACTCTTACATTTGTCTAAATGTTCTGTTTGAATATAGAGAAGTTCTAATTAAAAAAATTAAATATTTATCAACCTGAACATAATATGCATGTTGCTAATTTTGCTACTTTTTGTAACCATTGATGTTGATTGCCTTTGATTTATGTAGTTCTAATTTGCCTATTTTAGAAATTGATGTTTCAGTAAATGAGATCTTTGGGTAGAGAGAATAAAAGCTGAAAAGGAGGCTCAGTTCTAATAGTATCACAGCAAGTGATCTATTTTCATTTATGATATGATGATCCATTTTTTCCCTGTGTCATTCTCTAAATAGTGAAGCACCTTATTCTCTAACATTTAATGCCTAAGTTGTTTCTTATTAGAAATTGTATTGCTTAAAACTGACATTTTCCTAATATTAGTATGGTTTTTCCTACATTTTATGTCATTAAAATTATGCATGCCTCAACAACAGCATATCCCAGTTGAGTCATATCAATGTAAATAAAAATGCAAAGAGGCAAAGTCGATAATATTACCAAAAAATTGGTGTTTAGGGTATAATATGGAGATTCATACTGCACAGATGTTCAGCAGAAATGAGATCTGCACCTCAATTGAGTAAAAGTATTACCTGTTTTATTGCTCTGCCTATGTACAGCAAGCAAGGGGAGAGAGGCTGTGACCTTGAATGCTGCGCCAAAGAACATACTGGTTCAGAAAAAAAAAAAAAAATCACTGCTCAAAGGCAAGTATGTTCAAACAGTAAGAAAAAAAAAGCAATATTAAAAAAGGAAAAAAGTCAAAAAATTAAACTAACAAACATAGCAATATCTAGTGTTTGGATCTACGGCAGCAGCTGTGAATGCATAAATTTAGTCAAGATAAAAAGAGCGAAAGACAAGTGATTTTGTTTCTTTAGTGAAACTGGGTATTCAAAGAACATACCAGCCCCTATAATTTTTGCTATTATCTACAATGTGATTTTTGTCCATTTTTTTTCTGGGAAGGTCACTCAAAAGTACTTGGTTTTATGGAGTTTATTATAAACCTTTTCTTCCTGATGTGTATGTTTATCTCTCTTTCTCTCTCTATCTAGCTAGATTACCTATATCTGTAACTATCTATCATCTACCTATCTAAAGTTTAGATCTCTTAAATTACTAATTCTTTAAAGATAATAGAAACATAGTTGCCAATTAATTTCAAGTGACAAAGGTAGTTTCTATACAATTTGGGTAACATCACCACCACCCCTCACCATCCTCACCCCCACAGCCTCTAATATTTCCCAAAACCAGGAAAGTCACCTTCTCAACCTCCCTTTTTTATTTCAGCTTAAACTCCAGCAGCTAGGTATCTGAGGGAACTGTCGCATTAATTGAGTCTTAAAGAGAAACATTTCCTTCAATACGGCATTTCCTTTAATTATGGATATGGGTTCTGTCACCAATATATAGACATGACCAATATTTTAATGTTACAGTACAGATATATCTAGTCAGAATGAAAACTGGAACCCAGGTATGCTCACCCAAAAATAAGTCTTTGTCTTCCTCTCAAAAACGTTTATCTCTACAGCTATAGCTGTCTAGGAGAATCTCAACACATTTCCGGTATCTGTGAACATAAATAATAAGAGAGAACTTGTCATCAGAATATGCAAAGCATAGTTTATCATGACACACCCCAATGTGACCAACTTTAAAACTTTTCTTAGCCACATCTGCTGTCCTTTAAATGTAGAATTTGAAAGAAGGTAACTATTTCCCGAGATATCCTCTTTCTTTTCTCACACTTCTGCCATGAAGTGTCAGTAAACCTGATCCTCATTTTTCTAGAACAAATCAATTTTGTTGATTCAGTTACATGTGAAGATAGGCTCATCAAAGCAACTTTAAAAAAGGAGGCCTATCTCTTTCTACTACAAGTCTATATACTGCCTGATAAGAAATATTTTTTTCTTTGTCCTTAGTTCTATTAAATTTTTATGCATTCATTTTATTAATAAAACAAATATCTCCAAGGTTTTGTGGAGATCACATACAAATTAATCAAGGCAGACTTCATGGAGTAGCCTGCACTTATGTCCTAAGGATTAAAAATTAAGCATGGGTTCAATAACAAAAGAAGCAGTAGCCAAAGGCCAAATCTATGTGGCAGAGAATTAATGTAGAAGGATCCTAAGAAATACGACTAAATGGAATCCCAGAATTTGATGACAAATTTGAAATGCGAATCAATAGAGACCTACAGGATGATAAGAGAAAATATGTAACTAATATATTTCTATGAAAAGTAATTATCTGCTGTTTGTGTGTCAGATTTATTAATTGGAAAAATGCAAAAATACAGAATAAGAAATGTTTCAGAAGGTCTTTCGGAAACATCTGAACTACATGGACAAGGGGGTGGGTTGAAATCCTATCCTATCCCTGTGATGAGTTCCTCTGAGCACTCAGTACCAATGCCAAAATAATTCTATGTATTAGGAAGATAAATATATGATGACTCCAACCTGAGATATTTTTTCTCCAACCTCCCATTCATAGTACAAGAACAAACATCTTCAATGTCTACATCTTTACCTTTAGGATGTGTAAGGCAAGAAACACATGGGATGAAGATGCATATATATATATGCATTGGGTGGGCTCTCTGCTCAGTGGGGAGCATAATACACTTATTATGTGTATAAATATACATATATATTTTACGTATTTGCATGTGTATGTATGATAAATCAACACACACATACACACACCATGAGAGAAAGAAATAGATGAGAGAGAGTGAGTGATTTCTGTTTCTTCTGCTCCTGCTTTGGGCCAAACTTGAAAAATAGGGACTGGATTTATTTTCCCACCTAAAACAAACTAAAGCAGGGGAAAAAAATCTATAAAACACTGATTTTCAACATCAAGCATCAAAGCAGTGATCCCTGAGAGAAACAATCTAGGTGAAGCCTGTAATTGTCCCGGCTCATCGGCTTGAGTTTCCAGGCCATTGCACATGGAAGAGGAATCTATTCCTAGCCCAGCAAACTCCGTGAATTAAGATGGAGCTGAGTGCCTGAAGAGATGGAGGCAGCTAGAGTAGATCAAAGTTATCATGACAGACTAACAGACGAGAGCTGCAGAGAATGTGAACTCCAGAGATCTACAGAGAGCCCCCCTACAAGTATTTAGCCAAGTGCTGATCGTCCCAGACAGGTGAGAACAATACCCATGGCTGGGGAGAGAACAGCAACTATCCATCAAACAAAAATTTGATAAGTTGAATGTTATTAAAGCGAGGCCATAGATTTGGAGAATATATTCACAGTCCTTAAGCCAACAGAAGGTTTGCTTGCAAAAAACCCAAAAATCCTCTGAGTCAAGAGCAAAAACTCAAGAAAAGTCTATTTAAAAATAGGTAAAATATCTGAGAAGGTGCTTTACAAAAGAAATAATAAATAGCCAACACACATGTAGAAAATGAAACATAAAAATCATTGGTCATCAGAATAAGGGATAGTCTCACAAATATACAAAAGAAAATGTGTTGTGATTCCATCCACAGGAATATCAAGGTAAACGTTCTTTGACTTTTAAACTTAGTATTAAATTTGCTGTAATTACTGTAAAACTTCAGTAGTTATTGAAAAGTCTTTGGAAAAATTATTCTACCAGAACAGGAATTATGAAACAATAAAGGTAACTAAAATTTGAACTGTGATCATTGTTACATACTAATGAAAATACAGTGTTGTTTAAACAAGTGTGCTTAAATGTAGGAGATTTTTGGTAAAAGAAGAAAAGAGAAGGAGGGAATGAGGAGAAGGTGGAAGTGGACAGAGAGAAAGGAAGAAAGGAAAGGAAAAGTGAACTTATAATATCTAACCATATAAAGCAATCCTGACTTAACAGAATGTTCTTATTAGAAAATACAGATTTCAATTTCCTTTAAGATATTTTAGATCTCTTGCCTTTATATAAAGTATACCATATCATTTAAATAATTATTTTTCTTGCTCTCAAAGTCTTAAATATGATCTTTTTGTGTTACATAATCCTCATGCACAGACATGTTTTTGTTATTTTTAACATTTATTCTTTTTTAAAAGATTTTGTTTATTTGTTAGAGAGAGAGAATGAGAGAGAGCAAGAGAGTGAGAATGAGAAGGAAAAGCAGACTCTCCACTGAGCAGAGAGCCCACCCACTGCAAAGCTCAATCCCAAGACCCTGGGATCATGACCTGAGCCCAAGGCAGACACTTAACTCTGAGCCACCCAGGTGCCCCTTTAGCATTTATTCTTTGGACTATATTACATTTACCTGTAGTCTGATGATTGTAACTAGTTGGCTATTTCTTTGAAATCTTTATGAATGAGCAATATAACACAGTACCTAGGGAAAAAAATCATAGCATTTTTATTTTTATTTTTTTTAAAGATTTTATTAATTTATTTGACAGAGGGAGAGAGATCACAAGTAGGCAGAGAAGCAGGCAGAGAGAGAGGGGGAAGCAGGCTCCCTGCCAAGCAGAGAGCCCGATGCGGGGCTCGATCCCAGGACCCTGAGATCATGACCTGAGCCGAAGGCAGAGGCTTAACCCACTGAGCCACCCAAGTGCCCCAAAAAATCATAGCATTTTTAAAATAAACCACAAGGTATGACAACAAAAAAAGTCTAAAAACATTTTACTTTTGTGCTTGACAATTCACCATTTCTGCCACAAATAAAACATTATTTATATGCTTATATACATTCAAAATTTGGTTACAGTGTGCCTAAATAACACCTGGACCCAAAATGCATTTTTAAACTTAAATCCTTTTCTGCTACTGTCTCCACATACTTTGAATACCATATATATCCTTTTCATCATATTGAATTTCTATCCATTGTGCTTTTTAGAGCAAGGGCTACCATCTCTATGAAGTCGTCATAGATGCCCCTTGTCAAAACGAATTACTCTCTCCTCTGGCTTCACTTTGCATCTTACATGTGGCCTGGTTCAGCATTTATATTAATTTGGCTTTTAATTATTTTATTTATTTATATCGCTGTATCTGTCTCTGGCTTATGTATTCAAAGATAGTAGAACTTATCATCTATGACTATTTTACATCCATTATTCATACAACACCCAGAACATGTTTTTAAAATAGACTTTATTTTTTATAACACTTTCAGATTCATAGCAAAATTGAGCAGAAAGCACAGCAAGTTCCCACAGATTCCCTAATTCTCTCTCACACAGTTTCTCACCATCCACATTCCATGTAAGAGTGGTACATTCATTACAATCCGTGAAACTACACTGACATATCATTATCACCCAAAGGTCATGGTTTACATTAGGGTTCACTTTTGGTATTGTACCATCTATGGCTTTTGACAAATACAGAATGATATATGTTTATAGTATGATACAAAAATAGTTTCATTGCCCTAAAAATTCCCTGTACTCAGCTTTTTCATCCTTCCCTGCCCCCAAACCATTGACAAACATTGACATTTTACTGTCTCCATAGCTTTGCCTTTCCAGCGTGTCATATAGTTGAGACCATATCACATGTTGCCTTTTAAGATTGTTCTTTTAAAATACTCATCTAAATTTCTTCTATGTTTTTTCATGGCTTCATAGCTCATTTTTTCATTGCCAAATAATATTCCATTATTTGGATATTCCAAAGTTTTTTTAACCATTTCTCTGCTGAAAGACATCTGGTTGCTTCCAAGTTTTAAAAATTATAAATAGAAGGGCACCTGGGTGGCTCAGTTTTTAAGCATCTGCCTTCAGCTCAGGTCATGAACCCAGGGTCCTGGGATCAAGCCCCACATTGGGCTCCTTGCTCGACGGGAAGCATGCTTCTCCCTCTCCCCCTGCTCTGTTCCTTCTCTCACTGTGTCTCTCTCTCTGTCAAATAAATAAATAGAATCTTTTTAAAAAAGAAAATAAATTATGAATAAAGCTGCTATAAACATCCATGTGCAGGTTTTTGTGTGGACATAAATTGTCACCCCATCTGGGTAAATACCAAGAAGTGTGATTGCTGGATTATATGATAAGAGTATGTTTAAAAAGCTGCCATACTTTTGGATTCAATCTGTTAGTATTTTGTTGAGAATTTTTGCATCCATGTTCATCAGGGTTATTGGCCTGCAATTCCTTTTTAGTGGGATATTTGGTTTTGGAATCAAGGTAATGCTGGCCTCATTGAATGAGTTTAGAAGTTTCCTTTTGATTTCTGTTTTTTGGAACAGTTTGAGAAGAACAGTTATTAACTTTTCTTTGGATGTTTGGTAAAATTCCCCTGGTAAGGAATCTGGTCCTGGACTTTTGTTTGTTGAGAGATTTTTGAAACTGAACCACTTTCTTATACCATACACAAAAATAAATTTGAAATGGATGAAATACCTAAATACCTAAATACGAGATAGGAACTATCAGAATCCTAGAGGAGAACACAGGCAGTAACCTATTTGACAATGGATGTAGCAACTTCTTATTTAGACCTATCTCTGAAAGCAAGAGAAACAAAAGCAAAAATGAACTATTGGGATGTCATCAAGATAAGAAGCCTCTGCACAGCAAAGAAAACAATCAACAAACTAAACGGCAACCTTCAGAATGGGAGAAAATATTTGCAAATGACATCTTCGATAAAGGGTTAGTATGCAACATCTATAAAGAACTATGAAATTCAACATCCAAAAACCAAATAATCAAGTTAAGAAATGGGCAGAAGACATGAATAGACATTTTTCCAAAGAAGACATCCAGATGGCCAACGGACAACAGAAAAGGTGCTCAACGTCACTCATCATCAAAGAAATAGAAATCAAAAGTACAATGAGATATCACCTCATACCAGTTAGAATGGCTAAAATTAACAACACAGGAAACAACAGATTTTAGTAAGGCTGCAGAGAAAAGGGAACCCTCTTACACTGTTGGTGGGAATGTAAAATGGTGCAGCCACTGTGGAAAATAGTATGGAGGTTCCTCAAAAAGTTAAAAATAGAAGTACCCTATGACTCAGCAATTGCACTACTAGGTGTTTACCCAAAGGAAACAAAAGTACTGATTTGAAGGGATACATGTACTCCAATGTTTATAGCAGCGTTATCAATACCCAAATTATAAAAGAGTCTAAAGGTCCATTGACTGATGAATGGATAAAGAAGAAGGGATATATATGAAACTGGACCACTTTCATACACCATACACAAAAATAAATTCAAAATAGAGGAAATAAGTCAGTCAGAGGAAGATAAATACCATATGATTTCACTCATATGAAATTTAAGAAACAAAATAGATGAATAGAAAGGGGAAAAGGAAGCAAATTATAAAACACACTTTTAACTATAAAGAACAAACAGAGTTACTGGAGAGGAGGTGGGTGGGGGAATGGGTTAAATGGGTGATGGGTATTAAAGAGGGCACTCGTGATGAGCACTGGGTATTATATGCAATTGATGAATCGCTAAATTCTACTCCTCAAACTATTACACTATATGTTAACTAACTGGAATTTAAATAAAAACTTGAAACTAAAATAAGTAAATAGGTGGGTAAATAAAAATAAAAACAGCAAACCCCACCCACACACACACAAACAAAAGAAGCTGCTGAAAGAATTGTCTTTCAAAGTAGTTGTATCACTTTGCATTCTTCCATCAATGAATGAATATTCCTGTTGTTCCACACCATTGCCAATATTTGGTGTTGTCAGTATTTTGGAATTTCAGCCATTTTTTTTTTAGAAGGGGAAGGAGCAGAGGGAGAAGGAGAGAGAGAACCTTAAGCAGGCTCCACGCCTAGCATAGAGCCTGATGCAGGGCTTGATCCTACCTGAGATCATGACCTGAACCAAAATCAAGAATCAGATGCTTAACTGACTGAGCCACCCAGACATCCCTGGATTTTAGCCACTGTAATAGGTATGCGGTGGTATTTCCTTGTTGTTTTAATGTGCAATTTTCTTATGACATTTGATGTTGAATATCTTTTCACACATTTATTTGTCATTTGTAAATCTTCTTTGGTGAAGTCTCCATTTAAGACAATTGCCTATTTTTAAATTGGGTTGTTCATTTTCTTAACATTAAATTTTAAGAGATTTTTAAGTAATTTGAATAACAACCTTTTATAAGATGTTCTTTTTGTAAATATTTTCTCCCAGTCCATGGCCCATCTTCTCATTCTCTTGACATTGTCTTTCCCAGAGCAGAAGTTTTTAATTTTATTGATCTTATCCATTCTTCCTTTGGTGGATTTTGTCTTTGGTATTGTATCTAAAAATTCATTGAAAACTCATGATCATTTAGATTTTCTCCTATGCTATTTTTAGGATTTTTGTAGTTTTGAATTTCACATTTAGTTCAATTTTGACCAAATTTGATCAATTTTGGGTTAATTTTTGCAAAGGGTGCAAGCTCTGTGTTCACATTCTTCTTTTTTTCCCACTCCATGTGGATATCTAGTTGATCCAGAACAATTTGTTGAAAAGATTTTCTACATTGTATTATCTTTGCTCCTTTGTCAAAGATCAGTTGACTATATTTGTGTGGGTCTACATTTGGGTTCTCTGTTGTGTTCTTTTGATCTATTTACCTATCCTTTCACCAATATCACACTGTCTTGATACAATAGTTTAATGGTAAGTCTTCAAGTTGGGTGGCATCAGTCCTCCAACTTTGTTAGCTGTTCAAGGTTTTTTTGCCTTTCCATGTAAAATTAAGTTTGCTGATATACATAAAATAACTTGCTAGGATTTTGATTTAGAATACACTGAATCTATAGATCAATTTGGGAAGAACTGGCATCTTGACAATATTGAATTTTCCTACCCATGAACACAAAATATCTCCCCATTTATTTAGTTCTTTGATTTAGGTAATCAGAGTATTGTAGTTTTTCTCATATAGATCTTGTACATATTTTGTTAGATTTATACCTAAGTATTTTATTTTTGAGGATACAGATATAAATTGCACTGTTTTAAATTTCAGATTCCAACTATTCATTGCTGGTACATAAGAAAGTGATCAACCCTCGTGCATATATTTTGAAAACTTTTTTATTAACATATAATGTATTATTTGTTTCAGGGGTACAGTCTGTGATTCACCAGTCTTACACAATTCACAGCACTCACCATAGCACATACTCTCCCCAGTGTCCATCACCCAGCCACCTCATCCCTTTTAGTCCCTCTCCACCCATTTTTAAAATATTTATTTATTTACTTGAGATAGAAAGCAAGAGAGAGCATGAGTGAGGAGGTGGGCAGAGGGCAAGGGAGAAGTAGACTCCCCACTGAGCAGAAAACCTGAATCGGGGCTCTATCCAAGGACCCTGAGTTAATGACCTGAGGCGAAGGCAGATGTTTAACCAACTAAGTCACCCAGGTGACTCTAATCTTTGTGTAGTAACCTTGTATCCTATAACATAATTATTCATTAGTTTCAGCATTTCTGTTGTTTATTCATGCAGATTTTCTACACAGACATACATGTCACCTGTGAAGACAATTTTATATCTTCCCAGTCTATGTTTTACTTCCTTTTCTTGTCTTATTGAATTAGCTAAGACTTGCAGTACAATGTTAAAAAAAAGTGATGAGAGGGGAGATCCTTGCCTTATTACTGGTATTATTAGAATAGTTTTTAGTTTCTCATTACTAGGTCTGATGTTAACTGTAGGTTCTTGTACATGTTCTTCATCAAGTTGGGGAAGTTTCTCTCTATTCTTAGTTTGCTGAGATATTTTATTGTGAATGGTTTTTGGATTTTGTTAAATGTTTTTTCTGCACCTATTGATGTGATCATGTAATTTTCCCTCTTTAGGCTGTTGATATAGTGGATTAAATTGATTTTTAAATGTTGAACTAACCTTGCATAACTGGAATAAATCTCACTTGGTTGTGATTTTTAAGTATATTGTTGGGTTTAATTTATTAATATTTTGCCAAGGATTTTGCATCAATATTTATAAAAGATATTGTTCTCATAATGCAGTTCTCATATTGTAGTTTTTTCTATTTGTGATGTCTTTTTTGGGTTTTGGTGTTTAGATAATGCTGGCTTCATAGAATGAGTTATAAAGAATGCCCTCTGCTTCTATCTTATACAAGAGATTGTAGATAATTGGTCAAATTTCTTCCTTAAATGGTAGTACTCACTTGTGAATCTTTTTGGGGCTGGTGCTTTTTGTTTTTAAAGGTTACTATTTTATTTTGCTTCTTTTAATAGACTCACGTACTTTCAAATTGTCTATTTCTTCTTGAGTGAATTTTGAGAGATTGTATTTTTCAAGGAATTGGCCCTAGATTTTGTCATAGCATTTCTTTATTATTTTTTCAATGTCCATGGGGTCTGTAGTTATATCCTCTGCATTTCTGATAGTAGTAATTTGCATTTTCTGTGTTAGTTAGCCTAACTATTTTATCTTATTTATTTTATTAATCTTTTCAAAAAACCAACTTTTTGTTTCATTGATTTTTCTCTATTGACTTCCTATTTTCAACTTTATTTTGTTCCAATGTTTTTCTTTCTTTTCTTCTTTTTTCTTTGGATTAAATGTGTTCTTCTTTTCCTGGAGTCTTATGATAGACATTTATATATATATGCTATGAATGCCTCTCTAAGTAGTGCTTTTGCTGAATCCCACAAATTTTGATAACTTGTATTTTAATTTGTAGTTAAATCAAAGTATCTTTAAATTTTTCTTAAGATTATGTATTTGACCCATATGTTACTTAGAAATGTGAATTTAATATCTAAATATTTTGAGTTTTCCAGGTATTTTTCTGTTACTTATTTTTAGTTTGATTCCATTGTGGCCTAAGAGCATATATTACATAATTTCTATTCTTTTAAATTAAGGTTTTTCTTATGACACAGAATCCACATTCTATCGTGAATGTTTGATATGAGCTTGAGAAAAATGAGCATTCTGCTACTGTTGGATGAAGTAGTTTATAAATTCCTTTATATTCAGTTGATTAATGGTCTTGAGTTCAACCATGGCCTTACTGATTTTCTGCTTGCTGGATTGGCCCATTTCTAATAGAAGGGTGTCGAAGTCTCCATCTATAATAGTGGATTCATCTATTTCTCCCTAAAGTTTATCAATTTTGTCTCACATGGTTTGATTTTTTGTTAGACACATACACATTAAGGATTGTTATATCTTCTTAGAGAGTTGACTCCTTTATCATTATGCAATATCTTTCTCTACCCCAGATCACTTTCCTTATTTAGAAGTTTATTGTCTCTGATATTAATATAACTATTTAACCACTTCAGTTTTCTTTTAGTTACTGTTAATATGTAACATTCCTTTTACTTTTAATCTATGTATTTTTATATTTAAAGTGGAATTCTTACAAACAGTATATAGTTGGGTCTTTTTAATTGACTTGACAAATTCAGTCTTCTAATTTGTGTTTTTAATCTATTGACATCTAAATTGATAATCGATGTAGTTAGATTAATATCCAACATATTTATTTACTTGTTTTCAATTAACATATAATGTATTAATATTGGTTTCAAGGGTAAAGGTTTGTGATTCAACAGTCTTATATATATAATATCCACTATATTCATAAGTGTTTTCTATTTATTACCTTTGTACTTTATTCTTATTTTTATCTTCATTCTTTTCCTGACTTTTGTAGTTGTAATGGAACATTTTATATGACTCCATTTTCTCTCTTGTGTTAGCATTTCAACTCTACTTTTTAAAAAAATAATTTGGTGGTTGCTCTAGAGTTTTCAATATACATTTACTAATAATCTAAGTCTACTTTCAAACAGCACTATACTACTACACAGGTAGTGCACATACCTTATAATAACAAAGTATTTCTAATTCATCCCTCAAGTACCATCTATCATTGCCATTGTTGATCTCTTATTTATAAGCTTTCATTAATATACATATGCAAATACATCATTGCTATATTTATTTATAACAAACTGTATCTACTAGGCCAATTAAAAATAAAAAAAAATAGGGGTGCCTCGGTGGCTCAGTGGGTTAAAGCTTCTGCCTTCGGCTCAGGTCATGATCTCAGCGGTCCTGGGATCAAGCCCAGTATCAGGCTTTCTGCTCAGCAAAGAGCCTGCTTCCCCCTCTCCCTCTGCCTGCCTTTCTGCCTACTTGTGATCTCTCTCTCTCTGTCAAATAAATAAAAATAAAATCTTAAAAAAAAAAAAGAGTAAAGAAATAAAGTTTTATTCTGCCTTCACTCATTCCTTCTCAGGACTGGTTCCCAGAGAGGCCTCTGCCTAATACTCTCTATCCTGGCAATTTGTGAATTTCTAACTTACCTGTCTTTCTCTCCAATGTGATAAGCAGCAGTTTTCCCTGTGACCTCCATTTTTCCAAAAATCTAAGAGTTTTTAATTTGTTTGTTTGATTCATTGTTTTTCTCAGTTTGCTCAGCTATTTACTTTTGAGTTCCTTACATGCCAAGTGGAAACCAGAAGTGCAGAATGTCACCTTTGATGCATAATAATTGAAAGATACTCCTGTCCATCAAATTTTTCATGGTTTCTCATCTCACCAGATAAAATCTGAGACCCTTACCAGCAGCTTCAAGGTTTAACATGTTCTGTTTCCTGCTTAATTCTGTAATCTCATATCTTATCATCCACCACTTTGGTCTCTAGATTCCCACAACACTAGCCTTCTTTCCAATTTTCAAATATACTGCTATATGTCATATCTTATGGTATTTTCCTGGATTCTTCTTGCTATCCTCATAGTTCTTTCTCCTTATCTTCAAAGAGTTTCTTCTTTCAATTCTTGTATTCAAATATCAGCTCTTCAAAAACCATCCAATCTAACATACCACTCACCCAGACAGTTTCTGTCATATCATTCTATTGTATATTTACAGCATTTATTACTAGTTGGTATTTTGCTGCTTATTTTTCACTGACCTTAATCACTAACATATAAACTCTATTAAGAACGAATCTTTTCTCTTCTGTTTATTGCTTTATCCCAGTGTTTAGCATTGACACTCAAATATTTTTTTCTGTATTTTCTGTAAATATTATTACATTAATTAAGTTATTGATAAATTAATAACCAATGTGGCTGATTTATTTCATTAATGGTCTAACTTCTTCAATCTTCCCTCTATTACACCTTTTCCATTGTGATTTTAATTCTTATTAATGAAACAGGGTCTATTTCCCTTCCCTTGAATTTGGACTGATCTTTAGCCTGCTTTAACCAGTAAAATATGGAAGAAGTCACTGTGTCAGTTCTAACCCTGGGTCTCAAGAGGCTATGTGACTTTCTACTTGATTAATCTTGTCCATCTAGCTTTGCCATAAGAACATGCCCAGGTGGGGCGCCTGGGTGGCTCAGTCATTAAGCATCTGCCTTCGGCTCAGGTCATGATCCCAGCATCCTGGGATCGAGCCCCGCATCGGGCTCCCTGCTCGACGGGAAGCCTGCTTCTCCCGCTACCATTCCCTTGCTTGTGTTCCCTCTCTTGCTGTGTTTCTCGCTGTCAAATAAATAAAATCTTTAAAAAAAAAAAAAAAAAGAACATGCCCAGGGTAGACTGCTGAAGGATGAATCGCATCCTTCTGGGATGTGGAGCAGAGATGTGTCTCCCCAGTTGTTCGGACGAAGGCCTGGACCAGGCAACAACTATTTGATTGCCAGACATATGAGAGAGTCCAGTCAAGGTCAACAGAGCTTGATCTATAGCCAATTGCAGAAAAATAAACAAGCCCCATCAATACTAAAAGTACCACTCAGCCAATCCACAGATTCACGAGTTAAATGAATGACTGTAATTCTAAGCCACTGAATATTTATAGAATTTTTGTGGCAAAAGAAAACTCATATAATCATGTACCACAATATCCTGCATATCATAGATTCTACATAAGTATTAGTTGAAATGCCTCTAAATTATGTAGAATATATCTAGGCTAAACTTCTTCCTTAAGCTAAAATTTTGCACTTCTAAACTGCCTGCTGTATTTCTAAACCAAAAGGAACATTTTCATCAAAGTCAACCTCCTTTCTCCATTTATATTTCTCTTAGCACATCATTGCCTCAGGTATGAAGTTCCAAACACTTTATCAGCATTCACTGGTCCTTTGTTATTTCCATATTCAATGTCACTATGCTTTATCAATTATTCCTACTTGGAAATTTTCCAATCCATACCTTCTCATCTACTTTTATTGCCGCCCTGCTAGTCAAAGGCCACCTGATATTGAACTTAATAGAGGGTAAATAATAACTTACACAGCATGGCATTTTACATTTTTCAAAGCATCTTCACATAGTGTTCTATTTCATGGTTGCAACCATCTTATGAAGTGTTCCACACTTAGGGTGCAATGAAACTGAAGCTCTGAGAAGATAAGAAAAAGCCTGGGACTTTCAAGTTCTAGTTCAAAGTCCTTTCCACCGTGCTATATTGTATGTTGCCAGCTTCCACTGCCTATTAGCTTATCTACCTGGCTTCCCTTTCTACTCATTCTGCCTACAACTGCCACCAGATGAATAGTCCTCAAAACACCTTTTCATTTCCCTGTTCAATGACATAAGTATCCGTTATCTACAACATTGAAGTCAAACTTCTTAACCAAAATGTAAGGTTCCCATTATGTTTTTATTTTTTTCTGATGACCATCAAAACCTCAAGAATCATTATATACTAAAATATGTCTTTCACCTTAATAAGACATATTTTACTGAATACTGTCAACACTTTGGTTAATAGTCCATTTATTGATGTTTCCTTATTAGGTAATCTAGAGATGCGTCCTGGTTTTAATCAAAACATGTAATGCCTCTAGGCCTATCTAATATTTTCTCCTTAAATCTTCTATTTTTGCCATTTCCTTTATTTTAAATATATATTTAAAATGGAACTAAGCACATATTGAAGAACTTATCTCAAAATTCTAAAGACTGTGTATTCTGTTTTCTGTCGGGGCCCTGACTAAAATGCTGCCAAGGATGTCTCTTCAGTTCCAACTCTTTGATGAGGAAATTAATATATGTAATAACATTAAGAACTCAGGTACCAAATGTCGGAAAAGTCACGAGAAGTGTCAGGGATAGTATCTCTTAAAGGTTAACAGTATGCAAGAGAATGTAGATGGGAAAATCTGTAGTTGCAACCTGCCTGGGTACAGAGCAGAGCAGAGAAGGATGAAGAATGTGTCAGAGGATAAATGTAAAATACCCACCCCAGCTTACCATGTTTGCAACTTGGCATCACTTCTTCTCTCCTTTCATCTGAATTAGTTCTCTTTCAGAACATAGAGAAGAAGACAGAAGACACTTCATCAACCGTGTCTTCACAGGTAATGCCAATCCAGTCATACTTCCATCAGGAATGCTAGCCACCACTAGTACTAACTACACAAGATAGGCGAGAAAAGGAGGGGAAAAAAGAAATAATTGATTAACATAAAATATGCACAGTTCCCTTAGTCCAAGTTTCTGTAGCATATTTGAGGCTAGGATGAGAATTATAAGCTCCTTCTTCCAAATTGCTGAACAAGCGCTTGACCAGATAGGATTTTACCCGGAAGATTACCCAGGGACTTTAGAGATCCTGTCTTTATGAAGAAGTTGCAGTTTTCCAATGAGTTTGTTAAACTTGAAATATTAAGTAGGGCCCACTGGAGCATCAGGGATCCAGACATTGTTTTGAATGCCTTAATTGGGGAATATCCACCCAATTTCCCTAGATAATTGAAATAAATAAAAATACCCAAGTTTGCATAATAGTTCCTTTTTATGATGGTTGGTTTAATAGTAAGAAAAGATGTTCTTGACTAAAAGGCAATGTCAGCTTCTAAATAGCTTTTTTCATCATTGATGTATTCTTTGAGAACAAAAACACCCAAACCAACCAACCTCAAGTTTGGAGAGAAGTAAAACAACCATTCTATAAGGGAACTTTTAAGTATAATTACTGAAAGGAGGAACTCCCAGAATATGCATATTCTGTCTATGGAAACAAAACAAAACAAAACAAAATAGACCTAGCACTATGCACTGGTGGATGATTAGAAGGGGATACCATATCCTGGTCTTATGAGGGATCACTACTAAGCATTTACTAAGCCATTCCATTATGTTATCATTCCAGTCTCTTCCTGGTGATGGAGTACATGTTAAGACCAGTAAAACCTATGGGCTTTAAACTGAGTCTCTTAGTTTTAAATGAAGTTGCACAGAATGTAATGACTATGAATAAGACATTTTGTAATTCTACACATGGTGGTACTTGTAGGATTATCGCTAACAGGTGAAGAAAATCCATTTTCTAAATACACACCTATTAAAATGAGGACACATCACTACCCCTTCTTGAAGAGGCCCAATAGACCTATCCTGACATTGGGTTACTGGTCCTCTCCAGGAATAATGTTATTTCACTGGCCTCTGATACTAGTAGGCTAAGCACTCAGCATATCTAGCAGCTAGATGAGCCTTAGTGAGAGGAAGTTGAGGTTTTCGCTTCTACCATTCCTGTTGCTATGGTCATTGTTTATAAGTATTAGACCAAGCAAGATGGTTAAAGAAAGATCCCGACTGACAACTATAAAATAGTTACCTAATCACTGATATCTCCCTCTGGTGTACATTCAGATTGGACCAAATAACTTCAGGCTTTGTGCCTATTCCAAAAAGTCTTTCTTCGTGACTATCCCACAGAAAACCTTGTCACCAGGTCCTACGACAAATCTTGTTCTTTCAAAATCACGAAAGCCGGCGGCAAGAGAGCCCAGATCCTGT
>CM053606.1:76541912-76607391 GCA_028646535.1 Procyon lotor | reverse complement strand
AGCTGGGTGGGGCTGGGACCTGAAGCAAAGCCCTGTGTGAGCAGGATGCTGAAAAATCAGCTAGATCAGAGGGACAGATAAGGAGCAATACAAGAGAGAGCAAAGATAGTGTGATGTGTTGGATTATTGTTAAATGATAATTCCCTTCCTTTTGGGGGTAAACGAAGGTTACGCTCTATTTCTCCTACCAAGCCACGAAGCAGATGGAATCAAGCGGAGCAGACGTGGACTCATCCTATAAGCCAAAGCAGAACCCTTAGTAAGAAAAATGGTTGTTGGAAGCTACTGAGTCTGTAGCTGGTGGGTTACACGGCACTTATTTTGGCAATAGGTAACTAAAACATGAGTGGTAAATTGTAGAAATTAGAGGCAAAGCAAGTACGAGAGTGAGTAGAGAGACGACAGAAGGTAAAGTAAGAAAAAAAAAAGAGGTGAAGAACAAGGGAAACAAGAAAGAATTGCAAATAAAAAGCAGACGAGGCAAAGATGAAATGTGGCAAGTGGTAGGCAAGAAGAAAAGATGACGTTTCAGGAAGTAAATACCAGTGAGCTGACGCTTAGGGGAAACAGAAGAAACAGGAAGATTAGAATGCACTTCAGAAAAGAAAAAGAGTATGGGCTATGAAGCAGAAAGGGCAGGATTATGTGGATAGAAGGAAGAATAGGAGTCAGAGAGGACAGTGCTTAGAGAAAAAGATCACAAGGCAGGTTAAAAATACTTTAGGAACAGGTGTATTAGATTTAGAAGTCAAAGGATATGGAAGCTTATGACCCGGGAAGAGAAAAACGGGAAAGGAAAAATTGAGGCCGTTTAGTAAAAACCAATTTGATTGAAATTGCCTAATTTTCTTTGTACTTGTTAGGATTTTCATCCATAAAGTTATCTTGAGTTCACATGGATATTCATGAATATCCTGAGTGTTTCCACAAAATGTCCTACCCAGACGAAATAGGCTACACAATAACATACTTTATTGTAACACTCAAGACAATGACACTGAAGATTTAATTATTCCAGAAACTCAAGAGTTAAAGTTTAAAAATTTCAGCTGGCAATGAAATTTTCTCTATTTAATTAAGTTTCTTATTTAAAAATAAGGGAGAGAAGGAAATTTGAAAGAAAGGAAAAAAAAGGAGGAAATAAGGGAAATGGCCAATGGCCGATGGTCAAAGAAAGTCCTGTTGATATGACTCCAAAGTCACTTTTATATTGGTCTAAAGGCCAAGCTTAACTCAAATCCTGATTTATTAGACTCATTTCCATAAATACAGTAGAGAAGTGAAGCCCATAATATTTAAGACTTCTCTAGTCTGCCTGTGTCTTTAGAGGAAATAACCTAATAAGATATGAAGTACCTAGTCCTTATAAAATGGTTTTGAGGAAAGGAATTGGTGAAAAGCTACCTCTGTTTGGATGGACAGTAGTAGGAGAATGTGCACAGAGGTGTGAAATAGTAGTGATTTAAAAAAAAAAATAGTAGTGATTTTTAACCCAGAACACAAAGTCAGGCTCCTGAGCATATATTACAGTCATCCTATAGTCATGAGGCTCTAAGCAAAGTTTCAGGATAATAAAAATGGGACGTAGATAATTTAACTAGGGTATAGGGAGAGTTGATAACATTACACTTTAGGGGCACCTGGGTGGCTCAGTCAGTTAAATGTCTGCCTTCTGCTCAGGTCATGATCTCAGGGTCCTGGGATGGAGCCCCACATCAGGCTCCCTGCTCAGTGGGGAGCCTGCTTTGCCAGCTTCTTCCTCTCCCTCTCATCTCTCTCTCATCTTCCTCTCTCCCACTCATCTCTCTCTCTCTCTGTCCAGTAAATAAATAAAATCTTCAAGAAAATACCATTACATTTTATATCACACCTATCTCAAGAGGTATTGTGCCCCAAACTAGAGTCCTTCAAGGCAGGTTCAGAGAAATGGGTGTTTTGGTCTATACATCCACTACCTAGACTAAGTTTCTTAGTGCCAATCGTTGAAAAGTATTTCTTTCAAGAGAACCATGTGGATGGTCTAAGACAACTGAAAGAGAATACAAATTATGTGTTCAATTTTTAGTATTTTCCTTAAAATTTTGTTGTGTATTGATCATATTTCTAGATCCTTTAGGTTCATAATGGCATGTTTTCAGCATACTTGTCTACTTTATATCTATCTAAGAGATTAATGCTCAGGCACTGTAAATATTATTTTTCCCTTACTTAATTAGATATTGCATTAAAGTTTTCCTGAAAAAAGAAAAAAAAAACTCAATTTAACCTCTGTGATTTTTGTTGAAAATTGTAGAAAGTCTATTTGGATATTAGATACTTATATCTTTTAAAAATAGTATAAATTGGAGCTTTGTTGTTTTCTAAATCTTATATATTTCAAAAGAAAGTGTCATAGCTATCATGGTGCCTAACATTGCATTTGAATATTTCAAAAACATATGGCATGATATGATTGTCAATTCTGCATATAGAGATCAGCCACAAATAATTAAACTTTATTGCATATAATTCAAGTGGCAGAGTAATAATATTTAAATTTGTAATGAAAATGCATCAAAATGGGTTTAGCATAATGACTAATGCTTAGTAGACACACAATAAATACTTATTTGGAGATTAAAAATTTCCTACCAGGTAATCTTTCATATGGTGAAATAATCAACTGGTGTACTTATGAAAATAATACAAATCCAAAGAAGAGTAAATAAACCCTCTCAAAAAACTCGCAAACTGTGATAGGAAAATACAAAATTTAGCCAATGTCTCCATTCTGTTTAAAATAATGTAAAATACCTCATTGGTTAAGTGAAAGGAATAAAAATAAAGTACTTCTCTAATTAAAATAAAATCCTTTAAGTTACAGTTACAAATATATTGAAATATTTCTTTAAAGCTCACAGCACTTGTTATTAGCACATATTTTGACAACTATGACTAATTGTAGATATTTTGTACTTGTATAGCAGGAAGTCCATGCATGAGTCAAGACTTTGATCAAGGCCAGAATACAGATATATTGAGGCACTTATGGGGCCAGCAGGTACCTAATTCCTTTAGGAATTAAAGCGCCTATAGTGAAAATAAACCTAAAGTAAAAGAGATTCTGCACTGAAGCTTCAACAAACAATAATAATTAAAATGTAGGAGACGAAGGTATTCTTCGTACAGCCTGTCACATTGATTTGGCTCGTACCTATGTTGACAGGCATTTGAATCCTAAAGAGAGAGCTTAAAAGTTAAAAATTGAAGTATGTCTTTTCATATAACAATCTTTGATATGTCAGGTGTATAAAACAACAATACTGTATGATCATTACAGGGGAATAAAGCACAATCAGGTTGCCTGGGAAACTAATATGAGTCAGTTCAGTGGGTCACAGATGTTGATGCTGCTCTAAAGATAGTGAGATATTCGTTGGTCAAGGAAGCACTGATGTTCCCCTAAGCATCTAGCAAAGCAGTGTTACACGAATAGCAGTAGTGAGCATCAGCACACAACTGAAAATCTTGAAAATCTAAGCAGTTGGTGGGGGTGTGAGGGCTTGTTTCTGAGCATTCTGGAGGCATTCCCAGGGACTTCCAGATGAGTGAGAAGGACTTTGAAGTGGGGTGAGTCAATAATCATAATGGACCTGAGTTAGTTTCATGGATGCTTGATTCTAGGACTCCAGGACCATGACCTGAGCTGAAGGCAGCTGCTTAGTCAACTGAGCAACCCAGGTGTCCCACGAAGGATTGTAGTAGATTCTTAAAATTAGAGAAGAACATTCATGATACATAAAATCATAAAATCCCTATCGAAGAACATAATAAGTTATTGTTATGAAAGACTTCCTCTCTACCAGCAGTGAGGGTGAACAGAAATAATAAAAGGGATGAAGGTGTCAGAGTACACCATTCTGTCACACACACACACACACACACACACACACACACACACACACACACACATTTGGTCTGTTGAATTCAAACTCTAGTTTCAAATGATTTCATCAGGCTGATTTATTTGTATGGATACAGCCAAAAATAAACAATGATTCTCAAATAATTTACTTTCTAGAAGTCAGAATAATGGATTAAATAAATATACTAACTGAAACTGAGCTCGGTAATATTACCGTTTTGTTAAAGATAAATGAGAGTTGTGATCATAATAATTTACCCATTGCTACATTCATCCAAAGTAGTAATTAGATCACCGCAAGTACATTTTCATACAATTTTCTTACATTTACACATATTTTTTTGCCTTTATCTCTACCATTAATTAAAAGTTTTCTTAAAAGACAGATCGTCACCCTCCAGAAGTATAAGAAGGAAAGATGCATGCCAGCTACAGTGGAGATGAAGCTGGCCTATAACATCCTGAGCATTTCAGGAGCCTGCTATTACAAGAAAATATATATTTATACCACCACAAAATAATCTATTTACTTTCAAGCTATTAGGGAAGGTCTCTGATGGTGGAAGTAAATCTCCTATAAGCCTAAGGCTAAACAAAATCAATATAAAGGGCTATAGAAAACTGAATTTTACATTAAAAGTAGCAAAATAGAAAATAAGTTTTGGAATGAATATAATGGTGGCAATTTCTTGCATTTATAAATGTTTTACTTTAAAATTAATGATCATCACATAGCAAACACACACATGCTAAGAAAAAATAGCTTGCAAACATAATTGGACTTTCACTGGTGCATGTTTTGGAGGTGAAGATTGGGGCAGGATATCATGACTTTTCTGAAATATTCTGCTCCTGACTCTCTCCCAATACAAATCCTCCTTAAAACCTTCAATTTTCCAATGTGGATGTTAAACTCTCCTGCATGTCTGGTGATCTCTAGGATCTATCTAAGTAATAATGCTCCATCTTTGTAATGTTTACTGACTGAGAACACTTAAATATTCCAGACCAGAGCACGGCTGGGACAAGGATGAGGGGAATGAAATATTCATCTCAGGCACAAAATTTAAGGAAGTACTGAAAATCGTGTAACCAAAATAAAACCATTTATTTTGTAACATTTTAAAAATAGAAATTAAAGCTCCAAAGCCTACCATGAACAAAATATCAAAGGTGTAAATAAAGACAGGAACTTGCCCTGAATTTGAACAACAATGTCCTACCCGAATCCCAGCTTTTGCCCCAAAATCTTTTCCCGGATTCCCCAGTCACTAGCAGTGTGGTACTTCCCGTGTCCCCTCATTTCCTTTTTTTTTTATTTTAAAGATTGTATTTATTTATTTGAGAGACAAAGAGAGAGAGAGAGCACAGAGAGGGAGAGGGAGAGAGAAATGGACTCCCCAATGAGTAGGAGTCCGACGCAGGGCTTGATCCTAGGACTCTGAGATCATGATCTAAGCCAAAGGCAGATGTGTAACCAATTGAGCCACCCAGGTACCCCTGTCCCCTCATTTCTTGAGGTTTCCATTACCTAATTGTAGAATGAATGTTAACTACATTTTTTATAAACTTCATGATATAATTGAAAGAAAAAAAATAAGATAACACTTTCAGTGTCCTTCTTACAATACCCAAAGCCATAGAGAGTGCTAGATAAATGCTATTCAAATTATTAACTTCAGCTTAGCACTTATTACATATATACATGTGTGTGTGTGTATATATATATATATATTTTTTTTTTTTTTTTTTTAATTCAACACTGTTAAAACAACCTTGATGAACTAGGCTCATGATTGGGCAATAGAAGTTAGTTCTAAGTCAAAAATACATGGCCAGTGGCTTCACAGAATTCAGAATCAAATATCATTTGAATATTTACAAGAATTAATTTAAAATAAATAGTGGCTCCTCTGCAATTCTTCGAAATGTGATGCCTGTTCCTTTGTTAACATTGTAGAAAATATCTTTAATAATTATCTATGATAAATGCAAATCGATCATTTATTGTGTTTTACTTGAGCACCATCTGTTAAAGCGTTTTTAAAATTTGACATTTTGGCATCTGCTATTTTTATCAAATATGAATTACTCTACATAATTCAAAATACTGAATTATTAATAATCATTTTTTGTGAATTAATGGCTTATATCACCTGCTCACATAATTGGTTTATAAACCATTGGTTTATCCACTTTTTTCTCAAGTCAACCTTCTAAATCCTAATTTGTCTGTTTTGTATCTAGGTCCCCGCTGTTTCCAATGTTCTCTACCCTGATTACCTAAACATCTTATTCCAGATCTCCTAGGAATGCCCTCAGCTAAATATAAAACTTTGTGGCTTTCCTGCTTAAATGCTTGAGTGAGTACCTAATACCAACAGAATAAATTCCCAGTCCTTACTCTGCCCCTAGAGCTTTTCTTAACAATTTCTGGTTTTTCAGCCTCTGTCTCTCACTTTAAAAAAACAATTAAAAAAACGTAACTACTCAATTACATATAAAAGTCAGCCCTTTGAAAAGCATAATTCAGTGATTTTAGTATATTCCCTGATTTGTGCATTGAATTCCAGAATATTTTATCACTCCCAAAAGAAATCTCTGACCTGTTAGCAGTCACTCTCAATTTCTTCTCCACTCCCCCCAGCTCCTGGCAACCACTAATCTATTTTCTGGTCCTATGGGCTTACATAATCTACACATTTAACATTAACAGACTCATATAACAACATATGGCCTTTTATGTCTGGTTTCTTTCATTTAGAATAGTGTTTTCAAGGATCATCCACATTGTAGCATGTATTAGTACTTCATTCCCTTATATGACTGAATAATATTCTATGACATTGATATACCAATTTTTGTTTAAACATTCATCAGCTGATGAACACTGGGATTGCTTCTACTTTTTCAGCTCTTACAAATAATGTTGCTATGAACATCCCTGGACAAGTTTTTGTGTAGACCCATGTGTTCAATTTTTTCCCCTTTACTTTTTGAGGAATAAGCTTTTATACAGTGACTGCGCCATTTTACAATATCAATAGCAATGTGCAAGGGTTCCAGATGCTCCACATCTTTGTTGACACTCATTCTTTTCTGTTGTTTGTTTCTCTAAATTATATCTATTTTAGTGGGTGGGACACCAGCATGGGGTTTAACTCAGCCTTGAGCCAACAACACAAGGGCGTGAGGGCAAATTCTTAGAAATGTCTTCATTCGCCACACTCTTTTCTACTGAGTACTATGGAAAAAATGCCTTATAAGGAACAACAACAATATAGATACTTAATAAATGAGTATTAAAGACTTTAGTAATTTATATAGCCTATATCCAACCCCCACCACAACACAGAAAGATAGGTATCACTAATCCAATTTTATAAATGAAGAAATTGAGGTAAAGAATGGTAAGGAAATTTATTATAGTTTATAGTCTAGTTCTGTACAGAGACAGTATTAAATGCAATATTGTATAGGTACGTTAATGTGAAAATAACAAATATTTTAGAATTGGCACAATGTAGATATTGGCACTGAGAATAGACCCTCATGCACACGTTGAAAATTAGACTTCCCAATATTCACCTAGATAAAATATTGCCATAGAAATCACAGAATGGCAAATCTAAAAAAAAGACCTATTTTATTGGACCAGCCAGAATTAATGTGTATAATTTTATATTTACACATGTATAAACATATCTACATATGTATATTAGTATGTATATGTCAGTAGACATATACATCTATCTATATATAAATATGTATGAACATATGCAAAATACAGAATTGTGTGTGGCAAAATTATATTTTTTGTTATAAATTGTTTTTATTTTCTTCTTTGTGTATTATGCACATTTTACAATAAAATGCATTGTTTTATAAATGAAAGAAAAAACAATAAACATAAAACAATTTCAGTCCAAATTTAGGCAAGTAATAGAAGTAGAATTTTGTAAACAAAGCAACTGTTTTGTTGATGGAATATTGCTTAACATTTCACAGGGAAAATAAAACTCATTTAAATTATACACACATATTATCTTCTAAGAAATTTCCATTTTAAGACAGGGAATCTAAAACTCCTGAATAAAAAATAGAATACCCAGAGTCACACAGTTAGACAAAAACCTCAAGGTGTCAATCTTCCACTAACTCAACTCAAAATTTAAACTCTTTCTATTAGATCATATTAATATAAAAAATTGGTAACAAATAATAAATTTTACCATAAATATTTCATAAATGTTAGTGTACCCTCCACGTGCAGGTTTTCCTTTATATTGTCGACTAAGGAATATAACATGCACTTAACAATATTTATCAAGATGTGTAGGGTCATAAATGAAAAAATTTGGGTTACAGAAAATTTTTACTAGAAAAAGATTATAGGTGCATGATTTTTTAAAAGATTTTATTTATTTATTTGACAAAGAGAGAGTGAGAGAGAGCATAGGTGAGGTGGAGGGGCAGAGGGAGAAGCGGATTCCCCCTGGAGCAGCCAGACGCCAGGCTCAATTCCAGGACCCTGAGATCATGACCTGAGCCAAGGAAGCCACTTAACCGACTGAGCCACCCAGACCTCCCTGGAAAAGAACACTTGTTTTATAGTCAAAAGATCTGAGGTTTCATAAACGTAGAATTAATATATTGTTTTAAAGTCAAGTCACATAAATAATCACTAGCTATTGTCCATCATTTGTGTTGAGAAGTCAGTTGTCAATCTTTGAAACCAGTATGCCTCATACATGCTTGTAAGGTTTTTCCCTTTGCCTTTGGTTTTAAGACTTTTCTATTTACATGAGTGGATTGCTTTTATTTTTTTCTACTTGAAGCCCATACAGTTTCTTGAATTTGTGATTGAACATTATTAGTTTGGAAAATATCTCTGCCATTATCACTTCAGATATCGGTTCTTCTCTACTTATCTTCTCTTTTTTCCTTGGACTCCAATTATGAAATGTTTTTGTTATTTTTTTTTTCAGCACGTTCCTAATGTATTTACTCTTTTGTAAGCTTCCATCACTTTATCTCTCTACTTCAGTAAATTCAAATAAATTTTCTTCTGACCTATATTACAGTTCAATGCTTTTTTTTCTGCATCTCTCCTCTGCTGTTGAACCCTTTATTTATTTCTTAATTATTTCTTAATTTTGTTTATTGTATTTCTTAACTTTAGTATTTTCCTGCAGTTATTTTTCATTTTCTAGTTATCTGCCATGTTTTCATTTTATGAACCACACATTATTAAAAGTCATTATCTTATTATTCTAATGTCTGAATCACTTCAGGCCTGTTTTACTTGTCTCTTCTTTTTTCTATTGCTATTTGATCAGTCTTTTTCTTTCTTGTATGCCTCTTCACTAATTTCCTTTAGTTGAATAGTGACATTATAGTTGAAATAGTGTAGAGAAAATTTGATTCTCTAGATGATGTTACTCCCTCTAAAATTGTCTTTTTTCCCCCTGTAAAACAAATAGGCAGAGATTGGATCACATTGATCCAATCAGGGAATAAACAGTTAAAGTATGTCTTCCTTATTCCTAGCATGTTGCCTTCAGGGTCCTATTCAAACGCCTGGTGTTTTTATCAGGGCTTCTTACCTTGTCAAGCTCGAAATTCCAACTTTTGTCCACTTGATCCACTAGAACTGTTTAAGTTCTTAACTTCCCAGCTTTTCAGCTGCACTATGAAACAGCAAATTCCATAGATGAAACATGGCATCAAACAACAGCCTTGGGGCGCCTGGGTGGCTCCGTGGGTTAAAGCCTTTGCCTTTGTTATGTCCGGATTGAGACCCTCCCAAAATAACTCACAAAAGGCAGGTTGGATGCAACAGCAAGAGGATTTGTTTCCAGCTAGCTGGGGCTCTCACCGGCACACGCGACGCAGCGCAGTGCTAAGGCAAGAAGCCCCGCCTCTCCCCTTCCCAGCGTTTTTATGCATTTGAGTAAAGAAGCACATATGTCACTACACACATAGGCGAGTTCCTTATTCTTTATATGGCAATTACCTAGATCTATGCATTTCATTGGTGCGTTTGAACAACTCAGGGGCTGGGCGTCACACAGGAAAGCAGAATGATCTAAATTCCAGGAATAGTTTCACGCCCGTACCCTTAGGCCTGTCTTTTTCTGGCTTAAAATGAAGCCTGTCATGGAGGAACGGCGGTCCTCGCAACAGGTCCTAAAAGCTCCTTAGACCAAGATTTAGCTTGACTTTAGTATGTTGCCCCATATCTTATAGCACTTAATCTTAACATACTACATACTATTAAGTCTTAACTCCAAAATGTACTTAATCTACACTAACTTACGGTTAGAATTAATTACTTAAAACTAAACTCCACATCTTCAGCTCAGGTCATGATCTCAGGGTCCTGGGATTGAGCCCCACATTGGGCTCTCTGCTCAGCGGGGAGCCTGCTTCCTCCTCTCTGCCTACTTGTGATCTCTCTCTCTGTCAAACAAATAAACAAAATTAAAAAAAAAAAATTAGGCTCGGTTCCTATGTTTTTCTTTTCTCAGAGTCTTGGATCCACAGTTTCTTGTTGCCTTGGTAGTTTGACAATACTTTTAAACAGATTTTGAAAAGTTTTTTTTTTTTTTTTTCTGATTTTCTGGTTGTTTTCAGTGGAAGCTTTGGTTGAGAGAAATCACTGTGCTGTCTCTAGAGGCCATTTTGTTGTTGTTGTTGTACTTGAATATACAGAAGAGATACACCTTCTTCATTCATCAACTTACATATGGGCTTCCCATAAGTATGTAACCTTTCTAAAGTAATTTGAGTTTATTATCCTTGAAAGAGCAAAATCATTAAATTAAATATGTTGGACCCTTAAATGGAGCCTTGTGAAATAGCTATGCAAGAACTAATCTTGGGGGTAAGAAGAAAACAGAAGCATGCCTTCAGAAAGCTGTATGCCACAATGTCCAAGTTACGGCTTAAAGGTTCCTTTTTAAGAAAAAAATGCCTTTTATAGGATCATATATGGCATTTTCATAGTAAGGACATGGATGGTAACAGACTTCCTAGTGTGGAGTAAAACCTAGGGCAGCTCATCAGCATACAAAAATGAACCAGGTAGGGAGGACTAAGGTTTTAAGCCAGAGTGAGCAACTTCAGCTCTGAGAGTGAAAACTATAGTTGACCAGGGATCCATCTGCTGAGCAGAGAAGAGAAGCTGAATATTCTAGTTCAAATTACAAGTCAAGTGGGCTGCAGAGAAAGAGGAAAGAAGAATTCTGGGACAGATACCAGCTATAAACGGGGCTGAAGGAAACCAGGTCAGATGCTGGAGATTTTGTTAGGATTGAGAATTTAGGTAGAGAACATACATCAGTAGTTCTAACAAAGAGGTTTTAAGTAAGGGGAAAGAGTAAAAAAAAAAAAAAAATTGAATCTGAACATTGACAACCATTATTTAAAAAATTAAAACAAAACATAATAAAAGCCCTAGAAAAGTAATAGTTTCCCCTGGCCTGAAGCAGAGTAAAGTGGGAAATGTGCAAAGCTGGCTAGCCAAGTGTTAGGTAACCTCATTGAGAAAAAGAAGTTATTGTTTGGCAGAGAAATGGTGGGAGAAGGCAGAAGTAGAGGCTAAGAATCCAATATCCAGATTCTAGGATGACAAGAACTGCCCTATCTTGGATTGTGATGGTAGTCCTTAGCTTCTTTCTCTATGACTATCGCTTAATGTTTTAAGCTGTATATCTGTGTCATGTTCAAATCACTCTCCTAATAAAATGCTTTCAGTTACTGTAACTAAAACCAGGCCCCATATCATACCAATGCTCTGGTCCATTTCCAATTTCCTTCATCTTCCACAGTCTGCCTTACCAGAAGGAAGTGACTATTTTATCCATTTCTGCATATCCAACATTTCCTTTCACAGCACTGCTCAAGAGTTGCAATGCTCAAGGGTTGTTTATTGATAATTACATATCAATTCACTTTTGGGAAGGCTGAATCAGGTCTCTGACCTAAGTAGGGACAAGAGCATAGGATAGATCACTGTTTTCAACAGAAAATAATTAAATGTGGCAATAAATTATGAGCTTCTAGTGAAGAGAGTTCCTGTTAAATGTACACTCTTGTCCAGGGAATGATCCTCTTCTACTGAGGAAAATTCTTCTTTGCCCCACCTGGTAATCCAGACCATGAAAATGCACACTGGCAACCAACCAGCAACAGATGTTGCAGCCAGATGGCTGATAAATTGGAAGTTGTTAACTTGTACTCAGGTGGTTATATTTCTTTAAAAGTGTTGTAAAGCCAGTCCCTGCCCCCCCTTTTTTTGTTTTACTCAGTAATGAGTGGGCAGTTAAATAGGTTTTGCTATTATTAATTGAAGGTATCTTTTTAATGAAATAAAGAGCTAAGTGATTTGATTTCTGATGTCTTAAAATTAAAACAACTTAGTGCAAGTCTTCAAATCTTAAGCTTTATCATGACCTTGCAAAACCAAATTCATTAAAACATAGTGAACATTGATTACTGAGTATCAAAAAACATTTTTGTTTGATGCGTTCACTGGTACAGGAAGCAGGAAAAAAAATTAAATTTTAAGTGGACAGGTAAATCTGGGAGTAAAAATTTCAATGGTATTACGTTAAAAAAAGAGGTTACGGTGATATTAAGAATGGTTGCTGTAATATAAACTCTTAGAGGTTATTTTCCCAGTGTGACTTTTGCTTTCTCTACATGTCTTTTCCATAAGAAACATACAAGTAATACTTCAAGAGCACTCTGAAGCCCTTTTTCAACAAACATAACATTATCAGTAGGGGAAAAAAACAGTCCACAAAGGTATAGCAATTGGAGATGGTCTCTCATTTTTGTTTTGAAGAAAGAGCAGGCTGAACCCAAAGCTAAGAGGCCTGCTGGGTACAGCTATTGACTTTTTGTACCTCTTATTAAAATAACTATCACTCCAACATTGGTAAGATCATCCAAATTTTGAACATATGATGCAATTCCTTAAAACAATGTCACCTTTGAATATATTCTGTCAGTATATCAATCTATAAAATGATATATTTGGTTTTCAAAGACATCATCTTGTTATTATTTCAAAATAATATAAATTTAAGTAAATACTTTCCGAAGGATGGCAGGCTTATTTTTGTTTTTAATTATATTACTTGGTCCAGAGTCTCCGTGTTTTTCCTTCAAAATATAAATACTAGCACAACACTATGGTGGAAGAGCAGTGGCTTTCAAATTGAGACTCCAGATAAGATTCTACAATTATCAACCAGGTATTATTATGTTCACTATATGAATAAGGAAAAAGGATTTCACCTTTCCTGAAATCTTTTTCATCTTTTCCTGAAAACAAAACAAAACAAAACAAAATAAAACAGGGAGTGGGATAGGTGGAAATAAGATGGTCTTTCAATTTGGGGGTATTTCAGATTGTTTTACGTTATTTGATTTTATATGTATGTATATTAAAGACAGGTATCTTATATACACCCTGGCTTTCTCTCCACTGATTCAAATCAACTATTTTTGCCAAGATCACAAACCAGATCTTTCTACTAAATCAAACTGATCCATGTAGTCCTTATCTTATATGATCGTGTGTTTTTCTCACTCTCAATTCCTTACTGATTAAAAAAAAAAAAGATCTCTTGGTAAAGTTTTTCTGGCATTTCATATTCTTGGTTTTCTCCATCCCTCCTTGTTTCTTCTCAGGCAGTTTGCTTTGTGGTTGTCAAGATGGACCTCACTGAGAAGATAAAATTGGAGCCAAGTCATAAACAAGGTAAGGATGCTAGCCAAGCAGGTATCTACAGGAAGATTCCAGGAAGAAGAAACAATTAGAGCAAAGTCTCTAAGATAGAAGTAGATTTATTTTTTTCAAGAAGTAGTAAATATATGTGTTGCTGATGCTAATTAAAAAAGGGGAATAATTGTAGCATATAAAGGCAGAGAGTTCCTAGGATTACTGTATTATGTACAGCTTCATTTGCTATGTAAGTTTTTTGACTTTGAGTGGAATAAGGAGCCACTGAAGATTTTTGATCAGAGGATTTACATACCTGACTTACTTTTTTTAAAGGTTCACTTTGAAAAAAAAATAAAGTTTCCCTTTGGCTCTTTTTTTAGAGAGGAAGTTTTACAGAAGCAGAGTGAAGGCAAGGGTGGGAAGCAAGTGCAACAATGCAGATGAGAAATGAAGATTTTTTTTTTTTCACCACAAATGTAGCAGTGGGGAAGGTAAGAAATATTCTAGGATTCTAGAAACATTTTGAAAGTAGAACTGATAGGATTTCCTGATGACCTACAAAGTATGAGAACTAGGATGGATTTAAGAATGGCTTCAGGTTTTTAGTCTGGGCCACTGAGACATTTCATTGAGATCAGCTTGGATGAGGGAACACTGTAAGTGAAACAGACTGAAGTGATAGCGAGTGGTTGGGGAAGGGGACAGAGCAAGAATCACTTTTTGAACACTGTGAATTAAAAATAGCTGTTAACATCCACTAGAGATATTAAGGAAGCAGTTGAATATGTGTCTGGCATTGAAAAAGGCATTTGAATTGGAAATATTAATTGGTAATATTGATTGATAACTTGGTATCATCTACAGAGCATGTAGATGATACTTAAATTCATGAGCCCAGATGGAGTAATCAAAAATGTGAATATGAATTGGGAAAAGGACAGAGAACAGAGCCTTGAGCAACACTAACATTAGGAGGTGGAAAGAGAAGAAACCAGTAAAGGAAATGAGAAAGAGTGAGATAGATGATATAGGAAAAAACCTGAAGAATATGGGTCCCTGAAAGCCAAATGAAGAAATATTGAGACAGAAGAAATAGTCAGCTATGTTAAATGCTACTAATTGGCCAAGCAAAATAAAGACTGAGATTTGACCACTGAATTTACAACCTGGAAATCACGAATTACATTGATGGTCCTAAAGCAATATGCATTCAGTAGAAGCCACACTTCAAAGTTTGAAGTTTGATCTTTTCCCAAGCCAGTAATATGCAGTAAGATACTCTCTGATGGGTAGTGGCACAATCATGAGGGTAAACAACTGATACACTCACAACCATTCAGTACTCATGCAACCATTCTGTTTTTCATGTTCAGTACGAGATTCAATAAATTACATGAGATATTCAACCTTGTACTACAAAATAGGTTTTGTGTTAGATGATTTTGCCCAATTGTTGGTTAATATAAGTGTTCCAAACACGTTTAAGGTAGGCTAGGCTAGGCTGTGATGTTTGGTAAGTTAAGTGTATTAAACACATTTTTAACTTACAGATATTCTCAGTGTAGGACGGGTTTATCAGGGTGTAACCCCATCATAAATCAAGAAAGATTTGTATATTATTTGCAATGTGAAAGAGATAACATGTATAAAATAATCTTGTCATTAGTTCTCTGACCCCTATTACACTGTCCTGGCCTATCCCCTCACCGTTTTATATATCCTATCAGTTCCTAAACCTTGTTGTTTATACCTCCTTACTATTATGCAAATCGAATAATTTCTTTCAAACCCCCAATCCAGCATGTTGTTGTTGTTGTTGCTTTTCCAGGATTACTCTAACACTATGAATATAATCCCTCACTACACTTTCCAGTTTTGCCTTTCACCCATTCCATCTCCAAATCACCTTTGAGTAAATTATTTTATAGCAATACAGATCTGATTATGGTACTATATTGTTTAAAATAACTTAATGACTGGGCACCTGGGTGGCTCAGTTGGTTAAGCGTGCTGCCTTCAGCTCAGGTCATGATCCCAGGCTCCCGGGATCAAGTCCTGCATCGGGCTTCCTGCTCAGTGGAAAGCTTGCTTCTCCCTCTCCCTCTCCCTGCTGCTCTGCCTACTTGTGCTTTCTATCTCTCTGTCAAATAAATAGAATCTTTAAAAAAATAAAATACTTTAATGACTATTATCTACAAGATAGGTACAAGATGTTATCTTTCTCTAAGGAAAATCTAATTATTTTACTCCTTGCTTGAAAACCTACGATGACTATTCATCTTCTTGATAAACTCTAATCCCTTTAATTTAGCATGATAGGCCTTTTAAAATTTGGATCCTTAATCTTATAAGTAACCTGAGGGCAGGGATTTTTGTTTTGTTCAGGTGGTATACTGAAAACATCAGTGTCTGGTTTGTTATTTTAAAAATGGGTTACTGGATGTCTGGATGAACTAACTCTAGCTACTTGCTTTTTACAATGCCTAACACAGAGTCAATACACAATTATGGCTGACATTATGAAATAAGGAGGACTCCTTAGGACTGTGTTCTTCAGACTTCTGTTTGAACTCAGGAAGGGCTATTTTTCTCTCTCTCAATTTCCCATCCCCTCTGTAACTCCCCACACACTAAGGGATTGTCTTTGTGTTCATCTTTGTTTGCATGATCTAAATTTGTTAACAAGTCATTATTTAAGCAAGACATGGAAATGAGTTGTAGTGTCTTTGCCTCCTATACCCTTGGCTATGGGTAAGAATACATGCTACTTATGTACTTTTACACATTCAAGACAAGGTCAGGTTTATTGCCTCTAAACCTTTGAACTCATGTCATGAGTTAAGTAATCTGTGCAATAAAAATCAGAACTGAGATTCACCTTGGTTTCATACTCTATTAAACTACTTATAGTAGCGCAAAACTCTATCATCATTATATTTTTTTTCGTCAACTCTATGTTTTACTGGGTACAAAGTGTTATATGGTATGATATTTCAAATGAATATCATTATTAAGGAAAGGACAATTATGAAGAAAGAAGCAGGTGTTGCCGTCACACTTAATGCCCAAGGAGTTATAGGTATGCTGGCGAGGAAGGGGCCCAGGGCTCAAATATTGTGTGTATCTGACAATGGCTGTCTGCTCTGCAAAGAGTCAGTCTGTTGAAATACACACACCACTTTAACTAGCATGTAAGGTTAAAATAGTGGATTGAAAAAGAGGCTGTCATTCTTATTAAATACATCCTAGCACTTTCCAAAATGTGTGTGTGTGTGTGTGTGTTTTCATTGTCACACAGCAATCTAAAAACAACGACCAGTATTTTTCTTCTCTAATAATACAATCTTTTTGTTAAGGAGCAATGACAAAACTGCTCAATAATCCTCAAATTTCAGGTCCCTGAGAATAGGAAGGTAAACCTACCACATTATATGAAGAAATGTTGTAAGTGGTACCTTAAAATAAATATTCTCAGTAGCCAATTGTGAAAATCAATTCCACAAAAGAAATGCAAAACCTTTCTTGTATAACATAACACTTAGTCACTTGTAGTTTATCTGGCATAGAGGTATGACTTACAACCAGAGCAAATAGCTCCGTTTAATTCTCAGAGCAGTAGTAGTACAACTGGCTACTGGGGTGGAATCTCAGCAAGCAATTAATTGCCAACGCATGGAATTAAAAAGCTTTGTGCTTTTATAGATTTGAAATCCAGTTAAATAAAGGCAGTTTTGGAGGAACAAAATAGTTTATTGAATAAAACTTGTTTATGAAGATGTATGCCTGTGGAGACAAATACATGCAAATAAAATATATTTTTCATTTAAAGGAAACGAGCCACCTGGAGTAAAAGATTTTTAAAAAACTGCCAATTATATAAAGTATTTACCTAAACAATGGATATAGCTTCCATCATTTAAACTTCTTTGCTTTGGCATTGAAACTTTGGCATATTTTCAGACTTTTCATCTTTCAGGAATAAAAAGGGAAAGAAAAAAGGCTGTGTTGGGCATATAACAACTGGGTGAACGAATATCAACAAATAAAATAGTATTCTGAAATTTCGAGTTTTGTAAGGATTCAAATTTGTGGTAGAAAAAAACTCATGCATTAAGACTGTAACTTTTTTTTAACCAGAAGAAAAATTCCATTCTTTTAATAATAGATCTGTATTACAAAAAAGATGTATTCAGCCATTATTATCACATTTCGGGTTTTGCAAATAAAATTTTTGCGGGAACATTTTTTTCTCTTATTACCTAAGTATGTAACTTTTAATTCAAATTCACCAAAAATAGGTATATATAATGTATGGTATGTTTTTGTGGAATTATATTTGTTTCTAAATGTCTTTTTACCGGATAAGTGGTTGCACACGCATTATTGTCTTAACTTCTTAGTATTGCCATTATAACTTAATATAGTACATATTAATAAATATTTATTAAATGGATGGTTGGACAAATGAATGGATAAAAGAGAAGCAAACTCTTTAGTAAAAGAGTACATATTCTGAGAACAAATATCATATTTCCCAAATTGTATCCAAATGCCCAGTGTTCCTCAACATCCTCAACTTTTATAGTGGCCATTCACTGGAAGCACTTTTTCCTGAAGTGTTAATTCATTATTTTAAATTACAGTGAATCTCACTTTAGAAAGTTGTGTTCAGGGGCACCTGAGTGGCTCAATGGGTTAAGCCTCTGCCTTCGGCTCAGGTCATGATCTCAGGGTCCTGGGACCCTATCCCCCCATCGGGCTCTCTGCTCAGCAGGGAGCCTGCTTCCCCCTCTCTCTGCCTACTTGTGACCTCTCTCTCTCTCTCTGTCAAATAAATAAATAAAAATTAAAAAAAAAAAAGAAAAGAAAGTTGTGGTCATAACTGTTATTTTCAGTCCCACTTTAGTTCTTCAGAGTTTTATTCTACAGTTATTTTCTATACAATCATTGCCTTTTCTTTGGCCCTTCATAAGCACTTCACTAGCATGTCTCCAGAGATCACGAGCATATCGAAATATATTTAGCTTTGGGGTGCCTAGGTGGCTCATTCAGTTATGTGTCTGCCTTTGGCTTAGTCGTGATCTCAGGGTCCCAGGAGGCCTGCTTCCGGGCTCTCTGATCAGCAGGGAGTCGGCTAGTGTCTCTCCCTCTGCCTGCTGCTCTCCCTACCGGTGCTCTCTCTGTCAAATACACAAGTAAAATATGTCTATATGTAAACATATTTATTTACATATCATATGCATATGTATACTATGTACACGTTTACATATGAAAATATATATATACTTAGCTTATTTCATTATATTACTGACAAACTGTCCCATTTAAATGAGGAGTGTGTGAGAATGTCTGATATAAAGTTTACATGGGGTTTTCTCATTTTAACATTAAGTTGACGGAGGACTGACATTTTCAGGGTACACAGTTTAATCTTATCTTAATCTGGCCATACTCTATCTCCTGTTGCTAAGACCCTCCCTTTTGGGCAACTAGAATGACGAATTCTGTTGGCTCTCTTTCCTTATATTTGCTGCATCTCCATGATGACTTTTGACTTCTGGATATACTCCTCTGAATCACTGACCTTATGATATCTCTCTAATAGCTCAGATAAATTTCTACCTTGATATAAAAATGATTACTCTTCTTAATAACACTGCCAACTTAGGTATGTTTAACCATCAGTGCTTATAAATTTGCAAAGTATGTCATATATTATATAAAATAATGTGTTACATAATATTACATGTGTTATATATTGCATTATGCAATTATATTACACAAAAGTTTTGTTCTAATAATTTTTAATAAAACTAGTTATGTAGAATTTTATGGTTTATAAAATTTTAGCACGTATGAGGTTATTTTTATAATATTTTTTGAGAATTGAAGGCACATATTATCACCATCTGAAGAACTGAATCTCAAACTGGTTCTATAATTTTCTGATTTATTGTGTAAGTGGTAGGTTTAAGATTTTAACTTATTGTTATAAAGATTTATCTCACTTATTTTCAACTGCACCACACTACAATATTTTTGATTGTGGAAAAATGGTGGGAGGTGAGATCATGATGATATGGAATACTGTTAATTTTTGCTTACCTAATTTGTAATGTGCAAAAGCCTGGATTCAAATGAAATGTTATTATTAGGTGAAAAAGTGTTAAGATTTTTTTCCCCTAGAAAATATTAGTACTCTTAGATATATTAGGTGTGATAAACTAATTGGAAATTATAGAAAGAAAAATTCTCTCAAAGGGCAGAGTTGAGGTGGCAGAAGAAAGAATAAGCAAACTTGAAAAGAGATTACCAAAACATATGCAATGGAGAAATTCTAGGAAAAAAAAAAAGAATCCAGGAAAATGAATGAAACCCCGGACATCTTTAGGACATCACTGAAAGTACCAAAATATGCCTAATGGGAGTACTAGAAGGAAAGAAGAAAGACAAAAGAGGCATAAACATTATAAGAAACCTTACAAGAAACACTAAAGGAAGTTATTCAAGCAAGTGTCACCAGTCAGTAATTCTAATCGATGTAAAGATTGCCAAAAGGTAATTAAATAGTAACTAAAAAAGACAATGTAACTACATATTTCTTCTTCTGTTATCTTTATTGATTTTTAAAAATAATAGCATAAGAAATATCTGTAAAATTGAACTGTTGGTTCTATAGCATGTAGAGATATGTCACCTTTGACAATAATAGCACAAATTAGGGTGGGGGGTAAGCTATAGTGAAGTAAGGAAGTGACAACAGATATTAACTCTACTCCACAGGAAAAAATGAAGGGTACCAAAAATGGTAAATAAGAAGGTAAATTTAAAAAAAACTTATTTTTTCTTCTCTTAGTTCCTTCAAGAAACTTAAAACTATATAAAGCAAGGATTATAACACTACATTGTTGGATTAGTAACATATATATGGATGTAATATATTTGACAATAATAGCACAAAAGACGGAGAGTGAAGGAAACCATTGTGAAGCAAATTACATCTCACTGCAATTGTATAAATCTGAAGTATATTTATCATAATTGATAAATTGAGATATATGCTGTAATCCATAGATCAACCACTAGAAAATAATTCCAAAAACATATATCTAAAAAGAAGACAGGGTATACGTGGCTAATATAGGTTTGGGTGCTACATTTGACCTAGGGTATGGTTCCATGACTTGACTAACATGACCAGTTATCCACCAAAATTCCTTTTTTAATTTTACTGTATATAAAATTAGAGCCAAGGAAAAGCTAAGTAGCTGAGGACACTATTTTTCAGCTTCCCTTTTCTGTTAAGTGTGGCCCCATGACTAATTTTTGTCAGTGAACCGTATACAGAAAGTGTTAGTCTGTTAAGAAGTAGATGTAATTCCTCCATGCTCTGTTCTGATAGCTAAATACACATTTCCAATAAACTTTATGGCTTGGTAGAATCACCAAATGGGAAATATCATGAAACTCTAAATCCCGACCTAGAGGAGAACTTTCCACCATCCTGTAACACCTACCCTTAACCCCTATGTAAGTGACAAATATAGTTCTACTCTGTTGCAGCTTTTCATATTTTTGTGTTTTATTTTTTATAGCAATTGAGCAGGCCTAATTGACATAGGTCCTGACTACCGTCTCAACAGATCCTATTCAATGGCAAAGAGATTTTCTTCCAAAAGAAAATCAGAATTTAATTTTATAAGGAAAGGAATGCTGGCTGTGGGGGCATCCACATTCTGGATATTTAAATATTGTGCTAAGTGATCTATATGTATGTTACAGATAATTACAAGCAATTTTCTTGAAATTATTTGCATTCATCATCATATGCCAATTCTATAAGGTGACTGTTATGTAATTTGCTGAGAAGAGAAAGAAGCTAAAAACAGCTAAGTATATTGAATATTTGTGTTTTAACCTAAATCATTTGAGCTCTAAAAACAGTTTTAACCACTCTTTCACCCACTATAAACTAAATTGCTTTGGCTGATTTGTAAGATTCTGGTTTTAGTGTTAACTGACTCTAGAAGTAATTGTTTTTGATGTTTTATTTCACTTATTCTATACAATGCCTTTCAAAAGATAATTTTAATTATATTAAAATGACCTAAAACTTCACTCTTGTGGCAATTCACTTTTTTCCAATAAATTTAATTCTTTCTTTAAGACCTATCCATTTTATTAAAAACCATCTATTAGGTCTAAAAAAGGAAAAATTGGAGGATAATATTTCCTTTGAATTTGCCTGGCAGAATTTCATTCAACTTGAGCTATCAGAATCTATACCTTGTGCTAAGTTATATCTGAAGATAGGACCCTCGAAGCTTTTTCTTGTAGCTTCATTAATATTCTATGATCCCAGAAATGCAGTGCTGTGACCCTGGCAGACCTAATCATGAGAATTGTGATGACTGCCTACCTAAAGTTAGTACCAATATGTCTGTCTTTTAAATATATTTAGGTCATGTCACAATGGAAGAAAGAAAAATGTGTAGGTCTTCTGTGACCCCTCACTTCCTCTTATGTCCGACATATAACCCCTTCTCTCCCAACCAGGAAACCCTGTGGGTTCTACTTTCTTTTTAAATTTTTTTTTAAGACTTTATTTATTTGACAGAGAGAGACACTGCAAGAGAGGGAACACAAGTAGGGGGAAGGAGAGAGGGAGAAGCAGGCTTCCCGCTGAGCAGAGAGCCCAACACAGGGCTCCATTCCAGGACCCTGGGATCACAACCTGAGCCTTAGGCAGACGCTTAAGGACTGAGCCACCCAGGCGCCCCCGGTTCTACTTTCAAAGTGAGATCTGCACCTGACCACTTTCCCCTCCTACACTGCTGGGACCCCCACAGGAGCCCCTTTCACCCCTCCTTCTGCTGATGGCAGTCGCCTTCTCTCTGGTCTCCTTCTCCATCCCTGTCCTTCTGCTATCTATTCTCAACCCCACAGTCAGAGCTGTCCTTTCAAAATAGGAACTAAAACAATCCCATCTTCCCCACAAATCCCACTGATAGCTCTGGCTAATTCACTCACAATATAATTAAAAGTTCTGTAATAGCTTTATTGGCCTTACATAATTAACCCCACCTTCTCATCTCCTATTATTCTTCTCCTTCCTCCCAGAAAACCAGGCTTAATCAAACACTTGAAGTGACCCCTTCCTGCCTTAGATCCTTCCCAGTGTCACTGCCTCTGTTTCAGATGTACTCTCCCAGTTTTTCTCAGCTTCAAGTCTTGGCTCAGATGTCTTGGGCTCACCAAGGCCAACCCTACTAATTTGTGTAAAAGCCAACCTACATTCAAGGGACTCCCTCCACTACTGAAACACCTAATTCTGCTCCGTGTTTTCTTTTCTGCTATGGCACTTCCTACTATTGTATGATTTACTTAAATTATAATAAATCAAATAATTTTATATAGGACCATAATATACATAATTTACATATGTAATATATATTTACATATATAAATACCATAAAACATATGTTCCATAAGGACAGAAGTGCTTGTTTCATTTATTTTTATTTATTTATTTTTGTTTGTTTATTTTTGTTGTTTGTTTTCAACTTTAATAACAAGATAGATAACATATACTTATCTAACATGATACTTTTATATCACCGAAGCTAAAAGAAACCATCCTGTCCATTGGGTAAAAACAGACTGCTTAATATGTGTACACAGTAGTGCAATTTTTAAAAATAGTGTAATTGTAATTTTGGAACTTCAGAATGGAATGTCAGTGTTCTCTCTTTTTTTCATATGGGAAAAAAAATCTTTTGAGAATTATTTGAAGCTTGGACAAAAATTCCATACCTATATTCTTAGGATCACTCTGTAGAGTCTTCATGATTCAGATGACACAAGGGAGACTTCAACCTTTTAGAGAAGACATTCCGGCTCCTGTGATCTCATCAACTAGGAGAACATTGGCAGCAATCATAGTGCAGGAGTGAAAAAGCTACTCCTTGACACAATAATTATCCCACATGCCTATTTCCGCTGCTACCATTGGTTCATCTGTGTTCAAGTCCGTACCCACAAGTTGACTGAATCTGATTGTTCTGCTTGAACTTCAGCATTTCCTGAAAGTTAAAACTAGAGTTCTGAGCAAGAACCTTGGGAATAATGAGCAATGCATCAGAAAATGCTTGAACTCCAAGTTCCACTCTGCCCTTTACACTGGGCTTATAGTTAATCAAGGCTTCTCTGCTGCCCCAGCACCTGGAACTACACAGCATCATCAATAGCATTTTTAATAGCCTGCAAGCCATCTCTTACTACATCTTTTTAAAAAGATTTTAAGGAGAGAGTGAGTGAGTGAGCAGGGGCGGGGGCAGAGGGAGAAAGAGAATCCTAAGCAGACTTCCCAATGAACATGAAGCTAGACCCCAAGATCATATCTGAACCGAAATCAAGAGTTGGACTCTTAACTGACTGAGCCACCTGCTTGCCCCTTTTATTGCATCTTTTACTAGAGCAAGTGTGTGCTTATTTTGTGCTTTGAACAAATTTGATAGAGTGAGGATTGTTAAATTTCTCAATAAAGGTGAATTTCTCTTCTCCCAATGTAAACAAGTCCTGCATGTCCCAGTCAGGATTTAGATCATCAAAAGAATTTAGAGCTACTCCACCACAAGCAAAAAGTCAGCCTTTCCATATTTCTTCCTTTAGCTCTACTCAGAGCTACTACGCCTTCTTTTGAGAAAGCATTTAAGGAAAACGGGTCAATTCCCTTTTGATTAATAACAACAAATCCTTTATTTGAATCACCACGGACTTTGATTTCAGTTCCATTATTTTTTTAACTCTATATTCAGTGAATTTTCTTACAGCTCTTACAAGTTTCTCTCACTTGTGCACTCTCTTAAAAAAAAAGCCAGAATTCACTTCCGGTTTTTTCATATTCTGATGACACATTGCATGTGAGGATGTGTGCGTCTTCTACTCTTGTTCATATCAGGATGCTGTGCCCCATGGTGCAAAACAAGACCTCTGATGAGGCTTATCTATCAGTTTCAGAGTTATGTTTCATCTCCATGATCTCAACAATGGAGAGGTCAATAGGTTCATCTTGTTTTTTAATAACAAAAATGGAGTCCAATATAGCCTCTGTTAAGACATCAGCAAAAACAAGCAAACAATACAAACAAACACATCAGCAAGTTCACCATGCACTTTAGTATGGAGAAATGTTCTGGCCACATCTGTAAGTGCTTCCCTGCCCATTTCTTGGCTTGCTTTGATTTGTTCCAAAAACTAAAGTGTCTTTTCCTTTGTAACTTCAAATCCTTCTGTTACTATTCTGGGATGAAGACCTTAGAAATGTAGAGAGCCTGTTTCAGCAGCTCTCCAAAGATTAGGACATCGGAAGTGGTACCATCACCAGTTATGCCAGGCTGGGCTGTTGTTACTTGGGTTTATAAGGTGGCATTCAGGTGTTGAATTTGCATTTCATGAAGCAACACATTACCCTCTTTAGTAAGCTTGATGTCTCCAGCACCAGAAACAAGCATCTTCAAGGTGTCCTTAGCCCCAGGTTGGTCCTCAGCAGGTCCTACAGGTTCCAGGATGCACTGATGTTGACTGCCAGTGCCCCCTGGACTTGGGCCCCTTTGGCCTTGGGGTTCATTCAGGATATTCACATCCACCATTATAATCAGCACAGGAAAAGCTATTGCATTTTTTTAATGAAAATAGTGCCTAGTACAGAATAACTTTCAATACCTATTTGATAAAGAATGGATCTGGTCAGTTAAATAAGTGTTTGCTCTCAAGTAGTATTGGAAGGCTTAATGCCATTTTTTATTGTAATTGCTTTTGATTTGTTTGAAGAAGGCTCTATAATAGTATTTTAATATAGCAGTATCTCATTCTAACAGAACAGAGAGATGTTGCCCACATATTCACCACTTTGAGTGAAGAATCAAATAATTTAATCTGAGCATTCATGGTCCTAAAAATGTTAGTGTTTCATGGGGACAAAAGGAAATCAGCTTTACTCAAATGCTTTAAATGTATTATAATTGAATATTAAACACCTACCCATACATTGTTATACATTCTTATAAAAACTATAAAATATAAATTTTTAAAAATTAATTTTTGAATACAATTGACTCAAGGGCATATAGCTGAAGTCTTCATGAAACTTCTAAGATTCTAAATTCTATGCTCTTCCCACAACTCCTTCATGTACGATAAAAGGAAAGGAAAATTCCCATCTAAAGTAAGTTTATCAGACTTCTATGGCATAAAAAATATAAAGTGAAATTTTGGAATATGATAGTAACAATACTATAGTATTAAATATTTTAAGTATATAAAAGAGATGACTATTCACAGAATAAAAAACCTCAAATACTACTTTAGAAACCAAGTTAGTTAAAATGTTCAAGTCATATTCTCATTTCTTTTTGCAATATCTAGCCTCACCAGGATATCTTCCACAACAGAGTAGGCTTTGAAGTTCACAAAATTTGATTCAACATTGGCATATCGACCTGACTTCAAAGGGATTTACACCGCTGAAGAATTTCACTGAGTTCAAGAAAGAAAGGAGAATCTCAACTTTCTGTGAAATCTAACTTCAGAGTACCTGATACCTTCAACAAAATTAGGTACATTAGGGAATCAAAAACAGGGATTTGAAAGTACAGTTCAATTAATACAGAGGATATCTTTTTAATTTCCTGTTTGGTGAATATTTATTGTGATGCGGCCATAGAAAAACTAAAAGTTGCAAGTTTAGTATTTCAGAGATAAAGCTTTGGTGAAGCACATATTTAATTCTAAGTAAGAAACAACATTGACATAAACTTATTTTCCCCTATCCATTTGTAAGTGCAGCACTGGTCTACCAATCTCATTTTTACCTTTTCCACAAAGGCTTGTCTTGCCCTTTTCTTCTCTTTTTTGTGGTCATGGGTTCCCTGGACCCCCAACTGCCACCACCCTTCCCTCCCCCCACTCCATTGTAGCATTGCTAAAAATGTACAAATCTGGAAGTGTTACTTATCCTAAGAGGCCCACTCAGATTTTCCCTGTTTTCCAGTATTTCTTGTTATTTCAAAGACTTATATATATTTTAGCATCTAATTATTCACTTGTATGACTGAAAGACTCTAATTCATTTGTATCTCCTAATTGATCCTTGTCTCTGAATCTGGTAAAGAAAAAAATTATCTCATTGTTTTGAGTCAGACTGTTAGATTGGATCTTTATGAAGCCCCCCATCATATACTACATATTACATATATATGGGGTAACTAGAAAGTGATGATTAAAGTTACAGTTACTAAGGAAGTCCATTTTCTTGAAGGAAATGAAATATACTTTGCAATTAATAAGTGTCTATTCTTTATTTTATACAGATTCATTCCATATGCATTATCTCCTTTAACTCTCATAATAATCTTATTTTCAAATTTTACATAAATGGGATATTTGAAAGGACTACTTTTGGACAGATTGATATCCAGTAATAGAAATTTTAATAACTACATTTCATTCAACTATTTTTATAGGTGAGGCAGTATGCTAACCTATAAGGAAAATGCTACAATTATCTCCATTTTGTTAATAAGGGCATTAAGATTTAGAGAGATTAAATCACTCACTCATGGTTACAGAGTCAGAGTCAATATTCAGCTCTAGGTCTTCTCTCTCCAGAGCAAAAGCTCTTAACCACCATGCTTATTAGAATTTAGAACTGAAGGTACTTAGAATTCATTTAGTCCAAACTTCTCATCTTACAGATAAAAAAATTGAGGCAAAAAAAAATAGTTTTCTGGTCAAGTCTGTAAAGCTCATAGAGAAAAGCCATTTTTTAAGCCTCTGTACTTCACCTTTACCACCTTAGCCTGCAATGGTTGATCCCTACTATCATCTTTAGGAGAAGTCCATGGTCTATGCCTCTTTTCAAGGGTCAGAGCCTACTGACTGGTAATATTTGGCAACCCATTATCTCACCTTCACTGAAAGTGGAACTCCAGATGTTCCTTTGACCCTAGACAATGGGGTAAAGCTGAAGTCCTTGAAACATGTATTACTGGGTTTACTTTTCTCCCTATTTGGGGAAGAACAAACCTACTACGTATGTTTCTTCATCTCTGTTAATGAAGTTTATGAGTTTTAGTGAAACCAATTGTAACTCCTGAGAGTTAATACTTCTTCACACCAAAGGTAGATATATTATTGAGGGTTCTCCAAAGAAAAAGAACTTATAAGCTGCATATGTATAAACTTAGTATAGGAATTGGCTTATGTGATCATGGAGACCAAGAGGTCCCAGAGTCTCCATTCTACAAACTGGAGAACAAACAGTAGAGTCAATAGCTCTAACTGAGTCCAAGTCTGTCTGAAAGCCTGAGAACCAAGGGAGCCTATGTATAAATCCCAATCTGTGTCCAAAGGCCTGAGAACTTGAAGCACCAATGTCCCAGGAAAGAAGGATATGGATGTCTCAGCTCAAACAGAGAGGGAATTTGCCCTTTCCTTGCCTTTTTATTCTATTCAGACCCTCAAGAAGTAGGGTGACACACACCCATATTGGGGAGGACCATCTACTTTACTCAGTTCACCAATTCAAAACTAATCTCTTCCAGAAAAACTCTCAAAGGTACACACAGAAATAATGTTTTACTAGCTATCTCGGTATCCCTTAGCTTGGTCAAGTTGATACATAAAACAAGCCATCACAATGGGGTATGAGACTGAGGACAGGTATTATATGAATCGTGGTGCTGGGTTCAGGTTTGGTTAGGGCAAGAACACATTTTCTACAAGTGTATTCACAGTCCAGTTTTTCTTCCATAGTAGCTTCCAAGACTACTTAATTTCATGCTGCTCGTAAAAACAACAATGAAAAAACACAAAAAAAAACAAAATGACAGCAACAAAAAACTTTTATAGCATTATTAAAAGCATCTTAAACGTCTGAATTTTTTTTAAGTCATCTTACATCTTACATGTAACTAAGTTACAGGTAACTACTTACATGTTTAGATGCCTTTGAAAAAAGGCACCTTAAACCTATTCAATAAAATGTAGAAATGAGAAGATTTAAAATATGCACTTTATTTTCATTTGAGGTCATTTCTTTTTTTTAACAGTTTAAACGGTTTTATTGTGCCCTCTTGATGCTAAGGATACATAAGATGAAAAATACATAGTTGCTGCACAGAATGGTTTAAATTTTGGTAGAAGATGGGATGCCTGGGTGCCTCACTTGGTTAAGCATCTGATTCGAACTTGGCTCAGGTCATGATCTCATGGTTATGAGATTGAGCCCCTTGTTGGGCTCTGCACTGACCGTGGAGCCTGCTTAAGATTCTCTTTCTCCCTCTCTCTCTGGCCTTTCCTGCCATGCACTATAAACAAACAAACAAACAAACAAACAAATAAATAAATTGGGAGAAATGAATATATAAATAGAATATTTCAGCATATTGTGGTAATTGAGTACTAAAAAAGGGCATTTTGTTTTGGCATAAAAGACAAAATTAATATGTAGTATTTTAATTTTAAGTAAAATATTGACTTCTGAAGAAAGTTATTAAGAAGTTAATAATCAATTTATTGAAAAATAAAAGTAATTGAATATGTTTAAAAAAATAAAACATGGATTAATTAAGCAGCTCATACTAGGTAGTTTAGAGTCCAAAATGCTGCTTCTTTAGATTTTTTTTCATAAGACAAGCTGTAGCAGAGATTCTTAGCTTGTTACCAAGAATCTTTCTTTTTCTGCTGGAGACACAGCAAGACTAAATGTTCCTACCTTACTTCCCACTGGACTTAACAGTGACTGATTTCTCACCAACAGAATGTGAATGGAAAGAATGAGCACTATTTCAAGGCATGACCATAAAAACTTCCCATATGTAGACCCTATGTATTATCTCTCCTCCCATTTTGATTTAGATGAGCATAATGATTGGTGGAATAGGGGACTCATAGAGGAAGAACTTTGATCCCTGGGTCCCTAAGTCACTGAATAGAAGAGAATCTCCTGATAATCAGGGTCATCTTATTATGGTTTTTAAGTAAACAAGAAATAAGGTTCAATGATGGGTGGGTCATTATAATTTGGGGTTTATTCTATACAGCAAATAACATTATCCTAATATACCACCACTTATTTTTTGACTGAAATATAAACACAACCCTAGCTATTTTGTCAAAAAAGGGTTAATTGAGCATGGTTTATGGAACCACAGAATTTTAAGGCACAGATTATGGGGAATATTAATAGCTAATATTGACATTAGACACAACTTAGTCCAACAGCCTCATTTTAGAGATGAGGAAATTGATCTAAATTACCAAGAGTAATCCCAACCCCTTCTCTTTGTTCCCTTGGCTCCAGGGTTAATAACTGTTTCTATAATTGCTACCTTTCTTTTCTCTTTTCACTTTTTCAGTTATCTCATTAAAAACATTGTATCTGATTAACAATCCTTCATACTGAATTTCACTTTTCAAATAACTGGTGTGGTTTCTGTCTCTTTTCTGGAGCTTGGTATGGACACAGATGGTCTTCCTCTCTTGGTGAAACAAACAAGGATATGAAGCAAATTACAAGTTATCCCAATTGTCTCTTCTGAAATTATCTAGGAAGAAGGGTACAAATTTCAGTGTCTCAAATGCTTCCTTCCACACTGGATCATGGGTGGGGGATACATGGCACAGAGGTTGTTCCAGGATGGTTTTGACTCTTAATTAGCTTTGTTTATTGTCAAGACATACATGGATGCTTTAGTGTAGGTGAGAATAACTAATGCATGCTATAGTCATTACATGGTTAATTTAAACAACTTGTTTTTTGAAAATAGTATGTTAAAAATTGGAATTGTTGTGTTCCTCTATCTTTAATTCCCTTCTCTTAGAATTTGCTTAAAACTTTCAGCAAGGTGAACATAGAGAATTTCTCTATTTATTAAATCTTAATTTGTCATTTATATTGTCTAGATACTCTGGATTTCTTTTCTCAGCCCAATACTTTTCTCTACTGGCAAAATGAAGTAAGCATTTCTATGCATTATAATCCTCATATTTAAATAAGAATTCTTAGATACATCTCAATGCTTGCTAAAAATAGAGTCACACTATTATTACTTGTATTTTCAGAAAGATTCATTTGCTCTACATTCACTATCAAGATGTACTGCCCATTCCAGACATGACTTTTCTTCCTATATGGTTGATTCATTGTACGTCTATGTTCCTTATAGAGCTGTTTCTGATTTTTCTCCCACAACAGGAACAACAGGAATCTTATTCTGTTTACTTATGATTAGAGGACTATCTCTGACCAGAAAGAGATTCAAACTCTTTTTCACAGTATGAAAAACAGAGTCGATATTCCATTTCTTAAGTAAAATAATTAAGCATATGCCTTTGGCTCTAGCCACTCAGTCATCTTACTGTTTAACTGTTGCATTTCCATTTCGTGCCTACCACAAACCTCAGATGCATTCTGAAGGGTATGGCATGGACAATGGCCCATATAGCTGCCTCTCACAACTGTCCCTCCCATGTAGCCCCAACTGTCACAGAACTCTAAGACTATTTTCCTGTTCCACTTACTTCTTTTTTTCCTAGCAAATTTGGGAGGATTTTTAAAGATTGCTTTGCCTTTCATATCAGATATAGATGATTGTCCTGAAACTCAGATCTATTTTACAAGCTCACAAGAACTTGTGACTCCTTAACAGCACAGCAGATGTTTCAGGGGCCTAGGCCTAGCAAAGCAAAATTTGTGAACAATCTCACCCAGCATAAGGTGTCTGCTAGCTCCATTGTCAGTTGGTGACCCTAAACAGAACCTGAATTTGGGTCCCTTTATTTTTTTATTGTTTATTTTATTTTTATTATTATTATTACTTTAGAGAGAAGGAGTGGGGACATGCATGTGTGTGAGCAGGGAGAGAGGAGGAGCAGAGAGAGAGAATCTTAACCAGGCTTCACACCTAGCATGGAGCCCAACACAGGACCAATCCCATGACCTGACATCAAGACCTGAGCCGAAATCAAGAGTCAGACACTTAACCTCCTGAACCACCCAGGTCCCCTGGGTCCCTTTTAAAACAAAGTTTCTCAGTCTGACAGCAGAAGAGAAAGAGCGATTCAAAGAATGAGAAAGACGCAATGAGCCATTGCTACTTCAAAGATGGAAGAGGCCATGTGAGATGAAATAGAGGTGCCTTTAGGAAACAGAGTGGAACCTGTCTGGCAGTTATCAAAAAAATGGGATCTCAGTTCAACAACCACAAGGAAATGAATCCTGTCAACAACCTGAGTGAGCAGAGAAGTAGATTCTTCACCAGAGCCTCCAGATAAAAGCCCAACCCAGTAGACACTTCGAATTTTTTCTTACAATACTTGTAACAGAGAACCCATGTGAGCCTAATTGAACTTCTGACCAATGAAGCTGTGTGATAACAAATGAGCGTTGTTTCAAAGTGCCAAGTATTGGAAACTTGTTCCATAGAATTAGAAAAATAGCACAATATTCTTATCTGAAAATCGCTATGTATTGTAATGAAAAAATTTAAAAAATGAGATTTATATTGGGCTCATACTGATTTGGGAGAAGAATTGTTAAATTGTTTTGAAAGCTAGTATTTTAATGTAACAATGCCATCTTTCTTTATAAATGCATTATTTTTAATTTAAAAATTAATTTTATATGCTTGATATTTCTTTCTATTTTATATTTTGGTGATTTTCTTCCATAGTACAATGAGCCATAATGACTATAACAATAAATTCAGGAAATCTGATATATCTTAAAGTTTCTAATTATATAGCATATGTCTATTTCTTGAATATATAGCACATATCTATATCATAAAATATTGCCCAGCAATAAAAAGTAATACATTATTGATACATAAAACTGTTTGGATGAATCTCAAGGGAATTATTCTGAGTAAAAACAAAACAAAAACTTACATAGTGTATGATTCAATTTATATAATATACTTGAAATGGCAGAATTATAGAAATGAAATATTGATCAGTGATTGGTAGGGCTTAGAAACAAAAAGACAAGGATGGGTAAGAAGTGTGTGTGTAAAGATAAAAGAGCAATATGAAGGATCCTTTTGATGATGGAACTGTTCTGTATTATGACTGCACTGGTGGATATATAAAACTACATATGTAATAAAATTGTGTAAAACCAAATATACACAAATATTCTCAAGCTGGGTAAAATATAAGATATTGAGAAATAATGAGTCAACCTTGAAAATATATACTTGATAAAATATAGTCAATCAAGAAATGTATTAAAATAAAAACATAGTGATGCTACATGAAAGGCCTAACTTAGAAATTTTGAGTAATAGTTTCATTTAATGCACTGAGTCTAACCAAAACTTGAAAATATGTTAAAACACTGAAAGAAAAGTTACTTATTGCAAAAATATTTCTTTCTGTATAAAAATGCAACTCATGACATCCAGAGCTAGTAAAAATCATGGATTGATGAGTGCAAGAATAAATCCAATAATGTTCTTATTACTTAGGGAAGGTGGTCTGTAATTACGCCTTTATGGTGAAGGAGGTAGAGTAAGTGGGAAACTCAAGATAACTCTTAGCTATTAGCCTAAGATAAATGTCTTAATGGTGAAACCATTCATCAAGATGAGGATTACAGGAAAATAAACAGACTGGGCCGTGTTGTTTTGGAGGAGGTACCTAGTATGCAGCAAATATATGAGACCATAGCTCAGAGAAATGTAGACTAGTATTCAAGTTTGAATAACAATGACTGGAAACCCACGATGTGGAAAAATTTTCCCAGGGTGGGTACAGAATGAAATTAAAAAGGGGAGATGGGACAAAACCAGAATCTTGGAAAACAGGAATATTTAAAAAGTATGATGAGGAAAGGGAGAATGCTGAGAAGAAATAACCGAAGAAATTGAAGGGAACCTAGTATGAGTAGTCTAATGGAAACCAGAGAGGAGAGATATTCAGGTAGACAGATGATTATTCTCAGCTGAGGATGGAGTGGGAGGTACGAAAGTGGTGATAGTAACTGGTTACTATAGTTGGGGACGTTTCCTGGTAAGAGCAGAAAAATAGTGCCCGGTAGGATCTACAGAGGTAAATTTTAAGCATGAAAGCTTCTGAAATACTTACACATAGATTGTGAATAAGTAGCTAAAAAAGAGAGAAATTACAAATATGAGAGAGAAATAGAAAACTTGCAGTGGAGCATGGCTCTGTTCCTAAATACATAAAAGTGAATACAATCCAATTTGTATTTTTACATGTTTTTATTTCTGGAAATAGAATTAAAAAGATATACTGCTGACTTTATTTTTTCAATGTCCTGTGATTTATATATAAGACTTTAAAGTTGAAATGTTGTTCAAATAAGGTAATTCAAAATAATTACACAATTGATGGGATTAATGGGTTGTGACTATAGTGGGCCATAATTTATTTAGCTCAACATTTTCAAACCTTGTCATTGATGTGACAGCATATACTTGTTCTTTCCAACTAATATTTGATTAAGGCATTTTACAATCCCAATCACCACCGCTGTGTGACATTCCACGACCAGGAGTGTGTGATGCTATATTACTTCACACATAGATGCACTGATGGCACTTAGCCTTCAATGTGAATAGATATTGCACATTTCATGCTCTGTCATGTCTCATTGCATTAATAGCCATGTGTGTGATGAGGTCCATAATCTATGGCTATTTCACAACATTCTCAAATACACTCGTCACAAATGGAGTAGCCAAGTACTTCATTAAGCAATCCTCTCTCCAGAAAGTATGTGTTTCCAGAAACAGGTTGGCATTTGAAGTAATACAAGTTGCTTTTATCTGTGTAAGGTTGAAAAGGCACATGTAGTTTTAGTAACTCTTAACTTACATCACATCTTTCCTTCAGAAGTCAAAGAGCGTTCTGGTAAGACCTCTCATTTGCCACTGTCACTTTTCTTTCTATGGAGTGGATATGCTCAGCTTTACCACTAGCTATTTGTAAACTTAGGGCTAGAGTGTAACTTCAAGCTTCTGTTTCACATCTGCAAAACACAGCTGCATCGTAAGCTTATGATGAAGCTTACGTTATATAACATAATATACATAAATCCCCTAGAACCTGAAAAATAAGACATTCCAAAATCTATATTTTTATGTCCATATTATAAATGAATAGTAGAAGAGTGTTTGCAACTATGAACTAGGTACTAAGCTGTAAAATTAGTCATGTGGGTATTCTGGATTCACCATAACTTTATGAACATGTATTTTATTCTCTTTGGACTGGAATTTTAGATAGACTCATGGAAAATTTTATAGATTCCTTATTGATGAGTGGCTTTACTAAGAAGTTCTTTCTAAGTCTATGGTTACAACAGTTCCTAGAACATGTGACAAAAGACAACATGCAGCAACAGCACCAACAATGGGTACTTTCTGTCCATCTTTTATCAGTGGCTTTGAGACTCCTTTTTTAAGGTATGAAGCTATATGATTGCCAGAATTTCATGTGAGAAATCACTTTATTGAGAGAATTTAAAGGATTTTTGCTATGCTTGCTCCAAGGCAAAAACTTTAAAGCTTTTAAAATGCCTAGAATTGGGAGCGCCTGGGTGGCTCAGTGGGTTAAAGCCTCTGCCTTCGGCTCAGGTCATGATCTCGGGGTCCTGGGATCGAGCCCCGCATCGGGCTCTCTGCTCAGCAGGGAGCCTGCTTCCCCCTCTCTCTCTGCCTGCCTCTCTGCCTATTTGTGATCTCTCTCTGTCAAATAAATAAATAAAATCCTTAAAAAAAATAAAATAAAATGCCTAGAATTGGAAATGGAGAAAAAAAAAATATATATATATATATACACACACACATATTGCAAGAGGCCAGAGACTCTGTTGGGGTTCCAACACAGGGAATAAGAGAATTGGCACTGGGTTTTCCCTTCAGAAACCAGTCAGGTTTTTCAGAATAAGACCCATAAAACAGTGTCAGCTTCAAGAAGGAACAGGAAATACTGGAGCTATAGAAAATCTTAGCAGAGGGCGCCTGGGTAGCTCAGTGGGTTAAAGCCTCTGCCTTCGGCTCAGGTCATGATCTCAGGGTCCTAGGATTGAGCCCTGCATTGGGCTCTCTGCTCAATGGGGAGCTTGCTTCCCCCCCTCCTCTCCGCTTGCCTGTCTGCCTACCTGTGATCTCTCTCTCTCTCTGTCAAATAAATAAATAAATAAATAAAATCTTTAAAAAAAAGAAAATCTGGGGCGCCTGGGTGGCTCAGTGGGTTAAAGCCTCTGCCTTCTGCTCTGGTCATGATCTCAGGGTCCTGGGATTGAGCCCCACGTCAGGCTCTCTGCTCAGTGAGAACCCTGCTTCCCCTTCTCTCTCTGCCTGCCTGTCTGCCTACTTGTGATCTCTGTCCTCTCTGTCAAATAAATAAATAAAAATGTTTAAAAAAAAAAAAAAGAAAATCTTAGCAGAGATTAGAGGGCTCACTAGGAGCTTCCACAAGAGCAGGGTTGCTGTCATGGTCCCCTAAAGGTCAGGCTTTGATGAGTTCAGGGGTCAAAGTATAAAAAGACTTTCCCCTAAGTGCTTATCAGGTAACTGACAACCTCTTTGTTTACACAACATGAATTCCCTGAGATTGAGGCCCTTACCATTTTTCCAGTTGAGGAATTTTTTTGTCTTAATAGTTCAGCAATATTCCGACCTGAGTCAGAAAAGTCAAAACAATAACAAAAAGAACAGCTTTTCCAATGGACTCAAGCAGAACAGATCAAGGAAAGGTTGGCAGAACAATAATATATATCCAATGAAATAGAACTGCTGAAGACCTGGCTAGGAAAATAAGAGTTTAAGGATATTCAAGTACAGTGCCCTCTCCCTTTCTCTCTCTCTCTCTCTCTCTCTCTCTCTCTCTCTCTCTCTCACACACACACACACACACGGGATTTGAGGATTAGTGAACCAATTATCTTCCACTTGAAATCTCAGTAAATAAATTTAAGAAGCAGATAGTCACTGGTGAAACATGGGTTAGCAACCAGGAAGAGCTGATGTAAGAAGTATCTCAGAGCACAATGCAAAAAATAGAGAAATTGTAAGACAAAAATAAAGAGACTTGAAGATAGAGATTCAGGAGACCTAATACCCAGGAGCTTCAGAAGAAGAACACAAGAAAAGAAAAGGAAAAAAAGAAAAGAAAAGAAAAGAAAAGAAAAGAGAAGAGAAAAAAGACTAATAAAGGTGAGGCAATAATTAAACAAATGATAGAAGTGAAACTATCAACCAAAGAAACATTAGTTTATAGATTAATGGGCTCCCTGAGTTCCAGAACAGATCATAACAACGCAAAATCTGACACAAGTGTTAGATTAAAAATATCACAAACTTCTAGACATTAAAAACAACTTACCTGGGAAGGGAATGTAGAAGGATATTCGAAGACATGAAAAAATTCTGACTTTATATATCACCATCATATTCCAAACTTGAGAAAAATATTTTAAAAAAAATTCTAAGTAAACATCACATGAAAAATAATAAAGACTTCAAGATTAGGAAATAAAAGGGGGGCGCCTGGGTGGCTCAGTGGGCTAAGGCCTCTGCCTTTGGCTCAGGTCATGATCTCAGGGTCCTGGGATCGAGCCTTGCATTGGGCTCTCTGCTCAGCGGGGAGCCTGCTTCCCCTTCTCTGTCTGCCTCTCTGTCTACTTGTGATCTCTCTCTCTCTCTCTCTCTCTTCTCTGTCAAGTAAATAGGTGAAATCTTTTTTTAAAAATAAAAAGATTAGGAAATAAAAGGAATGCAAAAAAAGTGATGAAAAGACCTTGTGATACATACTTATGGATAAGGATAGACTGTATAAAAATGAGGAATATAAAAGCTAAAAAAAGGACTTTTGAGATGGACCGGAGCTCTTGTAAGAGAAATTCCAGGTAGCCTTAGACTATCTTCATCACAATAAAATACTGAGTGTGAGTGAAGACAGAGAAATAAAATAATTACAATAGCATCTCTGGAATGGAGAAAGGGGATGGTAAAAACAAAAGAGGGGATTGGAATACTAGAAATAAGAATATTGTGTTCAGGGAAATAGAGGGGAATTTGAGCACCTTTCATGGAGAAATGTTTGGGACGTAGTGTTGACTCTAAGATCAGGGAAAAAACATGTAATCATCAGTAAATAGAAATTGGCAGTAGAAATTTCGTGTTAGCAAGAAAAGAAAATAGAATGAAGAACACTTGAACAAAGAAGCAAAGACAAAATGAAGTGGAAATAAGGAACCAATAAAGTAAAATTAGTAATAAACATGAACTAAAATAAAATAAATAAAAAGTATATCATTCATTACATATAATATGAACAGACTAAAATCTTTCCATCAAAATAAACTATCAGACTAAGGTTTTAGAAAAAACAGTTTTTATGCTGCTTACAATATATACACCCTAAACATGGTGAAAATTAAAAGTTAAAGTTAAGAGGTGAACAAATAGGTAACAGGCATATGCAGACTGAAGACAAGCAAGAGTGGAGTTACTGATGTAGACAAGGTGGAATTTAAGATTAACAGCAATAAGTAGGATAAAAGAGAACACTGGGTAATAAGTCATACTTAGGAAGGAGATATGAGTCATAAATCTATATGTGCAAAATAAAAAAGTAGGTAAAAACAAAACATTGTAATTAGAAATGAAAGAACTCGATAAAAGTAGTTCTACTGGGAATAATCTCTATAACTCTTTCAAAATTGAGTAGATTGAATAGTAACTTGGATTGCTATAAATCAGTCCCAGAACTCAGATGTTCTCTATTTTCAAGAGGAGGTAAAATAAAGCAAAAGGGGATCAAGCACAAAAACTAAAGAAAATTGATGTTATTTGCTTCTGTTTATTGTCTTGCATTATATTATTCCAGAAAAGTTAATTTTACTCTACTTGGAAACCTGCAACAATTAAGTTTAGAAAATATTTGTTCCAGAAACAATCTTCAGATTGTTTCCTGCTTATCCTTCTTGCTTATATGTAAGCAAGCCATGAACCAAGAAAAAACAAACAATGAGAATTGGCCTATCATCATTACAGACTTACAATATTCATGGCACTGATTTAGTATTAACGATGAAGCGTGCTATTAGGGGTGCAGAGCGTAGTCATATTCTTTAATGAAGGAAACTAGAAGAGAATTAGAAAGTTGTTTACTGCTCTTTTGACTTTGTCTTTAGTTTGTAGGGGATATATTTCCCCTGTTGCGGAAGAACTTGCAAAAGCTCCAGTTTTTTGATGTATGGTATCTGAACTCCAAAGAGAATGTAATCTTTGTGGCAAGCGATCCAAAAGAAGTCCTCATGGAATTTGAGCAAGCTCTGAAAAAGATAATGATGGCAGCAGGATGTTTTGCTAGAAATGCAAACTTCTTAGGACAAACAGTGAAGAGTGCAGTCTCAGTTTATTCAGTGTTTATGTCTGGTGTGTACTAATAATTTCTATATTTCTAACAGTCTCAGGGTGATCAGAGTGATTTTCCTCCCAAAATATGTAAAAACACAATTAGACCAATGTTTAACTCCAACTGCTGGAGTCAAATTCTATCTTTTACATGTTTGAATGCATGGTATCCTAAGGGATGTTTCTAATTTCCATATTAGAAAAAAACTCAGAATATTCACTGCAGAAAAAAATTATGTTAGGACAGAGAGATATACTCTTTTAATATCTAGCAATAAAGTTACAATAATAATAGTAAAATAGATGTTAAATTCATACGATGGGATATAATGCTCTGTTGCAATTTCTTCCAGTAATATTTATTAAGGGGAATTAATATTAATAGATAAAGTACTTATAATAGATATTTAGTTATAATGTGAAATATTTCACATATTGAAAACCATACCTAATTATTTACGTTTGATGACTAGAAATTAAGTCGACAGAATTTTTATGTGATCTGATTTAAAAGAACAAAAAACAATGACAAGGAAATACTGATTCATTTTTCTTCTAATAAATCAATTATCTTAATTCGATTCAAATATAAGAGATTGAATATCAAAGACAATTTAATTATCTGAATAATTCATTATACATCATCCAGAAATTTATACCAATTTTGAAACAATTTATATATTCATAATGGATCATTTTGTCTTAGGTTGAATCCCTTCAGAAGCCAGCTTGAGGGGCGCTTGGGTGCCTCAGTGTGTTAAGCCTCTGCCTTTGGCTCAGGTCATGATCTTAGAGTCCTGGAATCGAGCCCCACATCAGGCTCTCTGCTCAGCAGGGAGCCTGCTTCCCTCTCTCTCTGCCTGCCTCTCTGTCTACTTGTGATCTCTCTATCAGTCAAATAAATAATAAAATAAAATCTTAAAAAAAAAAGAAGAAGAAGAAGCAGCCAGCTTGAGACATAGATTTGAGCACACATAGTTTATTTGGAAGAGGATCTGATCCCAGGAACCACCAGTGGAGCAAAGGGAAAAATGCAACATGGATAGGAAGAAAGCCAACATTAATTAATGTTAATGAGTAAATCATTACTTTGTAACTAGGGCCCAAGCCCCCAGAGAGTCTTCAAGAGATTATAAAGAGCACCCTTCACAATTTTTCACAAACTGTGAAAATTTCCCCTTTGACAAAGGGGAAGGGATTCAATGGTGAAGTCTGTTCCCATGGAAACTAATTTCTTAGAACTGCTCTATATAAGCACTTCTCCAACAGAGAAAGTTCTCAGACTATGAATGGGTTCCTGGAGCACGCAGTAGGAGGGTTTTGGGTTGGCATACAGGAGATGGGATATAGATGGGGCACTACCCCATGCTTCTATACATTTTTAGGGCATAATGAAGTCCAGAGCATCTGTTTGTTTTCTACTAAAGCAAATGTGAAAAAAAAAATGATAACATAAAACCACAAGATTATGTCAGCTGTTTGACTAACAATAAATTTTACCTAAACTATTATAAGAAATGTTAGTGTTATATAGTGAAAAGTACATGGATTTTATGTTTTAACACATTTAGGTTATATAACTAGTTTCACGCTTATATTCTTTTTTATTTATTTGTCAGGGGGAGAGAGAGAGAGAGAGAGAGAGCACAAGCAGGGAGAGGGGCAGGCAGAGGGATAAGCAGCCTCCCCACTGAGCAAGGAGCCTGATGCAGGACTTGATCTCTGGACCCTGGGATCGTGACCCGAGCTGAAGTCAGACTCTTAACAGACTGAGACACCTAGATCCCTCACACATATATTCTTATAGCTTTGTGACTTTCAGAAAGTTTCTTAAGCTTTCTGAACCTGTTTTCTTGGAGAGGGAGAAGGCTGTCTTTTGTGAATTATATTACAATGAAATAAGACTAAATTTTTAAAAAAAATATCCCAAGAGCCTAATAGCCCAGGTATACCTGGTATTCAAAGATGTAAGTTTCTTCCTAGTGAGATCTGAAATTCTGGCTGAAGTGAAATCATTTTTACTACTTGTTGTATTAGGCCCAGTTTCAGGTAAAGCATGATTCTCTAAGGCAAAACCTTGGCATTTGCCTTGATTATTCTCCTTCAAGCATTTATTTTGTATAAAGTTCTGTTCTATTTATGTATCTCTCTGGAAAGCAATTTGTCACTATTCTTGACTACGAACCCATCCAGTAGGCATTATTATTAGTAGTAATTATTGTTAACATTACTACTATTCTCATTTTATAGATGGGAAAATTGAGGGATTGCATAGTTGGATAAATGATCGGTTAGACTCTTAGAAGAAACAAATGTAAAAATATAAAAATCTGAGGTAATACCTACTTGATAAGCTAAATAAAATGGAAAGTAAGAGTAACTGAGAGTCACAAGGAGATGGAAGGATGAGCTGAAAGTAGAATTATTAAAAGGAGATAAATGAAATAAGAAAAAATTATAAAATAAACCAAAATGATTAATGGAATAAAATTCACACTGGTTGCATTGAAGACAGTAAGGAAGATAATTTTTGGTATTAATAATAGATATGGTAATAGAAAACGGAGAAATTTTCCCATAAGGCAGTGAACATGTACAATAATGAAAATTATGAGAAATGAGGAAAATTGTGAAAAACAAAAAGATTTTCAAATTTCAATTTATAATTAAACCTAAAGGAAGGATCTGAAAAGTGAATAAAGGACCAGTAATTGCACTTTCTATATTGCATTTTATTATCACAAAAACCGTATGAACAGACAAGCATACTTGCATTTTTATATCAAATGATATAAAACTGATGATATCAATAAGATTTCAAAATATGCTAAGTTTTATATACCAACATAAGGGCTTGCTCATGAATGTTCTTAACAGGATTATTCATAAGTTAAATTGAGAGCAACCTAAATGTCCATCAGCTGGTGAATTTATAGATAAACCAATAAAATACCACTACTATTCAGTGGAAAAAAAGAATGAGAATGAACTAATGATATATGCTAAGTAAAAGAGCCAGATAAAAGATACGACACATTTCATGATTCTAATACATACAAAATATCCCCCCAAATGGTGAATCTATAGACAGAAAGTATATTAGTGTACCAGTAATTAGTAGGGGATATTCTAGTAACTAGTAGACTATCTAAGGTAGGAGTGATGGGCGGCAGGATGAGGTCAACAGTTAAAGGACATTAGGAATCTTAATGGAGTGATAAAAATATTCAGATACTGATTTCTGATGATGTTTGTATAACTTGGTAAGTTTATTTAAAAACAAAACAAACAAACAAAAAAACATTGACGGAGCACCAGACAACCAGCGGCCCTTAAGCATCCAACTCTTGATTTCAGCTCAGGTCATGATCTTGGGGTCAAGGAACCGAGCCCCATGTTGGGCTCTGCACTCAGCAGAGAGTCTGCCTGGGATTCTCTCTCTCTCTCCCTCTGCCCCTCCCCGCCCCACTCTCTCTCTCTCTCTTTCTCTCCCCTCAATAAATAAATAAATAGATAACCAACACATTTTCTTGTTCATACAGTATGCCATGGAAAATATGCTTCAATAAAGTTATAAAGATGTTAAATTTTATACAAAACAATATAAAATATACTAAAGCTTCAAAAGATAAAAGCAAGCAAAGACATGTACCAACAGCAATAGAGAGAGAAAATACACATTGGAAATACGTGTATTTCAAATATATTAATAATAAAAATATGCAAATTAAAAGTGCTTACAGAAGATTGCCTCCCAGTTCTCCAGAGAGCTTATTAAGAAAGTTTCCTAGTCAAAGAGGAGAGGAAAGAATCACTGGGTTTCATTACTTCAGGCAAGATATATGACATCCAGATGGTTGAGAAGGAGCCAGGTTGTCCTCTTTGGGCAAGAGGAAGAGCTGTTGTATCTGAGCTTTGCGATATCTAATTGCCTCAGGACACTAGGGAGAGGGAACCTTGGACTCCCTGAAAAAGCTGAATGAGGCTCTGATTTAATGGAAATGGTCAAGTAAGTGGTGTAACCCACCACATTGAGACTGTCCAGGTGCTTATGATAATCTCCTGCAACATTTCAAGTGTGAAAAGATATTATAAAGCAAGTAAATATAACTTAAAGTCTATCACATATCTACATTTTAGACAATGTACGAATACCTAAATTCAACCATCTACTTTATGGACAAATTACCTGAGCAGTTTTATATGTAAAACATAAAGGTGTTTTATCTGATGACAGTGAAAGACAACTTCACACAAAACAATTTGTGCCAGGATGGTTATTATCTCAGAGACTTCTTAATCAGTGAAAAGACGTCCTGAACTTACCTTTATCACAGCCCTTCAGAGCTGTGAGTATAATGGAATGTACTATTTCTGTATCTGACTGGAGTACTAAACTCACTCAATGGTATGCTCAGTCCTTGAGGGCAACTGTATCTTCCTCAATTTTGTTATTCCAGCACCCAGCATGGTAACATAGTAGGTGCTCAACAAATACTTGTTAAAATTAACTAATTCTTAACTTACTAGTCAATTGTAAAGCACCAAACTTTACTATACATTTGCATTTGGGGGTTGGGGTGTGTTGACTGACAGCCTGAACTCTTTTTCTTTTTCTTTCAGGGTTATCTATTCTTTGCCGGCTATCCAGTTACCAGCTATAATGAAGCATGGTTACACAGCTTGCTTCCAGGCAAATATTTGTATGCTAAATCTGTAAACCAGGCAGTATTTAGCCCTTGCCAGCATGTGATCAGTCTTTTAAACAAAGGAAATACAAATGGACTTGAGTATTCTCACCAAGTATTTATAAATTGGGGTGCTTTAAAATCCAGATAAAGTCATCAATTTTTTAAATTAATTTATTTATTTGACAGAGAGAGAATTACAAGTAAGCAGACAGGCAGGCAGAGAAAGAGAGGGGGAAGCAGGCTCCCCGCCAAGCAGAGAGCCCAACACGGGGCTTGATTCCAGGACTCTGAGTTCATGACCTAAGTCGAAGGCAGAGGCTTTAACCCACTGAGCCACCCAGGTGCCCCATCAGTCATCAGTTTCTAAAAGAAAGATCATCTGTTTCAGCACTCAGATTTTTGCAAATTTATAATGCATTGTTGGTATATTTTTTCTTGAGCCATCCCATGACTGATTTTTTTTTTCTTGAAGCTTTTCAAGATATTACAAGAGGTGGCTAAAGATGATGAACATTTTTTCATGTGTCTGTTAGCCATCAGGGAGATTCAAATCAAAATTACACTGAGATACCACCCTACACCAGTTAGAATGGCCCAAATCAACAAGACAGTAAACAACAATGTTGGAGAGGATGTGGAGAAAGGGGAACCCTCTTACACTGTTGGTGGGAATGCAAGTTGGTGCAGCCACTTTGGAAAACAATGTGGAGATTTCTCAAGAAATTAAAAAGAGAGCTACTCTATGACCCTGCAATTGCACTACTGGGTATTTACCCTAAAGAAGGGCCACATGTACCCCAATGTTCATAGCAGCAATGGCCACAATCGCAAAACTGTGGAAAGAACCAAAATGCCCTTCAACAGATGAATGGATAAAGAAGATATGGTGCATATATATAATGAAATATTATGCCTCCATCAGAAAGGATGAATATCCAACTTTTGTATCAACATGGACGGGACTGGAAGAGACTATGCAGAGTGAAATAAGTCAAGCGGAAAGAGCCAATTATCTTATGGTCTCACTTACATGTGGAGCATTAGGGAAAAACATGGAGGGCATTGTGAGAAGGTAGGGAAAGGTGAATGGGGGGAAATTGGAGGGGGCAATGAACCACAAGAGACTGTAGACTCTGAGCAACAAACTGAGGGTTTTGGAGGGGAGAGGTGGGGGGGGGTTGGGTGAGCCTCGTGGTGGGTATTGAGGAGGGCACATATTGCATGAACACTGGGTGTGGTGCATGAACAATTAATCTTGTAACACTGAAAAAATAAAATAAATGTATTTGGGGGAAAAAAAAAGACTACAAGAGGTGTCCTTTATCATGAATAGAAGGTACTCATTTATTCACCTATAATTTAGTATGAAAGTTATCACATTTTATTGATATTAACATTGAAGTTAAATTTTGCACTTTAACCAAAATTAAAGATTTTTCCTAACATAATGTAAAAGTTGGGTGGACTGAAAGTAACTAATATCACAATCTTATTAGCATTTATATAATGTAAAGTATAAAATAAGTTTCATTTCACTCCATTTATGGTATAATATTTAAAATTTTAAAAGTATTATTAATCCTACAAATAAATACATTAATTTGAAATTCTTTTTTTTAAATTTATTTATTTACTTATTTGACAGAGAGAGAGATCACAAGTAGGCAGAGAGGCAGGCAGAAAGGGGGAAGCAGGCTCCCTGCTGAGCAGAGAGCCTGATGCAGGGCTCCTCCCAGGACCCTGTGATTATGACCTGAGCTGAAGGCAGAGGCTTTAACCCACCGAGCTACCTAAAAGCCCCTAATTTGAAGTTCTAATGTATCAAATTTCTTCCACCTCTTGGAATATATTTCTTTTGCTATTTTGACATGTCTTGAATAGTTCATAATTTTAACAACAATAGTAATTCTTTCAGTGATTTTTTTGCATTTTATAAATTATTCAAAAGCAATGTGATAATTAATGTTAACTGTTTCAACATGAACATGGAAATAGGGGCTGATTTAAGTTAGGAGGTGGACTATTGAGAATAAACGTAAGATGACAGTAGTTTGCAGAAAATGGGGAAAGGATATATAGAAACATAGCCTAAAAGTGAAAGGAGGGATGATGAGGAAAATGTGACATGAGGAGGGGGCAGTGTGCAGACAGGAATTTTAGGTTAAAGGATGAGAGCTAGTGTAAATGTAACACCCAATAGCAGTGAGCAACAAAACACTGACATGCTGGATTATAAATATTATTACTCGCTTAAAGGATTGAGGGCTTCTTGGAGCTATGGTTGAATCCAGGGTAGAATTTTTAGATGACCCTGGGACACTCATTATTCCAGAAAGCAAGGAAATGCTTAAAGAAGAATGGAGACATGTCAACAGGACAAAGCCGCCAGTTTGAAGGGGTTCTCTATCACTGGCCAACTCTGGACAAAGTAAGTATGAAGATAAAAATTAAGAAAAAAAATAGGTCATTATGCATTGAATAAAATGGGAATGAATGTATCCACATAGAGATAAATAAATGAATAAATTGAGAGTTTGACTAATAATGAGTTATCTCAGAGTACGTTTCTACAAACCACATAATAATTACTAAGTTCAAAAGAATACTTTCACAATGGAGAGAGGCACAAGACATGACTGTTAATAAAAGGATCACTGTAAACAACAAAGTAATAAGGTGACATGAACCTGTGTAGAACTGATAAAATGCAATGAGAGGAACACACATCACTGTCTAGTATTTTTGCTGAGGAAACACAGTGTAAATCTGGTTATGAGAAAGTATGAGGCAAACCAGAGGGGCATTCCTCAAAATAACTGATCTGTATCTTCAAAGTTCAAAGTCACGAAAGTCAAAGTAAAACTGAGAAACCATTTCTGATGGAGATTATAAAGACCTGATACCTAAATAGCCTGATTCTCCACTGGATACTTTTGCTATAAGTGGCATTATTGGGATAATTGACAAAATTTGAGTAGTGTTTGAATAATAGATGTAGTAAAGTATTAGAGTTAGTTTTCTGATTTTGGTAGTCGTATTGTGGTTTTGTAAGAAAACAACCTTGCAATTAGGAATTACTCACAACATATTCAGGGTAATAGGGCATCTATTTTGCAACTTATTTTCAAATGGTTTAGGATAGAAAGTTATTTGCACTATACTTGCAGCTTTTCAAAAATAATATTAAAAACAAAAATGGACATGGGGGAATTTTATGTAGTCATGGTACCATTATAGATCTTGCTTATATATACTTTTGTCAAAACTCAATGAACTATACATTTAAAATGGGTACATTTCATAGTACACAAATTACATTGGTACAAAAATACTATTGGTTAAAAAAATGCATAGCTGTGCTTGAAAATAAGAAATAAATATCTTGATTGAAAATAAAAATAAAACTTACAATGGTGAGAAGGTCTGAATTCTGGCATAAGATCTCAAAGTAACTGAGAAGACAAACACTCTGAACTTGTCAGGAATTTATAAGTGGTACCCACTCATGAAGTGTAGAGCTGGAATTATACATTCCACATGTAGAAGAAACTGAAAGAATTTCAGTGGGCTACCCAAGTTGTGAACACCTCAGACCAAAATCTAAAAGTGCACCACCCCTAGCTCCAAGCAAAACCTAACTAAAGGCCTGCATGTTCCATAGAATGAAGCTTTAGGCAAACACCAAATCACGGTGTAGGGAGGAACCTCTGCTCAGATCATTTCTTAAACATGAAATACTAAACATGAAAGAATATCTACTTCCATGAAAGACATTCAGAAGATTGAATAAATCATCAGAAAAAGACAATAGAGCAAGATGGAAAGACTATAAAGCAACTCTATTTATAAGTCTTACATAAATAATAAAATAATTTCTACAAAGAAATTAGAATTTACTAAACGCTAAAGGGCAGTTATGAAACTAAATATAAAGCAAATTTTTATAAGAACTTAGGAAATTTAAAAATACAGTAAAAATGCCAAAGTATGGGATAGACGATACAGCTAAAAGAAAATTTAACATTGGGTATGGGTGAAGAAGAATTAAGTGATTACAATATAATTGATAAAACCTGTAAAAATGCATTACAAAGGGGTGTCTGGCTGGCTCAGTCTATAGAGCATGAGACTTGATCTTAGGGTTGTGAGTTTGAGTGCTATGTTGGGTGTAGAAATTACTTAAAAATAAAATCTTTAAAAAGTGCATTATAGAAAGGTTAGTGAATGATAATGAAAATAAACTAAGAAACATGGAAAATGGGGCATGAAGTTCCAACATATATAATGAAGAAGTAGAGATAAGTAATATTTGACAAGATGGCAGTGTGTATGTGCAGTGGTATTTATCTCCCAGAATCCACCAGGGAAAAATTCCACATGTTGAAAAATTTCAAGAGATGAAAAATCAGGATATAGAGCAGATAATTTTTTAAGTATCTAAATACATCTTAGAGAAACTGCTAAATGTGAAGAATTAAAGAAAATGCCCCAAATCAACAGAAAATAAAAGTAGATGTCATGAAACAAGTACTAAGAGAATAAAACTGTAATAATAAAATTATATGTACTGTAAAGTTATCATAAGAGTACATGTAAAATAGACATTGTGAGACATTCTGACTCACAAATCATCCCTGCAACAAAGAGAAAAAAAATGAAGCCATAAAGAAGATATGTGATTCAAAAAACAACAGTGAGAAAATATTATAAAGAGATGTGTTTCTTAAAAAAAAAAATCACAATGTACACAAAACAAATAGTAAATCCAGCTAAGTTAAAAAGCTTTAGCTAAAGAAATTAAAGCAAGGGCACCTGGGTGGCTCGGTGGGTTAAGTGTCTGTCTTTGGCTCAGGTCATGATCTCAGGGTCTTGGGATTGAGCCCACACGGGGCTCCCTACTCAGAAGGGAACCTGCTCCTTCTTCTCCCTCTGCTCTCTCCCTTGTGCTATCTCACTCTCTCTGTCAAGTAAATAAAAATTTAAAAGGAAAAAAAGAAACTAAAGCTGCATTAAAACATAATACACCATATAAATCACCAGAAAATAAGACAATTTTATTTAATTTCTCACTGACTATTAATTATATTGTATTTCCTTTTGGTCTGTGGTGAATATTAGAAAAGGGATCAGGAAAATGTGTTCTTAATTTATAAAACAAGAAAGGTTAAACCTATACCTTGTTTACCTTTGGAATCTTTAAATATACTCCAATTATTAGAAATTTAAAATGTCACTAAGCCAAAGCAAAAGTAAAAATAGCTTTTGGAATGACACTTATAATTAGATTCATAAGGAAAAATTATTAGTCTCTACCTGAAGTTCAAAATTAAGCTCTATTCTAGTGTGCCAGAAATAATTTGTGTGTTTTATCACTCATGAATAAATAACTATTCTCCTTGGGAAATCATTCAGTTCATCAATTATGACCTGGTGTTTCATCTAATATTTTCCTAGAAAAAAAGAGAAAATTGATCACCATTAACTAGTAGCTATTTTCTTGATCTTAAAGAATAAAATATAACTCACAAGCAAAGATTTATTTTTCAAAAGTATATATCTATGTTTTGGACATGTTTAAAACTTTTCCATGTGTGTTTTCTATACAAAAGCACAAAAAGAATTAAGTGCTTATTTAGTACAGTTAATCTGACTTATAATTTTAAAATGCACTGATATTCTAAGATTTCAATTTTTAATTGTTTTTCACAAAGGGGTGTTTCAAATATCTAAGAAAAAAATTAACAGATCAGGTGTGATGTTTTGTTTTGTTCCTACTTAAACACGTTTCTAACAGTGCTACAATTGCTGGTTTATTTTTGATAGTGGATGTAAGTATAAATGTCTTTTTCTGTCCCCAAAGAGGGCAACTAATTCAGTTGACTAAATTGATTTATATGTTTATCTCAGGCTTGTATCTGATCTTGTACTCTGCAGGACTGAGTACCCATTTTATTGTCTAACCAGAATTTCTCTTTCCTCTCAAAATAAAAGCCCTCTGCAGGCTGCAAGTTCCAACCACCTTTTGTGGACCGTGGACCGTGGTTCCAATGTCATTTCAGTCTCTGAGGGACTGTTTGGGTCTCCTCCATATACACCCTACAGCTGGAGATTTGATGGTCTGTTAGTCTAATTTTCCTAGTCCTTAATATTCTACTCAGGTCAGAACTATGCCTGTGAAGCCCAGAGATGAGTCCAGGACTTTACATAAACATCTTTGTGGGGTCTGCTTTCCCTCAGCAACTCCTTATCTGCAATCTCTCTGGTACTTTCTGTTTCAACGGCTCCCTTTTTCATCATTCCAATCAGAGAGATGCAGCTTTAGTACCCGCTCTGCTCTGCTTTTCTGGGACTTCATTTGCATTTGGGACCAAGCAACAGGAGGGCAGAGAAAAAAAACAGTAATAGGGGTTCACCACACCCTCTTGGGGCCACAGTTCCACTGATCAGAAAGGAAGATTTTTCTGCCTCGGAATTTTGGCTCCTCGGGACTCTTGCTAACAGGGCTGGCCCCACAGGATGACTCGGGCAAGGGTTCCAAGAGAATTAGAAAAGAAGAGAATGACTTCAAATAGTTGGGGAAATGCACTGTTGCACAAAGCATTAAAGCAATTCTGATTCTATTCTCTTAAGATCATCAGGCTTTACTGGAAATTTCAGCTGGTTGCACACTTCTGAAACAAGGAGATTGTGGCTAAGCGTCTTCCTCATCTTCATAATCAGAACAACTGCAGCTTTTTCTCTAATTGCGTCAACTTACACACTGTTAACAATATGTGGTATTTAGAATGTCTTCCTAATTCTTTTTGAGTAGCCATTGCCTATTTTTTCTCAGCTTCTCCCTGGTTACAGCTATTTTGTTTATCTTCTCTCCATACTGAACCATTTATATCAGTGTTCTAACTCATCCCTGATGGTCTCTGAGATATATAGACTATTCCGTAAGACTCAATGGTTACTCTTAAGGAATTTTTAGGTAGAATTGATTCCTGTTGGGAGGACACTCTTGGTGTCATTTTTGTTATCTTGAAAGGTGGTTCCTTCCCTGTGGCTCTTAAGATTTTGAAAACTCGATGCTGTTTCAACGGAAAAATTGGCAAGACTATTAAAAAAACAAGTTGAGGGGAGCTGTTTAAGATATTGAAAAGTAATTGAAAACAAGATTGAGTAACTGTGACTTTCAGTCGTTTTGTACCAGTTAAAATTTTGTGCTTTTTTCCCTGTGTGGTTCTATTTTTCTCCAAAAAAAAAAAAAAAAAATACTTAAAAAAAATGAAAAGAAAAGAATGGAAAAATGGGGATTTGTTAGGCTCTGCAAGCCAGAACTAGAGTGCTTCTTTGGCTCTCTCCCTGTCTACACCCCAGTGGCTAAGTCTGTGCTTTGGACTATATTGAGCTTAGGCTAGAGAATGCCAAAGGAAAGTGAAAACAAAGGTATGCTACCTACCTCAGGATCTGAATTCTGGAACTATTCCTCAAACTAACTGCTACTTTTGCTTTTCAGGTTCTCAGATAGCTGCTCCATGAATTTGGTCCAGCTTTTGTAGCTGTAGTGAGGAGGAGAGACCCATAAGCTTTCTCCATCTCGGGAGAGAGAGAACCCCTGGAGGAAACTTAGTAATGTAAGTAAATGGGACAAGCAACAGTTCCCACCAGTGCAGCTGGTCTCTGGGCCACAAATAACAGTCATCACCTTCCTCTTGTGACACCCATTCTAGATTTCTTTCACCCTCAACACTTCTGGTCTCAGTTGTTTTCCTGGTGGCCTGACGTGAGGGATCTGAGCACATTGTCATACGCTCTTTTCACACTGGAATTGCTACCCTTGTCTATTTCTCATCAAAATCGGGCAAGTGGAACCCAGAAGTGTTCATATGGACCATGTGAATCCCAAGCCCTACATCCTCTACTTGATGAGGCTTAGTTAGAACTGTCAAGATATTATTAATTGTTAGAGGATATGATTTTGAGGGATAGTTATTTATCAGCAATTCAGAATGAAAAGGCAATTAATGCAGTGGTTGAAGGAATGTACTTGCCAGTTAAGAAGTCTGGTGTTCAAATGTAGGTTACAAGCTGCTTACTTTTGGAAAGTTCTGAATCTATCTGATCTCAGTTCTATCATCTGTAAACCGGGCATAAGAACAGATTTTAACTTTATGGGATTGCTTTTTGGATTATGTGATAAGACTTATTGGAATATACTTAACCACAGTACCAGATGCATACACACTCTTGTGAAATATTTCTATTCTTATTACTCTTTATGACATAACACAAGGATGGCCACAGGCTTCAGTTTCCCTCAGGACACATAGCTGATATGAGTTTGCCTAGTATAATTAACAATAGTTTCACTTTGAAAATTATCCCAGTTTGGATACTAATATTTTATGCTCACCACTGCCCTTTGTTTGGCCTCCCCCTATACATTTGAATCTATGTCCTTAGCATTTCTAAAATCCATCACTTTCTTTCTATCCTTTTTCTTTGTTTCTGTAAAATTTCTTCAAATTTTTTTTGCATGGATCACTGCTGCAGCATTTGAGCCGCTCCATTGTCTCCAGTATTGCTCCTTTGATCCTGTTTCAACATTGAGAACAGAACCAACTTTCTAAGTTTACATAAATTCATATCACTAAGATTGTTTAATATTCCAGAGCCATCTTTACACATAATTTTTTCATGGTAAACACAGATCATTATAATCTAAAACCTGCCCATATATTCTCTCAACAGGCCTCCACCAAGGATCTCTGTATTCTGGGCATGATGAAGTAAAGACATTGCTTTCTTGAGGTAACATCTGTAGTCCTTTCCTTCAAATTAGACAACGTATGAAAATGCTGACTGGGATCCCATTTCCCAATGGAAAAAATTATTAAAACTAAAAAAAATTAATTTTTTTAATTATTAAAAAAATTAAAAATTTTTAATTATTAAAATAATTAAAAAATTATTTAAAACAAGTTAAAACTCCTAACCAACTTTTAAAAAATGTAACTAAAATGTACTTAAAAGCTTAGATTAACAATTGATAATGTCAAGATGCACAATGCTGAAAATATCTATTTCACTGCTGAACAATCAATATGTTTGTTAACATACAGTTAACTTTTATACAGTAACATATACTATTTGTTTGTTAGGCCATAAATGTTAACATTAATAATATAGAAAGGTAAAAACACACACAAATAAATGAGTTTTTGTTAGAAAAATTTTAATTTAAAATGCTCAATAAAAAAAACAAAATGAGGGGTGCCCTGGGTGGCTCAGTCACTTAAATGTCCCAGGCTTGGCTCCAGCTCAACTCATGGGTTGTGAGATCAAGCCCTGTGTGGGGCTCCAAGCTCAGTGGGGAGTCTGTCTGAGGATTCCCTCCCTCTGCTCCTCCCCCACTCATTCTCGCTCCCTTGCACTCTCTCTCTCTCTAAAATAAGTGAATAAATCTTTTAAAAAATGATTCTACCAGAGGTGCCTAGTGGCTCAGTCGTTAAGCGTCTGCCTTTGGCTCGGGTCATGATCCCAGGGTCCTGGGATGGAGCCCCGCATCCGGCTCCCTGCTCGGCGGGAAGCCTGCTTCTCCCGCTACCATTCCCTCTGCTTGTGTTCCCTCTCTTGCTGTGTTTCTCTCTGTCAAAGAAATAAATAAAATCTTTGAAAAAAAAAAATGATTCCACCAAAAAAACCTAGTCTAAAGTGAGAAAGAGAAATGAATCATGCAAAAAGTTGAGGGGGGAGAACAGAGAAGGTTTGAAGTAGGCACAGTTTGTCACTGATTGTGAAAGTTTAGTGCTGATTTTTGTATGAATGTATGTTTTCAATTATCTTGGATATATTGATAGCAATTCCTAAAAGCAAAATTGCTGGGTCATGTAGCAGCTCAATCTTTAACATTTTGAGAAATTATCAAACTGTTTTCCACAGTGGTTGTGCCATTTTATGTTCCCACCAGCAATATATGAGGGTTCTAATTTCTCCATAGCCTATAAAAATTTGTTCATTTCCTTTTTGGGTGGAGGGGGGTTGTTGATCTAGCTATCCTAGTGAATCTCCCTATAAAATACGCATTTTCATTTCACAGTTGTCATTTCTCAGATGACTAATGATATTGAGCATTTTTTAGATGCTTGTTGACTATTTGTATATCTTTCTTGGAAACATGTCTATTTAAGTATTTTGCTGATTTTTAAATTGAGTTATTTGGTTTTTACTGTTGACTTGTAAGAATTGTTTCTGTATTATTAGTACTAAACCATTATCAATTGCATGACTGGCAAAATACTGTCTCTCCTTCTGTGGGTTACCTTTTCAGTTTTTTAATGGTATTCTTTGAGCCAACAGATTGTTTTAGTTTTTGATTTTGATTTAGTAGTCCAAACTATCAGTTTTCTTTTGTAGCTTGTTTTTTTTATGTTATATTTAAGAAAACTTGTCTAATACAAGGCTATGAAGATTTATACCTAAGAGTTTTCCAGTTTGAGCTCTTATATTTACACTGATCAATTTTGAGTTAATTTTTATATATTGTGTGAAGAACAGGTCTAAGTTTATTCTTTTTAAAGTGGATATACAGTTGCCTTATCATTATTTGTGAAAATGACTATTCTTTCCCCCATTGACTGGTCTTGACACCTTTGTCAAAAATCGATTGGCTATAGATATATGAGTTTATAAGAGCAACACTTATAATAGCTAAAAGGTAGAAACAACCCAAATATTTATCAACTGATGAATGGATAAAGTAAACATGGTATGCTTAAGTACAATATATATTCATGGTACAATAGGATATGAATGCAGACATGGAATATTATTCCTAGCCTTAAAAATGAAGGAAATCGGGGTGCCTGGGTGGCTCAGAGGGTTAAAGCCTCTGCCTTCAGCTCAGGTCGTGATCTCGGGGTCTTGGGATCAAGCCCCGCATCGGGCTCTCTGCTCAGCAGGGAGCCTGCTTCCCCCTCTCTCTCTGCCTGCCTCTCTGCCTACTTGTGATCTTTCTGTCAAATAAATAAAAAATTAAAAAAAAAAATGAAGGAAATCCTGATTTTTGTGACAACATGAGTGAAACTGTGGGATATTATGATAAATGAAATAAGCTAGACACAGAAAGACGAATATTATATGATATTTTTTATATGTGGAATCTAAAATAGTTAAACTTACAGAAGCAAATAGAAGAATGGTGGTTACCAGGGGTTGAGGAAAAGGGGAAATGGGAGATAGTAATCAAAGGACACAAAGTTATCCTTTGTATCCATATGCAAGAAGAATAAATTCTAGATATCTAATGTATAGCAATGTGAATAAAGCGAACCATACTGTTATTGTATATTTGAATTTGCTATTCAAATTCAAATAGGGTAGATATTAAATGTTCTTACCGCACACACATAAAGAAAATGGTAACCATGTGAGGTAATGGATACGTTAATTATACTGATCGTGGGGATTGCTTTACCATGTATACATATATCAAAACATCAACTCATTTCCCTTGAATATTTACATTTGTTTGTCAATTATACCTCAATAAAGATGTAAAAAATATTATGTAAAATACTTAAATCTGATACTGGCATATTATAAAGGCTCAATAAGCATTTGTTTTTCTCTAAAGACCAATTTGTTCAATGAAAAGTTTGCTACAGGAAACTTTTTTTGTCCATTTGCAAATAACAATGCAGTACAGGGCCACAGGATGTGGCTCAGAATAATGTTTTTAACTACGTAAAGTGAGAGTAAAAAGGCTACATATTATATGATTCCATTTGTGTGAAATATCCTGAATAAACAAATCCATAGAGAGAGAAAGCAGATCAGTAGTTTCCAGGGGTTATACAGTTATACAGGAAGGGCATTGGAGTAGCTGTGTGATGGGTTCATGTGGGGTGAGGAGAAGGTTCTGGAACTAGACTGGAACTAGACACTGATAATGGGTGTAGACACTGGAACTAGACACTGGAACTAGACAGTGATAATGGGTGTACAAGACTGAATATACTTAATGCCACTGAACTGCACACTGTCAAATGATTTAAGTGGTGCATCTTATGTGTATCTTACCACAATAAAACAATTAAATTAATTGGATTCTCATGGAAATTGATTTTACTGAAAGTTATGAGATCACTAAAACTAAGCCAAATTTTTTACGTAAAAAAAAGGAATGAATACAGATGCATGCAATAACATGCATGAGCCTTGAAAACATTATGCTAAGTGAAAGAAGCCAATCACAAAGGACCACATATTATATGATTCCATTTATATGAAATGTCTATAGAATAGGCAAATCTACAGAGACAGAAAGTCAATCAGTAGTTGCCTAGGGCTGGGGGAATGAGGGCGTAGGGGCATGGTAGTGGTATGGTTTTCTTTTTGGAATAATGGTCATGTTCTAAAATTGATTGTGGTGAATGTACAATTCTGTGGATATACTAACAATTGAATTGTATACCATAAATTGGTTAATTGTATGATATGTGAGTTATAACTCAATAAAGCTGTTTAAAAACGTGTTATGATACTGAATAGGTGATTAACGAAAAGACAATTTTAGACCAATTGTCAGACTGGGAGGAACTGATCTCCATCATTTTGATGCTTCTGAAAGAACTCTATAACAAGACAGTTTCATAAGTCTTCCAGGTAGGTGGTAGATGCTCTAGCATGAAAACATTGCAAAATGTAGCTTTGTTCATATTCCTGTTAGTAATTTTCTTTGTATGGAACTGCAGTGCTTCCATTTGAACCCCTTTTGCCATGCCCCTTGCTACCTTCGGTACGAATTTTCTTTCAACTTTTTAGAAAAGTTTTGTGACTCATGACACAATCTAAAGCAGAAATGAAAGCTAAATATGAAAGAAAGAGTTGAAACATGTTCAGGACAATGACAAAGTACACAATGACAGAGGATGTCATGGACTGGATATGAGAGTGTGATGCCTCTCTCAGGACCAGCACAGTGGAGATATACAAGTTTCTATTGTTGATATTCAATTTGATTTTCAAAATGCCTACACAAGAGTCTGACCTTCTGCTAACTGTGCTTTGGGATATAACTGGAAACTTAACACATATTATTTTTCTTTTGAGGGCATAAATGCAAATTTTTCTTGTGTAACTTTGGCCAAGACCTTTTAACCAAAAGATATGTTTGTTTCATGCAGTTTAGATATAAAAATAAACAGAAGTGTTTTACTGGGAAATCATTACTGGAAAAAAGTTCTGCAGGAGAAGCCTGTATGTATACTTCCCCAACTATATCCTAATTTTCTTTGCCCCTATTTTTGTGACTAATCATTTCTTTCCCCATGTTACCATATCTTTTATACCTGGACCATGTATTTCCATTTTCAAAACATATTTTAAGTTTTGTTCATACCTGAGACACAATTCCTGAAAATCCTAAATGTCTGTCTGATCTGGGTTATGTGTATATCCTATGTTCTCCTCCTGTTCCCTCTGTCTTAGCTATGACAACATATCTTTAGTTGTCCGTTGTCTTTATTTCATATACCCTCACATTCCCCGAGGGGAAAAATATTTATCTTATTTCTGAATCCCTATGTCTAGCAGAGCACCTAGAACTTGGTAGCATTCAAAAACACTCAATGAGTGAAGGAAGGAAGGAATCCAAACTGAGCAATTATCTATAACAAGCCCATGGCTCAGGAGAGAAGCCAGAGCTGCTGATATATATTTATAAATCTTCTATTTAGAATAGGTAGTTGAAACTTTACTAGTGAATGAGATCATTCCAGGAGAATGTACATAGCACTGGTTCTCAAATCTGGCTACACTAAAATTACCTAGGGAACTTTTAAATCAATAAAAATGCTCAGGATATACTCCAGAAATTTTGAAACAACATCTCAATGGGTGGGACCAAGCAATTCAGTTTTGCAAAATCTCCCCAGGTGATTATAATGGGAAGTCAGAGTTAAGAAATACTGGGGGAGTTAAAAAAAAAAAAGAAAAAAATACATCAGCTGAATGCAAAAGCCTGTAGAATAAAAAATATCTAAAGATCAGGATAAGAAAGAGTATAGACAAATAGCAAAGATAAATGAATAAATTAAAAAAAAAAAAACTGGGAGCGAAGACTCAGAAAAAGTAGGAGAATCTGAAGTGTTGGTGTCAAAGAAGCCAGGAGAGATTCCTGAGAAGGAAGAGTTGTGTAGTAAAGTGTAAAATGCCAGATTCCCTAGACATTAAAAACTAAGCTAAGCGCAGAGAGAGAGACAGATTTTTTGGAAGTCACTGGCAACTTTTTGTTAAAAGCTGTTTAGGTGGTGGGATACTAAGGGTACAAATTATAGTGAATTAAGGAATAAATTAAATGTATGAAATACTAATCTCTCTATAAATCATAATATTTGTTGTAAAGTATTTTCAAGGAATTGGGTCAATGTTTATTTTATTTCTTTCTTTAAGAGATCATCATTCTTTATTATTTCATATTATTACTGTATAAATTTTCACAATAAAATGTAATATGACATAATCCTAAAAATATAATATAATCCCCAAATAACATGAATCACCTTCCATGTAATCATAAAGTAATCTCCTTTATATTGTATGTAAGTAAACAGTTATAAAACTGTGGAAACAAAGAGAAGGAAACTAATCTATTTCTTATTATTGTACGGAGTAAGATTTGCATGTGTTTTCTTCAGATAAGGAATGTCTGTTACTTCACTTTGCCAGTTCCCTCAATACTAAACACCAGGATTTTCCTGATCAAGGTATCTTGTGGCCATTAATGACTCTAAAAGCAAGATAATGCAGATGAGAAAGTGTAGTAAATTGTCAACTTCTCTTGATGAAATTGCTATGTAAGTCAAAATAAGCTCTAAACTAATTTGTCTCCTGCAGTTATCAGAACCCAATAAAATTCTATCCAAATAACCTAAAAAGCCTATGTTAAGCCACAACATACAAGTTGTTAATTGTTTAGGGTTAATATATTTTTTGTTTGCGTACATTGCCTTGTACGAAATAGAAACTCAAAGAGTGTGGTTGGATTAACTTATAAACTAATTGGGACCCCAACAATGGGAAAGATATGCATATTTTATGGCCTTAAGTTGTGATTCCCAACCTTTCCAATTGGAGAATATCTTTAGGTCTTTACTTGTATCATACATTAAAGGGGCAATGTCTTCAGTTATGGATCTGCAAACAGTGGAGTGTTTATACTAGATTTTGAGGACTCCATACTCAAGACACTCACAGACTGAGGAATTCTACACCAGAAGCCAATAGAATTTGTTTCACCCTGAAAGAACATTTTTGCTTGACAAATACATGAATAAAACTTTGAAACCTTTAAGACTTATATCTAAATTAAAAGTGTTTAACCAGGGGTGCCTGGGTGGTTCAGTCAGTTAAGCATCCTACTCTTGATTTCTACTCAGGTCATGATCTCAGGGTCAGGAGATCGAGCCGCACATCGGGCTCTGTTCTGAGCATGGAACCTGTTGGGATCCTCTCCCTCCTTCTCCCTCTGCTCTCCCTGCTTGCTCTCTCCCTAAAAGTGTTTAACGAGATACTGTGCATTTCTTAGTTTTCTAAGAGAGTAGAGCTGCTGTAGATTTCCTATGATTTTTCAATAATATCAATCTTTATCATCTACTTTATTTCAGCTGTTTGAAACAAAAATTCAGTTATGTATATTCTATGAAAATCAAAGCAAAACTAAATAGAGTCTCAATTCTACAAACTAGTGAGGTACTAGACATTTCTACATGCCTTTTGGGTTCTACATGCCTTTTGGGTTCTTCTTCTAGGGGAAACGAAACAAAACAAAAACCCTGCTTGACCCCAAATCCCTCTACAGACATTGTTCTTTTTCTTAATCTTCTTTACACCATATCTTCTTGCTACTTCTTACTCATCTCTTCCATTTTCTTTGATCTCCCTCTGGTAGGATTACAGTCTCTACCTGTCTAAACCAAAGTTCGTCAGGGTCATTAGTGACAACATTGTGACTAAAGCTAGTATTCACTGTTCAGTTCTCACCCTTTAGTACAATTTGATGGTTCCATTCTCTTGACTTACTTTCTACAGTTGGCTTCTAAGACACTGCCCTATCTGACTTCTCCCATCTTACATACCACTCCTTCCCGTCTCCTTTCTGATTTTTCATCCTCTTCCCAAACCTGTAAACCTGTATCAAACTTTCTAACTAACTTTTCCCTGGATGTTTAGCACTTTAAAAACATAACAGATTTTAAAGCAATCTCTTGATTTTTACTGCTACTGATAAAATACAGTTTTTGCAAAAACTCTTCACTTTCTTCAGGATCTCAAGCCAAACATCTTGATAATATGACTTATGTATTTCTTTCATACCACCCATGCAATTCAGAAACAAACTGTGTGGGGCCCCTGGGTGGCTCAATGGGTTAGGCCTCTGCCTTCGGCTCAGGTCATGATCTCAGGGTCCTGGGATTCAGCCCCACATCAGGTCTCTGCTCAGCAGGGAGCCTGCTTCCCTCTCTCTCTATGCCTGCCTCTCTGCCTACTTATGATCTCTCTCTATGTCAAATAAATAAATAAAATCTACAAAAAAAAAAAACAAATTGTGTTAACTCTACCATCAGAGTATAGCTAATATTTGATAAGCAACCATTTTTTCTTGCCTCCATTATTGTATTATCCTCTTATTCTATTTATCTGGATTCACTCTTATTCCCTAAAGTATTTTTAAAATGTTTTCCATTTACTCAAATCCCTTTAAAACCTTCTCTTAATATCTACTGCATTTATAATTGCCTATAAAATGCTACATGATTTGGTCCCCCATTCACTATGAGGCCTTATATCCTTATAAACTTCTTATCCACTCTGCTTAGACTACATACTCCTTCCTCTGCTGGCATTTTTCCAGCAAACACACTTCCCTTTAGGCAAGGGCAAGTAGGCCATCACCTGGTTCTGAATGTCATCATTTCTTTTGGGTTCTTAGTATATTTCTACATTTCCCTGCTCAGCTACTGGCACCTAAGTAATATGTTTAAGCTGCCATTCAGACAAGTGTACAGCATCAACTTCTCATCTCACCTCTTAACTCTTGCCAGCCCATTTGTTTAATTCTGCCTTGAGAATATGAAGACATAGAAATATCAATAATGCTATTGGCAGTCATTTTTGAGAGCTGGAAAAAAGTTATTCTTCCCATACAAGGGGCTGGAATCCCAGAAACTGGTCGAGATAATCAATTAAGGAGTTAAACATAGAAGAATATTTTGTAGTAACTGGGTCAATAAAATAATCTCTTCTTATCTGAAACTTACAGATGCCATAATTAAGATTCTGTAGTGGAAATTGAGATGTATAGTGGAAAAATAAATCCCATTCTTTCCCTGGTGGCCAATCTCCATACTGGTTCCCAAGTGATCCCTACCTCCCGATATTTACACCCTGTGTAGTCCTCTCCCAGACTCTACCATGCATGGCTGATCTGTGTGGCCCATCAAATATGACAGAAATGATGATGTGTGACGTATGAGGTTAAATCATAATGAAAATTGTAGCATCTGCCTCTCTTGCTGTCTTTCAAATCACTCAGCCTGGGGAAAGTCAGCTGCTAGGTCCTGAGAATACACAACAGTCCTGTGAAGACGCCTCTATTACAGGGAATTGATGTTTTCTGCCAACAGCCATGTGAGTGAACCATCTTCGAAGCAGATCCCCCAGCTCTTGACAAATCAACAGATTCTGCAGGCTCTATCAGGTCTCTCTTGAGAGGATGTGAGATACAACCACTCAGCTACATCGTTCATAAACACTTAACTCATAGAAACTGTGAGGTACTAAATATGTATTCTTTTAGTCATTCATATTTGGAATTAATTTGTTATACATGACAGGTAACTAATACACTTCTCAAAATTAATCCACTAAATCCCAGTTTCATGTATATATAGCCTTCTGATAGACAAATGACTGTCCAACACAGGAGTCTAGTTGCTTGTCTCCCTCTGTAAAGGACCAAAAGTGCAGACACTCATTTTTCCAGCACCTTCCAGCAGCCAGTCTTGCAGCTTGAACACCTAAATGTGACATAAGCTAATCCAATGTCACTTGCGACTTTGAGTCAAGAGTTTATTGCACAGTAATGGAAAACAAATTCTAGTGGTAGCTACAGAAATTGCAGTGAATTTAAATATTCTGGTGAGTCAGTGGTAGGACTCAGCAGCAATGTCCAGTGTCCAGTGCCATTAACAATCGAAGTTACGATTTCCAGTGTTCAGCTGTGGAAACAAGTGTCTTTACCCAACTGATTCAGTCAGGGGTGAGATTAAGCTGTGGTTTTTACTTTTATTCCATTATTGCTGCCAGTTTTCCAAGCCTAATCATCTAGAATTCCAGAAAATCTATGTATATATCAGTTATGGTAACTGTGGCTGCTCTAATAAATCACTCAAAACATTAGTAGCTTGGGATGCCTGGGTGGCTCAGTCCATTAAGCGGCTGCCTTCAGCTCAGGTCATGATCCCAGGATCCTGGGATCAAGTCCCGAATCACGCTCATTGCTCAGCAGGGAGCCTGCCTCTCTCTCTGCCTTTGCCTGCCTCTCCGCCTGCTTGTGTTCTCTTTCTCTCTCTGACAAATAAATAAAATCTTAAAAAAAAAAAAAAGTTAGTGGCTTAAAACACCAAAGTTCATTTCTTATCAACTCAACCTTCAAATATGTTCGGTCAGTAGATGGTTCAGACTGTTTCCATCTTGATGCTCCACAACCCCCACTAAGACCTAGTTAGTATCCCTAGTTAGAGAGAGAGGGAGAGGGAGAGACTGGAGACATTACTCCAATTTAAAAGCTTTTTTTTACATGGCAGTGACACAAATCACTTATGCTCACATTCCTTAAGAAGACCCAGACAACAGACCTATGTAGATTCACAGGTGAAGGAAGATATAGCCATAGTTGGCAGCAATTTCTCAGTAACAGCTCTATTCAATAGAACAGGAAGTGTGAAATCTGTTAGTAGCTAATCTATCTTTGCCACACTGAGCTATGAGGATGATATAATAAGTTCATGTATGTCGTTTAAATCAGCCGGAGTTTGCTTATATCTGGGAATCTGCCTAATAGAGCTGTATTCTCACTTACTTCATCAAAATCAACCTATAATTTGTTCAGTCAGTATAAATTAAGTTGAATTAACTCTTTTGCATTATTAAATTTCTTATTTTTTGAATAATTAATAGACCATTTATCAATAAATAGTCCATGAAATCCTCCTTCATCTGTAGCACTATGAAAAAGTTTCCAGCCTCTGCTTACTGTGTACCTATTTAGAAACAAGAGCTCAAAGTTATAAACCATTTGTCAATTATGGCAACATTATATTCTTTTTTTTTTTTGGCAACATTATATTATAATAAAACCTAGAAGCATCTTATTTCTTCTACCTTCATTAATCAACAACCCCAATCGCCAACAATACTACTAAGCACATATTTTTTTCAGAAATTATTTCAAATAACAGAAAATAATTTTCCCAGAAACAGTTGGGGATTCTTTAATATTATATTTGTTATTAAATTTCCTTAGTCATCTAAATAATTATAGTCATATAATGTTTTACTGCCATAGAGAATCTCTACAAATTATAAATAAGCTTAAAAACTGTTACATTGCTAGTTTTCTCATTTATTTCTTGAGAAAAAAAGTCATTGCTAAGAGAACAAAGAGACAAGACAGACTGGGAGAAAATATTTGCAGACACATAGTTGTTGAGTACTGGTATCCAAAATATATAAAGATCTCTTACAACTCAAAAATAAGAAGAAAAACAACCCATTTAAGAAGTGGTCAAAAGTTTTGAACAGACATCTCATCAAAGAAGACAAGTAGATGGAAAATAAGCATATGTTAAGATATTCAACATCATATGGCATCATGGAATTGCAAATTAAAATGACAATGAGGTAACACTACACATCTATTAGAATGGCTAAAATCCAAAACACTGACAACACCAAATGCTGGCCAGACTGTAGAACAACAGAAACTCTCATTCATTGCTTCTGGGAATGCAAGATGGTGTAGCCATTAGGAAGACAGTTTGGCAGTTTTCTTACAAAACTAAATATACTTTAACTGTGTGATCCAGCAATTACAGTCTTTGGTATTTATCCAAAGGAGTTCAAAACATATGTCAACACAAAAAACCTTCACACTATGTTTATAATAACTTTATACATAATTGAATCAACTTGGAAGGAACCAAGGATTTCCTTCAGTAGGTAAGTGGATAAATAAACTGTGGCACATCCAGACAATGTAATATAATTCAGGATCAGAAAAAAAAAATGAGTTTTCAAGCCATGAACAGACATGAAGGAAATTTAAATGCATATTTCTAAGTGAAAGTCGCCAATCTGAAAACACTATTCTGTCTGGCTCCAACTATATGCCATTCTAAAAATGCAAAACTATAGGGACAGCAGAAACATCAGTGGTTCCCAGGGTTTTGGAGAAGAGATAGAGGGGGATGGATAGATGGAGAAGAAGAGATTTTTTTTAGGGTGTGAAACTATTCCATATGATAAAGTAATAGTGACTACATGTCATTATGCATTTGTTAAAACTCACAGAAGGTTCAACATGAAAAGTGAACACCTGGCATAAATGGCAAGTTTTAATTAATAATAATGCATTATACTGGTACATCAATTGTAATAAATGTACCACACTAATGCAAGCTGTTAATAATAGGGGAAATTGTGCATGTATGGATAAGTTATATGGGAACTCCGTGCTTTCTTTTTTTTTTCTGTAAGCCTAAAGCAGCTCTGAAAATGAAAGCCTATTAATTAAAAAATAAATTATTAAATGTAAGTAACAGGATGACAAATTCTGGGAAAGATCTTCATTATGTTTTATTTTTATGCAATTCGTTTGTCTAAAAAGAGAAAGGAAAGCTATTATATTCACTCTAAATGCAATTAGATGTTTTAAATAGGCTTGAAAGCTTAAGCCTTAAGCAGTTCCAATATGACTTCTGTCCACCCCCAATTCATGAATGATCTCTCTGACCTCCTATCCATGACCTCATAATTCCTGTGTTCTTACTTTTTACAGCAGCTTTGCTCCCCAGATTATGTTTGGCTCAGTTTCTCCCTGCATCCTTCTACAGTTTGGTTTTACTAACATTGACCAACAACCAGAGTGACATTGGGGTGGTCCTAAGTTACATCTTACATTGTTACATGTACCTTAGCTCTGTTTTGTCCCGGGAGGAGAATGGCTCTGGACCCAAGGAGGAGCTTTGTATTGCCCAGTCTCCTAAATATTAGTTTTATTTTCTGCCGCTTCCGGCATTTTGTTTTCTGTGACTTCTTCTATTATCCCAAGACATCTCAGAGTCAACGTCTATCACAAATCTCCCCATCCTTGTTTCCTTTATTAACCCCTCAGGTACCAAACTTTTCTGTAATAAAAATAACAGGAGAACTTCTCCAGTCACCCTTAAGAAGTAGAATACTTAATAATGCCAGATAGTTTGGGCTTTTGCAACAGTCTTGGCTGAAGCCACAAAATCAGGTATAGTTCATTATTAGCTTAGAGGTGATGGGAGCATTCATTGTATTTACGGAGGACAATGCAATCAAAATATATACACATCAATTGAAAAGTAAGGGGTAGACACATGTCAAACATACAGTCATAAAA
>CM053606.1:76486064-76541412 GCA_028646535.1 Procyon lotor | reverse complement strand
AAACTCAACACTCACAAAACCGATAATCACATCAAAAAACGGGCAGAAGACATGAACAGACACTTCTCCAAAGAAGACATAGAAATGGCTAACAGACACATGAAAAAAATGTTCATCATCTTTAGCCATCAGGGAGATTCAAATCAAAACCACACAGATACCACCTTACACCAGTCAGAATGGCCAAAATCAACAAGACAGTAAGCAACAAATGTTGGAGAGGATGTGGAGAAAGGTGAACCCTCTTCCACTGTTGGTGGGATTGCAAGCTGGTGCAGCCACTTTGGAAAACAAGGTGGAGATTCCTCAAGAAATTAAAAAGAGAGCGACCCTATGACCCTGCAATTGCACTACTGGGTATTTACCCCAAAGAAGCAGATGCAGTACAAAGAAGGGCCGCAGGTACCCCAATGTTCATAGCGGCAATGGCCACAATCGTCAAACTGTGGAAAGAACCAAAATGCCCTTCAACAGATAAATGGATAAAGAAGAGATGGTCCATCTCTACAACGGAATATTATTTCTCCATCAGAAAGGATGAATATCCAACTTTTGTATCAACATGGACGGGACTGGAAGAGATTATGCAGAGTGAAATAAGTCAAGTGGAGAGAGTCAATTATCTTATGGTCTCACATGTGAAGCATAAGGAAAAACATGGAGGGAATTGTGAAAAGGAAAGGCAGGGTGAATGGGGAAAATCGGAGGGGGCAATGAACCATGAAAGACTGTGGACTCTGAGCAACAAACTGAGGGTTTTGGAGAGGCGGGGTTGGAGGGGTTGTGTGAGCCTGGTGGTGGGTATTGAGGAGGGCACGTATTGCATGGAACACTGGGTGTGGTGCATGAACAATTAATCTTGTAACACTGAAAAAATAAACATATTTGGGAAAAAAAGGAAACAATAAAAACTATAAGACATAGTCCCGTCATTAAGATCCTTGTTACTATTATAGAAACATAAGATATATATTTATTTAAAATAAGAGTCAGAAGAAGGAGACTATCAGTAGGTGCAAAAAGGAACTCAGAAATTTAAGTGGGACTGAAATGTTTCTGGAAGGTATTAGGAAGAAGAAAACGAGTGTTCAATATTCAAAAATATAGAGAACTTGAAATGTAAAGAGAAGTGAAGTGAAGGTACACAAATTGTGAGAAAACCACAGACTGAAGAATGATCATGGCTAAGGGGAGTCAGTAGGAAATAAGATTCACTAAACCAGAGTATAAATGTCAGAAAATAGTAGAAGAAAATAACCAAAAATGCAACTGATCTGTATAAAAAAATTTGCAATTTTACTTGTTTAAATACCACATTTTTTGTTCATAATTAAATATGTTTTTGAACATCATTGAAGAGAAACATGGATGTGGGCCTCAACCACAAATTTCCTCATATGCAAATGAGCATGCCAGATTTTGCACTTAAAATTCAGGAAGCTAAATTTCATCATTTCACACAAGTCTGAGTTTGTAATGCCATAGATTCCTGATGGCAAATATAGAGATTGCTAGTTAGAAATATATAGAAAGTGAAACACATAAATGATGATGAAATGCAAATTTGTTGAAATTGTATTACAAAATTTTTCTTTCCTTTTAAACTTCATTTTATACATCCTTGACTTAAAACTATTTTCCATCTGGAAATGTCATCCTCTTGGTGTTGTGTGGCAAAACAAAAGAAACACTCATGAACACTGAGCTGGGACATGGACATTGATTAGCCAACCAGATTAGCACCAGCAATCAGAAATACCACAACAAAAATGTCTTGGTAATATTCTGGCAAAAAAAAAATTCTAGCTATTTCAGTAAAATATAATCAGTTTCAGAATAAGTGCATTATTGGGGTATCTGGTTGGCCCAGTCATTAAGCATCTGCCTTTGGCTCAGGTCATGATCCCAGGGTCTTGTGATCAAGCTCTGCATTGGGCTCCCCACTTGGCGGGAAGCTTGCTTCTCCCTCTCCCTCTGCCTGCTGCTCCCTCTACTTGTGCTCACTCTCTCTTTATCAAATAAATAAATAAATAAGATTTTTTTAAAAAAGAAAATTGCATTATTTTTCTTTCACCATGCGTAACTGATTGTAGCAAGAGTGAGGGGAGAGCAGCCTTGTTTATTACATAATCAGAGGTTTTATTTTAAAAAGTCAATGGGATATATGCTCTATATTTGCTATTCAATACAATTTTTTAAAAATATTTATTTATTCATTTTAGAGAGAGAGAATGTGCTCTCAGGTGGGGGGAGGGACAGAGGAAGAGGGAGAGAGAATCTTGAAGCAGACTCCTCACTGAACATGGACCCCAATGCTAGGCTCAATACCATGACCCTGAGATCATGACCTGAGTGGAAATCAAGAATTGGCCACTTAACCAATTGAGCCACCCAAGCACCCCTATTTAATACTCTTCTAGTAATTTCAAAATATATTAAAACTCCATATTATCTCAGTCAAAGCTGCAAGTGTTATTTTCTCAGTAATAAATTAACACATTAATCATCTTTTTTATCCATTATTCATTTACACTCACTGCTACTGTAGTAGGCACTGGGGCACAAAAATGAGATATGGTCCATATGTTTTATAATCATTAGTATTGCATATAACAGTCCACTTCTATCTCTTATTAGTTAAGAAGCATTAACACACTTCATTTCTTGAGCAAAAACGCAAATACATATTTTTTTAGGTTGTCTGAACCCTGAAAAAACTACATTTATATATTCTTATATCTAAAGACTTAGCATTACATACATTTATTCTTTAATTTAACATACATTTACTAAGTACTTATTTGCCAAGCATAGTAATAAATACTGAAAATGTAAATATGAATATACTCTTATACTCAATAAGTTTTTTTTGTCTAATAAAACAACAAGGCATTCATGGAGAGCCTGGATGGCTCATTCAGTTAAATGTCTGACTCTTGATTTCAGCTCAAGTCATGATCTCAGAGTTGTGGGATCCAGCACCCTTTTGGGGCTCCACACTGAGCTTGGAACCTGCTTGAGATTCTTTCTCTCCCTCTCCTTCCTCCCCTCCCTGCCCACTCCTGTTCTCTGTCTATAAACAAACAAACAAACAAACAAATAAAAATGCAGTCATGCAAATAAATGCAGGCAATAGGACTTCAAATGTGTAAAAATACAAAGGTTTACACAGAAAGAAGTGGTCATTGCCACTCAGAGAGAGTCTGAAGATGCTTTAGAAAAAGGTGATACTAGATCTGAGTTTTGAAAGCTAATCACACATTCAGCAGGTAAACAAGCATGGTGCATAGTTCCAAAACCAAAACATATTACTATCAGAGTGGTTTGTGATAGTTTTGATAAGACATGGAGTTTTAAAGTTGTTCATGTGTGTCTGAACGTATAAATATGTACTATATCTGTGCCTCATTGGGTGTTAGGTTTTTCTTCCCATTTGAAAAGAAATTAAGATGCTGGTGTTCTTTTGTGGATGTCACTAAATATACTGAGCTTAATAATGAAAAATATTTATAGATTGACAAATATGACCAGTTGAATCAGATGTGCCTTCTTGCTGACTTATTATTTTTCTTTAGCATTCTTCAATGGCCTAGGTTGTTGTTGGTTTTTTTAAGGATTTTTATGTATTTATTTGAGAGAGAGAGCACAAGCAGGAGAGAAGCAGAGGGATGGGGAGAAGCAGACTTTCCACTGAGCAGGGAGCTTGATGCAGGACCCGGGATTATGACTTGACCAGAAGGCAGACACTTAACCAACTGAGACATGTAGGTGCCACTAGTCCTAGATTTTGAGAGAATAACTCCATTATTTGACATAAACTCATCTTCACATTTTTATATCTGTAAAACAAGTCTAAGGATGCCCCTTCCCAAAGTTATTGAGAAAATTATTAGAAAGAATACATTTTTTATCTGACTATATGTAGATCTTATTTTAAAGGGAGAAATATATCCAAATATATGCATGAAAATTATACTGTATAGAACTCCACTATTGACATGGCAGCGGGAAAAAGGGTCCTATTAAAAAAATCATAAAACCTAATGATAACCAAGTTTCTTATTAATTCATTTAAAGCATAATTAAAGAAACAAAAACAACAGTTGTATCACCCAATGTCTTTCTACTAATGCACAGATTATGGATGTTAACATGAAATGATACAAAATATAAAAATAGCATCATAGGTGCTTTGGCAGATTTCAAAAGTAACCAAAAGCAACAAAGAGTATTAACTAATTTAAAATAAAGGTATTCATTAGCAAGAAGTAGTTCCAGTATTGTATAAAAAGAAAGTATACTTAGGGCACCTGGGTGGCTCAGTGGGTTAAAGCCTCTGCCTTTGGCTCAGGTACTGATCTCAGGGTCCTGGGATAGAGCCCCACATCAGGCTCTCTGCTCAGCAGGGATCCTGCTTCCCCCCCACCCCACCCCCGCCTGCCTCTCTGGCTACTTGTGATCTGTCAAATAAATAAATAAAATCTTTAAAAAAAAAGTATACTCAATGAAAAGCACTGCAAGATAATTAAATTACAATGGGAATTACATAAAATGAAAGGGAAAGTAAGTAGGAATTCTACTTTTGTAAAAGAAATATGCTATGCAATAAGATAAGAGAGATCATGCTTTGCTAACTCACAATATACAGTAGTCAAAAAGACAAAATATAGTGTTGACCAGAGATTCCAACAATAAAAACATTTGCTAGAGATCTCATTCATTTAGAAACAAAACTTTTGATAAATTCTTGGCTTGATTTCATGACACTTTTACCTCTAAAAATGTAGTTGTCAGTGGAGAGGGAAAGCAGAATCTATCACTCTATTTAAAAATAGGATGATCCATCAGTTAACATCTCACTTTTGGTGGTGTTGACCTAGGAAATGTTTGTCATTGTGTTAGTTTACTAGAGCTGCCATAAAACAACAACAACAACAACAACAACAACAACCAAACCAAAACAAACAAACACAATTCCGGAGGCTAGAATTCTAAGACCAAGGTCTCAGCAGGTTTGATTTCTTCTGCGGCCCAAGATTTCTGCCCTTTTTCTAGTCCTCACATGGTCTTTCTTCAGTTTGTGCTGTGTTTAATCTCCTCTTCTTGTAAGGACACCAGTCATACTGGATTAGGACTATCCTAATGATCCCACTTATATTTTGTGCTTTAGAGTCCTCTCCTCATATCCAGTCACATTCTGAGGTACTGGGGTAAGGGCTTCAGTATCCGAATATGGGAGGGACACTGTGCTACCCATAACACTCATCTTGGGAAGTGGACTGAGGAAGTAGGAAAAGGGCTTCGAAAGTCTGAGATGTGAGATCTAAGAATTTCCCCAACTGACTTTTTAAAATCCCTCTCAGTGGCTCTATTTTCAGCAATGTTTTAGAACAAATTCTGGGAAGGTTCTAATTCAAAGATTCAATCATTTTGTGGGCAGGACTGAAACCCAATGTTGTTTAATGTCTTTCTAGCCATATTATTTGATATTACTATGTTAACTTGCTTTAGCACTAGCTTAAAAATCGATTCAACTATATAGGGGAAATGGATTTTTGGTCATGTGCCAATGTTGGTAGGCAGTGGCTCTCTATAGCGTAAGCGTTGTAAGACCATATCCAGACTCCACAAGGAAAAGGATCACAATGTATTATTTAAGCTTGCCATGGAAAAGGGAGGAGGAATAATTCTAGCATGTTCTATATATGTGCCTTTCTTATAATAGGAAGTATCAGTTTCTACAGAAAGTGAAGTTTTCAACTATTTGATCATCCCCCTGGAACACTGAGTTTTGGCCACAGGTAGACATTCTTATCTAACCATCTTAGCTAGAATAATGCCCACATTTAAAAGGTGACCAGTATCTAAATTCATTTCAGAGAAGCAGAGTCCATCACTATTTTATTATGTGGAGTCACACTTTAGTAATACTTGCTGCCTTTTCCACGCTTCCCTTTCCCCAGACACAAATCTGTCCTGTTGTTTCTTTGACTTACTCCTGTCCCGTCTTTTCTCATGATGCCTTCACTAACTCCCTTTTCTGAATCAGTTCACTCTGCTTTCTTATGCCTTTTCTTTCTCTATCCTGATTCTTCCTTTTCTGAAATGCCTTTTTATCTCAATATAACAACCTGCTACCCACTCATCAGCTTTATTAGAAATGAACTCAGCTTATAAATCTCATTCCTTTCAAAGAATAAATCACTACAACCTCTCTCCATGATTTCTTTCTTAAAAAAAAAAAGAGCAAATGTACATTATTTATAACCTTGAGTGTTCAGTTGCCTCTTTTTTCCTCCCAGCTTTATTGAGATATAATTGACAAATGACATTGTGTAAGTATAAGGTTTAAAATGTGATGATTTGATATACATATATATTGTGAAATGATTACCACAATAAGGTTAGTTAACACATCTATTACCTTACACAATTATCAAAAACCAAATTTGGTTTTTGTTTTGTGGTGAAACATTTAAGATCTACTCTCTTAGCAATTTTCCAGTATACAATGTTATTAACAGAAATCATCATGCCATACCAAAAATTACATTAAATTATCCCTCTATCTGAAGTTAGTACCCTTCACTAACACCTCCCCATCTCCATGGGTTTTTGAAGCTTAAACTTAACACTTCTGTATCAAAGCTATTCATTACCAATCATATCGAGGACCTTGCTGTCATTCCTTATAAAACTAAAACTACTTAAATGCAACTATTTTTATAATATATTACTAAAACCAAATGTAACCCATATCTGTTCAATATTTAATTCACAATAATTTGGAGGTTCAGATAAATACTTAATGTGATTTTTCCAGGGTATCTATTATTTTTTCATTGAAGTGATCAAACATATTCTTCAGAGAATGTTATGGAGCATGGCAAAAATTAGGAATTGTTTAAATACTTGCATTTTAAAAATTCTTAAGTGGGGCACCTGGGTTGCCCAGTCAGTTGGTGTCTGCTTTCGGCTCAGGTCATGATCCCTCGGTCCAGGGATCGAGCCCCACATCAGGCTCTTTGCTCAGTGGGAAGCAGGTTTCTCTCTGCTTCTCTGCTTCTCTCTCTGTCTGTTGCTCACCCCTGCTTGTATTCTCTCTCTCTCTCTCAATGTATCAAATAAATAAATAAAATCCTTAAAAAATAATTATAATAAAAATAAAAAAATAATTCTTTGGCAATTTGTGGGGCACCTGGGTAGCACAGTCAGTTAAGCATCTGACTCTTGGTTTTGGCTCATGGTCTCATGAGGCTCTGTCCTCAATGCAGAGTCTGCTTAAAACTCTCTCTACCCCAGCCTCCTGTGTTCACTCTCTCTCTCTCTCTCTCTCCGTAAAATAAATAAATAAATCTTTAAAAATAAATAAATAAATAAAAATTCTTAGGTGATTTGTGAAATGAAACAATTTTTTGTTTCATTTTTGGTAAGAATTGTGTTGGAAAAGAGCAGAAACATTTATAAAATTATTAAGTAAATATCTTTTGAAATTTAAGAATATATCCTGAAGCTGAGTAATGGATTTGAAGGAGAAAGGAATTTCCTTCCAAGATATCATTCAGGTTCAATTTGTTATTTTGCCCCCAAGAAATGTATATACATGATACAGGAAAAAAATCTCACAAAGAAAATATTTTTAATTCAATCCCAGGGAAAGAATATATAATTCTTAAAGTTAATGTGCTACATTTTATATTCTGTGGAAGATGTCAAGGATGGAATGTGAAAAGGTAAATAAAAGTAAGAAAATCAGTACCATTTCCATGAGAAGTGTTGATTAAACGAGATTATAAAGAAAAGGACGCCTGGGTGACTCAGTCAGTTAAGCATCTGCCTACTGCTTGGGTCATGATCCCGAGGTCCTGGGGTTGAGTCCTACATCAGGCTCCTTGCTCAGTGGGTAGCCTGCTTTTCTCTCTGTCTGTTGCTCACCCTGCTTGTGTTCTCTCTCTCTCTGACAAATAACTAAAATCTTTAAAACAAAATAGAGATAATAAAGAAAAAAATATTCCTAAATTATCCTGAAATCTTACAGTGACTCTACTTTCAGGAAAATACTTTTTTTTTTCCAGATATTTTTGTTCCTTAAAATCATTAAACTACCAGAAATCGTATTTTACTATCTGTAGTCTACTTCATTTTCTGCATTTGTACTGAGAAGCATCACAAAACAGTTTTATCGGGACCAAGTATTTAGGGTTTTGATTTAGAAAATATGATTACTGCACATGCTTTACTTCACATGCAAAAGCAGCTACTGACCCCTACCAGAGGTCTTTAGTTTGTGAGGTTTTTTCCCCCAAAGATTGTAATGGGTTCGTTTTAAGTCATGTATATATTTGAACCCAGATCCCTCACATCTAATACTGTACATTTACAAGACAGTTGGTAAGGGTTAACAATGCAGTCAGTAGAAAAGAGACAAAACAAAGCAAACATTTCCACTTCAGATCCAAATCTCTTATTCAGGCTGCAGAACAACTGCTCTAGTCCACACAGGCAAATTAATCCCTGTAGACTGGAATATTTAATCCGATTAACATGATCACTTACAACTGGATGTAGCACAAATACGCCAAACTCAATATATCCTAAAATAATTTATTATTTTTTTCTCTCAAAACCAATTCTACTTCTGTGATCTTACTATCTAGGAATAATCTGATGACCAAAAGAAGACACACTTCAGAGTGAAAGGGGTCACTAAATCATATTTATGCTGGGGCAATGCATGTAAACATGATGTCTCAGGCAAATTGTAATGGATGACCATACTGTAAATAATGTAATCATTCAGTCATCTGGTCAAACAAAATCAGGTGTCTTATATGACTTAACCGGTTTCCTTCTAGTAAAATAAGCTTGAGGGACTTGATTTTACTTTCTCTTCCCTTTTCTATTATCCCTACTTGAGGCTCTCTCATCATTCCTCACCCAAACAGGACTTTCTGCCCCTGACCCATCCAATAACCTCTGCTAAAGTGATTGCTTTGCAAAGTGCAAAGTGCAATCTGATAATGTTACTGTCCTAGTTAAGACAAAAATAAATATATTAAAAGATCTTGCCAACTCCACGATAAAGATCAAACTTATGAACATTTCATGTAAGATTCTTTATGAACTCATGTCCTCTTAAACACCCCATATTCCTGCTCATACAGACTCCTTTTCGTACATTATGCTTTCTTGTGTTTTCTTGACTTCAAGGTTCTAATTTCATTTGCACAGAATATTCCCTAATACGCATGCACACAAGCACACACTCACACACACACATGGATTCTTATTTATCTTTTAAATTATTGCCTAAGACTAGAGACTCTGATTTTTATTCTGAGTATTCAATCTCTGAGACCAAATTCCGCCTTTGGGAGAAATATTTCTCCCACATTGCAACCATATGATTCTAGTGAGAGATCCTAATTACAGATTTACATTTTTTGATGAGTGTTGATTTGTTCAGGGATAGGCCTGTAGTCCAACCATGCCAAATATTCCATCTTCATGACTTTGTTGATTTGGCTGAGTAAAGAGATTCAGTCCTTATTTGATGAGTAAGCTATGCTACAAGAGGCATGGGAATGCCAGAAGCCAAGTTCACAAAAGAAAGCAATTTGGAAATGCATCCAACAACAGAGAAAAAGACTGTGATGTTAGAGCAGGAGCCTTGCAAGTATTCAAGGGGATTCTCAGTTCTATTCATCCCTGAGGTCCATGCTTCCCAAGGAAACATGAAATTTTATTTTATTTTATTTTTAAAGATTTTATTTATTTATTTGAGAAAGAGAGAGAGCACAAGTAGGCAGAGCAGCAGACAGAGAGAGAGGGAGATGCAGGCTCTCTGCTGAGCAGGGAGCCCAAAGTGGGGCTCATTCCCAGGACCCTGGGATCATGACCTGAGCCGAAAGCAGCTGCTTAACTGACTGAGCCACCCAGGCACCCCGAAACATGAAATTTTAAATAAAATCCACTTTATTTTTTTCTTTTATTTACATCATTAGATTTTTGCAGACTCAACTGCAAGCAAGAGTCAAGATGAGACGCCAAGATGAGAAAAACTTTCTCTAATCTGTGATTTCATATGATGGTGGAGTTGTATTATACAAACTTTACTTAGACAAAATCATCTACATATGCTAATCAAGAGACTATAGAGAATTAAGATTTAAAATAATGTGGACAGTTCCACTCAATGAACACAGGTTTTAATGTGTGTGTAAAATCTGAGTCTCTCTCATTTTCAGTTCCTGTGTTCCCCCGAGAATGGAAGTATCTTTTCTGTTGTTGTTGAGTGTGAGCCTTACTTTTTAATATATGATATGATTTTAAAATTAAAAATAGCCCCCATATGTGTAACAATATCTTGGTTTCTAAATATTATTCACCAATAAATAGAAGTGGAGCTTCTTGGAAAAGTGATTAATTCCAGGAACACGCAGGGAAAATACATGAACCCAGTTCCAGAAAACAAGTAAGTGATCAAAGAAAGATGAGGGCTTGACACAAGAGCCAACCTAATGGCCCAAACTGAAACACTTTGAGCATCAAAATAAATAAGATAATATTGGGATTAGCCTGCAGTAAAAAAGAAATATCCAAAGTACATACTCAATTAAGTGATAAGGGACAGCTCTTCCTTATAATATAATTCCAATTAATAAATGTGTAAGGAAAGTGGGAAATAGAAAATCAGCATTAAGCAAATATCACAGTATTAATTTCTGCTAGTGAGTTCTATAAGTGGGTATTAAAGCTAACTGGTTAATATCTGAGGAGAAATGGTATTTACATCATATCAAAGTGTCTCCCCCAAAATATTAACAAAGTAAAAAGTGATAGTGATGGTATATATACTAAGTCCACCTTAGAAGACACCTTAATCAAGTGATCAAAGACAACATCATCAATAAAAACATATCATCACCATGAACCCCATGTTATGATGCATTCAGAAAAACACAACATCCCTCCTGCAGTATAGTGGCCAAAACCATAACCACAGTCTTATTATGAAAAAAAATATGAGACAAACCAAAGTTGAGAATTTGAAAAATAACTTGTCTGTGCTTTAAAAGTGTCAAGATCCTGAAAGACAAGGAAAGGCTGAGGAAACATTTAAAGATTGTAGGAAACTAAAGAGAAATAACACTTAAATTCAACATTGGATCTAGGATGAAAGGATGGGATCCTAGCACAGAGAAGTATACGTATGAAACTATGGTAATTTAGCTAGCAATCTATTGCCAGAAATAGGCTAATGGGACAGAACAGAGTGCCCACACAAGGACCAGGGCATGTATGGAACTCAAAATATGCCAGAATTGGCTGGTCAAATGAACGATAAATTAGAAAAAATTAATTAACCATGTGAAAAAAGATGAGAATCTTTCCCTAGTTTACATAGGTAAAGAAATATCCATCCATAGCCACACTATTCATGATAGTGAAAGCCTGGAATAAACCCAAATGGGTAATGATGGAAAGAGGATGATTAAGTTTACATACATATGACTATTAAAAAGTAGTCAACACAAATGAATTAGAACCACTATTATCATATGAATAGATGTTAGCAATAACATAAGGGACAAATCTTAAAGCATGATTTTTATATAAAATTTTAAAAATTTAAAAATTAAATTCAAAATCATATATACTCTATAGTAATATCTATAAGAATAATAAGATAATCCTATTAAGAAAAAAGGAGATCATGAATATCAGATTCAGAATGCTGGTTATTTGAGATGAATTAGAAATCATCTGCTTCTAGATATATGGCATTCACACCATTCTATTGCTCTGTCTCATTTGTGGATGTACTGTATTTTAGGCCACTAATCCTTTCTGGGTCCCTCCATTGATTCATCTAATATACAATCTGTTAGGCAATATGAAATTCTTTTCACTTAGTGGATTAAACTCATTTGCATTTATTGATATTATTGATATGTTTGCTCTTTGTTAAACATTTCATATTTCATATAGTATTTCATCATGTGGCTTATTTACTTGATCTTTATTTTATATTTAGGAAAGTTTTTATTTTAATATTTACTTTTGCATGAATAACTATCTAAGTTAATGATATTTTTCTAATTTTCTCTCATTATGTGTTGATTGGTACCCACTACAAGCAAGAAGAAAATTAGCAACTAACCATTTCTTTCCCCTCCCCTCCTTTTCCACAGCATCTGATGTATAATAAATTTTACTCTCAATGACCTCAAGCAACCAAAAAGTATATTCTACTAGTCATGTGATCCCCTCACTTTATTCTTATGTTTTTATGGTTATATTCTTTCTACATTATCAGAGCATAAAGCTATGACATACTTTACTCTCCTTTATAACTATTATTATAACCACTTATCTTGTTTTTATAACCATTATTTAGTCTTGGTTCTGATGGAAATATATTTTCTATGCTCCTCACCAGTACTTATGTTCGTGTCTATTCTGCCATTTGGTAATCTAATGTAATTCTTTAACAGATTCTTCAGGAAGTATGTATGGAAATAATATTTCCTGAGGACGTGATCGTATAAATAATACTATTTACTTATATATTTATAGCAGTGCACAGTTGGTTAGATATAAAATCACTGGCTCACATTTTCTTTCCTGGAGTGTTAAATGTATCATTTCATTGTCCTCTGGCATAAGATTATTATTATTGAAATATTCAATAATAATTTGACTTTATACACTTATACGTGACTTTTTCTAGGGACCTAAAGTATATTTTCCTTGTATATAGTCCACCAGTTTTATCAGAATGACTGTGTTTACTGTTCCATGTACATTTTCCCCAATATATGGTATGCGATCTCAATATTTCATTCTGGAACCATTCTTATGAGAAAAATGTTTAAATTTAAAAAATTTCAAGAATTTGTTTTCAACGTAAATTTAAATTTTAAATTTCAGTAACTTTTCTGTGCTAATGATTTCATTTACTTCTTTGAGGATACCTAACAGAGCTAATTTTTGCACAATGTAAACTGATATAACAAATAATGTAAAGTACAGGATAAATCAAAATAATAAGGCTATAAATTCCTACCAAATCTGACTTCTCTTCCCATCTTTCTACTAAAACTTTGCAAAACTCCCTCGTGACTTTCCCTCCCCAATATCTAATGGCTATATTTGATTTATCATTTTTCATTGTTTCATCTATGATGAATTTGCTTCTATTGAATATTTTTTTCCCTCAGGCTTTGTTTTAATTTGGATTTTTTGATTGCTCTTCCTTGATTCTTTTTGTATATTTCTCTATTATCCTTTCTACTATTTTTCTCTTGCTCTTAAATAATTGACTCTCTGGGGCGCCTGGGTGGCTCAGTCGTTAAGCGTCTGCCTTCGGCTCAGGTCATGATCCCAGGGTCCTGGGATCGAGCCCCACATCGGGCTGTCTGTTCAGCAGGGAGCCTGCTTCTCCCGCTCCCATTCCCTCTGCTTGTGTTCCCTCTCTCACTGTGTTTCTCACTGTCAAATAAATAAAATCTTTAAAAAAAAAAAATAATTGACTCTCTAGAGTTCAGTCTTGATTCACTTTTTTCTTGTTACATATATCTCACTGGGATGTCATCTGTCCCTAAGTCTTTAAGTGGATTCTCTCTGTTGAGATTTTCTAACTTCTATTTCATGCTCCAATATGTATTCAACTGCTTACGGAGTTCTGTTCTGGTAATACCTCAAACCTAATGTATTCATAATGAATCTCATTATCTCCCTCAAATTCCAAACCTGTTTTCCTTATTCCATTTGCATTAAATTTTCCAGTTTTTATGAGTCCTCATTTGGCTTCACTTTCTCCCTTTTATTCACATCGGTTGCTTTCTGAATTACCTTAAAAATGCTTCCTAAATGTATTTATTGAAATCTATGCTACCACTGCCTTTAATTGAGGCTTTTTTCAAATTGTCAGCATCAGTCTAACTGCTGTCCCTGCTTTATTTGTCTACGTTACCCAAACCGCATATTTTCCACCAAACCTTCAGAACACTTTAAAAAACATTCTCCTCTCTTCAAACACTTGATAGCTCCTCATTGCGTATAGCAGTGATTATCGACTGATTTTACCATTATTTTAGTAATAACTCTTTATCATTTTCTCTGGAATGAAGTGTATAGATAAAAAGAGAGTTTCTTTGACAAAAGCAGGGATGGGAGTGCTACAGGGTAGGGGGCCTGGAGTTTGCCCACTAAATCTTCTTAATCCCTACCTCCTGGGACACCCCTAATGAATCGTAAGAATTCAAGATAAAGGGTTTGAAAAAAGCCTCAAACATTTTCACACACTATTGAAGACCATCCATAAACTGGTTTAACTATCTACTTCTTTCCTACTCTCACATCATTTACCTAAACTTTTGCAGTTCCAACCTACTCAAAGTTCACTGTACATACTATGCATTTTCACAACTATTTTACTGTTCACTTTCCACTCCCTTTTTCCCTTTCAATGCTTAATAAGTTAAACTCATTCTTCAGAGGCCAGTGCATAAAATAGCCTCTTCTCTTTGACTTTATTCCTCAAAACAAAGCTAATTCTCCTTCTATGCACTAATTCTTGAGAGCACTTTGTATAAATATTTCCTACAGTACTAAAGATACTGTACAATCATGCTTGTATGTGCATGTCCCTCTAACAGACTCCACATTCTTCAGGTGTGGGGTCCATATCTTAGTCTTATCTATAAGCTCCCAATGCCTCATACAGCTCCTAGAATTTATTTATTTGACAGAAAGAGAGGGAACACAAGCAGAGGGGCTCCTAGAATTTATAAACTGTTTAATAAACATGGGCATAAGAGCTGACAAATAGATTGTAGAATAAAATACAAAACTATTATTAAGAATTCATAGTTTATGGAATAGGAGCAAGATGGCAGAGGAGTATGAGCTCTAAATTTTGTCAGGTCCCAGGAATTCAGCTAGAGAGTTATCAAACCATTCTGAACACCTACAAACTCAACAGGAGATTGAAGAGAAGAAGGGCAGCAATTCTATGAATAGAAAAGCAACCACGTTCTGGAAGGTAGGATGTACAGAGAAGTGAATCCGAAGTGATATATGGGAAGACAGAACACGGAGGTAGGGACTGTCTCCCTGCAAGCAGTAGAGCAATGGAGCACAAAATTGGAACTTTTAGAAATCTGCTCCACTGAGAGACGTCATTCCAGAGGATAAGCAGGGGGTGGAACCCTTGTCAGGACAGTGTGGTCTCAGCTCCCTTGGAGTTACAGAAAGACTGGGAGTGCCTAAGTGTGGCAGAGCTCCCAAGTATTAGAGTGGGAAGTCGGCTGCAAAGATGGAGCCGAGGAGCGAGCTCTCAGCTTGGGATTGCCATGAACTGTGATCCCTGGCACAGTTGGACCATCACTCTTCGAGCAGGGACCCCACAAGCGGCAGATCCAGGAGACTTACCTTCCTTCCCCAGGGAGAGTGGTGCAGGAGCACGCTGCAGGAATCTGCTGGGTTTGGAGACTCCAAACAGGGCCATGTGCCAGAAAAATGCTTGATCACAAGCTGGGTGAACTCAGAGTGTGGTTACAGACCAGGGAGATGGGAGTGACTGACTGCTTTTCTCTGAGGGTGCACTGAGGAGTGGGACCCTGAGCTCTCAGCTCCTCTGGGGCCGGAGACTGCGAGGCCACCATCTTCATTCTCGTCCTCCAAAGCAGTACGGAAAGCGTTTAGGGAACAAAAGCTCCTGCAAGCAAAACCAAGCAGATTATTTAGCCCAGGCCCCAGTGAGGGTGATGCAATTCTGCCTCCGGCAAAGACATTTAAGAATCATTGCAATAGGCCCCTCCCCTAGAAGACCAACAAGAGCATCCAGCCAAGACTAAGTTCACTGATCAATGAGAACTGCAAAACTTCAAAGCTAGGGAAATATAGCAATTAGAATGCATGGCTTTTTTCCCATGACTCTTTAGTCTTTAAAAGTTTAAATTTTTTAAATTTTATTTTTTCTTATTCTTTTTTAATTTTTTCTCTTTCCCATTTTAACCTTTTAAAAACTATTTTATCTTATCAATACCTTTTTAAAAATATTTTTTAATTTTCATTGTTATAGTCATAGTCTATTCCTGCATTGTATCTAACCTTAATGTTTGTATTCATATAAGTTTTTCTTTAAAATTTTGGAATACACTTTCTTCTAACAGATCAAAATATCTAGTTTATGGCTTTGTTTTAGTCTTCAGCCTGATCACATTCTCTTTTTTTTTTTCCAACCAACTTCTTATCTTATCAATTCCTTTTTAAAAATCATTCTTGGGGCACCTCGGTGGCTCAGTGGGTTAAAGCCTCTGCCTTCAGCTCACATCATGATCTCGGGACTCTGGGATCGCACCCCACATCGGACTCCCTGCACAGTGGGGAGCCTGCTTCCCCCTCTCTCTCTCTGTCTGCCTCTTTGCCTCCTTGTGATCTCTCTCTCTCTCTGTCAAGTAAATAAGTAAAATCTTTATAAAAAATAAAAAAATAAAATCATTCTACATTTCACCTTTACATTAATAGTCTTTCAGCCCATCGTGTTTACCTTTACTTTTGTATATATATGTTTTTCTTTCTTTAAAAATTTGAGAGGCAGTTTCTTCTAGCAGACCAAAATACACCCAAAATCAAGTGTGTGTCTCTGTTCTATTCACTATTCACCCGTCTAAATATGTGTATATATATATATATACATATATGTGCATATATATATATATATATATATACAAATGTGTGTGTATATATATATATATAGTTTTGTTTTTGTTTTGTTTGTTTTCTTCTCCCCCTGGTTTCAGCTCTCTTCTGATTTGATTAGTGTATATTTTTCTGGGGTCATTGTTACCCTTTTAGTATTTTGCTCTCTCATTCATCTATTCTTCTCTGGATAAAATGACAAGGGAGAAAAACTCACCTCAAAAAAAAAGAAAAGAAAAGAAAAAGAGACAGTACCAACTGCTAGGGACATAATCAATATGGACATTAGTAAAATGTCAAAACTAGAGTTCAGAATAACAATTATAAAGATGCTAGCTGGGTTTCAAAAAACCATAGAAGATACTAGAGAATCCCTTTCTGGAGAAATAAAAGAACTAAAATCTAACCAAGTTGAAATCAAAAAAGCTATTAATGAAGTACAATAAAAAATGGAGGCTCTTACTGCTAGGATAAATGAAGCAGAAGAGAGAAATAGTGATACAGAAGACCAAGTGATGGAGAATAAAGAAGCTGAGAAAAAGAGATAAACAACTACTGGACACTAGGGGAGAATTTGAGAGATAAGTTATACCATAGGATGAAACAATATTAGTATAATTGGGATGCCAGAAGAAGAAGAAAGGGGGAGGAGGCAGAAGATATATTGGAGCAAATTATAGCAGAGAATTTCCCTAATTTGGGGAAGGGAACAAGCATCAGAATCCAGGAGGCATAGAGAGCCCCCTCAAAATCAGTAAAAATAAGTCCACACACTGTCATCTAATAGTAAAACTTACAAGTCTCAGTGACAAAGAGAACATCCTGAAAGCAGCTCAGGACAAGAAGTCTGTAACATACAATGGTAGAAATATTAGGTTGGCAGCAGACCTACCCACAGAGACCTGGCAGGCCAGAAAGAACTGGCATGATATATTCAGAGCACTAAATGAGAAAATTATGTAGCCAAGAATACTATATCCAGCTAGACTGTCACTGAAAATAGAGGGAGAGATAATAAACTTCCAGGACAAACAAAAACTAAAAGGCTTTGCAAACACCAAACCAGCCTTAGAGGAAATATTGAAAGGGGTCCTCTAAAGAGAGAGCCTAAAAGTAACAGACCAGAAAGGAGGAAAGACAATATACAGTAACAATCACCTTACAGACAATACAATGGCACTAAATTCATGTCTTTCAATAGTTACCCTGAATGTAAGTGAGCTAAATTCCCCAATCAAAAGACACAGGCTATCAGAATGGATAAAAAATCAAGACCTATTGGGGTGCCTGGGTGGCTCAGTGGGTTAAAGTCTCTGCCTTCAGCTCAGGTCATGATCTCAGGGTCCTGGGATCGAGCCTCTCATCGGGCTCTCTGCTCATCAGGGAGCCTGCTTCCCACCTTCTCTCTTCCTGCCTCTCTGCCTACTTGTGAACTCTCTCTCTCTCGGTCAAATAAATAAATAAAATCTTAAAAAAAAACAAAACCCGAGACCTATTGATATGCTATCTGTATAAAACTCATTTTAGACCCAAAGATACCTCCAAATTTAAAGTGAGGGGGTGGAAGACAATTTACCACGCTAATGGACATCAAAAGAAAGCTGGAGTGGTAATCCTTATAATAGATAACTTAGATTTTAAGCCAATGACTATAATAAGTGATAAGGAAGGACACTATATTATACTTAAAGCGTCTGTCCAACAAGAAGATTTAACAATTTTAAATATCTATGCCCCTGACATGGAAGCAGCCAATTATATAAACCAATTAATAACAAAATCAAAGAAACACATCAACAATAATACAATGATAGTAGGGGACTTTAACACCCCCTCACTGAAATGGACAGATCATCCGAGAAAAGAACAGCAAGGGAATAAAGGCTTTACGTGACACACTGGATTAGATGGACATCAGAGATACATTCAGAACATTCCATCCCAAAGCAACAGAATACACATTCTTCTCTAGTGCACATGGAACATTCTCCAGAATAGATCACATCCTGGGTCACAAATCAGGTTTCAACCAGTACCAAAAGATTGGGATCATTCTTTGCATATTTTCAGGCCACAATGCCTTGAAACTAGAACTCAACCACTAGAGGAAAGTTGGAAAGAACTCAAATAAAAGGAGACTAAAGAGCATCCTACTAAAGAATGAATGGGTAACCAGGAAATTAAAGAAGAATTTAAAAAAATTCATGGAAACAAATGAAAAAGAAAACACAACTGTTCAAAATCTTTGGGACACAGCAAAGGCTGTCCTGAGAGGAAAGTATACAGCAATACAAGGCTTTCTTATATATATACATACACACAGTGGAATACCATGCAGCGATCAATACCCCCAAAATCTTGCCATTTGCAATGACATGGATGGAACTAGAGGGTATTATGCTAAGTGAAATAAGTCAATCAGAGAAAGAGAACTATCATATGATCTCTCTGATATGAGGAATTTAAGAGGCAGGGCGGGGGTTTGTTGGGGGAAAGGGAGGGAAAAATGAAACAAGATGAGACCAGAGAGGGAGATAAACTATAAGAGACTCTGAATCTCAGGAAATAAACTGAGGGTTGCTGGAGGGGAGTTGGGTGGGAGGGATAGAGTGGCTGGTGATGGACATTGGGGAGGGTATGTGCTATGGTGAGTGCTGTGAGTTCTGTAAGACTGATGATTCACAGACCTATACCCCTGAAACAAATGATACATTATATGTTAATTGAAAAAAAATTTATAGTTTACGATATTTTGTACCTAGTCAAAGTTTCTACTCTACTCATATTTTCTGATATCCAGCCTCAGTGCTCATCTTGTCATATACCTGAGGGTCCCTTTCATCTTTATGAAAGGGGGCATGCTGTAGTGTTTGACTATGGCTGCAGCAACAGAATCCTTAATCCCACTTATGCATGCATGTATGTATGTATGTATGTACGTATTTATTATCCCATGTATTCTTTTAGACCAAAGTTGGCAAACTACAGATAATGAATTAAATCAGCCTAGATTTACAATGCCATCTTGATTGGTTGGTTGGTTTGTTTTTCCACAGCTCATGAGCTAAGATTGTTTTTTACACTTTTAATTATAAAATAATAAAGAATATTGGATGTGGCCTGCAAAGTTTAAAATATTAGCTGTTTGGTCTTTTGCAGAAAGTTTGACAAACTCTGTTCTTGAAACATGACGCTTCCTTCGGGGATGGAATTTAATTTCTTTCCTCAGTCTGGGTGGATTTGTGGCTTACTTGTAGCCAATAGAATGAGAGGGATGGGATGCTGCATGATCCCCAAGGCTAAGGAAGAAAAACCTATGCATTACTTACCTTACTCACTGAAATGGTCTTGCCACAATCCTGAGGCTGCCACATTGAGAGAAAGCGCAAACTGCCCCACCTGAAGAAAACACATGGAGGATCTTTGTGACTATGTGAACAGAGAGAAATGCCCAACCGCCTCCCAGCCACTCCAGGTTAGGGGCATGCCTACAATTGCATGAGAGACTCAAACAAGAACCTTTCATTCAGGCTTTCCTCAAATTTCTATTTCAGAGAATTTATGTGGTAATAAAATTTGCGGGTGGTTTGTTATGCAGGCATACTGGCTAAAATATATTTTGGCCCTGGAAACAAGGGTCAACCCTAAAAATTCTCAAATGTGTGGCATTAGCTTTGGGGCTGAATGGCAGGCAAAAGCAGGAAGGATCTTGAATGGGCTGTTAGTAAAATAAAGGGCCTCGAGGCTCTTGGTGAGGACTTACTGTAAAAAGATGATATTGAAAATTGAGGGAAGGAAATCTGTGTTACAGTATGGCAGCAGTTTGGGCAACTCTGTCACCTGCAAGAGAGTGGAAAATAGGAAACATGCTTAATTATTGTGATGACATAACTAAGCACATTTCCAAGCAAAATACTGAAAGTGGTGGCCATCAGATGGTGGCTTTGTCTAGTGGAGAGAAGTACAATAAGAATCATAGGAAAACCCACAATACCTTAAGAGAAATATGTTGATAGAGATACCGCCAACTTGTGATATCAAGGACAGACACAATACAAAGTGAATAAACGTTTTGAACCTCCATCATTTTATGGACATGAAACAGGATGAGAAGGTGACTTAGTTTCAATCTCAGTTTTTACCGATTATTAGTGGTTTATTTTTGTGAAGAAGAAAAAGTGAAATAAGATCTCAGACAGTGGAGCCAAGAGTCCAGAGAACAGCTCTCAGAGTAGTAATCAGCCCTAATTAAGAAAGTGGTGAGAAGAATCCTGTTGGACTTTAGGATTGATATGGACCAGTGACTGCTAGGAACCTCCTATTTTCCTTTGTTTTGAGCAGGAGTCTCTATATTGATTTGTGCTTGTCCTACCATTATATGCTGGGTGTGTGGAGAGGTCATAATTCATCTCTTTAATTCACTGATTTTTTTATTAAAAAATGATACTCATGGTACTACAGTCAAGAAAATACACCCGAAAATCCTCATCTACACATCAAACTGACATAACTGAAGTCTAAGTATGAGCTTTATCCCATAATATGATGAGGACACGGGGAGTTTATGGGTAAAAGTGAGTATATCTTGCAAATAATATTTACTGTGGCCAGAGGACAGACTGCAGCATCAGGGACATATTATATTTTTCAAAGATGAACACACAAATATTTCCTGTCTTACATGATTTTTATTTCTTCTTTCTTTCAGCTCTATTGAGAAATAATTGACAAATAAAATTGTAATCTATTTAATGTGTACAATATGATCATCTGATACGTGCATCCATTTTGAAAGAATTCTCACAATTGAGTTAATTACGTATCTACACATCACATTTTGTTCTGTTTTGTTTTGGGGGGTTTTTTATTTGTGAGAATGCTCAAAGTCTACTCTCTTAACCAATTTCAATTATACAATACAGTATTATTAATTATAGCTACCATGAGATCCGTTAGATTGTCAGACCTTATTCATCTTATAACTGAAAGTTCACAACTTTTTACCAACCTTTATTTCTCCCACCCCTCAACCCCATGGTAACCACCATTCTACATTCTGTCACATGTTTTTTAGAAATTTGAAAGTCTCCCATGATGAAGTAGAGTCTCTGTACTCTTTCCTTAAAATCTTATGGTCTTTGTGACTGCCTCAAGCATTATATCATGATGGAGATGATGCTATATAACTTCCAAGGCTAGACCATAAAAATGCCTTACACATTTTCCTTGTACTCTTGAAATCTTCATTCTTGGATCCTTGCCATCAAAAAGAGATGCCTCTGGCCTACATCCCCAACTGATCTTCCAGAAGACCATAAGCACCTACATTCTAACCATAGACTAAGCCATACCAGAAGTAGGTTTACCGCCATTAAAACCTCATGGAGCAAAAGCAAGCCATCCAGGTAATCAATGATTGCAAATACATAAACAATATAAATTATTGTAGTTTTAAGCCACTAAATCTTGGAGTTTCTTTTTTTACTTTAATTTTTTGTTTTTGTTTTGTTTTTCTTTTTTTGAAAGAAACAATCAAGTCTTCATTCACTCACTAAGATAACATAAGCAAAAGACAAAAATAAGTGCAAGCTCCCCAGTGTTCCATTTTTCCCCCATATAATGTCAGGGAAGGGTCAGGTATACATATAAATATATCATAATTAATTATATATAAACATATGTATGTACACACACATATATACACATAAAAGAATTTATTTCAAGGAATTGGCTTTCAATTACTGGGGCTGGCAAATCTGAAATGTATATGGCAGGCTTTCAGGCTAGAAGTTCTTAGAAGCTGATGCTGTAGTTCACAGGTAGAATTTCTTCTTCCTTGGAGTGTTTTGTAATGAAGTAACAGAAAACTGATAAAATTTATTTGCTTAGGTTCTCGCCTTTGACTGGACTGCTTAAACCCATGTTTTTGCCCACCTCTACTCCCCACGTTTTTCAACCTAATGCAATCTACAATTTCGAGAGCCAGTGGTGGGTCTCTAGAGTTCTATGAATCTTCCCATTAGTTTGAAACTATGTCTCTGTACTTCCCAGCAGATTATCACATCTCTTTTTTATGTTTCTATTAATTCCTCACCTTTTACCAAAACATGTAATTCTATTAACATTTCATGTATTCTGCTGAGACAAAAGAATTTGATTGAAAGTATTTTGTAAACTGGGGTACCTGGATGGATGGCTCAGTCAGTTGAGCATCCAACCTTTGGTTTGGGCTCAGGTCATGATCGTGGGTTGAGCCCCCTGATGGGCTCCACATTCAGCAGGGAGTCTTCTTGTCCCTCTCCCTCTGCTCCTCCCCTCACGAGCTCTCTCTCTTTCTCTCAAATAAATAAATCAATAAAATCTTTAAAAATAAAATTAAATACTTTGAAACTCACATTAAATGTAGAAACCATATGTTCTTTACCTTGCTTTTCATTCTTGCCTGCTAATAGTATACATTCTACATAGCAAAACCTCAATAAGTATTTGGTGAATTGTATTATATTTAATTTTAAGTAGTTTTAGAAGGCATTTTAAATTAATAAACCTGTGATATTTGCTTATAGAAATTGGGAGAATGGAGATAATGTAAAAAACGTAAAAATTAAAAATAGAACTACCCTATGATCCAGTAATCCCACTACTGGGTGTTTACCCAAAAATACAAAAACACTAATTTAAAGGGAAATATTCACCCCTATGTTTATTTCAGCATTACTTAAAATAGTCAATCTAAGGAAGCACCCCAACTGTCCATGGATAGATGAATGGATAAGGAAGATATTTTATATAGAAAATATCATTCGGCCATAAAAAGAATTAAATCTTGCCATTTGCTACAACATGGATGGCTCTACAGGGTATAATACTAAATTAAATAAGTCTGTCAGAGAAAAATAAATGCTATATGATTTTATTCATATGTAGAATTCAAGAAACGAAACAAAATGAGCAAAGGAAAAAAAAGAGAGAGAGAAGAGAGACAAATCAAGGAACAGACTCTTAATTATAGAGAACAAACTGATGGTAACTGGGGGGGGAGTGGGGAGTCTAAAATAAGTGATGGGTACTCGTGACTACACTTATGATGGAAAAAGAAACCAAACTTGTCATTATACTACATGAATTTTCAAAGTAATTTAAATATGATCTATTAATGTCAGCCTTTATCACAATTGAGAACTTGCATGCGATTCTTTTTTTTTTCACAAGAGTAAATATGAATATGTGTATAGGATTGCAAGACTCATATTTGAGTCATTGTAAATGTCATGTTTCTTGAGTTTCATATAAAATGAATACTAAGCATACCCTCTAAAGGCTTCCTTTTTCATTAAAAATAACCATTTTTGTGTTTTCTTAAAAAAAAAGGAAAGAAAATAGGAGAATGGACTAAGTTGTTTGGTCCATCTATTAGTTTAGCTTAATTTTTGTTTCTTTTACTTGAGGTTAATTCCTACAAATGTGGGAAGATAACTGCCACAGGATGATAATTTTTAGATTATATATCTAACAATGCAGGTAAGCATTCTCTATCCACCTGGGACATCACAACTAAAATATTATTGAACTATTGTTTTAGATATCCTTGTTGAAATCTGACAGCTACAATATTGAGTGAAGAAATCCAGACAGAAAAAGAGACATGCTGTATGATTCCATGCTTATAAAGTTTAAGAACAGTCAATAATATTTTCGGCTGCTGTGACACAGGATGGTAGTTGCCCCTGGGGAAGGCTAGTGACTAAAAGGAGACAAGAGGAACCATCTGTGTTGCTGGTAATCTGTTTCTTGATCTGACTGATGGTTGCATGGTTGAGCACTTGTGAAAATTCACTGAATTGCATTCATATGATTTGTAAGCTCGGTTTAACATTATACTTCAATTTTGAAAGTACCTATTTTTAGGCCTCAATTATCTCTAGATATATATTAACATTAAGTGAAATATGTCTGTATCAAGATATGAAGAAATTGAAGAATATAAAAAGCTTAGAAAGACAAGGGACATAAAAGACTGTGTAATGCCATCATAATTTTATACAAATGAAGCATCTGAAATCTCAAGATGGTAAGCATCACAGCCAAAGTCATGATGCAATTGAGGAGCTGCATTAGTGCTTTTATGACTCTTCCCTTAGCATTCTTTTCACAGCACCTACTATATATGGTCATCAATAAAGGCATGTTGCCTGTTCTCGAATATATTGCATTACAAAAATAATCTATGAAGATTAACGTCAATTTCTCTTCCACAATCTTTAGATTCAGAGCATTCTTTTTTTTAAAGTACTTTTTTTTTTTTAAGATTTTTTATTTATTTATTTGACAGAGAGGAGAGAAATCACATGTAGGCAGAGAGGCAGGCAGAGAGAGAGGGGGAAGCAGGCTCCCCGCTGAGCAGAGAGCCCGATGCGGGGCTCGATCCCAGGACCCTGAGATCATGACCTGGGCCGAAGGCAGAGGCTTTAACCCACTAAGCCACCCAGGCGCCCCTAGATTCAGAGCATTCTTATAATTTATATTTATGCTTTTAGTTCTTATAAAAACAGCCTGTGTCTCTTTTATTCATCACTGATCCATCAAGTTTCTAGTAGCTTTGACCTCAGAAGACCCTTCTGATCTTAGAGACCTTGTAAGTATGTATACTTAAGAGATCTTCTAACTGCTGAAAAGTCATTCTCTGGGTTATTTCCCATTAAAGAAGTGTAAAAGCTTAAATTTCAGCCTGTTCCCTCTCTGCAGACATCAAGTCCTTATTAGGTATTTTTCCTAGCACATCAGCCAGGACTTCACCAAACTGCATATTCTTAAGTGGCTTAAAGAATGGCTACAAAGAATATTCTTAAGTTTCCAGACAGAAGTATCTTTTGCAGTGACTCCTCTGTCCTTTTTCTCATTTCTAGGTCACTTTCAACTTATTCTTTACAATACATGGAGATTAATCACTCAGCTCCTCTAATAACCATGTACTTCTAATCAAAACAGCTCCGGCATGCTTCCACTCTGGAGCTGTCTGCTAGCTTCTCACTATTCCTTTTGACTAGATGTCATTCTTTTTCATTTTATGAATGAAATTTCATAACTTAGCCATTTTATGATATTTTTGTATCAGCAATTGACAGTTTAAATTTTCCATCTTTATGATATTGATACTTTTTCTGATAAAAAGTAACATATACCCAGTATAAAATAATTGGAGATTATAGTAATAATATAAAAATAGCAGTCATAATAATAGCTAACATTTATATACTTACTCAATACTGTGTTAATTTACCTACTCATAATAACACCTACACAATCATATCTTACCTAATCCCACAGTATCCCAGTGAGGTAGACACAAATATAACTAAAGGAAGACAAGTTAAATTGCTTACTTCAAAATCACACACCTAAAGAATGTATGCACAGGAAATTGAATCTAGATCTTCTGAGTGCAAAGCCCCAAATCTTTTAAACCTACTATTGAAAAATAACCATTATTTACATTTTAGTGTTCATTTTAGTTTTTTCCTCTCACGTAATAAATATATATAACTCTAAAAATACTTTGCAATATAATTGGGATTATTCTATAGATACAAATTTGTACCCTGCAGTTATTACTTAGCGTTATAATAACTTTCTCATCTTATTAAAGCTTAAAATACTTGAAATCTGTATTTTCTGGGTTATATAGTATTAAGAACCATTTTTTAAAATCTCAGTGTTTAGTAACTATTCATTTCTTATACACATTATGTGAGGTTTGCTGCTCAGTTGTGGTTCTGCCAGGCTTTGGTTTTGGACGAGCTGGACTTGGCTTCATATGTCCTCTCCATCCAGAGTCCAAACTGAGGGAGGAGATTCGATCTGGGAAAAATGCTTGTGGGGACCACTAGAGGAAGGGAACCCCAGGCAAGTCATCCAGCTGTAGTTAATCCTGTGTCCAGATGTGTCAAAAGTCACAAATATTCATATCAAATTGGCACAAGTGTGCCAGATGGCCTAGCCCAAAGTAAATGGTATCAGAAAGCATGGTCAGTGTGGGGAGGGGACAAATGATAATAAACCAATAATACAATATACCATAGTATTTGTTTCCATACAGCAGGCAAAATAGATTCATTTCTTCTTCAAAGCACTCAAATGTCTTTTTTAGAAGTTAAAAGAGGCTCAAAGCCCAAGACCTGTGATCCAACTTAGAAGCGGTGAAAGCTTCTCTTGAATTGAAGAACTCTCAGTTAAAAAGACAAGCTGTGCCTGGGTGTCTCAGTTGGTTAAGTGCCTGCCTTAGTACCTGTCATGATCCCAGGGTCCTGCAGGAGAGTTCCTGAACCCCACGTGGTCAAGCTCCCCATTCAGCGAGGAGTCTGCTTCTCCGCCTCCCTCTGCCTTTTCCTATCCTCCCACCCGCACCCGTGTACTCTTCTCTCTTTCTGATAAATAAATAAAATCTTTATTAAAAAAGGACAAGTAATCTGCTCCCCTACATACTCAAAATAGTGAGGGAACAAGGACAGGATAATCACTAACATATGAATTACATTTTGAAAAAAAAAAATGCTCTGCCTGCAATAGGGAGAATGAATAAGGAAGAGTCCAAAAAGGATGGGGACAGATCGGTTTGTAGGCCAATGGAGCATTCTAAGCGATACAAGATTGTAGCTTGGAGTAAAGCAGTGGTGTTAAAAGAGACATGCTCAGATTTAAAATATTTAACAGAAGACTCATGAATTGATAGTGAATTAGATATGTGGGTGGGGAAAAAGGAAATGTCATAGCTGATGCTAAGAAACAGGATTTGTGAGGTTTTTTTTTCAGCCAGGTGCACAGCAGGATCAGTTAGTATGATAGAAGATGCTGGAGCAGAGCTGTTTTCATTAGACACTAACTAATTCTTTCTTAAACATGTTGAATATTATGTGCTTTTGAAATATCCAAATGGAGATGTTGAGTACACAGTTGGATATTTGAAACTGAGAAAATAAAATGTTGGTTGGAAATCTAAATTTGTGGGCCATTAAGTTAAACCTGGACATAAATTCTTCAAGGCATGTAACTTGTTTTGTGAACATTTGAGAATCTCTTCTCTTGAAAATAAAAAAATTCATAGTTGTCACCAGTTTCTTATGTAAAGAGAACTTTTCTGTCCCCTAGAAATTTGTAAGCTCTTGGAGGTGGGAAATTTATTTCTAGTACCCAGTAGAGCAACTTGTACTTGGTAAGAGTTTAATAAAATTTGCTTAGGAAATGAAGATTGCAAATGCTATTGTCTCTCGCAAGCATTTTAACTTGATTTGTTTCTTCTTTTCTTATAATTTCAAATGTGGCTTTCAAAGTCTTTCTGTTCCAACTTTCACCCATGTATATGTCCACCCATCTTGCTTTGCTTTTTTTTGTCCAGGTACCCACATACAGAGGACCATTTACAAACAGCTCTGCCTACACGTAAAGACCAAGAATGTATTTGCATCAGTATTTTCTGCACAATTTTTGTTTTCTGTGTTCATATTGAAGCTAGGGAGTAGTGGGAAAGCGAGAGGTGGGGGAGATTCTGTGTGATAAATTTTGATACAATGGGTTTTGCTTTTGTTTTTACTGTTTTATCCTTTAGCCTACAGTGCAGAAAGGAAAGTATTAAGGATGGATTATATACGTGCAAAACTTGAGCAGTTCCATGAGGGGCTGTATTTCAATTTTCTTGAATCCTTCAAAAGAACTAGAGGAATATGAAGGTGTGTCATCACTGACCCACTTTAAGATTTTCCACAAATAGTCTGTTCTGTTTATGTAGCAGAAGCGTCTGCTAGATGATTAAAATAAAAGTGAATTTAACTCAGAGAGTAACAGGAACTTCTTAGCTTATTGCCACAGCTGCAATATGAACCAACACATTCTGAGTGTCTACCCCCATGGATACAGACAAGTCCAAAAGCAGCCGGCCAAGTGGATAAGAGTTATGTTAAACTGGCCTCAGCTGCAGGTCCCTCTCTGCATATCTTCCCATGGCAGAATGGCCCTTCATTGCCAAGACGGGTACAATCATTTGTCACGCAAATGATACATTTCTGAATGCCAGAGAGTGAAAGACAGTGACACTTGGAACCACCGTATACTCACCAAACGCCCATTATAAAATGAGATTATGTTGGAAAATGTGCAGGTGTTGATCTCCAACAGCTTTATTCAAGGAAATAAAACATTTGGGCATAGAGCCCCAGGTACTTGTTTTAGCCTTTTTCTTTTTCTTTAAAAAAAAAACAAACTAGTGGCATATTAGGCTGGGACAGATTGTATTTGCAAGGTTTGATTGCCTTATAAAAATCCTCTTTTGTGGAAAAAGAAATTGTAATAGAATGGAATTTTGACAACGCAAATACTGTAGAAAAATGGCACTTCCAAAATGACTAATTTATTCACTTCTGTGCTGTTAACATAAATTCTCATATGGTCAACTCAATTGCAGTGACCTCTATGGTTCTTTGAGAGCTCTGAACAAAAATCAGACTAATTCTAAATGAATTAGCTTACTCTCTGTAAACAGCCTTTCTTCATTCCTCACCAGTCTATGCAGTATGTATAAGTTCACTCTAAACTAGGCACCCAGATGAAGCCAGTTCTTGTATCCAATCTGGTGTCGTCAGTCCTCTGCCAAGTCCCCAGATAACCTTCAAGCCATACCCATACCTGACATTCTACCTCTCAGATGGAATGTCCCAGTGATTCCAAATATTCTGTTAGCATTAAGGAAATTCCCTTGTTTTCTGCCAAATACAGTTTTCAGGAGCATGGGTGCCCATCCACTAGGGCTATCGTCAGTCCAGTTACTCCACAGAATATCTCTCCTGAGGGGTCTCTTGAAGCGTTTAGAGTGCTAAAGCTTCAATCATGTTGGTCCATCTCATCTCAGAGCAAGGACAAGAGAGATGGGAGAATGGTATTGAGAAGAATATGATTTTCTTTGGTATCGAACTTTTTCAGAGGGCCCCCAATGCATTTTGGAGCCAGATAAAACTTATTTTTAAGTCTTAATTACGGTCCTTTTCTCCCTGGGATCCAGATATAGATCCAAGATAACTTGCATGACCTCTAATGGCAGCCAACATTCTTCTCAAGATTCTTGTCTGAGGACTTTGATTTTCTTATAAAGTTAAGATCTTCATCCCTGGCTCCTTCATCCCCTAGGACAGATTCCTTTGTGAGATTTTCCTTAATCCCCTAAAAATGTTTTCTTGGGCTATCCAACCAGTTTGCCAATTTTATCTAAATTCCAACACTGATTCATAAATCAACAAATATTTATTGAACCTCTATCATTGACTAGACATTTCAAATACATTTTTAACTACTCACCAATATTTACCACTAACTTTTATTTGCTGAAGAATATTGCCCTGTGAGGCCATTAGAAACAAAGTCCAAAAAGAAGAATTTGTCTAATTACTTTTTGACAAAAACCTAAACAAAACAAAACAAAACAGATGTAACAATGAAATAGCAAAATAACGTTTACTCCAAATGTTGGGTCTTAGCTCATATGCAATTTTGTGTGTGCTTACCATTACATGTTGTTGACATTTTCTGAGGGTTAGCTGATGTCAAAGCTTCTCTTGACCTCCTTACTCCACCAGCTTGCCTTTCTTCAAGGAATGGGAGACTACAGTGTACACTTACTGTACTCTCTAAACAGATTCTCTCAACAGCATTACCAAACCTCCAGAGCATTCAGCGCCATCTCCTTTACCGCAGAGGGTGAGTGATAAATCTTCACTGGCAGAACTTCGTTTCAAAATTCCTTCAAACATCCTTCATAAGTAACCTTAAATTTCACTTCAGTCTGTGAGGGTACTTCACACCTACTAAACCGGCTTTTGGAGGATCTGCTAAAAACCCGAGACTAAAGGGACAATTGCATGTTTATGCTATTAGAGTCAGTTTTTTGAACCTCTACTTTATTAGGATAGCTCAGTCTAGGCAGTTGTCTGCAAGGACTAATGTGGGGTAAAGTTGAGCCTTCTTTTCATAGCACATGCACTTAAAATCCACTGAAGAAACAAGACATTAAATTTTTCACAGACTTCTTTCTCACTCGTCGCTGTTATAACACTTCCACAGAATAATATTTATGATGACACTCTCATCAATCAGATTAAATTTCCACTTCTTAGGACTCGCTTTCCCTTTTTTTGGTCAACGATGAGAAATAGAATAAATATCATTTGGTATACAGGGTAAAGGTGAGGACAAGGAGAATAGAAAAGCCAGAGATCCATGACATTAAAATATAATGAACTAACAGTAAACTTGTGAACCAATCAAGCAGCTGTTTAATGTTTGTTCTTCACCATTTTCCCTATTTTAACTTCTTTTGAATTATTTTCACATCAACTTCCCTTTTGCCATTCATCACCTCACTATGAAAAGTTCACTGTAGATCAAAGCCTTCAAAACTATCTCTTCCAGATATAACATGGATCTTCTGCATCAAGAGCCCTCAAATTTTTATTTAAAATCTTCAAAACATTATCAACTCCACATCTTTCACATTAGTAACTAGCCAAAAAAGAAAACTCTGACACCATAGAAAACAGCATTTCACAAAGACCAGCAGGTATACAACAGATCAAAAACTGAGTATCTTCTTAAAACAAAATGGTCGCTCTGTGAAGACCTCTATTAAACTTGGCATAAAAAAGAAGTTTATGAAAACTATTCTCTTCGCTAAAATATTTTCAAAAGTAGATCACAATGAAAATCATATCCCAGTGCTCCCTCATTAGAGCACATACTGAGCTGGAAGCCTAGGTACCTTTAAAAGTATTGTTCATAGCATGAAATCTTTGGTAAAGAAAAGATAATCTCTAAAGCTTTAATTCATGTATTTAGGTTGAATAAACTTCAAAAGAGTAAATAGTTAGTAAATTGGATTATTTACTAATACAATAGTAAATTGGATTATTATGGAGTTAAAAATAAAGTTAAATACAGATGCATTTGCTAGATTTTTCTACCCAGAAAGGTATCATTCTCACAGTAATCTAGTTAATGGTATACTCATGGGTAAAAAAAAAAAAAATAGAAGCGATGTACATCCCTCTCGTACAGAGAAACCCTGGTAGTAAATATCATAAAAACAGCAATTCACTTTTAGATAGCACTTAACAATTTAGAGAGCATTTTCACATTTTTAATCTTTCATTCTCAAAGTAAGTTCTCAGAGTTCATTTTTATCATCTTACTTCACAGACAAAAGGAATATAGCTCAAATAAGATAAGATAAGATTTGCCCAGTATCACATAACTACTTAATGACAGAGCTGGGACTTGCAACCCAGATTTCCACCGCTTTTTGCGCCAGTTATAAGGCTCTTTTTGCTACCCAACAGCTGCCTTAGGTAGAATTCTCATTACCTGATTAGGTAAACAAGCATAACACATTTTCAGCATAACATAATTTTAGCAATGAAATTACCAATTGGCTACCACACAAGGAGATATATGCATCATTGTAAAAACCTTTGAAACCTTTGAAAGACACAAAAAGAATAAATGGAAAGCAGAGCATTTTTTAGCAGACCCTTCTAGGGTTATCTAATTCTACAGGAATCTGAGCCTTCTCTTGCATGGGGTCCTACAACTTTGCAAATTGTAAAAAACAAAAACAAAACAAAACAAAAAAACTAATAGTAATAGAAACAATTATTGTCCAAAAAGACAAGATTTGCCCCATGAAGATTAAATTCAACCCCAAAGATGGTCACCAATATTTCACTGGCATATTCCCAATTGCCTATATGTATAGCTGTTTTCTTCCAGTCTTTTTGAGCCAATTTTAACTTTTACTGGTCTCCTCCTTAGCTACTGAGTTAAATAAAAACATTTGACATGTGTATTTTTTATTAGTATGAGAATCATAATTTTACTTTTTGAAAAATATCTTCATCAAATGAAATGAAATATGTACTCTACAAGAAATCACCATCTGATAAGGACAGATATATAAATAAACAGAATGAGAAATGTCAAATAATACAGATTTGTGAACAAAGTGATTTACAGAGAAAAATGAACTGTACAGTGGAATTGGAGAGTAATGGCTTAGCTGAGTCTTGAAAAATGAAGAAAGAACCACAAAAGGTAAACGTTCCATGGTCACCCCTGTTTAAGAACATAAATTCAACTACAAACAGAGATAAAGCAATCTGTGTGGCATTGATACAACCTCATTCTTTAACATCACCACAAATCAAAACAAATAATCTCCAATGTGAAATATCCTACCTAGGCTACACTATGAGAGTCAAATGAAGTAGGAAATTGCACTACCATTTGTCAAATCCAATCTTTTTGGCTGAATTGGATATACAGTCCCTAAAATAGTCTTTCCTTAATTATAACAATTTCAGCTGAATAATTTTGTATTTGTAAAGACTATTCATTAAGAGCAAGTTCTTTTTCTAATCCATCTCATTAGCTAACTTGGCACTAAGAAAAGATTATTGCCCTTAAAATTCATTTCATAGATATTTGATGAATTTAATGAGGAGTTGAGTTCATACTGGTACCTCCTCTTGAAGTGTTCTGCCCTTGAAAAATTCCATTCATCCTGCAAAGATTCTCAGTTTCCTCCTACTTGAGATCTCTGCCTGAATCAGACAACTACTTCTGGTTCATTTACAGTACCTCATCTCTCTGGATAGTATTGGTTTCATTGTGTCTTATATTGTATAGCTGTTGGTAGTTTAGATCACCATATTCTCCCCTCTTAGAATCTAATCTCCTTGAGGTCAAGGTCCTGATTTATGTATCTGTGTAACTCTCAAATGTTTGCCATGGTCCTTTTACAAATATTTGTTGTGTGAACTTATTTTTTTTTAAATGTCCACTTTGTGCTAAAAATGCTTGACAAACTAAAAAAAAACTTTGAACATAAGAAAATAGAAATTGTTTTCCCTAAATAGTTTATTTTCTTGAGACAGTAATCTCATTTACTCCAGAATTAGTTTTGAAATTTGTCTTAATACAAACAAAAATTATCTGAGCTACTGCTCAGCAGTCTGTACTAAAGTTATATAAATATGAAAAATTTATAGAAGCTATAAATAGATGTACAACTATTCCACAACATATACAAATAGTGAATAAGAAAATAATATCAAAGAATGAAGGACAGCAGGAAATTTTATAGATACAGAAACTACTTTGTAGCAACATTGTGATTTACTGAACTTTATTTTTACCAATAATATCCCCCACAGTCTAAGTCTACATGTGAGTGTATAATATATTCTAAACCTAATAAATATGACTATGTTGGAGCATTTTATATATTTCAGAAAATTAGTCAATTTTTACATCATCTGAGGTTCTGTAAATTACTATTTTCATGATGAATAAAAATCTGTCCATAAATAATCTATTCTGAGACACTGGCAAATCACATGACACTATGACTGCATTAGTAATTCATCCCACCAAGTGAATAATTTGGACAAAAATATCTTAGCACAAGCCAAACAAAGGGATCATCCAGAGAATGTGTGATGTAAGATAGCTATCAGAAGATTATGTGGTCTGAGGGAAGCCCATAGCCGTAAAGGTAAGAAACAAGGGAGCCTGAAGTGAGGGAGAAGAGGGACTGATTTCATGTTAGGTTGATTCAAGGATCGGTATGACTAGAGAGAATGCTAGATTCATGAAAATAGAGTTCTTAATGACAATTCTTAAAATTGCCTAAGTATTATTATAGATTGATGTTCACGCAAGAGAAATGATGAAGTCCCAACCCCTGGTATCTGTGCCTGTGACTTGCCATGGAAATAGGGTCATTGCAGATATAATTAGCTAATATGTTGTCATACTGGAGTAGGGTGGACTCTTCTTCTAATGTGATTAATGCCTTTATAAGAAGAGGGAAATTTGGGGCACCTGGGTGGCTCAGTTGACTGAGCTTCCAATTCTTAATTTCAGCTCAGGTCGTGATCTCAGCGTTGTGGGATTGAACCCCCCACATTCAGCTGGAAGTCTGCATGTCCCTTTCCCTCTCCTCTGCCTCTCTCAAGTAAATAAATAAATGAGATCTTTTTAAAAAACAGGAAGAGAGAAATTTGGATGTAGGAATAGAATATGATAGTCATGTGATGTTGGAGGCAGAGATTGGAGGAATGCATCTGCAAGCAAGGAATGCCTGGAGCCACCGGAAGCTGGAAAGAACAAGGAAAGACATCCTTCTAGAGCTTCTGGAGAAAGCATAATTGGACAGTAATGGCTTAGCTGAGTCTTGAAAAATGAAAGCGTAATTCTCCAGAATCAAACCCCTTGATTTCAGATTTCTGGCCTCCAGAATGATGAGAGAATAAAATTCTGTTGTGTTAAGCCACCTAGTTGGTGGTAATTTGTACAGCACCATTAGGAAGATAATATAAATAACTTCCTAGGTACCAAGGGAGCAGAGCCTATTTTAAGTAGAAACTTTTCTCTACTTAACTTCGTGATCACAGTGACTGGATAATGTGTGGCATAATATCACTAGCATAGAAAAATAAAACACTGAACACTTGTAGTAGGATTATCATAAAATCGACATAAAAATATGGCTAATGACGGTAGCAATGATTATCCTGTGGCTGATGCATGATCTTTAATCTCCACAACCATAGGTGGCAGGCAATATTACCCTCATTTTACAGAAAAGGAAAAAGAAACATAAGTAGGTTAGGGATTATCACAAGGTAAAATGTCACGATTTAAATCCAGGCCTTTCTGATTCCGTGCAATATTCTTCTGCACGCTGCCTTTTGTCTTTCTTATAAATCTACACAATAACAAACAATTTGATTGATTTTTGTTAATTGAATTGACTATACACGTGGGCATTTAAAGCTTCATCTTGTAACAAACCAATGGAAAGGAGCTTGCTCAAACATTACAAGCATTTATCTGAATTCTTTTAGTCCTGTCAATCAGCATAATTACCAGAGAACATATTTCTGCTCCTACTCACAAATTCTCCATATGTCTACTGCATGTCTTACAATTTCCCCCAAATCAAATGATTCTGACTTGCCCCTTCAGGGGAACGGCATCACATATTGATTACAATGAGAATGGGCTTTGATGTCTTCCAGCCAGTGTTTCGGTTTCATTTCTGGCCCTCAGAAGCCGTGTGGATGTGGCTGTTTCCTGCATCGGCAGAGGCCCAGTTCCTTCACTGTAAAATGAGGGTCAAGCTAGCCGCTTAGCATAATGGCAGGCATACACGAAGTTATTATTACAATTATGCCTTCAATAGTATACCTTACGTAAAACTAGGAAAATGTGTTGATTATATGAAATTGACCACAACTGTATTGTGGTTATGTAATTTAAACCATCAGCTTTCTAGTCTCTATCATCAAAAAGAATTTCTAAAAAAGACACAGAAATCAAAGAAGGCATTTTCTTTCCTGTGTTATTTAAAGAATTTCTTACAAATCAAAACACAAAATCATTCTGAAAAGCTAATCTTCACAATAAGAAGGAATCTGTAAAGGTTCAAATTCTATATGGGAAAAAAAATGACTTATATAAGCAGATTTAGCACCAAATTGTTTCCGCATTTCCTCTGATAAAACATAATAGTTCTGTATTTCCCATCCAAATCACTTTTGCATCACAATAGGAACCAAATGGTAACAATAAAAGGTATTTACTGGGATTTTTTTTTCTCGCAAATTCAGTCTACCCAAATGACCGAATACTCCCCAAAAAGATGTTGAAAGGAAAATGATGGTATCAAGGGAAAAAAGAGATATTTTCTTTTAAAAAATGTTATCTACTTTCAAATTAGTTCTTAAATTTTGTTTTTTTCATCATTGGGATTAATGACAGGGAGGCAGCAAAGTGTAGTGGTTGAGAGTGCGGACTGTAATCTGAGTTTTGGGTTATTAGCCCATCTTCATCGCTCACAGCTGAGGTGAGTTGGGCAAGCCATATATCCACTCATTCCTCAGTTTCCTCATATGCAAATATAAGTATAAGTACTAATCTCTCAGAGTAGCTTTAAAAATTCCACAAATGCTTTACATTGTGCTTATGTATGTAAAATGCTTTACAGTAGTGCCTGACACATAAATAAGCATCACTCGAAGTTTGCAACTATTATTAATATTCAGTCTTACAGTGTGCCTTATGAGAAAATAGTGCCAAATAGCTATTTAAAAATAAATAATACAAATAACTAGCAGGTACTGAACACATATTCTGAGCCAGGCCCTGTCATGTGCACACTGTGCTGTATGCATGATTGCTCTCCCCATTTTAAAGATGAAGGGACTAAAGAGTATACAGAGGAGCTCTCACTTGCACCCTCTAGTGGCTGGAACCAGGTTTGCTTTTATTGCCCCTAAACTGTACCAAACACTGAGGGGGACACTGAGGATACCAAAACCTTCCATCAGGCCTCTTCTCCCGACACCAGATAGGATTTTTCGCTTTGAACATGGTTCTAAAGTCATCTTCTCTAAAAGAAGAGCCTGAAATAGTGACTTTTGAAATCACTTGAGAAAGTGATTTAACAAGGGAGTGCTGTTAAGTGAAAGAAAGAGAGGGAGGAGAGGAGGGCAGGGAAAGAAGGTTAAGCCAAAACACGGTCTCGCATGGAGATGAGCTGGGTCTTGGACTATCAGTTGCACCATATGCTTGAGGCAAGGCAACCCACCCTTTGTACTCTGGGTTAGTCTGTCAGTGGCTTCTGACAACCCCAGGAGCTAGGGAGTAGAGGAAGCATGATCTCCTGAGCAAGGCAGCTCCCATTCCTCCAAAGTCAGTGCTCTGACCAAGGGGCAGCTATGAGCCCTTAGAAACCACCGCTCCAACATCTGGGAAAAAGACACACTGGCCCAATGAATGGGGCACCAATGGCATATAATGCTGTCCACCTTTTGTTGTCCAACCTCTCCTTTCGTCAATGAGTTCTCCGTCTGAACACAGGCTCAATTCTAGAAATTAGGCAAAGGACTTTGACTCTTATTGGATAGCTCAACATTGTGCTTTTTATTTTAAATGTGTATTTATAAATATAAATATACTATAAATAAAAATGTAATAAAAATATAAATATACATTTTTTTTTCAGTACTTTTGCTGGCTACCTATCTGTTTTGACCTGGGAACATCATGCTGTACTAGCATTTCCATAGATCATGGTGAGCCAGGTGCCTGGCCCTGGCTGGTATTCTGACCTTGCTGCCCATTTGGTAATTACATTCATATTATTTCTGGCACAGAAGTGCTACCACCTGACTTTGTTTATGCTGGTATCCTATCATCCCACCGAGAGAAGGGAGCGTGTGCCTGTAATGGCATGTCCTCCCATCAGCCCTGCATAGAGAAAAGACGATTGAGTTTCTCAGGGATCCCGGCATCCTCCTTGCAAGCACATATCTTTTCCATCTTGGGAAACAGTCATTTTGTGGGTTTCCAATACTTTATGGTGGACTCAGTCTAATAGGCCCAATTCTTTGTGTTTTTTTAATCCATGACTCCAGTCTGTCACAGATTTCTAGCTTCTCTACTTTATTTACTGTGGGCCATTGAGTCTTCCAAGATTACAAGAGCCAACCAAATAGTATATTAAGAAGACTTTCCAAGGCACTTGCCAGGGTGTTAAATCCTGTGTTGTGAGAGAATTGGTTCTCATGTCAAAAGATTGCATTTTTCAGCTTATAGTCCTTGCTCCAGCACTCTCAGAATACAGTGCTGGGCATATTTTCCTTCTTCCTGCTGATAATATGTTTGCAGCTCCTTTGGCATAGAATCCATCTTCTCTTAGTAGGTCAGGCTCTTTCACAATCAGGTTTTGCTTAATGCTGGCCTGATTAACATGGTTCCTACTGAATGTAATAAATAAGGGTCAGCTTCCCCACAGGGACTTTTGCATTTTAAACATAAATACTATTTACTCCAGTGCTTATTTTTCTCAAACATTTTGTTTGTTTTTACCTAAACATTTCTCTAACTAAGAAAATAAAACATTTTAACCTTCTTTCTCTCATTATGCATCGTTGATGGGGGGTGGGTAGCAGATCTTGAGAAGGACAAACGTTGTTTTGTAAGGCATCTGCCTCATTGGAGGCCTCTCCATAGTGGGGAGGTAGAGTGGGCTACTATTAAAGCTAAGAGGTGAGGAGGGGGTGCCTGGGTGGCTTAGTCAGTTGAGCATCTGGATCTTGGTTTCAGCTCAAGTCATGATCTCAGGGTCCTGGGATCGAACCTGCCCTTTGTTAGGCTCTGCACTCTGCAGGAAGTCTGCTTGAGGATTCTCTCTCTCCCTCTCCCTTTGTCCTTACCCCACTCATGCTCTCTCTCTCTCTCTCTCTCTCTCTCTCAAATAAAATAACTCTTAGAGAGGGGAAGTTATAGAGGTGAATCTGAGGGTTCGAGATTCTTAATTGCAACCCCAACATGAAGTTTCAGGACCCCTCTCTTTTCTCACTAAGGTTCTGTTTTTGGCATAGGATACTTGCCTAGACTAAAATTTCATCCTCTTTAGATTTCCTAGGCTTACAATTAGGTCCTGTGTCTCATCTTCATCTCTTGTGAGCAGTAAGTCTCTAAAGGAGCTGCCCAGAGACTTTCCAAACTTCCTACAAGACTGATTGATAATAGATGTATGTTTCTCATTTTCTCAACTTCAATACATACATGGCACATAGCAACACCCATCAAATTCCACAAACCTAATAATTACTATTTACATTATACCTCTGAAACATTAGAAACATTACACCAGCTAGAGAATTTCTTTTTATGATCGGCCTCATCTAGTTAATTGGTGACAGTCTGAGGGGTCATGGTTACAGTATTCCAGGTCCCATAGACTTTCTACCTACCTTACTGGGATTTTTATTGCCACCTTGCCAGCATGTGACCCACCTTCACGACTCCCTTCTTTCAGTCAGCTTCCAAGAATCATTTCAGGATTTCAAAAATCAGAGCCTTAGATGGTCATTCTTTTGAAAGTGACATATTAAAAAAGTGCTCCGTGAAGAGAGCTAGGGTTCTACCAGGAGACACTAGGAGTGAGGGAGCTGCTTTTGTATCCCAGGGTCTATGTGTCATCAGGATCTTGCTGTGGTGTAAAGTCCTGCAAAAGACACTTGCAGTTCAGCTGAGGGCAATGCTCCTGCAGAGGGGAGATCACGAGCCAACAGTCAATAGCTGGGGAAAGGGGCACTGGTCCAATAAAGAAGATCTTGGGGGCCATCAACAGCATCCACTATGCCATGTTTCTGAGACATAATTTAAAGTAGCAATTCCAAATCATAACGCCCATGTACCGATTTAGTGGATTTTTTTTTTCGCTTGCTTGTTACTTACTTTGCTCTACTTATCACATTCCTCCCACCCCAACCTATATGTTTCTACTATATTTTATGCTGTGTTTTTCCGTATATTTAACTCAGTTATAAGTTCCTCTAGTGCAAGAGATTACATCTAATTTATTTTTATATTGAAGAAACAAAGTTATCTGGTTGGGGAAATCTACAGCTTCAAGCATGGATGCTGACACCTTCAAAATTCTCTATTTGGCTGTCAGGAGCATGACTGGGGCCAACGGTTCTCCTCTCAGCCTCACCACTGAAAATGAAGCCTTTCATGGGTTCTTCTCTGGTCATGTTTAAAGAATTCTCAATCAATACTTTTATTCTAAGGACATAAAAATTTTTAAAAATAGCAGAAGTCTCCCTTGCTAGATTATCAATATTAATTAATTGAAGTCTTCAATTAATTTACATAATTACAAAATTTACATAAATGTAAATTTTCCATGCATATTTTTAAGAAGTCAAGAGCGCAATAGGAAGAGCATCTGAAGGAGCAAAGATCCACTGCATGAATAGTGGAAGCAACGCAAGAAGGAAAATCTGCCCAGACACATCACTCAAGACTTGCAGACTTTTGGAAGACAGTATTCTAAAGTGAGCAATATTAAGGGGAATCTTTTTAGAACAATATTAAGGGGAACCTCTAAACTTTGAATATGCAACAGTAACAAAGAACTTGTTATGGAGGACAATACATCCAGATACGTAGCCTACCACCACCAAGGTAATACATTTGAATACTGATCTCCACACCCCATCCCTCGGAAACATGCACATCCAAGGGGAGAGTCCAGGAGTTGGAGAAAGAAGACAAATTTACCTGTTAATCATAGCAGTTGAGTGCCTAACATTATACTTTGAGAAACTACATTATTTCCCCCCAAAATTGGAAACAATTCAGTTACATATATATGTTATGATTGAAAATAGTCTAGTCATTTGTTAGATTAGTAAATTTAAGAGAGAATGTAAACAACTGTGTGAATTTGATCTGTGAAATTCTAGTAACAAAATGTTTCAGCTCAAATGTGCACAGGTTAATGCAAAGAAATCCTACAAGATTTCAGAAGATTATAGTCCGAAACTACCCCACATGCTTTCAATGACAAGTTAGAAATGTGATTCTCTTTTCCTGTGGTATGTGATTGGACTATTAATAGTTGTACATAAAGAAAATTCTTCTCTAAGGAATCACATGGAAATCATCAGTAAAGTTTTCTACATTATATAATATATTTTTGTTTGCTTAGTGTTTAATAAACTCCAGGTAAAGAAAGTGAAAATGTTTCAATAGTCCTCATACTAAATTTAGGAGATACTCTATTTCAAATTAGGCTGCATATCAACCCCTTCTATAGAAACATTACATCAAGACATATTAGCTTTTTAACTTGCATTTTTATTGTTGGTCAAGAAGCCATCTGTGTGCATTTCCTCGTTCTTGAATTTCCTTCGTTTTATATTACATCTTGCAAAATCTTTTTGCTTCTTCATAATTTCATTCAAATTTCATCTATGTGAAACTCAGTGCTCCCATCAACTCACTTTTGAGTAGGATTGATCAGATTTTCTTCATTCATTTATTCTACTTGCATTATCTTTATCATAGTATATACAACATCATGTTGTAAATATCATTTACTAATTTGGGATCTATATGAGTTGGTAATCTCTTTGAGGTTGGGTATCCTAATTGTTTTATCAGCAACTTGCACAGTGCTGAGAACTTATTAAATAGTGCTCCTTTTTTTTTTTTTAAGATTTATTTATTTATTTTAGCATGAGAGAGAAAATACGAGTCAGGGGAAGGGGCAAAAGAAGAGAAAGAGATTCCTCAAGCAGACTTCCCCCTGAGCGCAGAGCCAGAATCCAGAGTCATTGGCTTAGCCAACAGAGCCACTCAGGTGCCCCTATTTTTTGAATGAATAAGTATAGGTTTTGTCAGAAATTAATAGAGAAATATCTAACATGCTCTCTACTGCTTTATTTCTAGAGTTTAGATGTGGATATACTCAAAAAGACAAAGTCTTGATACCGTGGGAATATACATTTGCCCATATTATGCCCTTCTTTTTGTTATCTTGATTTGGGAGGTCCTAAATTTCCTTTAGCATCTTTTCAGATTGCTCCTTTGAACAAAATTTAATTACAGGCCAACTGAAAAAAATCACCATGACTCCTGATTACTACCGGGGGAAATAAAGGGAATGAGGAAATATGTTGTCTTCCATAGTATTTAAACTGTTTCATTAAGCCTTTAGTTAAAATTCAGAAGAACGATTCTCCCTGAAGTAGACTCCACTCATGGCAACTTCATCTCCCCTCAGTTTATAACCAAAAAAATGTTGTAAGGAAAATGACTTTGAGCCAATTAGAATATCTCAAATGGTAAGCTTTGTCTCTTGTTTACAGATCCTTGATATAATTGTCAACATTTATGTTTCAAAATTTCACTGATTTCACCCTTCACAGGTTTTGCATTTAACTTTCTCATTAGCCCAAACGTCTGCAGTAGCTCAAAATCATTGCCCAAAGAGGTTATATAGACCTGCCTTATGAGGCGTCATCTGTACTGTACATGAGCTTTTTAAACTACTAGGGAGCTTTTTGGCAACCAGGAAAGAAAAGCTAGATTTTTCCAAAGGGCTGATCTCTACAACAGCGCAGTCAATTGTTGCTGGTAGGTTTTTGTTGTTCTGCAATTGTCAATACACTTAATTCTTCAAATGATAAAAGTCTCTAAGTCTGTAATATAAAAATTAGATGCCCTGGAAATTTTTATTTCTGTTTTAAAAGTACAACTTATCATCAAAATCATGTTCATTGCAAATGTTTTCTTGGCAATTTACTTGTCATAAATGTCTATTGTACTGACATACTCGGCAGGGAATAGTGTATGTTTATTCTCACGTACTCATGAATTTGTAAAGAGATGCAATGACAATAGAGGTAAAAAATATTATGACTTGCAAACTTCCAGATGATGAGATTTGTTTTGTTGTAGTTCTATATTCTAAGGTCTGAACTGAATCCAAATTTTAGAAAGAGAAATACATTACAATTTTTTCACACCGTGAGCACACAACTGATTTGGCATTAGCCAACTCATCCAAAGATTTATAGAAAAATGTTGCTTTTGCATGTGTGTGAAACAGTTGGGGAAGTGTGAGTAGGGAAAGAGAAGTCAGTATGAGACAGTTTTTTTAAGACACCTTAAAAGAGATGGAAAAAAATTTTGGAAATAAAAGTTTGAGTGTACACTGCCCTATGTAGTTGTGACAGGTGAGAGAAATAGTACATATCCAGATCTCATTTCAAACTTTGAAGTTTCCTAAAATTGCCGTATTATCTCAGGATGCTCAACTTTTGTCACTATATAAAAGTAGCCTATTATGTCAATCATGATACTGAAGATTATGGTCAGAGCAATATATATTTCAAGAATAGTCATTTATTTATGCATACATCGATTTATCCGGCATATATTTACTGTGCCTATTTTGTGCAAGTACCTGTGATGGAGATTTCTCCTCTCTTTTAAAATCTTTTCTTGGGGCTAATATTCTAGAATCTCTTTTCTCTTTTTTTTACATTTTTAGGTGATCACTACAAATGGCCCATGACAAATAATGATAAATAAAACATTGTCTATATCAGGTATCATCAGTCAGTCTTTCATTTGCTTAATGTTTATTCAAGAATAGGTTTGTGCAAGCTCTGCTTGTCTTAAAGAGGCTTAAGACATTCCTTTTATTCATATTCTCAGTACAATACTTAGTTATCAAAATAAGGACTGCTATTTGATATTTTAGATATCAGATTATTTATTCACTCATTTATTTATTTAAAAATTTTATTTATTTATTTATTTATTTGACAAAAGACAGAGAGAGAGAGAGAGGGAACATAAGCAGGGGGAGTGAGAGGAAGAAGCAGGCTTCCTGCTAAGCAGGGAGCCCTATATGCTCAGTTCTGCAGAGTTCAATCCCAGAACCCTGGAATCATAACCTAACCAAAGTCAAACAGTTACAGCTAAGCCACCCAGGCACCCTAGATATCAGATTTTTTAAATAAATAAAAATTGTGTAAACCATGTGACAAATGTAACACATCTCACACCTTTGAAATTTAAGTTCTTTCATATTTAAACATATTTGTTTTGTGATACTGACATAAATACAAATAGATCAATTAAAACAGAATAGAGAAGTCAGAAATAGATCATTTATTAAATTTATTAAATGAGATCAAGCATGTATATATATATATGTATGTAGTTATAAAAATCTAAAGGAAAGCAATGGAGAAAGTGTAGGGCTTGGGAGTGCAGGACCTGGTAACTCAATACCCACAGGGAGGGAAAAAAAGCAAACAAACCTTGACCTCTACCTCATATTACATAGAAAGTAATTTGAAATTAATATAAACATAACCATAAGCCCTAAAGTAATCCTTCCTTACTTAATTTTTTGCAATCTCATATACTAAATATTTTACCTTGTGTTGAATTGTATTTTCATTCTGTTTGGTTGCCTGTTTCCTCCATCTAGAGTAGAAGCTATAGGAAGATGAGGTTTTTGTCTACTTTTGTTCTCTTAAAAATATACCATGTAGAAGATGTTCAACAATATTTACTGAATGAATGAATGCCTTAAGATATTTTGTCTTTGTATGAAGAATTAACATAGGGGTGCCTGAGTGGCTCAGTGGGTTAAAGCCTCTGCCTTCAGTTCAGGTCATGATCCCAGGGTTCTGGGATCAAATCCCGCGTCCGGCTCTCTGCTCATCAGGGAGCCTGCTTCCCCTTCTCTCTCTGCCTGCCCCTGCCTAATTGTGATCTCTCTCTCCGTGTCAAATAAATAAATAAAATCTTAAAAAAAAAAAAAGAGTTAACATGGACCATAATACGGTGCAAAGGTTCTGATCAAATTCTCTGAAGAACTAGAAACCTTTCAGCTACATCAGAAAATCAGACTTTTACATATTACTAATAAAAACCACTCTTCTTATTTATTATGTACCTCCTGATTGTTAGGAATCATGTGAGACATTTTACATTGAGCATCTTATTTTTGTTTATAATTCTTCATAAAACAGTATGAGATTAAGAAAGTAGGGCTCCTGGTAGCTAAAGAACTTGCCTACAATCACAAGATTAAATGGTCGAGCATGGATTTAATCTAGGTCTGTCTTAAACAAATCTAGTTTTCATTAGTTAAGTGAAAATATAATACACTTAAACCATGTAACATATTAAGTGATATGAAATCACATTTCATTCTTTTTAAAATTAACTTTATATCCTCTTTTTGCACATTAAAACTTTTTTCCTATTATTCTGAAATACATTTTTTTATTTTTTATCAAAGTATAGTTATGAAATGGTTAAGATACAGCCCAAGAAATATAGTTAATAGTGTCTTAACAGAGCTGTATGGTAACACATAGTAGCTACACTTGTGGTGAACACAGCATAAAGTACAGAGTTGTTGAATCACTACATTGTACACCTGGAACTAATGTATACACTGTGTGCCAAGACATTTTATTCTTAATTCAAATGTACATCTAAGATAGAATAAAAGTTAAGGAATTAGCTAGTTAATTCTACTTGTAAAGATGGTGTTCCAGGGGCGCCTGGGTGGCTCAGTGGATTAAAGCCTCTGCCTTCGGCTCAGGTCATGATCTCAGGGTCCTGGGATCGAGCCCTACATCCGGCTCTCCGCTCAGTGGGGAGCCTGCTTCCTCCTCTCTCTCTGCCTGCCTCTCTCTGCCTACTTGTGATTTCTCTGTCAAATAAATAAATCTTAAAAAAAAAAAAAAAAGATGGTGTTCTCTATTTATGCCAGATTAAGTAAACAAGTTTTTTGATAATGCTGAATTTGAGACATGAAAGAAGTTTCTCAACAGAGAAGCTCCAGGGTGCCTGGGTGGCTCAGTGGGTTAAAGCCTCTGCCTTGAGCTCAGGTCATGATCTCAGGTCCTGGGATCGAGTCCCCCATCAAAGCTCTCTGCTTGGCAGGGAGCCTGCTTCCTCTCTCTCTCTGCCTGCCCCTCTGCCTACTTGTGATTTCTCTCTCTGTCAAATAAATAAAATCTTTAAAAAAAAAAAACAAAACAGAGAAGCTCCATTTCTTTTTCCAATTACAGAGAAATATTCAACATATTGGAAGCGAAAATATTTCTTCATTTCATGAAATTTTAAAATCATATAATTCCACAATCAACTTCACTGACTTTACTCAATTTATTTGAAAAATTTAGGTCAGTATTTACTAAATCATTTCACAATGGTCATTTTAGAGCATATTCTGTTTTAGAAAAAGGACAATAAACACTTCTGTGAAAAGATGTGAATGAAATAACATCCTAGAAAGAAAAATGGTCTGCTTGAGCTCCCAGAGTCTCCAGAACTAATAGTTGATGTATCAGTTATCGGATTTTCTGGGAGAGTGGCAGAAAATATATGGTGAATTAGTGAATCAGTTACTCTGAGTTGGGATGAGAGGGCATTGGCTTGTAGCTTAGGGATCAGAAGCATGGAGTAGTAAACCTGAAGTCTGAAAGAAGTTTCAACATTCTTTTGCATTCTAACCTAAAGAAAAACTCAAAATTTCAATCCTGCCTGTCTGACTCAGTTTCTCAAACTTGATATTATCAACATTTGGGACTGAAAACTTTGCTTGGAGGGCTACCCTGTACATTGTGGGGTGTTCAGCAGCAGAGGCACCATTCCCCAAGTTGTGGCTACCAAAAATGTGTGTGAACAGGGCAGATGTCTCCTGGTGGGCAATATCACCCCTTCCCCATCTATTAGCCTTGATCTAATATGTGGGTTTGCATTTCTAAAATTCAAATTCTTTGCAACTCTGCAAATCTGATACACCAGTTTCTAAGGAACACTTAAATTTATTTCTCAAGTACCTCTGGTAAGAAATTGAGTTTTCTTTGCTCACTGACACTAACATTGCTGGATGTGTGTTACAGACCTTGCCACATTTATATCCTAAGATTTTATATTTATCAAATAATGATACTAATTTATTAATATTATACCCAGCATTGTCATCTTTAGATCTGCATTATCCATACTCTCAGCTAATTTAAGGTGAATTATTCTCTTACTGATCAATATTTTTTGTTGAAATGATGATACAAAATATATTTTCTTAAAATGAATATTAATATGTGAGTCCTATACCTGAGATTAAAGATTGATACATGCAGGTTAGTATATAATAAGATTATGTACTGACATCTAAGTAAATTTTGCTGTGTGGTACTGAAATTAAAGGCTGTAGGCCTGGAAACTTGGTGATGCATTGGAGAGGGAATAATTCCTGCCATCTTTTCATTAGTACAGTTAGTCAATACGTATATAATGAGCTCCTTCTCTGTGTAATGCATTATTTCTGAGGAAACAAATAAGGATCCACTAGCCAAGATTCTTCACGGAGTTTATGTCTTAGTTGAGAGAGCAAATAATAAGCAAATAAACAAATATAGAAAGATATAATACTCCACTGATAAGTTATTTGTGGGAAACAAAGCAGGGCAAAGACTAGGAACTTTACATGGAATAATCAAGGAAATCCTTTGCTCGTGGACAACACCATGAATAGCATTTGGAATAATAGGGGAACAAACTTCATGGAGAACTGAGAGAAGAGAAGAGAATTCCAAGCAAAGAAGAAACGAAGCGCAAAATCTGAAGTCAGAATCAGCTTAGCCCATTGAAAGATCAGCAAGAAAACGAGTGTGACCAAATGAAGTGAGTAAACCGGAAACCAGTGAAAGGAGTGAACCCGTTAGAGGAGCCAAGGTTGGAAGCAAATGTAGGCAGGCAGGAGTGCAGTCATGCAGAGCCACAGCCATTTAGGTGAGGTCAAATTTGTTTTTTATTCTGAATTGATAAGACATAGCAGGACCTGAGAAGTAGGGATCTTATTTACTTATTGTAAATGGTCAGCCTGCTGCTGGGTAGAAAAGTGCCCATGAGTTGAAAAGAACTGAGCAGTGAGAATTCTAAGGAAGATCCTGCACTGCCTAGTGTTGGGGAAAGGCTGGTGGTTTGAATAAAGACAGAAGCACCGGAGGTGATAAGAAATGAGCAGACTCGTGAGATACTTTGAAGGAGGAACTAACAGGGCTGTTTGACTGGAAAGTATTCAAGAACAAGTTAAAGGACGTGATCATGAATGCCAATGTGAAAATCAGTGTCATTTTCTAAGATTGCAAAACTGCAGAAGGAACAGATGTGGGGTGGGTGTGCAAGAGGGATATCAAATGTTTTTTCACACATGTTAAGTTTGAGGTGACTTCTAAATATTAAACAAGCACCATTTTATCTAAAGAGCAAGTCAGATTTTTGTTTTCCTTTCAGTTACCTTTTGGTTACCAGCTCTGTATCTTTTTGTTGTTAGGTCAGCTTTCCTGTTTATCCTCAATGTATTTATTTCTTATCGTCAGGTTGTGCCATAGAAAATAGAGGAGTTTTAATAGGTGTTTATCACAGTTAGTGATTTTTTTTCTTTAAATACAGCATTATCTATCTAAGCCTGAGAAGCTAAAAAAATAAAGCCCACAAAAAAAGCAAGACATGAGTGAATTAAATTTTAGAGGTCTGCCTTTCTTAGGCAACTGGCAAATACTGACAAATACTGTTTTGAAACACAAATGTTTAATGTTAAGGTAGAATTTTTCAAACCTTAAAATTTTACTTAAATCTAACACTTTGGATGCATGTACGACTTATGGGACCTCTTCTTGAAAGTAGCTTGACATGTTAAGAATCCAAGATTGCTCCTTGAATGTGTAAAGAAGAAATAAATCTCAGTTTGAGCATACTTCATATGTTAATTCATTGAGAAAGACAAAACTCTGCAATCAATAACTTCATAGTAAAAGTACAAGCTATAGTTTTTACTGTTGTGAACTGATACTCCACATTAGTACCATTTTTTAATCCTTTAATTAAAAATCAACACAGTATCAAAGAGCAGACCTGTATTTACAGAGTGTCTTGAAATATTTCACCATAGATCCATGGAAGACTTTCTGTGGGTCACCCTTTTTAAAATGACACCAGGGCCCCGGCTGGCTAATTCTTTAAGTGTCTCCCTTTGGTTCAGATCATGATCCCAGAATCCTGAGATCAAGTCCTGCATAGAGCTCCCTGCTCAGCGAGGAGTCTGCCTCTCCCTTTGACCCTCACCCCACTTGTTACTCTCTCTCTCTCAAATAAATAAAATCTTTAAAAATAAAAAAAAAATGACACCTGTATTGGAAAGATTATCTCAGCAAAGAAAAGAAGCACTTTTTTTTTATCATCCATTGATATCTTACGAATAATGATATGTTTCTGAGCAGATCCTAAAGACATGTTAACTAAATAAGTTGAGAAAAGGGAAAGATCAGAATCATGGGGTATTCCTGAGTCAGAAGCTACCCCAGTGGGAGATCTGAAGGCAGTTTTATGATCCATAAGACTGGGCAAGGAGATTAGGAGAACAGGGAGAGTGAGGGGAAGAGAAATCGTATCCTGCTGACAGTTTAGTCTGGGGGCAGTCCTTGCCTTCTACATTGCTCTGACTTCTTAGTGAAAGAACATTATATATAGTTTGAAAACACTTCCAGGCAAGTCATTTTCCTTTGGAATTTACTCTATACTCACGAAACAAAGAAAATACAAATATAAATGAGACAAAGTTCTTAATAAGTCAGATAAGTGAATTTTATCACATTCTAAGCAAGAAAAGTAAATTCTATTATTTCATTACACTAAAAGAAACATTAGTGACTCCTGGGGTTTAGTAATAGGACATAGTCTGTTTACCTCTAGGTCATTTGATAATATTAAGTGGCTTGTGGAGACTGAAAATGTTTTATGATGTTTTCTATCTCTCTGACAGCAGGATTGGGGAAAGATGATTAACAATAGCCTTTACGTACGAAAATAACCATAAATGAATATATAATAACCATTTATGCTCATATTTCAAGAAACAGCTGACAAAAGTATGTTTTGATTATAACACTTAAATTATGAAAATTAACTAAATCCTTAGGTACTTGGTGAATTTTGAATTTGGCCTTCAATATTGGACTCTAAAAATAGTTAACAGTAAACTGTGGCCTCACTTAACTTGGAAAAATAGCGTTATTTATTAAATTCGGTATTAAAGCATAATGATGAGTGGTAAATTTACTAAAAGTGCAATACCAAAGAAAACTTTTCAAAAACAGATCCCAAAAAAAATCAGATCCAAAAAACACACATTTATTTTTCTATAACTGAATTTAATTTCTAGTCCTTACTTAACCTAGAGGTCAAATTATAACACAATTTAGGTCAGGGGAAAGTCAGCCAACCTAATTTTTTTTCTTTTTTTCAGTTAAATAAAAGACTTTTTTTGTTTTGAGTTTCAGGATTCTTTTTGGATTTGTTCTGAGCTGGGGAGCGTTAAATAGTATCCATTGAATTTTGGTAGTGATGGTAGTGGGGCTTCTACTCCTTAATCATTACTACTTATTATCTTTTAAATATATGCCATTCCTGTTGGCTCCAGATGTCAGCAACTACCACCTTGGAGTCCACTGAGACACTCATGTTCAGCACCTTTTCTCTGGTTGATCAGGTCTTTGCATGTGTAACTTTTTCACCAAGACACTGTTCAGATAGGTCAAGTTTTCTTCACACACATCTGAGGCCCCGCAGGTTGGACAAGAGAAACTCACGTACCCTCCTCCTTGCTGGAGTAGTTAGATTCAGCGATTGACAAATGAGTAGAACTTTTTCAGTCTTCCAGTAAGAATGTCAAAGCTTCTGGAAAATTCCTCATCCCCAATGACTTCTTACTTATTCAACTAAAACCCAGGTGAAGAACCTGTACCTATAGTACAGGTATAAGTACCTAACAATAAGCTTTTGGGGTTGTAAAGCAAATGCCTGAAATTAGGCGTTGGATCAGCAATCCATTTCAGGCATCCATTTCAAAGACACAGATCCCAAATAAACAAACTGCCTGCTGTATGACACAATTACTAGCTAGAGAACTGGAGGAGAAACCAGGCTGCCCTGACCCATGAAGTTTTCCTTCATGGAAGGAACTTCAGGAAGTTCTGAGTACCATGTTAGATAAATATGTTATCTACCTTGTTATTAAATGTTCCTTGAAAAACAAATTATAACGGTTTAATAATTTCTTCTAATGGATGTATTTTAATTTGTCCAATAGTTCCCTACACTTTACACTTACTAACTTTTATGCTAATATAAATACTGAAAGGAACTTAAACTTTTGGAATCATCCCTGTTTTAGTATAAATTCCTGTGAGTGAATCTATTGGATCATTGGGACTTTTAATGCTTTCAAAGTAGCTGTGCTAAAATGCTCCTCAGAAAAGTTGCAGTGAACAGAAAGATGGGTGAGGTAGAGGCAAGGGAGTTGAATAAGCTCAGAGTGTGAAGTGGGGAAAATAGAAATCGAGGAAGCAGAGGTAAAAAGACCTTTCGAGCATGGGGGCTAAGGGATAGATTTTCAGTGGACCATGTTTTCAACCCCCGTACCTTTGCTTATGCTGAAGTACCATCCCAGACCCTCCAGTGCCTTCTTTCTCCCAGCTGTTTCCACAAAATCGTTTTTTTAGTTGGTATATCTCTGCAGTCATTAGCCCTGAATTTGTGTGTTGCAAAGCTTTGTATTTTTGAGGACTTGGCAATTGCATACATTAAGTGCGCAATAAATGTTAAGTTGAAACCCTGAAAGAGAGAAGAAAGAAAGAAAGAAAGAAAGAAAGAAAGAAAGAAAGAAAGAAAGAAAGAAAGAAAGAAAGAAAGAAAAAGAAAGAGAGAGAGAGAGAAAGAAAGAAAGAAAGAAAGAAAGAAAGAAAGAAAGAAAGAAAGAAAGAAAGAAAGAAAGAAGAAAAGAAAGCAAGCTCTGAGTAACTCTGATAACAGGCCGACTGAGTCACCCTGCATCCTAATTCCTAACTCTTATGTTTTAAATTTACCAGTTGAGAGTGAACCCATGAAACCCTAAACCCCATCCTCAATTCCAATAAAAGCAGAATCCAGGGTATGTGCTTTCTCTCTCTTTCTGCCTACAACTGCACCATGAGTCCCCTGGGTTGCCTCTACTGTCTAGGGCTTATGAGTAATAACTTTGATTTTTCAAAGTTTCTTGATGGTTGTTGCTTAGCTATATCTTGTTATCATAATGAGAACCACCAGGGCTAGTCCAGTCACAACACTGGCTCTAGTTAGAGAAAGTTTTGTGGGGGCTCAGCCCTAAGTAGTGGGGGCCCAGGTGAATGCCTCGGGCATTCCTAGCAGGTAGCATCACTATCAGTAGGCTGAGATCTTCACAAAACCGCAATCTAACAGGCCACTAGTCCCTGAGACTGACTACTCCTGCTCCTACTTGTCTTTGTTCTCCCATCCTCAGCCACCTGAAACTGTATGTGTACTGTGACCGTCCATGACTTCCAGAATCTCCATAAAATTACCTTGGCACCAGCAAGAGATAGAACAGGTCTTTCTCCAAACTTCTGTGTGAAGCACCTTGCAAATATAATGGTTTAACTTTGGGTTTCAGTCTCAGAATAAAATTTTGTTTTTCTGGATGAAAATTCTAGCAGCTTCAGCAGACCCAGTAGGCTGTCTCTGGCCTAAAACAACATTTCATTATTTATCATGACTTGTGAGTCAGGAATTCAAACAGAATTTGGTTGGCAATTTTTCTACTTACTGTGCCAATGACTGACTAAATTCGCTCATTATTTTCACCTTATGGCTGTGCTCATGTGGATGATTCAAGGCTTCCTTCAAATGCCCAATACTTTGGCAAGAACACCTGGAAAGCTGGGTTCAGCTAAAAAGAAGATTCTTTCTCTATGCAGACTCCGAGCCAATCTCCACATATTTGTCTGTTTGTTTTCTCCACAGGAGAGATGGAGTTCTTACATGAAGGCTATCTTTATGTCCATTGTGGATTCTTTTTTGACACAGAAGTTATTTTGAACACTTAAGTTCCAAACATTTGGGAACTTCAAAATTATTTTCTGTTAACTTTGTTATGTTATTTGATTTTTTTTTTTTGCTTATCTTTTCTATGCCCAGAGACAACATCTGTAGGATTTTGATATTTTGAAATTTTTTGAGGTTTGTTTTATTTCCCAGCATATGATCTACTTATAGTTAAAATCTGATTAAATATAGCCTATGGATATTTAAAAGATCATGTATTCTCACATTGTTCAGTGCACTATATATAAACATGAATTGATTATATAGTTAATTGTATGTTACTTATATGAAACTGGGTTATAATTGGCAATTATGACATTTCCTTATTTTTGCATTATATATTTTCAAGCTTTGTTATTTGGGGTATAAAAAGTAAATATTGTTTTAGCTTCTTCTTGAATTGATATTTTTTATCATTATGAAACTTTCTTCTATCTATTGTTATATGCTTTGCCTTAAAGTCTCCTTTGGTGTTAATATTGCCATACCAAATACCCACTAAGGAGATAGTAACTTAACTCTTACCTGCATAACTTCTGGTTGAATAGTATCAGTCAAGAGAAGTCTTTCTATAATTAAGTGTGGGATATAAACAGTTCCGATTAATATTGTAAAGTATTTTTTATTTACCCAAGAGGACCTAACACTAGGTCTAATAATATCTACTAAGTATTATTTTGCTGAATGCTAAAGGACTCTCTCCTTCTTTTGCAAAAATATATTACATATTTACATTTAAATTTACTGGTGATCATGCTAATACAAATCATTAATTCCTTAAAGTGGCTGCCTATTTTGTGTGATGTAAGGAATAAAAGTATGAGCATTCTACTGGAATGGGCAAATTAAAAAAAAAATGCAAAGTGGAATAAATGTGCATTCTACCCCCTAAAATAGCTATTTGAATGTGAAACCAAAATTTATATGTTATTCATTACTTGATTTTACTTGTTTTGCTTCTTCGTTTTTTGTTTTTGTTTCTGCTTGAGATACCCATAGTTAGAGAATAGTTAAGTTTGGAGAAAAGGGATTAAGGAGACGTTATAAGTAAAGAGAGTCCAGTGTTTCTTAGGACATGGTATTCTTGGAGGTAAAATAAGTAATCTGAAACTATCAGTTACAAAGCTTGGTTCACCAAACATTATTTTAGCCTAAATACATGAATTACAAATCCTTACTATAAGTGTTTAAATACTGCTGTTTTAAAACAATGTATATATTCTGTTAAAAGAATTAGTTGGGACGCCTGGGTAGCTCAGTCAGTTAAGTGTCTGCCTTTGGCTCAGGTCATGATCTCAGGGTCGGTCCTGGGATGAGCCCCACATCCAGCTCATTGCTCAATGGGGAGCCTGCTTCTCCCTCTGCCTGCTGCTCCCGCTGCTTGTGCTCTCTCTCGCTCTGTCTCTGACAAATAAATAAAATTAAAAAAAAAAGAATTAATTTATAGTAGTTTTCAAAAATCATATATTTTCTTTTTTTTTAAATGAATGATATTTCACATTTATATAGCACCTTATACAAAGTATTTTACAATCATTATTACTTGACAGCCATTCATCAATGTAAATAAACATGGTTTACAATCTGTCAACAAATCTAAGAACTTTGAGGCAACCAAACACCCAAGAGAAAGTCTTGGACTAGTACATAGAATTAGGAAAAAGATGTTAAGAGACCTGTCATAGTATCACATACAAGAAGTCACTTACTGATCTTAATGACTGATAGGATGTTAGGTTATGAATTACTGAGAAATTGAAGGGTTTATATTAAAGAATAAGTAAACTGAGGTGCAAGTCAACAAGGAAATTGTTCAAAAGGTAAGGCTACCTATTACTTGTAAGTATATGAAAAATAAATCTTTCAGATGTGGAGGGCAATTGAAACCATAAATGTCAACCACATTGCTAGAATTTGATGTTCAGTTACTAGGATATTCCAAAACAAGAAAAAAATTAATGCACTGTCTGATTTTCTTTTCTTCTGTAATTTCCCCCCAAATAACCTAATGAATGCATTTATCTTCTGTCAGCAAATAAGAGAGCAAGAAATAATGAAATTTTATGTATGCTTTAAAAATAGCTTCCAAATCTTCGGACAAATTTAATTTCCTATAAAACAATGTGGAAAACTCATTTTTCCCTCTAAATAAATCTATCAGGTGCCTTAGGTAACATCTGATTAGCACCTCTGCCAATGTATTTGTCTTTGCAAAAAGTGCACTTGCCAACCATTTTATATAGTAAATATGCAAGTT
>CM053606.1:76438564-76485564 GCA_028646535.1 Procyon lotor | reverse complement strand
GACAAATTTAATTTCCTATAAAACAATGTGGAAAACTCATTTTTCCCTCTAAATAAATCTATCAGGTGCCTTAGGTAACATCTGATTAGCACCTCTGCCAATGTATTTGTCTTTGCAAAAAGTGCACTTGCCAACCATTTTATATAGTAAATATGCAAGTTATCTGAAGTGCATTTGGAAAACAATTGAAAACACAGATTAATACATCATAAAAAGATTAATTCCCTTTAAACAAAGACATTCTTATAAAGCATGGTAACACAGAGGCACAATAAAGAATATAAATTGTATATCAATTATTGGCAGAAAATCTAATTCATTACAAAGCCTACACCATTGGGGAAAGGACATTTTCATACAAAGAAAAGTACTACACTATTATACAACACTTTTAATTGGGCATTTAAAAATTTTTGGCACATTAAAAAGAACCATATATTTTCTTGATCAAAAAATTGAAAGTGAAATTATTCTCAAGTAGGGATTCATGATTTTTATTTTTCCTTGAAATTAGTTCTTAAAATCAAAAAATCAAGAATTATTGGAATGAATGATCTATTCTTGTCCTCCTACCACAGCCTGATATTTTAAAGTGGAACAATTTTAGAGCCATAAATCATCAGACTGTATTCCTGTGTAGATATCTACATTGGCATAATTCTTTAAGCCTTGATGAACTATGGTTTGCCACTTACTTGTGCACTTTACATAAAAACAAACATAACAAAACATGTCTACTTAATAAAAGATATTTGGTCATGATGCTAGAAAAAATACTAAAGAAAGAAGACTTAGGTTAAAAGTTTTACTTGTTTTTTTCAAAATCTATGTAAATACCTGTAATTATGATTTGTAAAATAATGCAAAGAGAAAATTTAAGACTGAATAAATTCACTGAAATTATGTAAAATTCATAACATCATCAAATAATCAATGTTAATAATGTCTGTTGAATACCTTTTACATGTGTGGTACCATGCTGAACTTCATATATCATTACCTCCTTAAATTATCATAATGAATAAATAAAATTAGTCGTTTTCAGTCTCATTTTTAGATGAGGAAACTGAGGCAGAAAGGTTTTACAAAGTCCATATAACCAGTAATCAGTTCATTTGGTCTTTGAACTTGGAAAGTCTTTCTCCAGGACTTGTTTTCTTATTCATTATGTTTCATTAAACTCTATAAAGAGCAAATGGTGGAAGATGGGAGGGAAGAAAGGAGGCATCCAGGGTGCAAGGCTGGCATGCCAACTCATAGGCAAAATCAAGTGATATTATGACTTGGGAAGGAAAAATGAACTTCTTACGCTTATAATACAAGAAAAAATAAAGTTCCAAGCAAAAGTTTAAGCCTCAGAATTTAATCAGTATAATATGTTTCATCAGGTTTAACAATAAAAGATGCAGTAATACACTATTATAAGCTGAATTCATAATGTTGCCTGGGTTTGTAAGCGTGATAGAACTTGTTTAGAAGATCACCTTTATTTATAGACAACTGAGCAATAGAAGTAAAACATGTTTTCTAAGCTTTTATGTAACCAGAATTTTGGTAAAATTTATGCTATGAATTTGATTCAGATCTCACTCTCACTCCATGCATGGAAGTTAAGGGAAGTAGAATTTATCAATAAACCTCATTTTCACCCAATTTCATATCTTAGGGGATCACTGAAAAAAATCCATACTTTAGAAGCTACTCTTGGGGGGGTATTAAAAAATGGTTTGCTTCTGCAATACTGAGCCCTGAGTTGCTACAGGGAGTTGTAAGCCTGTGGCTCACACTTGTACGGACATTCCCTACCCTGAACAATATGCAGTAATGGCTCAGGAACAACAAACCCAGGTCCGCTCCTATCTTTGCTGAATTTTTTCTCGACAATTCTTAACTCCCTCCCCTGCACCCTTCCTCTAAGACACTCAAACAGGATGCACATGTTCTTTCTTACTGAATTAATATAAAACATTCTAAAGTGGAGGTACTGGATTTGAAGCATATTTCAGCAAAGGAACACTACATTATCCTCGTCTTCAAATGCAACTCAATGCCTACAGTTCTTCATACATTCAATCAAATACATTAGCATTCTACAGATAAAGAAATATCTTCTCTCTACCCTGACCTCTATTTGCAATCAATTTAAAAGCTTTAAATGATTAAGGCTTGAAATAAATGATTAAATATGCCTGTGACAAAATGTATGTAGAATGAATAGATGACAGGCACATATTTTTCCATTGAAAGTTGAAACAGAATTATCCTGTTAAAAGGCATAGCCCCAGTAAAGAGGGTATTAATCTACAAAGGGCCCGTATTTTGTACAACTTCAAAAAGTAGCATAAAATAAAATAAAAATATCAGCCACTAAAATTATGCAACATGACAGCTCATGACCTTACTGAAAAGATTCTTCCATTAGAGGACAAAGGTCCCATTTAAAATTTTTTTTTAGGTTTTGCCATTTTTCTGAGAATTTTTCTGAGAGTATATTTTCATGATTCCCAATTACTAAAATGGGCCTAAACTTAAAAAAATATATTTACTTATCAGTTTTCTTATGTCCTCCATCCTTGTCACTTCCTTCTTGCCATCTACTCTGCCTAACCAAATGCTATATATATTTTTTTCAGAGGAAGAGAGAGAGAAAGGGGCAGGGAAGAGAAGGGCAGAGACAGTCTTAAGTGATATGGGGCTCCATCTTACAAACTTGAGATCATGATGACCTGAGTTGAAATCAAGAGTCGGCTGCTTAACCAACTGAGCCACCCAGGTGCCCCTATAAAATTTTCTAATACCAACTCATCTCAATTCCTCTGTGAAGTTGTCCCTTGATAATTCTATATAGTATTAATCTTATCTGATCCTTATGAATTTCAGTGTTGAGTTTTTCCCATGGGATTTTTCTGTCCCAAGTAATAAGTAAACTATAATTCAATATTGCTAGCACCTAGATATTGCCACACATCTAATACCTATTCTGCTTGGACTAAGTCATCAGCACATGCATGCTCACTGAATTTCAGCCTGAAATTTTTCCCAAACGGTGTCCATCTGTTGGAGTTGATCATAAAAAGTCAATTTTCTTACTTAGCACACCAGATTCCAGGTGAGATTAGAGCCCTAACCTGAGCTATGATTTACTTTGCTGAGTATTTCTTTGCATAAGTGACATCATATTTCAAAATAGTAAACAACTGTTGGGAGAGTTCCAAAAAAGTACACTTTTCTCTTGGTTTGGATAGCAATTCCCTACCTGAAAAAAAATTGGCAACTCTTAATAGCATGCCCAAAATAATTTTCTTAAAAATTTTATTTATTTATTTATTTATTTGTTTGTTTGTTTGTTTGTTTGTTTATTTGACAGGGAGAGAGAGAATGTGCAAGCAGGCAAGTGGCAGGCAAAAAGAGACGTAAAAACCGACTGGCCACAGAGCAGAGAGCCTGACTGGGGATAGATACCAGGGCCCTGGGATCCTGACCTGAATCAAAAGCAGATGCTTAACCGACTGAGTCACCCAGGCACCCCTAAAATTACTTTTTTTTCATATATAAAAGTGATTTAGATCCTTGGCTCAAATAATTAAAACCAGTTTTCCATCTACATGATATCTGGTCAGGAATATAAGAGCTATAAGGAATTTTTTTTTTAGTTAAGTGATACTTCTTATGCAATAAAGGATATCAAACATTCCTGTTCCTATCCAATAAAGAGAACAGTGCCCTTCCTCCACAGTTTTTGTAATAAAGAATAATACCCCATGCAGAATTCGAATATTCCTCTATAAGTCTCCACATATGTAAGACTGAAAATGAAGTCAAGAACCAGATCATGGAGAGCTTATAATATTTGTAAAAGACTTTGAGGTTTATCCTTAGGATGATGGGAAACCAATGAAAACATTTAAGCCAAAGAGTAATGTGATGACATTTATAGTTTAGAAAATGTAATTGGTCTACCATGTAGAGAATAAATTGGAGTTTCCATGGCAAGTTGAAGACCTAAATTGTCCAGATAAGTGGCGATTTTGATCAGAATGGTCTGAAATACGCCATTTAGAAATTAGATTCAATTTGGAGTTTGGTTCTAAGCAGATAGAATAGGAGAGGAAAGCATAAAGGATAAATCACTACAGAAAAAACAAGAGAAGGATCTAGTTGGAATTTAGTCTTACATGTTTCATTTTCCTCTCTACATTTGTGCAAGGTTATCTTTGAAGATACACCTACCTTTAAAGATTTTCTTTTTGTTATTTTCTAATTTTCCTTAAAGTTGGTTTATAAGTCACTGGAAGAGGAGACTTCATATTCAAAAATTATCTATACAAGAATTTTTATTAATAAACTTACCATTTAAAATGTGCTGTGTTCTAACAACAATCTGTACTACTAATTTTTTTCATAAATTCCTATTAATGGAGACTAGCAAGGCCCTGCCTTTGTTTTCTCCCAGACTTTGATACTTAATTTTCTCGAGCCAACCAATTTGTAATTTTTGAATATTTAACTTTTTATCCAGTATTCATTTTTTTACTCCTCAGATTGAGATTACTACATGCTTTACTTTTACACATATAATGAGATATAAAAATTCAGTTTCCAAGATAGCAATTTAAATGCTTAGTTCTCATACCATATATTTCAAACTTTGGTATATCATAGAATCACCTAGTTTGCTTCTTAAGAAAACAAATTTCAGGGCCTCACATTCAGAATTTCTGATTTAGTAAGTCTGAAAGAGAGATCTATTTTGTTGTTTATTTATTTATTAATATGCAACTTAGTTAATATAGGTAGTACTAAGATCATACTCTGATAATGATATCCAAGGAATATTTTGGATATGCTCTACTATGCTCTACTCTGTCTCATATACGTAAGATAAAATAGAATTAGTTTTTTTCAGGCCTATAAATATATTAATTCTTATAACTGTAGTCTATATTTTTCCGGAAAAATAAATAAATAACATTAGGAGAATAAAAAATCCCTATGTGTTAAAAATTAAATAAAGTAACCTAGACTATTCCAATAAATTGAGAATGTTTCTTGGGGTTGGGCTGTGGGGGTTGGTTAATGTAAGGAATGTAAACATCTAATTCAGTAATGCTGAGAGGTAAAAGAACACTTCTCAGTTACCCTATTGTGGTGGTTAATTTTGCGTCAACCTGACTAGGCTAAGCGATGTTCAGATAGCCAGTGAAACTTTATTTCTGGGTGTGTCTCTGAGGCTGTTTCTGGAAGAAATTAGGTCTATTCTGAATCACTAGACCACTGAGTAAAGTTCCCCTTCACCAATGCAGATGGGCATCATCCAATCAGCTCAGGGCCAGAATAGAACAAAAATGCAGAGGAAGGGCATATTTGCTCTCTCTACTTGAGGTAGGAGGCCCATCTTCTCCTGCTCTCAGACATTAGCATTCTTTGTTCTAAAGCCTTCAGACTTTTGGACTGAATTACATCAACAGCTTTTCTGGTTCTTCAGCATGATGATGGTAAATTGTAGGACATCTCAGCCTCTATAATCATAAGAACCAATTCCTATAACTAATTAGTTATCTTATTGGTTCTGTTTCCCTGGAGAACCCTGACTAATACATCAATGAATCTTATATGTAACCTTCTAAACCAGCTGCTAGTGGTTTGGACATTATTTCTGGGTCACTTTTCTGATTGCCAGAACCACCCAGTATGAGTAATTTTCAGAGTTAAAAAAAAAAAGCCATTTTGAAGAATCTGCTTTATTAGACTTATAGATGATAATGTCCTTTCAATATTTATCATTGAATCAAACACAATTTTCAATGCACACAAGTCTTTCCATTTCTTACTGGGCCACTATAATACCCTTAAATTTTTCATTTTACAGTTCAAGCTGGAAAAGGAAAATCCACATTTCACTTTTGGCCTTATGTAATCCAACATTTCACAACTAAATGCAAGCAAAAATAGCTGTATGTGGGACCATTTGGAATCAACGTAGACACATGGAGGTTTTTTTTATTTTAAAACAGCCATCTAGAAACTTTTTACTGGAGAAATGTACTTAGAAGTATTTCTTTTTTTCTTTTGGAAGTATTTCTTTAAAAAAAAAAAAGAACTTATTTATTTATTTGAGAGAGTGAGAAAGAGAGAGTATGTGTGTGAGAGACCACAAGCAAGGGGCATGGCAGAGGGAGAGGGAGAAGCAGGCTCCTTGCCTAGCAGGTAGCCTGATGCCAGGTTCTACCTCAGGACCCTGTGATCATGACCTGAGCTGAAGGCAGATGCCTAGCCAACTGAGCCACCCAATGCTCTGGAAGTATTTCTTTATTAGATGTTTTTTCTTGGTTTTTAATAACAGTTTAAATAATAAAAAGTCATTGTTTCTGGAACTGAGACAGTAGAAAAATAAGTATAGATAGTCTGTTTCCTTCTTTAAGAAAGAATATGCCATTATAATAGCAAAGTTTTACAATGCCACAAAAAATAGGGGCGTCTGGGTGGCTCAGTGGGTTAAAGCCTCTGCCTGCAGCTCAGGTCATGATCTCAGGGTTCTGGGATCGAGCTCTGCATCAGGCTCTCTGCTCAGCAAGGACCTGCTTCCACCCCCCCACCCCCCCCACCTGCCTCTCTGCCTACTTGTGATCTCTCTTTGTCAAATTAATAAATAAAATATTTTAAAAAAAGAATTAGTAATTAGATACCTAGAACAAGCTATTACTGACAGAAAATATACCTGTGATTTCTCACATATATGTCTTAGGAGTTGTATTAGTTTCCTAGGACTGCCATTGCAAATTATCACAAACTTGGTAGCTTAAAATGACAGAAATTTATTATGTTATGGTTTAAGAGTTCAGAAGCCTAAAATCAAGGTGTGAAAGGATTGATTCTTTCTGGGTGCTCTGAGAGAGAATCTATTTCATGCTTTTCTCCTAAATTTCGGTGGCTCTGGAAATCTTTGGCATTCTTTGGTTTGTGGACACAACACTCCAATCTTTACATCTATCTTCATATGGCTAGCCCGGTGTCTCTGTGTTTTTTCCTTTTCTAAGGAAAACTGTTATTGGACTGGAATCACTATAATCCAGAATGATCTTAAATTAGAATCCCTTCCTAATTACACCTGCAAATAGTTAGGTTGTGACGTTCCAGGGAGACAAAGATTTGGGAAAGACACTACTCAACTTACTAGAATAGTGATATTTTCTCTCTTATTCTTTTTCATATCTATACATTTCACATTCACATAACTGATTTACGCCATGATAAGAAATGAAATTTTCTCCCCAAAATATTCTACTTAAAAAGAGGTAGGAACAAACATTAGAGTCCACTTTAAATGACCTGGGTTAAAGTTCCATCTTGGTTACATTCTAACTCTGTGGTCTTTGGGAAGTCATAACTTATAAGACTGTTAATATTTCATCTATAAATAAAAGATGATGATACCTACCCTATCTCTTGTACAAAGTTGTTGTAATCAAGTAAGAAGTATAAAGGTGACATGATTTAGTAGCGTACAATCTACAGACATCCTTAATATTTTATTTTTACATAAACTAATGTTGACTTTCCGATCATGAATCTACACACCATATTCAGAATTTAACTATTCCAATTTTATTCTCTTTGGAATAGAACAAGAACAAAGATGTCTATGAAGTAATTTGAGGTAATTTCCCCAAGTATTTTAAAAATTTAAATATATTTAAAATAAAATAGTTTAAAATACTTTAAATTTTAAATTGAAAACAATTTCAAGGGGAGTCATTTGGCATAAAACTTCCTCGAGACTTCAACTTGATTTTTATAGATAAAACTTTTTCAATAATATTTCATTACATATTACATAATCACACTAAAATACTCCTGGCAAAAACAGGTTTGAAAACATACACTTGACCTCTGTATATAGGTCAAGTGTATATATATATATAAAAGCATATAATTTTAATGCTTAAATATATATATATAAAAGCATATAATTTTAATGCTTAAAATTATATAAGCATTCAGTTCAACTGCTGGATGCAGATAGGTATGGCCATTTTTTTTTTAAGATTTATTTATTTATTTGAGAGAGAATGAGAGAGAGATAGAGAAAAGATGCCGGTAAGGGGAGGGGCAAAGGGAGAGGGAGAGAAAGAGTATCTCAAGCAGACTCCACACTGAGCACATAGTCCATCTCAGAACTCAATCTCCCAACCCTGAGATCTTCACTTGAGCTGAAAGCAAGAGTTCGATGCTTAACTGACTAAGCCACCCAGGCACTCCTAGGTGTGGTTATATTAAAGAGTAGCTTAGTTACTAGTGTTCAGAATATTTGGGATATTAATTAGTATGACTAATGGGAGAATGGAAAACTTTTGTTAATAAAGATATTTGGTTACCTGGGGGTTAATTAAGGGAGGGTTTTTACTCTAATTTCATATCCACCAGGAAATAATTATTCCTCTTTTCTGCCTTATGAATTCTATAACAATTTATCATACTATCAAATATTATTTTTTCCACTTATTTTGCTCTTTAAGAGCATCCCTTTATACTGTCTACTAGATTAAATACTCCTTAAGAGGAGAACTGTGTCTTGTTCATCTTTATATTTTTCTGTTTCTCCTGACAAAGTCCTTGTACACATTGAGTTTTGCTGAATAAATATTTATTCAAATAATAGTTTCCTATTATATAAAAACATACCTATGTTTTGGTCTTTGCTGTACTTGGAACTTTGGAGAAGTTAGGAAATGTACCTGATGAAAATAATTACATGGCATATGTAGCCCAATTTGTAATTTTTTTCACCAGGAAAATGGGAGGGAAATAAAATTTTATCTATGTTTTAGAAAATCTAATGTTGAGATAACTCTTAGAAATTATAAATTTGCTATTTGTTTTAAACATCATATGCTTTTATAACTTTAGTGTTTCTGTTCACTACAAATTAGATAATTATATTCTACCAAAAATCTGTCTTTCTTCTCAAAGATTTGCATTTTTGTTTTTAAATACATGTATATTTATGAAGAGAGGTCTTTTTTGTTGATTAATTTTGACATAAACACAAAGCAATTATCATGCTAAAATAACATTCAGGTTCATTATCAAGAACAATGAATCATGGATTTAAATCATGGTGGTTATTCCAAAGCCAAAGAGATATGAAAATTATATAAAAATTTTATCTGCCTTCTGAGAGAACCACTAAAAGCTGGATTTAAATTATCCAGTGCTGGGGTACCTGGGTGGCTCAGTTGGTTAAGGGTCTGCCTTTGGCTCAGGTCATGATTTCAGGGTCCACACTGAGCCCTATAAGGGGGAAGGGTGGTCCCTGCTCAATGGGGAGTTTGCTCTTCCCTCTCCCCCTCCCCCTTGCTCATGCTCTCTCTCTCTCAAATAAATAAAATCTTTCTTAAAAAATTATCCAGTTCTTTGTGGTACCTATCTTAGTACCTGACATATAATAGGAGTAGGTGTTCAACATATGTTTCTAAGTTGACTGATTGATTGATTTCAACCTTGGTTGTCTTAGATGAACACAAGTTGAATTTAAAACTCTCATCTTGTCTGAATCAAAACCTATATTAGAGGGCATTCCAGAATGACTAGTTGCTTGTTTAAAATTTCTCCATCCTGAAAATGTCAGTAAAATTTGAGCTAGATTACATACAAGGAGAGAAAGCAGTGCTTGTGGGCTTGGTACCTTCAATTCACCTACACTTTAGTGAAAAACAAGAATGCAGCAATACTCAAGAAGATGTCAACTTGGTCAAATTTTCACATGGCTTTTTCAGAGATAGGGAAGTACATTGCTAAAAATAGAATACGAAATACTACCTGAGTGTATGTTTATAAATAGAGACAGAGAAAGAAATGATAGATGGGTGGATAGATGATAGGTGATAGACAGTAGAGATATTAATATATGAATTTAGCATTTCTCAAATGTCAGTAGAGTTTGGAAGGGAAAGATGGAGATATTTTACAATGGTGCCAAAGAATGGAGATATAAGTCACTGATTAACAATGTACCTCTAGTCATTCCATTTTTTATTCTTTATTTCTTTTGTAAAATATTCTGCAGTAGGGGCGCCTGGGTGGCTCACTCAGCTAAGCATTCCGCTCTTGATTTCAGCTCGGGTCATTATCTCAGGGTTGTGAGAGCAAGTCCCATGTCGGGCTCCATGCTGGGTGTGGGGCCCCCTTAATATTCCCTTTCTCCTTGTCCCTCTGCCCCTCCCACTTCTGCTTGTGTGGTCTCTGTTCTCTCTAAAATAAACAAAAAAACAAACAAAAAAACAAACAAAAAAAATAAATAAATAATATATTCTGCAATGGTCACATCAGAAGCCACAGACTTACTTGGTTGTGAAGTCTGTTCTTTCCTACTCTATGGCAATGTGGCAATGAATATTCTCATTCATCTCATGGTGTGGAAATGAAATCACATTTCAAACACCAAGAGCATAATGTATGTGGTGATCATTGACAATTAAATAAAAAATTGTTAATGCAAAATATGTGTTCCTGCTTTATCTTGTATATTCCTCCCCTTTAAATTATTTAGTTTCTCACCACACTGGTGAGAACAGTGAGACACTGCCAGGACCTAAACTAATATATATATATATATATATGTTTTTCACTTTTACATACCTGGCACTGAGCATACTGCCAGGCAGATGGTAGACAGTCAGAAAGTGTTATATTAATTACAGTGACAAATGAAAATCAGTACATATTAAATGAATTATGGGTTACAAATGAATGGCTGAGTGGTGTTAAAAATTCAAAGATAAATTGTCCATCTACACTGAAGTAATATATCCCCTATGTTTTTAAAAGGCAATGAGATATACAGTCCATTAAAACTGAAAATAAATCTGTTCATAAATTAACTTTATTATTTATAAGCATTCTAGAGGAAGATGGGAAAGAGAATGATAAATTCTAGCAGGGGTCAGTAAAGTTTTGGGATCAGAAAGATCTTGGCAGAAAAACTGGTAGTTGAGTTTGGAAGGATATATTGGAATTCTACATCAGGTAGAAAGGGAGAAATATAGAGAGAAATTTCAGACAGAAGAAAATCACAAAAACCAAACAAACTCACTAAAGTATGAAGTGAAAGTATGATCAGTACTTTGGGTTATAATTTTATAATTTATCATCTAAATTTTAATACCTGAGAGCATCCTATTTTCTCTCTTGAGTAAATACTATGATTTTCATTTTCCTTCTTAAAATTCATTGTGGGTAATCCTTGTGTTGATTAGATTTGCCATAAGGATCCAGTTCACTGTTAAGGGGAATCCCACTAAAGTTCACATATTAATCTTAAATTCTGAAAGAGCAGTGTTCCACACTCCCAAATGGACTTAATGAAATATGGTATGAAAAGTTATTTAACTACCATAAGAAACACACTACAAATCCACAGCTTTATCAATCCTCGGAGGAGTTAATTTCTCTTGAATGATATTAAATGACTTTTTTTTTTATACCAAGGGCAGGAAAGCAGTAAACTCTCCATTCCATGTGTCCATGATATTCTAACCTGGCTCTCTACAAACAAATATCCCTACAGAAGACTAATCTTTTATTTTTCCCCTGCCTCAAAAAATGACTTTTTTATGTAAGGCTCATCTTCATTTTCTCAAAAATCAACAGTCTATTTGGGCCGCATGTCATCAGATATCCAGTGATATATTTCAGATATCCATAAAAGATTCTTCTAGTTCTCCCTAGTGCTGTTATCATTTCCCATAGACACAGTAATTCTAGGTCCATGGCAGATTCTCATGGTTGAATGACCAAATCTCCATTTCCGAGTTTACTTTCTGTCAATAATTTCCAGCCAGGGGTGGCCATATGACTGAGTCCTAGACAATGACAATGACACAAGTAAAATGTGCTGCACAGTGTCTGGAAAAGTCTTTGTTCTGTCTGATGCAAATACTGCCTTTTCCTCTGGCCCTCCATCCTTATCCTGTCACGATTGCCAATGGGGTGACAGCAACTGCAACAGTCATCGTGGGACCATGAGAGAAAGGACCTGAGAACAGCCCTGATTGCTAAGCTGCTAATTCAATGCCAGCAACTACCTATTTCTAGACTTTTCTCATTATATAAAACAAACCAAAAAAAAAAAAAAAAACATTTTAGTAGGGTACAGAATCATCTTTATCATATATATATTTCCATCATTCTGTTTATGTCTACAGAGGTATTCTCTAAGATGAAACAAGCTTTCTCTGCTATGCTCCCCATTTCTGTCAGCCCTCACCAGTAGCACCTTTAACGTCCATATTTCTACCAATAATCTCTTCAAGGCAATCTAGACTTGTTCTATCATATTCCTCAAAATTTTTCCAGCTTCTGTTCAGTATCCAATTGCAAAGCCACATCCCACATTTTTAGGTGTTTGTTAAAGGAACACCCTATTTCTCAATATCAAATTCTGTATTGGTTTTCTAGGGCTGCCATTACAAATTACCACAAACCTGATGGCCAAAAAAAGCATAAATTTATTCTTTTACAGTTCTGGAGGACAATAGTCTGGAATCAAGGCATTGACAAGACTGTGCTCCATCCATAGGCTCTGGAAGAGAAAAAGTTACTTTGCTTTTCTAGCTTCTGGTGGCTGCCCAGCATTCCTTGGCATTCTTTGGCTTGTGGCCATATCCCTTCAATCCCTGTCTCAATATTCACACTTGACTCCCAAAGATATAGAAAAAGAAGTAGAATCTTAGCTTCTATAGGTTATCACATAAGATAAAAATATGTTTATGTCCAAGAAACACTAGAATTATGCAGTATCTTTTAAATTGAATTTTTGGGGGTGCCTGGGTGGCTCAGTGGATTAAAACCTCTGCCTTCGGCTTAGGTCATGATCTCAGGGTCCTGGGATTGAGCCCCACATTAGTCTCCCTGTTCAGTGGGGGCTCTGCTTCCCCCTTTCTCTCTGCCTGCCTCTCTGCCTAGTTGTGATCTCTCTCCATTATGTCAAATAAATAAATAAATAAAATATTAAAAAATAAATAAATCAATTGAAATTATGTTATGTTATTTCCTTTGTCTTCAAGTCAATGGAAGCTATATTTTGCAAGATCTCTATTCTTTCTTTTTTTTAAAAGATTTTACGTATTTATTTGACAGAAAGAGACACAGCAAGAGAGGCAACACAAACAGGGGGAGTAGGAGAGGGAGAAGCAGGCTTCCTGCTGAGCAGGGAGCCCAATGAGGGGATCAATCTCAGGACCCTGGGATCATGACCTGAGCCAAAGGCAGCTGCTTAACGACTGAACCACCCAGGTGCCCCAAGATGTCCATCCTTGATATTACCCATAAGAAAAAAGAAAAATATTACACATTGCAAACTGACAGTCACTTCTCAAAGTCATTCAAAAATTGTGTGTTGTTTCCTCAGTGTCTACAGATTTATTTGTAGGGATAACTTGATAATACTTTGTTACTTTTTACCAATGACTTTGTCATTTTTAATTGGATTCTTTCACAACAAAGTATTCAAATATTTTATTTCTCATTATGATCCCTTCCAAAAGAGCACATGGCCAAGGGACTTCTTAAAAAAAAAAAAAAAAAAAAAAAAAAGCAGGACCTGAGTGAAGTGAAAAAATGACCTTTGTCATTTTGTAAATAAATAAGACTTCTTTTAGGACTAGTAGCAATCTTTGATGCTACCATTTGCCAAAACCAAACTTTAAAGTAAAAAGTCACAATAAGTTGTGGATCTTCACCAAAGTACAAAAACAAAACATTTTATAAAACTTAGAGTTTTTCAAATGTGCAAAGAGAACAATTTTTTCTAATTACGATTTTGTGGGTTTTTCTTCTGAAGTAAAATAAAAAATTTAAAGATATTGGCCATAGTTGATATAGAAAGGAACTCACACACTAAGAATTATTCTTTGACGTACCTAACACACAAATAGCAGATAACAAACATGACTTAGTTGTCCTAAGATATCAGTAGACTTACTCAATTTTATATTGAAGAGATGTGCTTTGTTATGTCATAGATGCTTCAAAATTCTATGAGATTTTTTAAAGGTTTTAAAATAGACAATGAGTTCTTTATAGAGGTACCACTTCAAATGTCATTTTTTGTTCCAAGTCAAATGTGGCCATTTTGACCCAGATTAGTCTGATCATTTTCAATTACAGGGATTCAACATTCACTGTCTCAAGCAGAGTGTGAGAAAAATAAATAAATACAATACAGGAAATAAAATTAATACTCAAACAAAACACAGAGAAAATACCTCCTCCTGGACTCTGTCTTTCAAAACTTGGATCCCAATAGGAAAATTGAAAGTATCCATGACACACATGAAAGATTTGAGAAACTCATAAACTGAAATTAAATAATATATCCCCCTTTCCTAGAGTGATTTGCAATACTGTCTCTCTTTATATACAAGTGAACTGCGTGATAAATCAGCAAGGAAACCAAGGTGTGACCGATAAGATAAAAAAGCAAAAGTACAATGCAAATTCTAACCACTACATACTGTGTGCATTGCCATTCATAGCATCTCCATTCGTAATAACCAAAACCTGGAAAGAACACAAACCTTCATAAACAGGTAAGTGGACAAACTGTTATAAGGCCAAATAATGTAATATTCATCAGCAATAATACAGAATAAAATACTGATACACACATCAACATGGATAGATCTCACATAATTATGCTGAGTGATAGAAGCCAGGCAATGATGAGGTACATTGTGTATGTTTCTATTTATATAATATTTTAAAAATATAAATTAACTTACAGTGGCAGAAAGCAGAACGATTTTCTTGGGGATGAGGCATGGAGAGTGTCAAGAAAGAGTGATTACAAAAGATTACAAGAGAACTTTTAGGGTAATGAATACGTTATCTTGAATGTGGTGATGGATGAAAATATACATATGTCAAACTTTATAGGATCATATACTTTTTTGTGCAGTTTACTGTATGGAAATTGCACCTCAATAAAACGGATAAAAAACAGACCAAATAAAAGAGTTAAGGTCTAAGTTGTCAAAACAGCAAATTCTTTTGAAAGCTTGAACTTTTTATTGCACCATTGAAATTATTTCCATCACTTTGGAATCTTGAGTTTGTGCTCATCTCTTAATTGCCTAAAAATGTTCCTTACAATCTCTATTCATATGAGCTTGCAGCACACTTAAAAATAATGTGCAAAACAAATTACAACAAGAACTTTATCATTTTGTCAATATCACAACATAAAACATAAAATGCAAGCAGGTGGAAAAGGTGTTAATGGGATTTTAGACAATACATGTATAAAAATAACTTTAAAGCTGTGTTATTATCTTGATTATAGAAGTACAAACATTTATACAGCTGTATCAGAATGCAGTATGTTGTTCATTTACATCTAAACAGTATTGAGTATGTTTATATCTTAGTTTAGCCAGCCCTAGAGAACTTTCTGGCACTGTTTCTTATGGCAATATACATTTAAAATTTCACGTTAAAACCTAAAAATTGGGGTGCCTGGGTGTCTCAGTGGGTTAAAGCCTCTACCTTCAGCTTAGGTCATGATCTCAGGGTCCTGGGATTGAGCCCCGCATCCCATCCAGCTCTCTGCTCTGCAGGGAGCCTGCTTCCCCGCGCCTCTCCTCGCCTCTCTGCCAGCCTCCTTGCCTACTTGTGATCTCTGTCTCTCTCTGTCAAATAAATAAATAAAATCTTTAAAAAATAAAAAATAGAAAAAACCTAAAAATTTTGCACACAAAGCAAACTGCAGTAGCAATCGCCCGAATGAAGCAATAAGGAACACAAGTCACATGACTCTCTTGAAATGCATGACCAGACAGCTGAAAGCTACCGGAACACACTACTGAAAACCTTCGTGGTGACCAATCTGTGTGATTTTTTTTTAATGCCAGGTAACTGTGACACTTCAGGAGCTCTAAATAGCCCTTAGTAGTAGATGTCATGATTCTTTCCCCAATGCCATTTCACTTAGCATGTAAGAAGGAAACAACCCCAAATTCTCCCTGCAAAAATAGAGCTCTCTTAAGTTCTGGAGGATTTGAATTAAAAACATTTTCTCTGAACATCTTTATTAAAATATATTAATCTCAGAAATATAACATGTTTACTCATTATCAGGAGTTTTTATTCTGTGTTAGGCATTATTCTAAGTGTTATCTGGGTATGAATTCTCTCAATCCTCATAAAAACACGTAGATAATAGTGTTTTTCCGATTTTAACAGATATAAAAACTTTGGCTCAGGGAGGATAAGGTGAGAGGTTATCATGTACTGAATGTGTCCCCTGCCTCCATTTATTTCATAAACTGAAGTCTTAACTCCCAACACCTTAGAGTGTGAATTTATTTGGAAATAGAGCTGTTGCAGAATTAATCAGCTACTTCAATACTCCACCCTACACTGGAGTAGGGTGAGCCTCTAATCCAATAGGACTGGTATCCTTATTAAAAGGGACATGTTTTTTCCACCCTAATGAGCTATAATTAACAAAATTATAATATATTTAAAGTATACAATTTGGTGATTTAATGTATAAACACAGTAAAAAAGGCTTCCCACCTTTAAGTTAATCCACACATTAATCACCTCATGTATGTACCCTGTTTTATTTGTTTTTGTTTTGTTTTATCAGAACACTTCTGTTCTACTCTCAACAAATTTCAGTTATATAACAGAGTATTATCAATTATATTCACTGTTCTGTATAAGATCCTCAAATCTATTCATCTTGCAACTGAAAATTTGTGTCCTTTTAGCAGGGTGTCCCTATATCCCTAAGACCTTGGTAACCACCATTCTCCTCTGTCTCTGAGTTCATTTTTTTTCAAAGTCCACATATAAGTGGTACTATACAGTACTTGTCTTTCTCTGTCTGATATATTTCACTTAGCATTATGCCTTACAGCTTCATTCATGTTGTCACAAATGGCAGAAATTCCTTCTTTTTAAAGGCTAAATAATTGGAGCACCTGGGTGGCTCAGTGGGTTAGAGCCTCTGCCTCCAGCTCAGGTCATGATCTCAGGGTCCTGGGATCGACCCCTGTGTCAGACTCTCTGCTCAGCGGGAAGCCTGCTTCCCTCTCTCTCTCTGCCTGCCTCTCTGCCTACTTGTGATCTCTTTCTTTCTGTCAAATAAATAAAATCTTAAAAAAATAAGACTATATACTAGCCCACTGTATGTATGTATCTATGTATCTATCCATCTATTTCATATTTTATTTTTCCATTCATCCATTGACAGACACTAAAGTTTTTTTCCACACTATGGTAATTATGAATAACGCTACAATGAACATATTTCTTAGAGACAGTGATTTAGTCTCCTTTGGATGTATACCAAGAAGTGAAATTGTTGGATCATATGGTGGTTTTATTTTTAATTTCTTGAGGAAATTCTGCTTTCCATAGTGGCTACACCTGTTTACATTCCCACCAATGAGGAACAAGGGTTCCCGTTCCTCCACATCCTTGCCAATGACTGTTATCTTTTGTCTTTTGGATAATAGACTCTGAACAGGTGGGAAGTATTAGCTCATTGCAGTTTTGGTTTGCATTTCTGTGATGATTAGCAATGTTGAGCACCTCTTCATGTAACTATTGGCAGGTATATGCCTTCTTGGGAAAATGTCTATTCGGTCTTTAGCTTATGTTAATTGGATGATTTTTTAAATTGTTTATTGAGTTGTGTGTGTTCCTTCTGTACTTTGGATGTTAACCTTTTATCAATACGTGGTTTGCAGATATTTTCTCCCATTCCGCAGGTTACCTTTTCATTTTGCTGACAATTTCCTTTGCTGTGAAGAGTTTTTCAGTTTGACATGGTCTCATTTATTTTAGCTTTGCTTGCCTTTTGGTGTCAAATCAAAAAAGAAAATCATTGCCAAAACCAATGTCAAGGAGCTTACTCTGAATGTTTTCTTCTAGGAGTTATATGACTTTAGGTCTTGCATTCAAGTCTATAATCTCTTTGGGGTTGATTTTTGTACATGGTGTAAGCTAGGGGTCCAGTTTCATTCCTTTGCATGTAGATATCCAATATTCTCAATGCCATTTATTGAAGAGACTATCCTTTCACCATTATATATTCTTGACTCCTTTGACATAAATTAACTGATCACATATGAATGAGTTTATTTGACAGCTCTCAATTCTGTTCCATTGGTCAATGTTTATGTCAGTACTACTGTGATTACTATAGCGTTGTAATATAGTTTGAAGTCAAGTGCAGTGCTTCCAATTTTGTTCTAATTTTTCAGGATTGCTTTAGATATTTGAGGTCTTCATGGTTCCATATAAATTGACTATAGTATGCTCTCTTTTTTAACTTCCTTAATACAATGCTTAATGGAGAGATGCCTGGGTGGCTCAGTGGGTTAAGCATCCAACTCTTGATTTCAGCTCAGGTCATGATCTCAGGGTTTGAGATCAAGGCCTGCTTTGGGCTTCCCCCTTAACAAGGAGTTTGCTTCTCTCTCTCTCCTTCTGACCCTCCCCTACTCATACACATGCACTCTCTCTCTCTCAAATAAATAAATGAACCTTTAAAAAAACACAATGCCCCATGGAGATGAGTTATGCAGTTTGATTTACAGTCTTTCAAAAACAAGCTCAATCCAAAATCCTGAATATACCCTTTGAACCAAGTATCTGTTCTACTTTTGCATGAAATTGAAGAACATTTGCACTGTCATCCTTGTTTTCATTGATATTTCATTGGAGCTGTCTTTATTTTTTTTTATTTATGTCCTCGGTTTTATTTTATTTTTTTCCCCAAATATGTTTATTTTATTTTTTCAGTGTTACAAGATTTATTGTTCATGCACCACACCCAGTGCTCCATGCAATACTTGCTGTCCTCAATACCCACCACCAGGCTCGCCCAACCCCCACCCCCCTCCCCTCCAAAACCCTCAGTTTGTTGCTCAGAGTCCACAGTCTCTCATGATTCATTTCCCCCTCTGGTTTCCCCCCATTCACCTTTCCTTTCCTTCTCACAATGTGGAGCTATCTTTAAATAAATATCTTGTTTTATAGTTTCACAAGTTTGTGTATGGTGCTGTAATACTAACAAGATGATATGTCTAGAAAAATAATATACTCTCTTATTCTCAAGAATCCATAATCCTTAGTGATAAAACGATAATGGGTTCCAACTAGGTAATGTAATCCTCTTAGATACCAATGTAAACATATATCACAAGGTCACTTTAGGCATTCCCCCCCCACCTCTGCCAGTACATGGCCATCCCTCCCACCCCCAGGATATTCCTGAGCTAGAACAAGTCCTCAAACCTTACCTCAACCAGGCCTTTTTACCAACAGGTCTTAGGTCTGTGTCCATATTAACACACTTAAATAATTTATGGAGACTCATTCAATATTCTTCAAAGCTTATTCCATAGACTAGCTTTCCCATAAAGTGCTAGTGGTTTTATTGCTATTGCAATTTTCGACTTGGTTTCTAAGAGCAAATATACTTTGGAAATGAAGTTTAATGAAGTTACTAATTTTTTTCACTGAAGATATTATTAAAAACTTTACTGTGAGACAGAGCAGAATGAGATGCATTTCTTAATTTTTCCTTGACTAAAGAAATCAAACTTTCTTGGACACAGAGCTGACAATGGTTTAACCATGAATAAAGGGGAATTGTACCTATACTAGCAAATTGTCCAATCTAAAAGTATAGCTCTTTGTAAATAGTCTAATTATTTATAGTGTCTTCTTCCACAGAAAGAAGAAAAATATTATTGAGTACAATTTAAGAACTGCCTCTCATAGCAGAACAAAAAAAGAGACATTATGATCAACTGAAGTTACTTAAAATGCTTTAACCAACTTCCACATTATTGCCTACAGAGAGAAATTTTAGATCCTGAAATATTATAATTGTGTCAATATACAACCTTTTGTTTGAACTTCTGTATCTAGTTTTATTTAATACAAAAGTTTATAAAATGCTGTATCCGCTCAATAAGATAATAATTCTTAAGCAGACCCATATGTAATTTTTTTATAAAAAGCTTATTTTCTTAAAGCTCTAAATAATTATTTTTAGTGGCTCTGGATATTGAGGAATTAGCTCCTATATTTTAGTAGCCTAAGAGGAATGAAAAAAGAGGATTTTTTATGAAGTGAAATTTTCTAGATGGAAAAGCATGTATATGAAAATAGATGCAAATATAAAATAAATTAAATTCCTATTTGGAATTGCCTAATATATAAATATGTAAGCAGCTCTTAAAAATTAAACTATCATAAAGAATTCCCTCAATACGTGTATTATGGAACATGGTGAGTTAGAGCTAATATTTATTCATGATCAAATTTTCTGCATTGGACTACACACAGGGAAAACGAGTTTCTTTTTAAGACTATCAGCACATAGATAAAAATTACTCAGTGAAGTCATGGTGGATATGCATGATTAATGAGACTTGGTTTAAAATGTTTCCATATAATGATTATATTAAGTAAATAGAATGCGGATGGTGGGAGTGTTTTAGATACCAAAAAAGAAAAATGAAATAAGAAGATGATCATGAGCAAAATGACAGATTTCCATCACTCTAAGCTAGTACAGTTTTGACGAAAAATAACAAAAAATGAAGATGAGAACAATTAAACATGTCCCACTTTGCTTTGCTGCATGGGTCCTGTAAGTCTTTGGAGTTATTTTGTTCATATCTATTGGAAGGAAACTCTAATTTACAATATATATATTTAGCCAAATGCGGGATGTGACTGCAGGTGAGGGATGTGACTGCAGGTGAGAAACACTACTAATGCTATCTGCACTGTAGAAGTCTAGCGAGCAGTAACCCCAGACATTTTCAAAACTGAGCTAACTAAACACGCAATACCTATCTTTTGTAAAGTATGATTGGCAATAATAAGCATATAAAGGCACCTTCATATGGATTTCCTAGATAGGCTTTCTTCTCATATGAGCTTGTATTCATCTCTCTGGCTTTCAATAGGCTCTGATGGAGCTTTTAAACCCTTTTTAAGGGGTGCCTGGGTGGCTCAGTGGGTTAAAGCCTCTGCCTTTGCCTCAGGCATGATCTCAAGGGTCCTGGGATCAAGACCCGCATGGGGCTCTCTGATCAGCAGAGAGCCTGCTTTTCCCTCTGTCTTTCTGCTTGCCTGTCTGCCTACTTGTAATCTCTCTCTCTGTGTCAAATAAAAAAATTGAATCTTTAAAAAAAAAAGTAATGACAGAAACTTAGGTCTTGTGAAGTGAACAGAATAAAAGACATTCAATTTATTCAAAAAATTTGGCTTCAAATCCCAAATCAGCTAGTTGCTAGATGTGCCTTAGGCAAATCACTAACCTTTCTGTAGTTAACTATGCAAAAATGAAGATAATGTGCTTGCCTGACTGACTTCTTAGTGCCATTAGGATATCAATGGAGGAAATAAATACAAAGTCACTTAGTAAATTCTAAAGAAATAAAGTGCAAGTTTTTATGAGCTTTAATTAATGCTTTTGGTGAGTCAGCAAATTGTTTCCTTGTGCGGAAAGGTCTGAGATATATTTTTAAAACTGACATGGCAACTGAGATGGATCTACATATTAACCTTAGAGATGTCTCAATAAATCAAATGATAAATGTGGAATGACGGAGTCTATTCCAGTGTGACAACAATTTCCTTTAGACTATTGATTTTTTTAAAGTAATTTACTAGTCTTTAGGTACAAGGTAGAGTTGAGAATTTGGAATCATTTTCCTAATTGCATAAGCACACCAAGTTCATGAAGGTGGTACAGTCAGTATAAATAATTTTCTTTTCATTCTGTTTCATTCCAAGAGAATTCTTAAAACTTATGTTACTTTTTCTTTAAAAAATCTAAACAAAATTATGGAGGAAATGAAAATAAGATGTAAGTTACATGTAATTTGATTTAGAGTACTTTAACCATTTAACATAAATTAGCAAAGCTTTAAACTAATTTACCTTAAATATTCCTTCCCATTAGAGTGAGAGAATTCTAATAAAAAAAATGAATTTTCAGTATGTATAAACATTTTAAAGTGTTAAAGATAAACTGGTATATTTGAATATTATTTGAAGTGACATTGCAAGTCCTATCTTAGCTAAACCACAAAATCTCATACTTGAAATACTTTACAGACATTTTGCCATGACAGAAAAAAAAAACCAAAAGCCAAAAAACAAACATTAGAAAGAAATCATGGTGATCCAATAGCCAAACTATGGAAAGAACCTAGATGTCCATCAACAGATGAATGGATAAAGAAGACGTGGTATATATATACAATGGAATACTATGCAGCCATCAAGAGAAAAGAGATCTTGCCATTTGCAATGACACGGATGGAACTGGAGGGTATTATGCTAAGTGAAATAAGTCAGTCAGGGAAAGACAATTATCACATGATCTCTCTGATATGAAATATCTGAGAGGCAAGGGGATTGTCAGGGGGGCCTGGGGGAGAGAAACAAAACAGGATGGGATGGGGAAAGAGACAAACCATAAGAGACTCTTAAACTCACGAAATGAACTAAGGGTGGCTGGGAGGTTGGGGGGTTAGGGGGGTGGCTGGGTTGTGGACATTGGGGAGGGTACGTGCTATGGTAAGTGCTGTGAAATGTGTAAGCCTGATGACTCACAGACATGTACCCTGGGGCAAATAATACATTATATGTTAATTTAAAAAAAGGAAAAAAAAAGAAATAATGGTGATCTTATGGAAAGCAAATTCTGGAATACCAAATAATGAAAAAAAAAAAAGAATATAACACCAGACTTCATTTCTTTGTTATACTATGAATCTCCAGCAGTGACATTTTATGCTATCACTCATGGCAACTACTATTAATGCAATATATTTAACCACTTTATTTTTAAAGTACTTATTGCTATGTAAACACTATTCACCTGTAGATAATTAATAAATAAATTTAAAATTGTCACTTGTTTTATATGACAGGTTAAAAGAATGTTTAGGGAATTAAACTGAAATAATCAGAAGTACTTTGTTAAAATACATTTAATTTTGAAAAATTTATAAATTTAAAGGAATGTATATCATGCTTTGAGTAGATATTATGTAAAGCACGTCAGCTGTATACTTACCGGAGAGTATCAAAGGTATCATTTATTAGAACGGGAAGAAAGAGAAGAAAAGGAAGAAGAGAAATTGACTTAGTCCTTCATTGCAAAATTCTTAGAACATAAGCTGAATACTGAAGTGTTTTTTCTAAATTTTGTTTATTATTACTTAGAAATAGTAAGGCTTGTTTTCCAATGACTTAATCGATAAACAGCAGTATTTTGTAAAGCAGCAAACTTTTTTTTGCACATAATATTGTATACTTGACCCTATGAAAAAGAATAAGTAAAAAATATGGCTCTTGCACTTCGAATTTTATGTTCCAATAAGGACCAAATTAACTTCAATGCATAGGAAGACTTCGTATTAATAACCTAAAAAATTAAAGAAATACACAAACACATAAAAGATTGAGAAATTATCGATTTTAATATTTTTATATTCTGTAACAGCTAAACACCAAATTCCAAATGTGGAGCTAGAGGGTGAGGACTGATAATAGCGGAAACCTCTGGGACAGATATAAAGCCCCAGTCCATGAAGAGATGTTTTGGGGTTTGTATTGCTGGATTCAATGTCGGTCACCACCAACAGAAGGATCCCACTCCTGTGCTGCCGCTTTGTGGTTATGAGAAAATTATACTGAGGCAGGAAGTACCAAATTGGTCATCTAATGATAGCAGCTTTGTGTCCAGGGTAGCGGCTCAAAGAGGACATTAGCCCTGGGTGAATTCATACACCACCACCAGGGTCAGCCAGCAGCTGACTCTAAGCCGACACAATCAAATTGTTGATGGGCAACTTGAGGTGTGGGTGGGTCCATCGAGCTGGCAATAATTTTAGCCAATAGGGTTTAATATTTTTTTTAATGAAGAATGTGAAAATTATATCACTTCTGAGAAATGGACGCGACCTGGGATTACAAGTAATGATTTGTAGACTATAGTTCTTCCATCAGGATTTGTAGTAACACACCGAATGCTTACAGATCCAAATGGAAAAATAATATACCCAGTCGGGAGTAACACATCTAAAAATTAAGGGCACGGAATACTTAACTTTTAAGCAGAAATTTTCTGTGGCCCAAAGGACCATTTTGTTTTTCAGCAGTAATTTTTTTCTTTTTTTTACGTATCTGAAATAGAGCGACAAAATGATGACTATAATCTGTAGAAGATCAGAAATATGACACAGGTTATGATTCTGACAAATTAATTTTTTTGAAAAAAAATTAATGTTATTTTTTAGTATTTTGTTGGTGGGTTTCATAATATTTTTCTATGAAAAACCTTTGTGTGCCACATCCCTGATTAAGTCTTTTAGGGATGCTGTTTCCTACTTGCTAAATTTGGAAGATGATATAACTTGCATGAAGATTAATATTTATAATTATTTAAGTTGTCCCTGTGTGGCTTCCATTGGCCCAAAGAAAGATTTTTTAATGACTTTATTAAGAGATAGAAAATAGCTTTGCTTTCTCATGTGTTCTGAACTCGTTAGTATGCCCTACAAACTGCCTCACTTATATGACAAGGTTGTTTATTAAAAAAGAAAATTATGTGCCACAAATACAGATATCCTTCATTCAGTAAGAAAGATAACTCTGTTGATATGTACCAGGCAATGGTGAAGCAATTAAAATTGAGTGATTTCCTGAAAAAAAAAAACAAAAAACAAAAAACCTGGTTTTTTCTGATTTGCAAAAAAGAAAGCAAATTCTGATTTGCTTTCTTTTTTGCAAACAGAGCAGGGTCTTTCTTTCTTTCTTTCTTTCTTTCTTTCTTTCTTTCTTTCTTTCTTTCTTTCTATTTCTCTCTCTTTTTTTCTTTCTTTTTTTTTTTTTTGGTATTCTGTTAAAATCAACATTTAAAGTTAAGTTTATGGGGGCACCTGGGTCACTCACTCAGTTGAGCAACTGAATCTCAGTTCACCTCAGGTCACGATCTCAGGGTCGTGAAACTGAGCCCTGGGTCAGGCTCCCTGCTAGAGATCTTCTCTCTCCCTCTGCCCCTCCTCTTGCTCCGGCATTCTCTCTCTCTCTCTCTCTCTCTCCCTCTCCCTCTCTCATAAATAAATAAATAAATAAATAAATAAATAAATAAATAAATATTTTTAAAAGTAAAGTACATTTATATTATATTTACTATTGGGTCAGCATATATGAATTATTTTAAAGAATTATAATTTAATTCAGCAAGAAGAAACAGAGTAAACTCATTCTACCTTGATTCTTCCCTAGACTCTAAAACAAGCTTCATTCTTAGACTCTTTTCTAGCATGCATTACCCTTGCACAATCAGAGACTTATGAGCACCAATTTTTTTTGAAGCTTGCTCTTTCAAGCTGAGTTGTCAATGACCAATTTGATTCCAAAGATAAAGTATATGTACTTTACTATCACTGCTTTCTTTTCTTTCAAAGAATAAAAAATAAATGTGTGTTTTCTGTGGTATTTTGTCTATCTCAAACCTCAGGATGTAGCTCCAATACAAGTCAATATATTAGAACACATCAGAGCACAAAAGTGCAAAAAATGTGTTATTGACTTTAAAATATAAGGAATTTAATAAAATCACTTCTTGGTTTGTGTTAAATGTCAAATATTGCAGACTGCCTCTCTACAACCTGCAACATACAGAATCTTATTCAGATAGAAACAATGAAGCAGCTGTTTGTTCAACTTGATTATTAAAAGCATGACATTGCAGCACATTTAAAACAAAAGACAAGGCCGGTGGTGGAGAGGTCATCCCAAGATACCAGGTGTCAAAAGGACTTCATGCTATGCCTGCTGCCTGAAAGAGTCCTTATTCTGTATTGCTGGCTAACTTTTCTCAACACTCCTTTATAGGATTAAATGTATATTCTACAAAGCCTTTCTAGTTTCCTTTAGTGTCTCATTTCTTTTTTAATATTTATTAAAATTTGTAATACTACATTTGTTTTGGTAAGCATTTTTACATCTATCTTCAGTAAGCTCTATCAGGTCAGCTTACTATATACATGCTCACTAGTTCATTCAGCTCCTAGCAAGAGCCATGCACAGTACAGACAGACAATAAATATTTTTGAACAAATAATTGCAGGATTAAAGGGTTATCCTGAGCATTTGAAAAGCTTTAACTAGCCTTTCAAGAGCTGGGGCTAACTCCAGCCATGTCAAGATAGAGATACCGACTGTGGTTGGTTAAGTTGAAGAATATTATAGAAGAATTCCAAGATTAGATGAGATGTGTGTCTCCTTGCAACAAACTTGATTCAGGATGTGAATGTAACCAATGTATCTTTCTGAAAGGCTGACTTTTTTATTTGACTGAGCAGACAAAGCAGAATATGTCCTTCAAATGCATTGAAAAACCAAGCCCAAGAGAGTGATGCCATTCTCATTTAGCCTTGTATTCTGCCCTTTTTTTATCCTTGGAAACAGAAATATTTGAGATTGTAAGAGGATAAGAGTATATGAGTCTTTGCTGAATTCAAAGAGGTATCTTTAGATTTTCAAGAATAAAAGTCTTCAGCAGAACTTATTTATTATGTGTTAATATTCAAAACTAGTAAACTTCTACCAACTGTACTACCTTGACTTTAATGTAATGTAAAAGCTGTTTTGCATGACAAATTACACTGTTGTAACCAATATTATAATTAGGATAGAAAGCAGATACATTAGATTCACATTTAGAAAAAAAGCTACAGAAGATTAATTACAGTCTATTAAAATTCTAAGTTCATCATCATTTAGTTTTTTTCGCCTGATGCCAGAATGGAAAGATTCTAATACATTGGTGAGATGAATCTAGCATGCGCTAATCTACCATGCTGAACCCGTTCAAACTTAAGGACCCAAATGTGTTATAAAGCATAATTACTTGAGAGTTAAATCTTAAGCAAGACAGAAATCCAAATTAAAATTGCCAAGAATCATACGTATACAGGGAATGCAATCAAGGAGAATCTATGTAAATAAGGCCTTGTCTCTAGTCCAAAATCCCCAAATTATACTATTACTGTTGCTTACTATAGTTTAACTTGGATTCTTCCAAATTAATTTTAAGGCACTGAAAGGCATACCCATTTTCATGTGTTTAAACTTACTCATTTTATATTAGCTTTTATATCAGCTGGCAGATGTCACAATAGAGTGTCACCTAAATCTTCTAATTATGCATGTAAATGAAGGGAATACAGCAAGAACATTTTTAATAATATGAATACTTGATATCATGTTTTGATTTTTATTAGACTAATTAATATAATTGCATACAATGCCATTTGTGACATAAATTCTAAATAACAAGCTGTCAATCATTTAAAAATAATGTGATAATATGTTTTTGTTGATCTCATCCAAAACCACAATTAGATTTCAGAGCTCCATTTGCCTTTTTTTTTAAGGTTTATTTTATTTATTTTAAAAAGAAAGGGACTCCTGGGTGGCTCAGTTGGTTAAGCAGCTGCCTTCGGCTCGGGTCATGATCCCAGGGTCATGGGATCAAGTCCCACGTCGGGCTCCTTGCTCAGCGGGGAGCCTGCTTCTCCCTCTGCCTCTGCCTGCCTCTTTGCCTGCTTGTGCTCTCTCTCTCTCTCTGACAAATAAATAAAATCTTTAAAAAGAAAGAGGGAGAGAGCATGGGGGGTTGGGAGGAGGCCAGGGGCAGAGAGAGAGGGAGGGAGAGAATCTCAAGCAGTTTGCCCACTGAGTGCAGAGCCTGACACAGCTGCATGCAGAGCTCAATCCAGCAATCCGATATCATGACCTGAGCTGAAATTAAGAGTCGGACACTTAAACAACTGAGCCACATAGGTGACTCTGCCTTTTTTTTTTTAAACAATACATCAAACTAATCATGAAAATCTTCCATATGAAATATAATGTGATTAAAACAAGATGGGTCAAAACTGATAGTGATAAACAATACCTTAACATAAAGAAATAAAATGTTCCACTAAATGTCTCAGGTTTAGCTTCTGAAAATTCTGATTTGCTTTCTTTTTTGCAAACAGAGCAGGGTCAAATTAAACCTGGTCTGTCCTTCTTAGCTAAATGCAGTAAATTAAAAACACAAAACCCCCAAAAAACTATGACATAAGCACTTCATGACTTTTCTTTAATACTCACAGTCTAATTTATCTTGGAGTAATTATAGCTCAATGATTAGCTAATTAGGAAGAGTCATTATCATTTTCATAGGTTATTTGTAGACTATTATGTCTGATGATTTAATATACATTGCTTTATGAGCACTCTCTTGCAAGTAACACACAAACATAGCCATAGGAAGATGAAAGCAAATATTATTTCAAGACCATGAAAATCACTTTATTTTTTGACCTTAGTTATGAGTCCAAGAAAAGTCATATATGTTAGAGTCAAAAGAATAAAAAGCAGCTGTAATCTTCAAAACTATATCATCTGTATTAATGTATAATTTTCTGGTTTCCTATATAGTTCTAACTGAATGTGCTTTTTGTTTTTCTGATTATTAGAAAATAACAACTTGTGCTTCTATGCTAAATCAATCAAGGAAGTAGTTACAAGACAAAGAAAAAATTCTGAGTGTTAGAAAAAAATAGTTTGAGATCTGGTTTCACTATGTAGCAAATAGGCAACTTTTTGGTAAAATGCTTAACAACTGCACTCAATAACCTCATCTTAAAATGGGTCAAATAGTTTTTACTCTGTCTCAGCCTGGGTGATTTTAATGGTCAAAGAGAAAACATGGATCCACTATACAGTCTGTAAATGTGCTCTATGCACATTATATCATTTGGCCCATGATCTAAAATTCAAACTAGTATTGTTATATATCAAAGAGTCAATACACCGTTCATCTATTAATATGCTTGCTGTTATCTTAGATCACTGAAGAGTCTACATCCAGTAGCTGGAAGAAAGCTCAAGATATAACTAGAAACAAGCATGTACAAAACCATCTTCACTAACCAGAATATATTAGAAATGAATTATCTATTCACACTTAATGACAGTAAAGCTTGGAGGGGTACAGGTTTGATTTTTTTTTCCTCTAGAAATATTCTCTGATGACTGTGAAGCTTTGGGCCTAGGAGGGGTAAAAAGAGACTGAAGAAATACTTTAATAGTAGTGACTAATTTTAGAAATAGAGAAATAAGACTGTACTATAAGAATTTGGGCTGCTAAGGGGAAGTAAATCAACATAAAAAAATGAACTCGGTGCAACTATGTTTTCATTTGTGAGTATTAATTTTTGTTTTTATAGTCTTCTCCTCTGAAAAGAAGAATGCCCTTGGAGCACTGTAATTTGTGTGAGTTAATTGGATATTTTCAATATAGTATTCAGAGGACAGCGTCTTGAAAATAAATTTTTATTCAGAATAGGCATCTTCCAAGTGGAAAATTAAAAGTATGTAATTGAGATATAAAACCGTCATGAATAAATATACCAAAATACAGAAAAAAATGTTAATCATTTTTCCGAATCTGTTTTAAAGATGAATGTACGTGACTTTGATCTGGGCTAGTAAAATATCTACATGTTTCATTCAAATGTCTATTTTTTTTTTAATTTATAAAGCATCATTTTCAGGTGATCCAAAATGCACTGAATAAGTTTTAAGGTAATTCCGTTAAAGTGTAAAATAATTGACTTCTGTGTTAGATATGTTTAGGTAAGAATTTAACCTTAATGGCATGAGTCAACTAAAATTAAAGGGAAAAATTGGCAGTAAACCCAGATTCTTTAAGGCTACCAGTCTTAGAAAAAAGGAAAAAAAATTTTTTCTAGCTTGACCTAAAGTCATTCTTGTTTAGTTTATGAGCTGAAAGGGTAAGAAGCAGAAAGGGAAAGGTCCTGCATTTTTATTATATATATATATATAATATATATATATATGTTTATTTATTAGATATACATTTACTTGTTTATGATATATTTTAAAGAGAGTGAGCACAAGTGGAAGAGGCAGAGAGAGTGGAGAGAAAGAATCTCAAGCAGACTCTGCATTGAGTGCAGATCACGCCTGAGCTGAAACCAAGAGACCGGTGCTTAACTGACTGTGCCCCTCAGGGGCTCCTAAATGAATAAATCTTTAAAAAAAATAAAAGGAGTTTGCAAAGACCTATGGATTCATTTTCAAAGGAGAACATTTTTAAAAGATGAAATAGAAGGTACTGAGAAAGGAAAATAAAAAAAAATTTAAATTAAATTAAATTAATAAAAGGAAAATGAAGGACTCCACAAAAACCTGCTTTTTGCTCCTTTTCCTGCTTCTATTCTTGCTAGGACTTGCATCTCTACTTTACACACACCTCAGAATGCACATAGTCTATGTCCTAGTTGTCAGAGACAAGAAGTTAATGATTTCTTTAGAACAGATAACATCTAAGGAAGGACCAGGTGAGAATGACCAGACGAAGCTATCATGTGTGTATTTAGACCAGCAGCTCTAGACATCTAGGCGTCAGGACCTTCTGGCTCCAAGAAATAATACCCAGCCCCTCCTCTTTGTTCAAGGTGGTTCCTGGATGCTTGAAAGGACATGTACACCTGAGCACAATCCTCAATAAAAACTCCCAGGCCCTGAACAAAGACAAGACTCAAGCTCCTTTCCTTTTTGAGTCTCCCAGATGGCCCATCTGTTTCTGCTCTTTCAATGTCTTTAATCAACTCTGCTCTGACTTTCCACTGGCTCCCATTTGATTTCCATCCTGTGAGAAGCCAAGGAGCCTCTTGGCTGGATCCTCATGACCCTCTCTGGGTCCTTAGATCTGGCCTGGCAGCATCAGTAAGTTCATGTGAAAACTACTTTTTTTTTTACATTGCAATACTTGGGTACACTTTATTTTGATACGGGTTAACATTTTTCTATATTTCATTTCATTCTTTTTTTTTTTTTTGAGAAACTGAAAACAAATGGAAATTGAGGGTAATTTTGAAGGTTATTTCCAACCACTATCTGAGTCTTGCAGTATCTCATTATACAGCCCTTTCTTCCCATTAATATTATTATTTTTTTGCAAATAAGTCATTTGACCCAAATCCAGCATAAATAGCTTTTTTACCAATTCCTAACTTAAGACAACTAAAATTTACAATCATGTGACAGTATAAATTTTAAAATTACAGTTCATACACCTTGACAGTCAAGATAGTCTAAAGTAAAAAAAGTAAATTGTCCTTTAGCTGAATTACCTTTTTTTTTAATAGTAGGCTTGCTAGTTAATCCACACACACACACACACACAAAATACAAGTTCCAGGTGTTCTTCGAATACCTTTTGTAGGTGTCATATGCTAGTAAACAACATATGCAGGTTCCTAAGATTTTTTTTCTCCAGTCTATTCATGACATTCAACAGAGCTCTTTATATGAAAATGTTTAAAAGAAAACACAAACTTTGAGGGGATTTATTGACTTTTGAATAGGTGTGTTATTTCCCTTTGTTTCAGATATGAGGGCACAAACTTCTGAATTTAAGCTCTGTAAGGCATAGTACAAACCTACTTTTATCTGGAGCTATAGCTGCAGACACGGGAAGGGCACAGTGACAGATCACAGCACAGTGCTGACGCCTAAACCACAGCAGCATAACCTCTGAGTATTGTTCCAAATGAACCGGAGTGTGTAAAAGCTGGCATAGGCTTCTCATGTATCGGAGATAGGTGGTTTTCTCAGAATTGATAAAATAAATGTCCAAATATTGACAAAATAATTGAATGGACCTATTCAAGGCCTGAAGGAACTGATGTCCTGTATGCTTGAATACAGATGTAAATTAGACATGCCAAATTTTCGCTTCTAATATCACTGTTCCTCAGATCATTTGAAAGTTAGTTTTCTAGCGATTACATGAACAAAAGCATCTATAACTAACGGGCAATTAAGAATAAACTGTTATTCTGCTCTGGCCAAAGGGGGAATAGCAGCAGATTTTAACCTTTCACCTAAAACAATGAAGAGACAAAAAAAATTATGAGGAATAATGACTTTCAAGATGCTAGATGTTATACAACAAACCACGATAAGCCCTCAGAAAAAGGGAAAACATGGTAAGCCCTCAGATTGCCTCAAGCTACTGCCTTAGAGAGTTTTTAGGACACAGAGCAAGGAGAAAGAAACCAGGCAGAATCCAGCAATTTCCAAAGATGAAATGGGAATCCGGGGAGGCCAAAGAAACCAGAATGCACAGGGCAAAGACTGAACAAGACAGAACTGAAACGAGAAGACCTGCAGAGAACTGGATAGAATTTCTGTTGAGGGTTCAGCTGAGTAAGGTCAGTACACATACATGTGGAAACTACAGGTAAAGAGTCACCTGAAGGATCAGAGGGGAAGACCTTGGAGTTCACACAGGGTTGCTAATGGTTCCCATTCCCACAAGCTAGGTAGCAAATCTCATAATTTACAGGGCATCAGGTAGAACACACAGGATGTTTTGCCTCGGTAATGGGAAAAAATAACCTCAAACAAAAGTCTGTCCTTGTATAACCAAGCAAGTTAGAGACTAGAAACCTAAAAGATCAGGTGTTTCCAAGTATCTTTATCATGTCCCAGAAAAGGTCATGAATATTTTTAGTACAAAAAAGTAAAATTCACAACGACCTATCTCCAATAATAAATTGCCAGGCACGCAAAAAACCTAGAAAACACAAGTCATAATGAGTAGAAAAATCAATAAATCTAAACTGATCCAGAATTGTCACATTTGGTATAATTAATAAATGGGGACATTAAAATAGCTATTATAACTGATTTCCATATTTTCAAAAAGCGTATCAGTTTTTCAAAAGAAAAACTGAATGTATAAGTAGAGCTAGGAAAGGTATTAAAAATCCTCTAATTGAAATGCTAGAGGTGAGAAGTATAATATATGGAATAAAACATAAATTAAATGTGATCAATGGCAGAATAGACATTACAGAAGAAAAGATAATGTATTTGAAATTATAGCACTAGAATTAAATTAAATGCAAGAAAATTTCCCTAGGAAAAACCACATACAAGAGGTTTTTTCCCTAGGAAAAAACCACATACAAGAGTATATATATATATACTTAGAGTAATGTAATATACATATAGCAGAGGGAGAGGGTCACAAAACAAAGTTTAAAGAAATAATGGTTCCAAAATGTCCAAAGATGATGAAAACCTATAGACCCAATTAGTCAAATAAACCCCAAGCAGAAGAAGGAAAAATATATATATATATATATATATAAACTCTGCAGCAAAGCATAGCAATCCAGTTGCCTCAAACCAGTCATAAAGAGAAAAATCTTGAAAACAGCTGGGGGAAGAGGAGAAAGATGCATCACATATAGAGGAATAAAGATAAGCATATCAGCAGATTTTTTTTTGTTAGAACAATGCAATCCAGAAGGCAAACAGTAAGATCTTTAAAGTACTCAAAGGAAAACAAACAACTATCAATTCTATATCTAATGAAATATCTTTATAACATGAGGGCAAAAGAAATAATTTTTTCAGCATGGAAACACTGACAGACTTCACCATCAACAGACCTGTACTAAAATGTACATATAGATTAAAATCATTATTTTAGATAGAAGGAAAATGATATAAGAAAAAAATCTGGATCTGCATGAAACACAAGGAATACTAGAAAGAGTAATGATAACAATAAACAAAAAATTGATATTAATTGAATTGTTTAAAAGTTAATTGACTATCTAAAGAAAATAATAGAAAATGAACTATGGAACTTATTACTTATGTGGAAGTAAAATAAAATGTGTGGCAAAAATAGCACAACAGCCAGGAGGGAGGAAACGGAAATATATCGCTGTATACTCGACTATATAAGAAATCATGTAATATCACTTGAAGGCAGCTTGTGATACATGGAAGTTGCATCCTTACAAACACTAAAGCAACTACTAAATCAACAAAACAAAGCATTTTAACTAACATATCAACAAAGGAGGCAACATGGAAGCATTAAAAACATAATTTTAAAAAAAGGAAGAAAATGAGGAAATCAGAGAAAAGAACAGATGGGATAAATAAAAAAAAACAGGATTGTAGATATAGATGTAACTCTATCAGTAACCACTTTACATGTGCATTATCTAAACACAAGTGAAATGAAAAAATTATGGGATTAGAGTTACAGAAAGCAAGACTCAACTACATGTTACCTACAGAAGAAACCATACTCTCAATGTAAAGATTTCAGTAAGTTAAAGTAAGAGGATAGAAAATGAGATGATATGTTAACACTAATCACACACACAAAAAAGCCTTTAGTGGCTAAACTAACATCAGAAAAAAATGAGGTTTCAGAAGAAAGGCTATTAAAGATTAGGAAAGTCATTTTCATAATCATGAAAAATGAACATAATAATCCTAAATGTTTATGTGCCTAATAACAGAGCTTCAAAACACATGAAGCAAAAACTGATAGAACTGAAGACCCACAATTATAGTCAGATATTTCAGTACCCTTCTCTCAATAATTAATAGAACAAGTAGAAAATCATTGAGACTATAAAAGAATTGATCTGTACTATCAACCAGCTTTATTTAATAGACATTTGCAGAGTATATCCCCTAAGACTGGCAGAATATATATTCTTTTAAAGTGCAATAAAATATTTGCCAAGACAGACCATATCCTGGGCCATAAAACAAACCTCTATAAGTTGAAAACGATTCAAGTTGTGTAAAGTATGTTTTCTGACAACAATGGAATTATATTACAAACAATAAGAAAAAGAGATCTGGAAAATTCCTAAATATTTGGGAAAAAAAAATTCTATATAACCCATGAGTCTAAAAATTACTGAAAAAGAAATATAAAAATATGAGCTGAATGAAAATGAAAATACAACATATCAAAAATTGAAATATGCAGCTAAATTATTATATAGAGAGAAAATTATAGCACCAAATACGCATATTAAAAAAGATCAGTAACCTTGATGTAACTTTAGAAACCAGAAAAAGAAGAGCAAATGAAATCTAAAGTAATCAGAATGACATAAATAATAAAAATAATATCAAAAATCAATGCAAAAAACATAACAGTAGAGAAAATCAGTGAGACCAAAATCTGGTTCTTTCAGAAGATCAATACAATTAACAAAACTCTAGCCATACTAATTTAGAAGTAACACATGGTGATATAAATAAATAACCAATATCAAGAATGAGAGGTTATCATTATAGATGTATGAATAATAAAGAAATGGTATGAACAACTTTATGACAATAAATTTGACAATTTAGATAAAAAAGACAAATTTCTTGAAAAATACAAGCTATCAAAGCTTACGCAGGTAGAGTAAGTTGGTGTTTTCTTTTTAAACATAAAAATTCCACAGTTTATCTGACAGGTCCCCACTGAGACTATGATGGATCATGACAAAAACAATTTAAATCCTTAATCATCTCAGAACGTAGTAAGAAACATAAATATTGTTCAAATCACAAAATGACCAAACTTCTCCCTATTGCACTAAACTGTGTCACTGCTGCTTCTTTACATGAATTATAAATATAGATTATCCTAGATTAGAAATAAATTTTTAAGGTATCTAATCAGAGACTTGTCTCTACTTATTAGGAATTAAAACAATTACCTTAGTGCCTACAAAAATTAAGTGTTAGGAGAGAATTTTATGCAAACATAAAATCTCTATATTTTTCCTTCTAATTTTATGAGAATTTTGAGATATTACATGTGTTACTTAGAGTAGGCTAAAATATTTGCAGGTTCAAACACAATAGACCCCTATTTATTGCTTACATACAATTATACAGGACCATTCAGTATACTACTAGCTCTGCCAGCATCAAATGGTATCTCTGAGGGTCTTGCTAGGTGTTGTTTCCATTATATTAGCTGAACAAGAAAAAGCATGGAGGACCACATATTGGAAATATTTATGCTCCAAGCCATAGAGTCCTTCACATCACTTCCACTCACATTCTGCTGGCTAGAATGCTGTTTTACATCCATCCTTCCTTAACTATAATCAAGACTGGAAAATGAAGTATAGTTATTAATCAGAAATAAAAGGAAATGAGTTTTGCTTATCAACTCAGCAACACTAGACATGCTACTGATTTTTTTTAATTTCCACTTACAGATACAAAAAATCAGATTCAAAGGGATACATGCATCCTGATGTCTACAACAGCATTATCAACAACAGCCAAAATGGAAAGAGCCCAAATGTCCACTGACTGATGAATGGATAAAGAAGTTGTGGTATATATAAACAATGGAATATTACTCAGCCATCAAAAGAAATGAAATCTTGTCATTCATAATGATATAAATGGAGCTACAGTGTATTATGCTAAACAAAGTAAGTCAGTAAGAGAAAGACTAATACCATACTATTTTACTCATATGTGGAATTTAAGAAACAAAACATATGGGAGGGAAGAAAATAAGAGAGGGAAACAAACCATAAGAGGCTCTTAAAATAGAGAACAAACTGAGGGTTGATGGAGGGAGGAGGGTGGGGAGATGGACTGGATGAATGATAGGTATTAAGGAGTGTACTTGTTATGATGAGCACCAGGTGTTGCATGTAACTGATGAATCACTGAATAATAGTCCTGAAACCAATACTGCATTGTGTTGACTAACTAGAATTTAAATTTAAAAATCAAATTAATTAATCATTCACTTTATTCAGAAAAGTACATAAAACATATGTAAAGTTTAAATATGATTTTAAAGAGAATATTCATGTAATCACTAACCAAGTTAAAAAAAAATGTGTCAGATATACCTTCTGTTTACTTCTAGATTACAGCATTCTCCCTTCGCACATACTTAGCCACTATCTTGTCTCCAATGATGATATTTTTTTTACTAATTGTTTTTTAAAATAATGTAGGTTAATGCCTATGAATGTGTCCCAAACAATATAGCTTTGCCCAGTTTTAAACTTTACAGAAATATCACCATTTCTAACCCATTTATAAACATCATAACATGAATATGGTTTTAAGCTTGTTTTTCTCTACATTATTTTTATGAGATTCAGGCATTTTTTGGTGAATAGTTGTCGTTTGTTCATTTTCATTGCTGGATTCTATGTCATATTAAGAATATAGTGCACTTTCTTTCATTCTATTGGTCAGCTAGTGATTGTTTCTGGTTTGGAACAATTATAAACAAAATGGCTATGAAGTTCTTGTGCCTGCCTTCTGGTACAGGGTGAAAAAGTTACCCTATCCAAGAAAGGAATTGCTGAACCATGTGGTATTTATTCAACTTTATTAAATAATGCCAAATTAGTTTTCCAAAATTGTCATAACACACTAACTCCCATCATAGTATGAGAATTCTCATTTTGCCATATCCTTGACAACCATATTGTTAGGTTTTCCTTCTAACTTTTGTGGATCTAGGGAGTATTTAACTGCAGCTTATGTGGTTTCACTGTGGACTTTCCTCATTATCAATGTGTGTTTTCCTGACAATCAATGAAGATGAGTATCATTTGTATATATTTATAGGTCATTTGGAGTTCCTTTTTATTCACGTGTTTGTAGAAATATTCCATCATTTTTCTGATGGATTTCTTTTTTCTCATTAATGTATGAGAATCATTGTATATGGTGGGATTTCTGTCAGTGATATATGTTATAAGAATTTTTCCAGTCAGTGATTTATTTCTTCCTTACCTTTTAATTTTCTTTACAACCTCTTTTGATGAACAGAAATTTTTATTTCTTTATGTAGTCAAACTCATTATTGCTTTGTGGTTAGTGCTTTTCTGAGCTCTATCCCATTCTATTTGAGGCTACCTTAATTATATCAGATTTATAATAATTTTGGCAAGCTAGTAAGGCAAATCCAACCAAGCTCTTATCTTCTAGGGTTTACTGGATTTGTTTTAATTCTTAATTGCTAATGCTCCTACTCTCAAGCACTTTTTGCATCTTCAGAGGAACGTATCAAAATTTTTCTTGCACCATGCTCTGTCATGATTATCCAACTGATTGCCTATGATATGTATCTCTTATGTTCCCCCCCCGCCCGCTTCTAGCACCAACATTTGCTCTGGAAGATCTAAAATTATGGATAGGGTCAATTCCAGATGATCCATGCCCAAACACCCAAGCGCTTCTCCACTATTCAGTTTGGCCCATGAGAAAACATAGCATTCTTTCTACCAAATTCTAGAAGCTCAGTCCTTCCCTCCTGTTCTCCTAGCAGGTGCAGTTCCAACCCTTTAGACTTTTCTAAAGTCTAACTTCCACTCGGAATTGCAGAGAATAGATTTTATATATTTCGAGCCATTTTCTTCAAACCCCTCTTGCCATATTTGCTTTGAGATAAAGGCCAAGTTGGGGGTGGGGACAATGGATACACACCCCTAAACTCATAGCATTCCAACCAAACTCTCTAAAGAAATTCTCACCACCAATCTTTCTTCCAAATTTCTCCCTTCACATAACCTGGAAGTGTGTGCAGGGCTACAGGTCTCAAAAGCAGTTTACGGTCACCCAGATATTGACAGATTATCTGAGACCTACCTTTGGCATAAAAAAATATTTAACACCCACTTCTCTTTGGACTATCTATCCAAAATCTCAAGGCATAAATAGTTATATTTAGCAATATGCTTTTTCTGTATCATTTGAAATGTTAAATTAAAACCCTTAATGTATTACTTGAGATATAGTCAATTGAAATTAATTAAGCCTATAATAGGTCATAAGAAATAATGTTCAAAATAAAAGTGTTTAATATAAACATGAAAATATCATAGCTACTAATGTGAACCAACCAAAACAACCACAAACAAAATGTGTGATTTGATTTTAATTACAGAAAAAAAAAATGACACACTTTCGCTAAATACATAGCCAGCTGCTGAGTAATAAGTAATTTGAAACACTTCTCAGTCAAAGTAGTTTTTGCACAAATGACCTTAAATGTCAGGTCTTTCTTTTTTTTTTTTTTTAGTTTTATTTATTTATTTGAGAGAGAGAGAGTGTTCATGCATGTGAGTGGGGAGAAAGGTAGAGGGTGAGGGAGAGAATCCTCAAGCAGACTCTCCACTGAGCTTAGAGCCCAAGGGTCTTAGGACCCTGAGATCATGACCTGAGTAAAATCAAGAGTCAGATACTCAAACAACTGAGCCACTCAGGTGCTCCTAAAATGTGAAAGCTTTTTGGTAGCATAGCTGTATTATCCTGTGAAATTAAAATAATTTGAAACCTCTATTTTTTTTGTTAGTTATTACTTCTTTACATGAACTACACACACTATCTGGTTTTCCAAAAATAGTATATCCCTTCCACATCATAATTCTGGATTTTCCTCTGCCCAAAAGTCTCTTTTACCACATATTTACCTTAAATCAAGCATAAATGTTATGGCTTTTATTACTGTTCTCCTGATTCACTAAATAAGGGTCATTTACTCTATTGTTGATGTCATAGCCCTAAATTCATTATCTATTATAGCACATAATGGATTATATTTTTAATTATAACAATTTGATTGTTCGCTCTATTAGACATGGATTATATTCTCTCCAGAGCAAAGCTCCTGGAATATAATTAATTTCTCAATAAATATTTAATTAATAAATGAAAGTATCATATCTCCTCTATTAGAGGACCAGAGATAGGGTGACCAATATCAGGTTTTCAGTCCTAGGACAGAAAGCACAAGAACTTACAGCAGCTCAAAGTATGTAAAAGTGGAGAATATTGAGAAGTCTCTTTTAATTTGTGTCTTTCAGGCCACAAGGAAAAAAGGTTATTTCTTGTGATATGGTTTCTTAGCAAAGATGAAAATATAAGAAACAAAGAAAGTGTATTGAGTCAAACAGTTTTCACAAGGAATCAAAGCAATACCTATCGCTTATTTTGGGTTCAACAGCAATTGTAGGGGCTCAGCAGTAATTTCACTAACTCAGCTGTGGCTCTGGTGACCCAAGCCATTTGTCAAGGGGACGCCTAGCGCTTACTACTCTAGTGACTCCATGACCCAGCTGCTCTAACCTCTGATTTTTTTCTAAATCTGTTTCTCCATGTACCTCCTCTGCTTTAATTCTTGGTTTTTCCCTAATCTGTTTTTGCGTTGCTTGTGGGGTTTATTTTTGCACTTAAACTCTAGCTTTCTTAAGACAGTAATTTATAGGGGTCCCTGGGTGGCTCAGTCGTTAAGCGTCTGCCTTCGGCTCAGGTCATGATCCCAGAGTCCTGGAATCGAGCCCCGCATCGGGCTCCTTGCTCTGCAGGAAGCCTGCTTCTCCCGCTACCATTCCCTCTGCTTGTGTTCCCTCTCTCGCTGTGTTTCTCTCCGTCAAATAAATAAAATCTTTAAAAAAAAAAAAGACAATAATTTATAGATTTTTTTCTAATAGTTTGAATGCTTCTGCCAGGTTGCTAATAGCTACTGGACTTCTTGTGCCAAGCCTGTAGATGGTTCCTGTTACCACATTATCATTGCTAATTCAACCAGGGTTTCTTTTAAAGATTTTATTTATTTATTTGAGAGAGCGAGAACAAGCCAGGGGAGGGGCAGAGAGGGTGAGGGAGAAGCAGGCAGGGAGCCCTACAACGCTGGGTTCCATCCCAGGACCCTGGGATCACGACCTGAGCAGAAAGCAAATGCTTAACTGACTGAGCCACCCAGGTGCCCCTAATTCAATCAGTTTTGATCAATAAAGCAAGATCAAGAGACACTAGGTAAGCAGAATAAAGAAATATAATGCCTTTGTCTGTATATTTTAGAATCATTAAGCATACCATCTGAGTGTCATGTTATATATCCTGTAGCATACTTGGGCACTAGAAAACATCAAGAATAAAAAGCCAAACAAATTCCATGATCAAGTTCAAAGAGAGTGAATGCAGTTGGATATGACCAGGCAGATCAGAAATGAATCGGAAAGCACGGATCTGAGTAGCAATAAAATGAAGGATCATTGAAAATTTAATGGGAAGTAGAAAGAGCTCAGTGTATACTTTTATTGACCTTCAGGAACAAACAGTTTGAGTGAGTTAGGCACAGGGTTTGAGGGGAACTATTTAAAGTATAGTTTCTGGGGCACCTGGGTGGCTCAATGGGTTAAAGCCTCTGCCTTCAGCTCAGGTCATGATCTCAGGGTCCTGGGATGGAGCCCCGCTTCGGGCTCTCTGCTCAGCGGGGAGCCTGCTTCCCCCTCTCTCTCTGCCTACTTGAGATCTCTCTCTCTGTCAAATAAATAAATAAAATCTTAAAAAAAAAGAAAAACAAAACAGAAAAATCATTTACTTTGCCTACAAATCTGCTTGTCTCTTTTCCATGCCTCAAAGGTGCCTCAGAGGACAGCTGAGCACTGATTCCTTAGGAAGACCTGATCGCATTCATTTCTGGTGGTTTATGTTAGCTGTTCCCTGAGACACCTACGCATGGCCTCTCATTTGTTGCTTTTCTTCATGGCCTGGGACACAGGGATCCCAAAGGGGACTGTGACAATTTCTATGATGCAGCCTTTTTTCTCCATATTCTATTTGTTAGAAGTAAGTCACTGAGGCCAGCCCATATTCTAAAGGAAGTCTAATTAGACTCTACCTTTTGAAGGCAGGAATGCCCAATAATTTGTAAAAAACTTATAAAGTTTGTAAAATATATTTAAAAACAGTTATGTTAACAATTTGATCGAATTAAATTCAATTCTTCCCACTTGCTTTCAATTTTAGGTTTGCTCTCTTTTTTTCTTTTAGTTATATTTTAGCTCTATAAAATAAATTGTACAAAAGTTGAAACTTCATAAAAATGTTTACTCAGAAAAGTCTTGCCCCCATGACTGTATCTCACATTATATTTTCCCCACTTTTCTGTAGGTTACTTTGTTGTTTCCATTTTTGGTTTTCATTACAGTTCTTACTTTTGCATAAATAGGAAAATACTTATGTATAAAATTCCTATTACTCTTCCTTTCTCATGCACCAAGATGTATACTCTACACCAAATGCCCTACCGAAGGATAATTGATTTCAAGACGAGATCAAAGAAAGTACAAAAGAAACTTGGACACTCTGTTATGCCAAACCAGGGAATCACTTAGGAACTGCTGAGTGGGGGGTCAAAAGAAAGAAGCCCGGGGGCGCCTGGGTGGCTCAGTCGTTAAGTGTCTGCCTTCAGCCCAGGTCATGATCCCAGGGTCCTGGGATCAAGCCCCGCATCGGGCTCTCTGCTCAGCAGGGAGCCTGCTTCTCCCGCTACCATTCCCTCTACTTGTGTTCCCTCTCTCACTGTGTTTCTCTCTGTCAAATAAATAAAAAATCTTAAAAAAAGAAAGAAAGAAAGAAAGAAGTCCCAGCTGGGAGGGATTTTTAACAGCTACCTTTGAGACAATTTGAGCATCAGAACAAAAATAATAACAGCAATTAATTATAAAATATTACATAAACCAGAAAATTTGTATCCATAGCAATGTTGATAAAAAGAAAAAAGTAGAAGTCATTTGTCACCATTATAAGAGACTATCATATAATTCCTTTTCCAAAAATTGGCATAGGAAAATAATTAAGAATTTAGTTGCCTTTTGAGGAAGAAAGCATTAGCAGATACGTTATGTAAAGGATGGGCAATGGGATATTCAGACAGGATTCAAGTGATTAAAATTTCCCTGAATTAACAATGAGGCACCCTGACTTATGTGCCTACTGATGAAGTCATAGCATCAACTATAGGTACTCTGTAAAAAGTATTTATCCTGAATCTAATCAAAGCCTTATAGTGCAATTTCTTTAGAGAAAATATAGTAGAAAGAGAAATGTCAAAGGCTATCATAGGGAAACACTAAGACATCCAGCATTCAGGACATTCTAGTCTTATTTTTTTCAAAGCAGTAGGTGTCCTAACTAAAGGAAAGTTTGGAGAAATACAACTGGATGCAATGAATAAAACCCAATTGAGTACTGGTTCAAAACAAAACTATCAAATGACATTATTGAGACAATTGAAGACAATTGAATATGCACGATAGTAGTAAATTGTTACTTTCTGTATATGTGATAATGAAAGTGTGGTTATATAAAATAATATTCTTGTTTTAGAAATATGTGTGCTAAAATAATAAGGGTTGCAAAGTTTTGATGTCTGCACTAATTTCTACCAGATCAGCAAGGATAGATGTATGAGAGAGAGTATGTTAATAAATGTCAAATACAGAGGTGATATACAGAGGTGTATTATTCTATTCATTTGTTTTCCTGTATGTTTGCATAATAAAGGAGAGAAAAAAAGGACAAAGTTAGGGAAAAAAAGACTAAACTGAATGCTCCTCATGGCAAGATTTTATGAAGTTGTTTTTTTATTCCTGTTATTTAAGACACGGTATTAGTTTATAAATACATGGGAAGAAACAAAAATTTTACAGCTATTGTTCCAATTTTCTCATGTTCTGTATGAATTTGTATCATTCTATTATTCATTATAAATGTTAAACATTTGCTGTCTGTTCAGGGTATTGCCAGCAGTAATGTGTTAATGTCGCCATAATTTTCTGAACTCCTTAGATTAGAAGTGCTATGCAATTGAAAAGTATTATTGTAATGATGATCATCATTATTAACCTTGTATGGCACTTTATATTTGAAAGTGCTTAGTAACCATTTTTATTCGTCATTATTAACATCTTTCCAGAGTGCACTCCAGATTGATTAAGCACATTCCTGACCTGACTATTCAATTTATGTTCAAGATGTGCCTCTATGTTCAGTTACAATTTATTGTTTTAAAGCTTCCATTTATTTTTTAAACCCAGAGATTTCCAAAAGTTATCATTGAGATCAAAGTACTTTTAAGTAATTCCACTTTGTGCTCTAACACATTTTTGAAGATAGAGTTATTTTTACTTGAAGCAATGGTCGTTTAGAGGTTATACAATTCTATTTGTAAAGAAAACTGCCAAATTGTGGTCACATTTTATTCATCTCACTCAAATCCTTTGCCTTTTTTTGCTACTTCTGAGGTGGTAGATTTAGTTTATTCATTTGTTGTTAAGTTTTTGATTACTGTTTTTACAAAAAGTCAATGAATACAAAAGTATGTCTTTGGTGTAAGGAAACTGAACGCAGTTCCTGTACCCACCATCTCTCTTTTTTTTTTTTTATTTATTTGTCAGAGAGAGAGAGAACACAAGCAGGCAGAGACAGAGGGTGAAGCAGGCTCCCCACTGAGCAAGGAGTCCGATATGGGTTTCGATCCCAGGACCCTGGGATCACGACCTGAGCCAAAGGCAGCTGCTTAACCAACTGAGCCACCCAGGCGTCCCAACCATCTCTTGGCCACAGACAAGTCTGTTAATAAACCTTGAGGGGTCTGTGTTCTTATCTACAAAATATAGAAAACTGCTACTTCGGGACACCTGGGTGGCTCAGATGGTTAAGCATCTGCCTTCAGCTCAGGTCATGCATGATCCAGGATCCTGGGATCAAGCCCCACATCGGGCTCCCTGCTTGGCGGGGAGTTTGCTTTCCCCTCTGCCTCTGTCTCTCTCCCCTGCTCGTGTGCTCTCTCTCTGTCTCTCAAATGAATAAATAAAATCTTAAAAAAAAAAAAAAAAGGAAAGAAAGAAAAAGAAAACCGCTACTTCATAATTTGTCATGATGAGCTAATGAAGAATCTATAATAAATTATTGTTACAGTATTAGATACATGGTAAGCACTTAGTATAGCTGATAAATGGTAAGCATAATTTACCATGTTTCTAGGTTTTTTATCCAAATTTGTGGTAGGATGATTTTTCTAAAGGGCAAATTGGAGAATATTGCTTTTATTAGTTAAAATTAAGTCCTATTTGCTTTTTAGGACAGCACAGAAGTTCTCTATGCTCTTATGTGAACATCATATTCTACCATTTTTGGTTGTACTCCTTTTTTTAAAGGATTTTGAATCCATTTTCAAAGGATTCTCAGCTATATGGAACCCAAAACCGGCAACGCTCTTGAGCAGTCATCCTAAGAACGGTCCATTTTCCTAAGCACTAGATACCTTGTAAAAGCTTTGCACATGTTAAATATACAAAACTTCTATAATGTCCTTGACAAAACCTTATTTATGCAGCAAAATTTAACTCAAATGTCACCTTTCAGCAAAACCTTTTCCTGATAATTTCACTCTCCATTGTGCTCTTATGGTAACCTGACCCTATTCATCCCTTGCATTTCTATAAATCTCTCTCTTCTTTCTCTCCTTCTTCCCTTGACTATGAGCTCCTCAATGATGAGGTTACATTATGTCGAACTTCATTCGCCAAATGCAACTACTGTTGCAGTAGTTGTCAATATCTAATTTCCCCAGTATTTATGTGAAGGGCATAATTTAAATGGAATCACCAGTCTCCAATTTTTTCACAATATCTGCTTCATCAGCATGAGACGATGCTATTTTCTCTTCCATGTTAACTGCAATTTCTAACAATAACCCCACTGACCAAGTGGGGGTGTTTTCTTAATAGGGCCATGGTTAAAAATGTGTTATGTGGTGCTGAAAGATCTATTTCATTTCTTACTTTTTTTTCTAATCATAAATTAGTTTATAAGATTAGCCAGTTGTGACCTTAGAAGATGTGGAGAAATTAGCTCTAAATTTAGAACAAAGAATAGAGCAAACTTTTTTTTTTAATTGGGGTAGAGAATAAATAAAAGAGAAATATCAGTGCATATATTTTATGTAGAGCAAACTAAAGGACGTCTTAGGGATGTAGGTCAATGTTTATAGGAAGCTCATGTTTTGATATTTTAGCAACATTCAGTGGAATTTTCATTATGGACAGCATATTGGTTACAAGTATGAGCTTTGGAATAAACTAATCTATATTATAGTTCTACCTTTAATGTTTACTAGACCTATAAATTGAGACAGTGTAATTAACCTTTGAGTGTCAGTTTTCTAAACTACAATACATTTGTAAAAAGATGCCAATTTCATCTAATTGTGCAATTTAAATAAGAAAATATGTGTAAAATATTTACCACAGAGGTAATCACATCAATCATAGAGTCTATAAGTAATAACCTAATTATTATTAGATCTCCATTCAAAAATCATAAAGCAAGTGTTATCTCTCACAGGCAAGGGTATCAAATCTCAAGAAATGTTAATGACTTGGGGCGTCTGGGTGGCTCAGTGGGTTAAAGCCTCTGCCTTCGGCTCAGGTCATGATCTCAGGGTCCTGGGATTGAGCCCCACATCAGGCTCTTTGCTCAGCAGGGACCCTGCTTCCCCCCCTCTCTCTGCCTGCCTCTCTGCCTACTTGTGATATCTCTCTCTCTCTGTGTCAAGCAAATTGTCTTTAAAAAAAAATCTCTTAAAAGAAATGTTAATGACTTGCCTATTATATAAAGCCTATATTAATTGATGGACATAAGATTCAAACTGCTTCTCTTTACAGCACACTTGATAATAAATACCCCATGTTGCTTCTATCTTGTGTAAGTCTCAGACAAGGGATGAAAGATCGTTAGTAGATTCCCAAAGCCAAGTATCTGAGGAGCGGAGGAAGGAAAGAATAACTAAAGCAAAATGCGTCTGTTTTCTAGATATGTCTTTTGTGACATCTAAAAATTGATGCTACCTAAGAATCACCACTTGTACGTTACTATGTTAAGTATGGATGTGAGAGGACAAAACAACAACCACAAAACCATTTATTCTCTAATAACTTACATCTTAGTTAAGAAATAACAAAGCTCAAATATTAATAGAATAAATCCATAACTGCAAAATAAGTATAACCAAAGATGTTTCTATAAGTTGAATAAAATTATTTTGAGTTGACATATAAAAATATTTTATGGAAAAAATATTTTGAACTGAGTTTCCAAATTGTTATAGAAGAAGATAAAGGAGAAAATTCTAAGGAATGTAACTATTCTTCCACTTTGCTTTTCACCTTGGGGTATTACCCTTTACCTTCCAACCATCT
>CM053606.1:76405743-76438064 GCA_028646535.1 Procyon lotor | reverse complement strand
AATTTGACAGAGGTGCCTGGGTGGCTCAGTCGGTTAAGCCTCAGACTTTTTATTTTGGTTCTGGTCATGGTCTCAGGATTGTGAGATCAAACTCCAGGTTGGGCTCCCTGTCCAGCCCGGGAGTCTGCTTGAGATTCTCTCTCCCTCCCCCACTAACCGTCCCTCTTCTCTCTCTCTAAAAATAAATAAATAAATCTGGAAGGAAGGAAGGAAGGAAGGAAGGGAAAGAAGGAGAGAGAGAAAGAAAGAAGGAGAGAAAGAAAGAGAGAGAGAGAGAGAGAGAAAGAAAGAAAGAAAGAAAGAAAGAAAGAAAGAAAGAAAGAAAGAAAGAAAGAAAGAAAGAGAAAAAGAAAAGAAACATTGACAAACGAAAAGGCCGCCTTCTGCCTTTTTACAGCATACTGTGGTGATCTCCATCTTACCACCTTTCATAATATCTCTGGTTACATTTGCCCTGGTATGAAACTTTCCATGTGATTCCTACTCACAGAGAATAAGCTGAGTTAGACTTGAGACAAAATAGAGCCACAGTGGCTAATGTCAACTCCCATATTAGTTTATTTTTTTTTTTTTTTTTTGTCAAGGTCCAATGCAGGACCCCAACATGAGCTGTGTGCCCAGCAGATAAGTAAACCTGTTTGGAAAGTCCATGGAAACTTGGGTGAGTCTGAATGGACTAAACTGATAGGGCAAAGGCTTGTGAGTATAACTATACTCCCTGCTAACCAGACCTCTTAAAAGAAGTAGCTATGTGGTGGAAGCCCCAAGGGGTTCCACCGCCCACATCGAACCTGTAGATCCAGACGGATCCTGCCAGACACTCTGCCTGCGTCCAGGAGACCTGGACTGCGTCCAGCCCTTGTCACACTACCCACTACGCCTCCCTGCTTACTTGTGACACCACCTTTCTGGATCCTCTGTGGAACGGTTCGTTAATTCCCTCTTCTCGTGGTCATGTGTGGCTAACGTGGGATAACGTTGTACAACAAACCAAGTGATTTGTGATTTTAATATTGGTGCCACATAGTTGCCTGAAACGTTTTTCAATCCAGTGATTGTCACCTGGCATTGGCCTGCATCCAGCTTCAAGAATGCGGGCGAAAGTATAAAATCCCTGTGGTGACTATGATCCTTTCCCATCGTTTCCAGTGTATCTTCCTGGTCTTGAAGACTTTAGGTACCTTTTGGGATTCAAATTAGATTCTACCAAACTTTACATTGCACTTTTGTGAAATTTGAAGGCAGATGAAGTAGAATCTGTTATCTTCAGGCTTCTTTGGCTACTTACTCCTGGCAAGAAAGGAGCTGCTATATAGCAATGTCAAATCCTTATTTATGCAAGTGTTTAAAAATGGTGTGGCAGAGGCAGAAACCAGACTTTACATTCCTATGTCCAGGTACCAGGTCCACAGGACTGAGATGCAGATGCAGACTGAGATACAGCAGGATTGCAGAGGCTTCCTAACCCCAGATTCCTGATCTCTGGATCATGGCCATAATAAAGTGTGTGTGAACCCACTCCTTACTTCCCTGATCCTGGCAGAATTACTAGCTACCTGGTAGACCAGTTCTGCACTTTTCCAGGACATATTTCAGGAACTCCAGCCTCACGTCCTCTCCTCCATCCTTTCTAATGACTTCAAAAGTGCCCAAATCCCTATATTAAATTCCTTCCTTCCTTCCTTCCTTCCTTCCTTCCTTCCTTCCTTCCTTCCTTCGTTCCTTCGTTCCTTCCTTCCTTCCTTCCTCCCTGCCTCCCTCCCTCCCTCCCTCCCTCCCTCCCTCCCTCCTTTCTTTCTTTCTTTCTTTCTTTCTTTCTTTCTTTCTTTCTTTCTTTCTTTCTTTCTTTCTTTCTTTCTTTTTTGCATAGACTACTTAGAATTGTTTCTCTTTCCTATACTGAGCTCTACCAGAGATTTTATACCAGAACTGGTTCCAGACAACGTCTTCTCAAGAAATGGCATCTTGGATTGGTTATCTGGCTACATTAAATTTAAAAACAGTGAAAATGAGAGTACAACTGCAGAGTGGGTAATGGTGGCCCAAAGAAGACAGAAGTCAGTAACCGAACTTATTTGGAAGGAAATGCTTACTGGCTGTAAGGGCCATTGTTTCCCAGAGGGGCACCTGACCAGTACCCCATCTTATGAGGAAAGACTCATTGCCATCTTCCAGCTGCCTACCCTGCACAGAGCCTGCTGGCATGTCATCACAGAGCATGGAATGGAAACGAGTGACATGTTCTGCCTGGATTCTCTTAAGCATCTCCATGAATGAACTTATATTTGACCTTGATATTGGAGCATTTCAGCTAAATTTCAGACAAAAGAGATAGCATTTCAGAGGAATAAAGGCTCAAAAAGACAAAGCATGCTTAGGAAATAGCAAGTAGTTCAGTGTAACTGCATCAGAAGGCCTTTGGTGGTCATCTTTCAAGATGCGGTGGGAGATAATGTTGGAAACAAAATTCTGAAGGATATAGTGTATCCTACTAAATCCACTACCATCCTTAACTATTTTCATTATATTTCCCAGAAATTTCTCCCAGTGTTTTCTAACCAACTTTTATAAATCTCCTGCTCTGTTATTGCCAATCCCATTCCAGGAATAAAACTGCAATAATGTTATTAGACCAGAATTATCCATTTTAGGACACTGTTTTACTCCTATTGTCTTTATATTTCAATAAATATAAACCAAAAGAAAAATGAAAATGATAGTGTTCTCTTAAAATAAATCTCATTTAGCTTTTATAATGTATTTTTCTTAGGTAAAATACATATTTCTATTTTTACTCTTGTCTTTTGAATTATTAAGTCAAAAATGACTGCTTCCTTCAATGACTTTGATCTTTTTCTCAAATGTACTTACAATGTGATTATTTTAAAACTCAGATAGGGAATTAACTTTCACACATTTTCTTTTACCTGTTAATCATAACACCTAGCATTTCTGCAAGCTAAAAGATTGATCTAAATTTAAATAAAATTATTTTTCACAAAGTAAGGTGATTATTTTACAAAAGATCTAGGATTAATATTTTTTTTTCTTCAAAGATGCAGCAAAGCAAATGAAGTGTTGTAAGTTTCTAGTTTCACTGTAAGTAAAATACTAGATGTGGAAGAAAACGAAACAGGTCTTCATCATTACTGCATCAAATCAATACCAACCCCAAAAGAAATGTACCTTTTGGCATCTTTTTAAATAATAATATTCACTCTTTAAGTACAGGGCTGATGAATTTTTAATGTGCACTCCCTGTGGAACTGATTTCTTGCCACTTTCCTCATTCATTCATTCATTTATTCAATAAATATCTATTGAGTGCCTCATGTGCACTTAATAAAACAGACAAAGATTCTCACCCTGTGAGCTAACATCCTAATGTGAGGAAACAGAAAATACATTAAACACATTATAAAATAAATTGCTACGGATCATCTTAACCACTGGTTGGAATTAAGTGACAGTTTAATGAAAAGTACCTTAGTACTTAGAGGCTAAACTATACTATCTCCCTAATTTGGAAATATAATTGCCCCAGCTGCTAAAGTATAAACACAACATATAGATGGTATGTGTAGGAATGAGCAAAAGTAACAGAAAGAAACAGAATGAGTCAGAACTAGCAGGAATCTAGTAAACTTTATGCCTCATCAATAGTAGTCATTTTTCTCAGACGCTACATTTTAGCCACTTTACATGCATTTTGTTATTTAAGAAAACAACTTTACTGTTATAAATAAGTCCAATTACTACACCCAATTATTGAAAAGGAAACAGGAATGGAGAAGATTCCCATATTTCAGAATTTAAGAAGTAGTCTGGAGGAAACTAGAACTCAGGTTATCTAATCCTAAAGGTGCTAGATTTAACTATGGGTAGAACGCAGTAATATATCTATTTAAAAAAAACAATAACTGTTTTTTGATATATAACTTATCATATATTTTTATATATAACTTATCATAAAGAAACACTGAGAATTTTAGAAGTCTAATAAAAGTGAAATAACTATTGCAGTGCACATTTAAATGCTATTTAGGACAGAGGAAGCCTTAGACAAGGAAAATGAAGTTCCATTCACATGACCATTCCAATGTGCGGATGGTGCCTCAGTCTACATGGATGTGATGAGAAATCTTTGATTCATCTAATTAACTCTCTTTGCTGTAATTTGTTTATCAATCAACTTTCTGTTTATTATTTGGGGTTTCAAGTTTAACACCCAGAAGAAAGGTACTGGCCATGTCAATGTGAGTTTTGTGATGCATATGACATTTATAGTTCCTTTGAATATGATAAATTTGGTTCTAGTTTAGTCATCTGTCTAGTGAGTTTAGCTAAAAACTAAGGAGTTTTTTGATGTACAAAGCTCTATGCTAAATATCTTATATGCCCTAAACATTTTTTGCCACAAGTATTTATTGAATGAGTTTATCCTTACCATTGCTGGAAAAATCAACTTCTATACTTCAACTTTACAAAAACCCTACAAGTTAAGAACTATTATTATAATCATTTTGCAGATAAAAAAAACCCCTGAGACTTAAAGTAACCAGTTAATTAGCCCCGGGCATTTAGGGCTGGAACTTAGACTCAGGTCTGCTCGACTTCAGAACCAAAACTATCGATTTTCAAACTGTAATACTCCAGCTGACCGTCAGTATGATCATGAGTATCTGAGAATTATCTTTTATTGAGGGAGCCATGAATTCACCTGAAGTGCTCACTTTGCCTTGCCTATTATGAAACTGTCAATTAGTCTCACAAAATATTAACATTATTGGCTGAGAAGCAAAAACAATGATTAAAGTTGAAGAGGACAATAACTATAGAGTAAGTGCTACAGCAGATATTTTTGCACTACATTTTAAGGAAAACCGCTGAGATAAAGAGTATAAGGGACGCCTGGGCGGCTCATCATTAAGCATCTGCCTTCGGCTCAAGTCATGATCCCAGGGTCCTGGGATAGAGTCAGGCATCACATTCCTTGTTCAGCAGCGAGTCTGCTTCTCCCTCTGCCTGCCGCTCTCCTGATTATGGGCAATATCTCTCTGACAAATAAATAAGTAAAATCTTTTTTTAAAAAGAATATGAATTATTCACATATTTGTGGTACAAATATAAAACAGAAGGAATTGATCACTTTTTCTTCTCTAATACCTGAAAAATCACAATAAAAAGGAATATTTTAATTTTCTTTTACTTCACTTAGTTAATCATTAGATTATTCCTGAGGGATAGGAATAGAGCATTTTTGTAAGTCATATGAATGGACGCTGCTTCTCAACTAAAGTAGACTGTGCCTGAATGTCAATCCGAAACTGCTTTATTCACAGAAAATAGAAAACATTGATTTCATCGTTGAAAATAACTGTGAGAGGTGTGAACATCATTAAGTCACAGATACTGGATCTAATTCCAAAATACAGTTTCAGGGGTCTGACAAGTCCTCACTTGTGCTCAAAGAGGAAGAGGTTCACACACGTTTTGAGTTGAAGCCTATCGTCAAGACACCTATTTCTGGCAAACACCTCATCCGTGATATTAGTTGGCTTGATGAAGAAACATACCTCAATATATTGAATAGAGTAGCATATTATTTTAAGTCAGAACAGTCTCATAAGCACTTTTTAAAACTTTATTTAAGTTGAAGAGAACTTTCATAAATTTTAATTTAGGTAAGCAAATTTCAGAAATCATTAAAGGGCCAATTAGTGATATAAAGCCTCACGAAAAATTGTCTTGGTTTTCTTTACTCCCTAGATATTTTTCCTGAGTTAAACGATAGTAACAACTGAGTAACGAATCTATTTGTTTCTATCTCCTAAACTGAAACACACATTAAAGTTTTTATTATAATACACCATCACCACCTTAACATTTGATGCAGATCAGAGCGTTCATTTAGGAGTCTCTAGATTCTGGGTCTATCATCAGAATTATCCATTAGAATTTTAAAGAACTTTCTGACTTACTCAATAGCCTGTCAGGGCTCGCTCAATTTTCACAAAATAGAAGTGAAGTGTAAGGAATGTAAAAAAAGAAACCGACCAGTGGCAGAGGCATATACGTCTAAAATTCCACAATATCGAACAAAATTGGAACACATTATTAATCTATCATATCGTCTCCATCATGAGTAAGAAATTATCACAATTGTTACAAATATTGATAATTCTATATTTTATTTTATTATATGTATATTTAAATAAATTCTCTTTTTAAAAAAAAGATTTTATTTATTTATTTGAGTAAGAGAGAGAGAAAGAGCATGGGCAGGGAGGAGGGGCAAAGGGAGATGGAGAAGCAGACTCCCCACTGAGCAGGAAGCCTCACCTGAGGCTGGATTCCAGGACCCTGAGATCCTGACCTGAGCCAAAGGCAGACACTTAACCAACTGAGACACCCAGGTGCCCCAAATAAATTCTTATTTTTAAATTTACTTTGAATCAGGATTTTTGATGTGTGTAAAGCTCACTAAACAGTCTATTGATGATGACAAAGGAAAATCATCTTATACCATATTCTAAATCGTTCATTGAATGTTTATTTATTGCCCTAGTTAAAACTTGGGATATTCATTTCACAATATTGCTATTCCTGTAGTACTATAAAGGAAACTATTTTTTCCATCCCATGTATCTCAACGTCTGGTATCCTTCAATGCCATTTCCCAAAAACTTATGCTTCTTCTTCAAACCTCATATTTGAATTTGTGTCAATAAACACCACCACCTACTAACTCTCATGTTGTTACCTTTCTGGGTACATGTTCTCATGTACTGATGATTTTGGCATTTACCTTCCCCTCTCTGATTCTTAACACCATTTTGGTAAACTCAGGACCCACTTGACTTATCCATTCAATAACATGATCACTCATAATCTTAATCTCCTCACTTCTACTTTCTTCCTCCACTCCATTTCTGCCTCTCCTTTCTAGCACCCATACCTCTACCCTTCTAAAAACCTTGACTTTAAATGGCTCATTCTTGATACCATCCTCTTCCTGAACACTTTACTCACTGGGGTACTCTCATCCAAGCCATTGCTTGATCTCGATTATATTTCCAATCTATTAGCCCCACAACATTTTGCCTTTTGTCATAGTTTTTTTTTTCTTCTTTTTTTCTTATCTAGTTTATATTCCATTATCAATCATTACCATTATTTCTTACTAACACCTTGGCTCTTTCACACATCCCAAACTCTCAGTTACCTAACAAAATCTCACTCTGGTTTCTGACATTACCAATACCTGTCAAAATTAGTTGAATTTTCACAAAATACAGGTAAAATGTACCACTTTACCAGCTGGTGGTAAAACCTGGTTATGGCTCAAACACTCCCAATATTAAATAGAATTAAAACATTTTATTATTCTACAATGTCATTTCCATTATGAATAAGAATCTATCACAACTGTTACAAATACACTTTAACTGGAGGTAAACATACACACACACAGATGTGTAAACATTCATACACACAGATGCATAGGACTCTTCTGATGAACTCCCCTCAAATTCATAGTCACAAAGTTCAAGTCATCAATTAATATTTGTATTTTCTCCAGTCTACTTTGTAAAACTAGTATTTCACATCCTTTCTCCCTACCTTCTTCTATCTACCTAACTTTTGTTCCCAGGTGATGACTTTGCTTCACAGTTGTATTAGAACAAGTTCTCAGTTGCAAAACTTCACAGAAAAAGATATAAACTGTACACAAGAGCTCTCTGATCACTTTCCTGCTACTGAATGTTATTTACATACCCACATCTATACCATGGCTTTCCATGTCATTCATAGTAAAAGCCAAAGTCTAGAGTGCCTAGGTGACTCAGTCTGTTGAGCTTTGGACTCTTGATTTCAGTTCAGGTCATGATCTCAGGGTGGTGGGATCGAGCACCTCTCCCTGGCCCTCTGTGCTCAGTGGGGAGTCCACTAGAGATTCTCTTTCTCCCTCTGCCCCTCTCCCCACTCACATACACTATTTCTCTCTAAAATAAGTAAACAAATCTTTAAAAAAAAAGTCAAAATCATAACAATGGCTTACAAGAATATGTATGACCTGGCTGAATACTTAATAGTCTCTCCACTTGGAATATCCTCCCAGATTTCTGTTTGATTTACATCCTCAAATTAACTATAGTAGTGAGAAGTTACTTGACCAGTCTTATAAAATAGCAACTATTCAAAGGCATGTTGCATCTACCTTACCCTGCCCAATTTTTCTGCAAAGCATATCACTATTGATAATTACTTCTTTCCTTATTTTTGCCTGTTCACCTCCCCTTTTTGTTTGTTTAGTACTGTATTTCCAGAGCCCAGAAAAATAAATGAGATATTGTATTGACTATTACTAGAGCTACTGGGAGTAATCAAAATGTCGAGCTTCTGAAACCGCATAAGTTTAGGGACATACCAATTACCAGGATCAAGAACACCACTGAGAAGATCCTTGAAAAACAGGCAGTTAGCTATTTTGTTTCAGTGACTGCTACAAGCATCTTGCTTTTCTAAACTTTCACAATCTCCCTTTAAATGTTATCATTTCTTTGGGTAAAAGGCCAAATTTTAAAGACTTTATTTAAGGATAAATGCTTTTAAACAATAACTAACTGCTTTGCTAGAATTTAGATTCATGTTATATATTTATTTCCCTGTCAGATATTAGTTTCAAAAGAGTCCAGAATAAAACTAGGATCAGTAGATATTTTAGCAAAAGAAAAGAGATATTTTTAAAAGGTTTATTCTTTTATCAGATAGTTCATTTAGTTTCACCGTGCTTGACAGATTTAAGAAAAAACTCACTGACAGATCAACAAAACATTTCAGATGAAAAAAATTCACCACTTACCTAAAATATATTCAGTAAACAAAATGGATTTTGTTAAATATCTTGATGTATTCTGTTTACTAGTTATATTCTGACCCATAAATGAAAGTTTCTGAAAATTTATGTTGTCAGTGGCATAAGATTTTGATGGAAATTTTCATTTTGCAAAGCAGTTTACGATACTTATGCTAAAACTTACATTTAGGATCAGCACTAAAACTCTGCTCAAAATAAATCTTTCTTTCTACTTTTTGTATTAGTTTCCTTTAACTACTGTTACAAATTACCACAAACTTGGTGACTTAAAACAAAAGAAATTTATTCTCTCACATTCTGTAGGCCAGAAGTCTGGAATCAATACCACTGGGCCAAAACTGAGGCATCAGCAGGGACCTCGCTCACCCTGAGGGCGTTAAGCGAAAGTCCTTTCCTTGCCTCTTCTAGGTTCTGGTAACTGCCAGCATTCTTTGATCCATTCTTCTGATGAATAAGGTTCTTATGTCAATATGCAAATCATTGTTCTGTTCCAAAGACATATATGGAATCTACAGATTTTCAATACCCCTCTAAATTATATTTCTGACTGTGTAATATTTGGCAAGATTTTGGGATGTTTATAACTTTAATATACATTTTGCTGTTACTACTATCCATTTGAATAAAGTAAAATATTGATGATGCAATGCCTTTTTTTTTTTGCAGTTTTTCACTGATGCTTAGAAGCAACTACTAGTTTTGCTTTTATGATAACCATAAAAACACAATGCTTAGATCTCCTGCTATAGGGAAAAAAATTCACTGATGACCTCAGCTACTGTCTCTGTAGATCCAACACTGTTTCTGTGGATCTACACTCTCAGGGGACTGCTCCCAGACGATGACTGAGCAGGATAGGTGTATTAAGGCTGATCCATTCCTGTCAAACAGGGAGCTGCTCAACTACTTTGGCTTCTCACTAGTCTGGCTGAACTTTGCTGGGAACTTGCTCTGGACTAAATTGGGCACCCCAGTATTCATATGTTGACCTCAGGACTTCAGAATGTGACTGTATTTTTACATATAGCATTGAAAGAGATATTTAAGGTAAAATTAGATCATGTGGCATCCTAATTCAATATCACTGGAGTCCTTATAAGAAGAGAAAGTTAGGACATAGATCTGAACACACCAGAAAGCACCAGAAAAAACACCAGTGTTTTTCTGAACACAGCAGAAAAAGACTGCCATCAGGTGCCTAGGTGGCTCAGTCAGTTAAGTGTGTGAGTCTTGATTTTGTCTCAGGTCATGATCTCAGGGTGGTAAGATTAAGCCTCACATCAGCTTCATGCTGGATGTGGAAACTGCTTAAGGTTCCCCCCCCCTTCCTCTCCCTCTACCCTTCCCCACCTCCCTCCCCAACTTAAAAAAAAAAAAAAAAAGAACTTCCATTTACAAGTAAAGGAAAAAAGCCCTAGAAGAAACCAACTCTGGGACTCCTGGATGGCTCAGTTGATTAAGCGTCTGTCTTCAGCTCAAGTCATGATCTCAGGGTCCTGGGATGGAGCCCTGTGTTGGGCTCCCTGCTCAGCAGGGAGCCTGCTTCTCCCTCTGCCTGCCACACCCCTGCTTGTGCTCTCTCTCTCTCTCTGTCAAATAAATAAATAAAATCTTTTTTAAAAAGAAGAAGAAGAAACCAATTCTGCTGACATCTTGATCTTAGATTTCTAGCCTCCTGAACATTTAAGAAAGAACTTCCTATTGTTTAAGCCACTCCCCCTGTGGTACTGTGTTATGGCAGCTCTAGAAAACTAATACAGAACTACACTGCAGTTCAGTACTCTTCTTAATTCTCCTTCTGTCTCCTAGTCCCCTGGTATCACCTGAATCATGGTCTGAATTCTCACCCCACAGCTTCTGCTTCCTCTCATTTTATCCTCCACAGATTTCCCACCTAAGTGTATCTTTTGCAGGTGTAACTCTGTTTTGGCTTCTGCTCCTCAATTAAATCAAATTAACACAATTCACTATATAAAATAGGGTACAACACTATTTCTATTTCGTGTAACAGAGACATTAACTTTACATCATCATTGTTCAAGAATTCTTTCATAACTCCAGTTAAATTTTCATCTCTGTTCCTCCTAAAAGTTTATGACAAAATTATTCTTTATATAAATCTGATTAAAAACACTTTTCAGCACATTCTTTTATTTTGGAAACTTTTCCCTCAAAAGTAAAAAAAAAAAAAAAAACAAGAAACTATTTTTATTGTAAACCTGCATATATTGGCTGGCATTTTATGATAACTCCTATGTTAGTCATCTTTAAAATAACTAAATCAGATTACATTGAATAGCAACGAAAGCATACCTGTTCAAGAAACAGTTAAAAGTCCTATACACTCCACCAAGAAACTACTAGAACTGATAAATGAATTCCATAAAGTCACAGGACATAAAATCAAAGTACAGAAATCTGTTGCATTCTTATACACTAACAATGAAGAAGCAGAAAGTGAAATTAAGAAAAAAATACCAATTACAATTGCGCCAAAAGCAATAAAATATCCAGGAATAAACTTAACCAAAGAGGTGTAAGACCTATACTCTGAAAACTATAAAACATTGATAAAAGAAATCCAAGACAATGCAAGGAATGGAAAGACATTTCTGGCCATCATGTGGAAGAAAAAATACTGTTAAAATGTCTATACTACCCAAAGCAATCCACACATTTAATGCCATCCCTATCAAAATATCAAAGACATTTTTTATAGAACTAGGACGAACCATCCTAAAATTTGTATAGATATCCACAAAGATGTCAAATAATCAAAACAATCTTGAAAAAGAAAAAACAAAACTGGAGGTGTCATAATTCCAGATTTCAAGTTAAATTACAAAGCAGTAGTAATTAAAACAGTAAGGTATTAGCATAAAAATAAACTCCTAGATCAATGGAATAGAACAAAAAATGCAGAAATAAATCCACAATTATATGGTCAATTAATCTTCAACAAAGGAGGAATGAATATACAATGGGAAAAAGTCTCTTTAGCAAATGGTGTTCGGAAAACTAGACAGCCACATGCAAAAGATTGAAAATGGATTACTTATCTTACAACCATACACAAAAATAAACTAAGAATAGGTTAAAAAACTAAATGTGAGACCTAAAACCAAAACTCCTTGAAGAGAACACAGTAATTTCCCTGACATCCACCATAGCAAATTTTTCTAGATATGCCTTTGGAGGCAAAAGAAATAAAAACAAAAATAAACTATTGGGACTACCTCAAAATAAAAACTTTTGCACAGCAAAGGAAACAATCGACAAAACTGAAAAGCAAACTACTGAATGGGAGAAGATATTTGTATTAGCAATAATTGTGTCTCAGATAAACTTCATTGGCTATGATACTGCCACTGAGCAAAGCTGAGAGAAGATATTTGTAAATGACACATCTGATAAAGGGTTAGTATTCAAAATATATAAAGAACTGATACTACTCAATACCCAAAAAACAAATAATCCAGTTTAAAAATAGGCAGAAGAAAGTCAATTATTGTATGGTTTCACTTACTTGTGGAGCATAAGGGATAACATGGTGGACATTAGGGGAAGAAAAGGAAAAGTGAATTGGGGGAAATTGGAGGGGGAGGTGAACCATGAGAGACTGTGGACTCTGAGAAACAAATTGAGGGTTTTGGAGGGGAGGGGATGGGGGTTTGGGTGAGCCTGGTGGTGGGTAATATGTGGGACATATATTGCATGGAGCACTGGGTGTGGTGCCTAAACAATGAACCTTTGAACACTGAAAAAATTAAATTTAAAAAATTATACATCAAAAAAGATCATATGAAGTTTGAAAGAAAATTAAAACAAACACAGATGTTCATATAAAAAAAATGGGTGGAAGAGATGAATAGGCATTTCTCCAAAGAAGACACAGATGGCTATCAGACACATGAAAAGATGCTCAACATCACTCATCATCAGGAAAATCCAAATCTAAACTACAATGAGATATCACCTCGAACTTGTCAGAATGACTACAATCAACAAAAGAAGAAACAAGTGTTTGCAAGGATGTGGAGGAAAAAACCTTCATGCACTATAGGTGCATAGAATGCAAACTGGTGCAGCCACTGTGGAAACTAGTATAGAGTTGCCTCAAAAAGCCTCAAATAGAACTACCCTATGATCCTGTAATCATGTTACTATTTACCCCCAAAATACAAAATACTGATTCAAAGGGATAGACGCATCCCTATGTTTATTGAAGTATTTTTTACAATAGCCCAACTATGGAAACAATCCAAGTGTCTATCCACAGATGAATGGATAAGATGTGGGGTGTGTGTGTGTGTGTGTGTGTGTGTGAGTGTGTGTGTGTGTGTGTAATGGAATATTTGTCAACCATTAAAAAGAATGAAATCTTGCCATTTACAACAATGTGGATGGATCTACAGGGTATAATGCTAAGTGAAATAAGTCAGTTCAGAGAAGGACAAATACTTTATGACTTCACACATACAAAGAATTTAAGAAACAAAACATGAGCAAAGGGAAAAAGAGAGAGAGAGAGAGAAACCAAGAAACAGATACTTAACTTTGGAGAACAAACTCAGGTTACCAGACAGAACTTGGGTGGGAAGATGTGGGAAATTGGGAATGGGGATTAAAGGCTACATTTACCATGATGAAATATATAAAATATAAAATAAAATAAAATAAAATAAAATAAAATAATAAAATTACTTCCTCAAAAAAAACCAACAAATTGAGCACATTCATTTTCAAGGCTTTAGCTAAGGAAACAAAAAAAAAGAACTAAGTGTGTGTGTGTGTGTGTGTGTGTGTGTGTGTATACACACACACAAAACTGTGCCCAGAAAACTGCCTGATGAATAAGGTAACTTTCCAAATATAAGATTAATAAGTAGCCTATCAATTATTAAAATCAAAATGCTTATAAAATGGTTGACACTTTACTGTGTTATTATTTATAGAAAATTACTAATGATTTTCAGTGTTACAATTTCAAGTAACAGATGTTGAGTTAGCTAGATTTTTTTTATCAACCCCTAAAATAATTTGTAAAAGGTATATAAAATTTTATTACATTCCATTAACAGATGTTCAGGGAGATGTCCTTTTTAAAAATTCATTTTAATTGATTTTTTCAGTAAAATATGCTGTAAAATGATTGGGAAGTAGTTTGAGACTGAAACTACAGTACTTCTTTACACAAAAAATATTTATTGTAAAAAATTTGATGTAAGGTTTTCAGTGATGAGTGCTACATAGGAAATATAGCAGGAACTAAATCAGTGAACTAAAAAAAAACATGGAAAATATTTTTATCATTACCAATTTTTAAACACCACCTAAAATATTTTCCAGTGTTGTGTTACTAATAGAAAAATTCAATGAAAAATGCCAGGCTTATAAATATCTGTTTCCAAAATATCTACGCTAGAACAAATTAGAAATTTTGAAATATACCCTAACTTTCCAACTCTGGAATTCCATGTGATCACAGAATTTTATTCTTTGAATGAGATTATGACTTTATTAGTACATTTTCAGATTTTTGTTTTGTTGTAAAAGGTGTCAAAAAATTAAAGTGGACATACCTTCCCCCACATTCACATCCAGTATTTATCAAACAAGTTTCTTTCTGCCATCAAATCTCCACACTTACCGCAACCACATTCACTAGCTTGTCTCCCACAGGGACCCAAAGGACAGGTGCACCACTTATTTATGAGACTGACGCGCTACCTACTGTGCTAACGAGGCACCTTGCACCACTTATTTAAATGCTTCTTTCATCTACTTTGGGTCCTTTATCCCCTAAAAATTATTATCTAATTTTTTCCAACTACTTCCTTTCTGTTCCTGTCTACTGACCCTTTTCTAGCATTTTAAAATGTTCAAGTATCTTTCATTAGGAAAAAAAAATTATTCTCCCAAATCCTTGCCAAAACCAGCTCTGTCCTCTCTTCACAGTGTTCCCAACTGTTGTCTCTATCGGGAATCATGATACTTTTCCGTTAAAGAGCCAGTATGTAAATATTTTAGGCTTTGTGAACTGTAAGGTTTCTGTTTCAACTACTCTTGCCGTTGTAGGTTGAAGAGTCATAGATAGTGCATAACAAAGTGAATGCACTTGTGTTCCGATGAAACTCTATTAGTGGACACTGATAGTTGAATTTAATGTAATTTTCACACTTCAAAGATAGTCTTTTCTTTCTTTTTATTTTCAAGCTTTAAATAAATATTCTTTCTATGCATCAGATTCCTCAAGCCAAAACTCTATGAGCCAGCTGTCTCTCACAACTCTTCCAACTACCAATCAGCAAGTCTGTCTCCAGTGTCAAGACTTCTGGAACCCATTTACTTTCCAAGCCACTACATGCATTCTAACCAAAATTATCATTGTCTTTTACTTCCAAGTGCTCTCTCTTGCCTCATAATCCAATCTCTACTAAGCAGAGTGGTTTTTTTTTTAAGATTGATTGACTGATTGATTGATTGATTGATTGATTTGACAGAGAGAGACACAGCTGGAGAGGGAACACAAGCAGAGGGAGTGGGAAGTGGAAGAGGAAGAAGCAGGGCTCCCCACTGACCAGGGAGCCCCATGTGGGGCTCTATCCCAGGACCCTGGGATTATGACCTGAGCCAAAGGCAAACACTTAACAACTGAGCCACCCAGGCGCCCCAAAGCAGAGTGTTTTCCTAAAACATAAATTTGATGGCATAATGTCTCAACTTAAAACTCCCTCAATAGATCCTTATCACATTTAGAATCAAATCAACATTCTTTACATTGGCTTACAAGGGGCCAGGCGATCTGGTCCCTGCTCACCTCTGAATTATTTTAGCTCATCTAGCATCGTATCATTGCTCTCTGCCACCATTCTGGTTTCCTTTCTATTTCTTTGCTTCTACCTTAAAGTAATTCAGCTAGCTTTTCCTTCTCTCTTGAATTCTTTCTCCTGACCTTCATATGACCAGCTCCAGCTAACAGCATAATTGTCATTTCTTCCTTGGAATCTCTACTGGTCCAAAAGAATGAATTTAATGTAGCTAACCCATAAAATGCACAGCATTTATAACTACCCCATATGCTTCTTGTTGATACATTGAGTTGTTTCCCACCATGGAGGTCAGTATCTACTCTGATCATATAGTTTATCATCCAAACTAGAAGAATTTGGGAATATAAGAGGAAGTTATTGGGGTGCCTGGGTGACTCAGTGGGTTAAGCCTCTGCTTTTGGCTCAGGTCATGATCTCAGGGTCCTGGGATCCAGCCCCGCACTAGACTCTCTGCTCAGCGGGGAGTCTGCTTCCCCCTCTCTCTCTGCCTGCCTCTCTGCCTACTTGTGATCTCTCTCTCTGTCAAATAAATAAATAAATCCTAAAAAACAGAAAAAGAGGAAATTATTAATAGTTATGCTAGAACAAGCAGGAAACAGGGCTGTCCCCAAAAAAGATAATAATGACTCTACAAAGGCTTATGGTCTGGCAGCAAATGTTTTGAATAAATAAACTCTCTGCCAGCACGTTTGGGTGGCTCAGATCATGATCCCAGGGATCCTGCCTGGGATCAAGCCCCAGCCTCCCTGCTCAGCTGGAAGCCTGCTTCTCCCTCTCCCACTCCCCCTGCTTGTGTTTCTTCTCCTGCTGTCTGTCAAATAAATAGGTTAAATCTATTAATTAATCAATCAATTAATTAATTAATTAAACTCTGCTTAATTTCCTTAGGAAACTTCATATTCTGATACATATGAACTTAGAGTATTCTGATTGTAATATATAGTGAATTTTCATGTTATGAAAAATAACCATAATGTGTGTTTTTATGTTCATAACCATAATCTTTGTTACAAACACTAATCATTACATTATAAAGAAAACTAAGAAAAAAAATTAAAGAAATTATCTTTAATGATAACTGTGTCTTATAAAGAGAAAGTGGGCTTTGAAATTGAGATTTTTGACATACAGATATTAATTGCATTATAAATAAATAATATTTGAATAACATCATTTATGTGACATAACTTAAGAACCATATACAAAAGTTTTAAATGTTTAAATTTACCTTAGTATACTAAACTTCCAATTATCAATAGATATGTTTCAACCAATTTCTTTGATATAAAATGTAAGTGGTCTTTAGTAAAAATTCATTAAGAGAGTACAAATTGATCACAAAAATATTTATTCTCACTTAGTCATTTTTCCTTTATCTTCCATATTCTACAATTATATATTGTTTAAAAATGATATAAAAACTTTGATTCAAGATTAACCTTACAAAATTATTAATAAAACAGCAAAAACTGAAAATAAACCCAAAGAATTTATTTTTCATGGTCTGTTCCTTGAATATGCCTGCTGCTGTTTGACTGTAAAATAGCTCAGTGTTTCGGTGTCTCTCAGTCACCTGTATATTCATACATTTTTACATATTACATTTGTTTCACTGTCATAGTTATTAAATTTTAAAACTTAAACGGTAATAGCCAAGCTCTATAATTCATGAAATTGAGTTCTTTTTCCTCTTTCTACTAAAAGAATGACTTAAAAAAATACAATTTTATAATTATTTTTCACTGTTAACTTCTAATTATAACACAAAGTCATAGTTATATAATATGGAACAATGGAGAATACACGCTAGAAAAATATTTAACATACTTCTAAAACCAACAAACAAAAACGTTTTTAATGCTAACAGTCAGAGTCCTTCGTAAAATGGAGCCTGAGTCACGTGGCCTGTGTATCATTACTTTACTAGGGAGTTCCATGCAAGGAAAAAGCTGCGGAGGCCAAGGGGAGTGAGATAGTAGATGAGGGAAGGATGCATTATTTACTTGGAGGACCCCATAATGGACTATTCCCTCCTGTGGGATCATCACCTTAAAATATAAATTGAACTGCAGGCATCTTCAATATTATTAAGGAGAAGAATAGATTTGGGGAAAAAAAAAAGAGAGAATAGAATGTATCCAGTAGTTTCCAGATCTTTCTGGTCAGAGGTTTGCTTCATGGGCATTTAGTTCTTTGCCTACAGGCCTTAGCAGCACTGATGTACCTAGTGGGTGGGGGTACCCTAGTGGGAGGGGGTAGGCTCAGAGTCACTAGACAATGTGCTGTCCAACTACAGATTTTAGGATTTGGTAGAAGCTCACACTATGGTGAACATCACAGCCACAATTGGAATAAGAGTCAGGTAAAACCAAGCAGTAACATGATTTTTTTCCCTTAACATTTTTAGTGTATTCAACATTTTATTTTGAAAAATAAATTTTGAAAACAGTGACTCACCAAAGGTACTTGATTTGTCTTTCCTTTTGTATAACTCCTCATAGCTCTTTTCTGTCTGCTAGATGGGAATGCTGCAGGATTCATGAATTATTGAATAAAGCCAACGAGATCTTTAAAATTTATTCAGCTGAATTTTGTTTTTGAACATTATAAAACTATAAATTAAATAAGAGTATACTACTGACACAGAACCTGAACAAAGTATAGAAACAGACTCAAGTATATATAATATTAATTTATATGATAAAGGAATTTTTTCAGGTGCAGGTAAAGATAGATTATTAAATTAATCATGTGAAAAAAACTAAACCTTTAACTTACATCAAAATTAATTTCACATGAACCATAGATTTCCAAGTAGGGAAAAAAGAAAGTACAAAAGTACTAGAGGAAAAACTGAATAAACATCTGTGATATTGTAATTTATAATAAATATATATTTGGCTTTCATTCCCATTTCTGGCACAGAGCTTCTAAAACTCTTGGACTTCCTTGATGATGAAAGCAACAAAATATCTTTTGTTATGTTAATGATGTGAAATCAAAAAGCACCCAAAGATGGGGGCTGGTTGCCAGGAGGACCAACTGTGTGATTAGAGGTTTGGAATTTTTTTATTGCCACCCCCCACAGTCCTCCCCAACTTCCCAGGAGGGTGAGAGGGCCTGAAGGTTGAATCAATTGCCAATGGCCAATGACTAAATTGTAACTATGTAAGGAAGCCTCCGCAAACATCCAAAAGGGCAGGATTTGGAGAGCTTCTGGATTGGTGAACACATGGAGATGTAGGGACAGTGATGCTCAGAGAGGGCATGGAAGCTCCATGCCCTTTCCACACACCTTGCCCTATGCATCTGGCTGCTCCTGAGTTATGTTCTTATATAACAAATTTGTTACCTAGAGAATAAATTGGTTTTGAGTCCTGTGAGGCATTCTAGCAAACTAAAATTGAACCCAAGAAGGAGGCATGTTGTTGGCGTCTCTAATTTCCAGCCTGCATCAGTCAGAAGCCCAGGAGACAAACTGGACTCATGATTAGCACCTGAAGTGAGGGTATCTTGTAGGAATGAACCTTTAATTTGTTAAATCTGATGCTATCTCCATAGAGATAATGAGAAATGAGTTCAATTGTAGGACATCTAGGTGGTGTCACAAAATTGCTTATTGGCAGTGTGGGGAAACACTTCCCCCTCAATATACACACATAGGTATTATGATTAGAATCTAGTAATATTCATATAATAAATATAGTGTCTTTATATTATCACACAGAAATGAGATTATTTGTGGATTAAAATTTCAGAGAAAAATATTTGAATTAGTTTATATGTACCTCTTTACTATTCCTGACTAGTACAAAATATGAAAAAGCTTTTCTAGTGGTTGGGAAAATTTGCCCTCAAACTGGATGCACCCTCAAAAATAACAGCATTGAGGGGTGCCTGGGTGGCTTAGTTGGTTAAGTGACGGCCTCTTGGTTTCAGCTCAGGTCATAAACTCAGGGTCATGGGATCAAGCTCCATGTCAGGCTCTTTGCTTAGTGGGGAGTCTGCTTGAGATTCTTTCTCTCTCCCTCACCCTTTGCCCCTCTTCCACTCTAAAAAATAATAGTATTGATACACATTGTTTATGTGTATCACAACTGCAAAAAACTCAGATAATTTAATTCATTTTTAATTTTCAAGAATGGTTTTCTTATTATATAGTAGTTTAATTTATTTTATATACTTATTTTTATTGGTTTTTGTTCTTACTGGTAATTCAAATTAGACTGATAATATATGTTTAACTTTATGGTTTTGAAATTTAAGCTTTATTTAATGTTATGTAATATGCGTTTATATATTTTATATGCAAAATATGCAAAATATTTCATTTTAACGATTTTTTAAATTTTTCTGAATTCTGAAAACTTTTTAAATAAATTATGGGTGGGTGCCTGGGTGGTTCAGTCAGTTAAGTGTCTAACTCTTGATTTTAGCTCAGGTCATGATATTAGGGTCCTGAATTGAGCCCTGTGTCAGACTCTCCACTCAGCAGGGAGTCTGCTGCTCTCTGCTCTCCTTCTCTGCTCGTTACTGGACCCCACACATCCTCTCTCAAAATAAATAAATCTTTAATAAACAAATAATCAGTGTTAATACCATAATATCAATACATTATGAAATAAATACCAAAAAACCTCTCAAAATAGAGCCATGACCTAAATGTAAGAACTAAAACTATAAAACTCCTAGAGGAAAACAAAAGCTGAATGACATTGAATTTGTTAATGTCTTCTTGGATGTGACACTGAAGGCATAAACAACAAAAAGAAACAATTGACAAATTGAACTTCATGAAAAAATTTTTAAAAACACTAATGACAGATTCTATCAAAAAACACTATCAAGTAAAAAGTCAACCCACAGAATGGGAGAAAATATTTACAAATCCTATATCTGTTAAGGGATCAATGTCTAAAATATATAAGAAATTCCTAAAATTCAGCAACAAACAATTCAAAAATGGGCAAAGGACTTGAATAAACATTTCTCCAAAGAAAATATTCAAATGATCAATAAGCACATGAAAAGATGATTAACATCACCAGATATTAGAGAAATGCAAATCAACACTACATTGAGATACTAGTTCATGCTCATTAGAATGACTGCTGTCAAAAACAAAAGAGAAACAAAAATACACAAACAGAATACCAAGTGTTAGAGAGGACAAAAAAGAAATTGGAACCCTTGTTCACTGTTGGTGAAAATTTAAATTGGTATTGCTACTGTGAAAACAGTATGGTGTTTTTCCTCAAAATAAAAATAGAATTATCAAATGATCTAGCAAATTTACTTCTTACTATATACTCAAAAGATTTGAGAGCAGAATCTCAAAGAGATATTTGTACAATCATGTTTATAGCAGCATTGTTCACAATAGCTAAAACATAAAAATGAATGGATAAGCAAATATGGTATATATACACAGTGGGAAGAAAAAAGGGGAGCAAATTCTGACACATATGACCACATGGATGACTCTTGAGGACATCACGCTAAGTGAAAAAAGCCAGTCAAAAAAGACAAATTCTGTATGATTCCAGTTATATGTGGAACTTAGAATACTCGAAATCATAGGGACAGAAATTAAATGATGGTTATCAGGGACTGGGAGGAGGGAAATGAGGAATTATTGAGTAATAGGTATAGAGTTTTAGTTTTGCAACATGAAAAAAGTTCTGAAAATGGATGGCAATGATGGTGGCACAATAATATGATTTTACTTAATGTTACTAAACCGTGCATTTAAAAATGGTTAGGATAGATTAAACCACAATATAAAAATTTGGAAGAAAGTTACTGGGAGATGATTATAAACAACTTCATACCAACATTAAAACTTAAACAAAATAGAAAAATTCTTTGAAAAATACAAGTTTCCAAAAGTAACACAATATAAAGTAGAAAATCATATAGTCTTGGGGCGCCTGGGTGGCTCAGTGGGTTAAAGCTTCTGCCTTCGGCTCAGGGTCCTGAGATCAAACCCCTCATTCAGCTCTCTGCTCAGCAGGGAGCCTGCTTCCCCCTTTCCCTCTGCCTTCCTCTCTGCCTACTTATGATCTCTCTCTCTCTCTTTCTCTCTCTCTGTCAAATAAATAAAATCTTTTTAAAAATCATATAGTCTTATATCTATTAAGGAAAGTATATTCCTTTATAAAAACCTTTCCATCAAGAAAACTCTAGGTCTATATTGTTTCATTTGTAAATTCTATCACACATACAAAGAAGGAATAATGCAAAACTTATAAAGACTCTTCCAAAATTGTAGAATGAGGAAATAGTTTTCATCTGTTTTTTAAAATCTACATAACACCCAAATCAGACAAGCATATTCCAAATATTTTTTTTAAAAAAAGTCCTTGAATGTATGTGCAAAAATACTTAGCAAAATATTAGTAAATCAAACCCAAAATGATGTAAAATGGATAATATGCCATAACTAAGGTATCCTCTACAATGCAAAGTAGTTTACCGTGTAAATATCAATCAATATAACTCTCCATATCAATTGGAAAAAAAGACAAAATGTTATGATCATTTTCATAAGTGAAGAGAAAGCATTTAACAAAATGCAATTGCCATTTATGATTAAATCTCTCGTTGAACTAGAATTAGAAAGGAATTCTGTAACTTAATAAGGACATATGTGAAAAATCTAGAGCTAACATCATATTTAATAGTAAAAGATTGCCTCTTTTCCCCTAAAGAAAGGAAACAAGCACAATGCCCATACTCACCACTTCCAACCAATATTGTACTGAAGAGCCAAATGCTAGACAATAAGACAAGCAAAAAAACCCCAAAGTTTTACAGATTAAAGAGGAGGAATAAAAACTGTCTATATTTGTAAATTACATAATTATTAAATATGAAATCATATGGAATCAACAAAATTATTTTGAGAGTGAATTTTCCACTTAGCAAGACATAAATCTAATCTACAAAAGTCAATGCATTTCTATATGTTAGAAAATATTTGAAAAGCTGAGTTTATTTTTTTTAAACAATTTATTTATTTATTTGACAGAGAGGAGAGAGATCACAGGCCGGCAGAGAGGCAGGCAGAGAGAGAGTGGGAAGCAGGCTCCTCACTGAGCAGAGAGCCCTATGTGGGGCTTGATCCCAAAACCCCGAGATCATGACCTGAGCCTAAGGCAGAGGCTTTAACCTACTGAGCCACCCAGGCGCCCTTGAAAAGCTGAATTTAAAAATTTACATTTAGGGGCGCCTGGGTGGTTCAGTGGGTTGAGGCCTCTGCCTTTGGCTCAGGTCATGATCTCAGCGTCCTGGAATCGAGCCCTGCATCGGGCTCTCTCCTCAGTAGGGAGCCTGCTTCCCCCTCTTCTCTCTGCCTGCCTTTCTGCCTACCTGTGATCTCTCTCTCTCAAATAAATAAATAAAATCTTTTTTAAAAAAATTTACATTTATATTAACCTTAAAATACAGACAAGAATAACATTCTTAGTAATAAATATAGGAAAATATGTGTAAAATTATTTCCCTAAAAATTCCAGGACAACAATGGAATTGAAAGACTCAGTATTATTAAAATGTCAATTTTCACTAACTTGGTTTATTTTATAAGTGCAATATCAACTAAAATGTCAGTAGATTTTCTACAGAAATTGAGAAAGCATTTAAAAATTTATATGGAAATGCAAGTGATCTAGAATGACCAAATCAATTTTAAAAAAGAACAGAGCTGAAGGAATCACAATACTGATTTCCAGACTAACTAGAAAGCCACAAAAATCAAGACACTGTCATATCAGTATAAAAGTAGACATATATATCAGTGAAACAGAAGAGATTTTTCAAGAAATAAAAACTAGTGATTTTGTGTTTGTGTGTAGATTTTTTATGACAGGTTGTTTGATTTTTGACGTTAAAAATCAATTGAATGTGGAAAGAGAAGTTTTCAATAAATGGTGTTGGATACTGGATATTCATATTTTAAAAATGGACTTCAATTCTTATTTCACCCATAGATAAAAATTAAATCAAAATTATTAGAGGCCTAAATGTAATAGTTAAAAGTATTTTATTTCTAAAATAAAACTTAGAAAATATTTTTGCTCAACTTAAGGTAGGCAATGTTTTCTTAGATAAGACAGAAAATACAGACCATAAAATACTAATATATTTGACTTTGTTAATATTAAAAACTTTCCCTTAGAGACACTATTAAGAAAATTAAAATGCAAGCCACTAGATTGGAGAAATATTCCTCCATCTTTTATCTGGTAAAGGACTCATACCCAGAATATATAAAAAACTCTTATGTTGGGGCACCTGGGTAGTTCAGTGGGTTAAAGCCTCTGCCTTTGGCTCAGGTCATGATCTCAAGGTCCTGGGATCAAGCCCCACATCGGGCTCTCTGCTCAGCAGGGAGCCTGCTTTCCCCTCTCTCTCTGCCTGCCTCTCTGCCTACTTGTGATCTCTCTCTCTGTGCCAAATAAATAAATAAAATCTTTAAAAAAAAAAAACTCTTATGTTTAATAATATTTTTTCAATAATAATTTTTTAAATGGTGAAAAATAAGATACAGATTTAAAATCATTTCACACACACAGAAAAAAAGATAAACAATTGTCCAGTAAGAATATGACTCATGAAAGGACACTGAATTTCAAATTTGGTGGTTTTATCTATCCCCCTTTTCAAACACACACACATACAAGCCCCTATGCATTAGTGTTTACTGACTATATACATGTAGCCCATCTATTATAGGCTAACATATACTATAATATTAGAATCACTGAAATTAAAGAAAAAAGACTGAAAATAACAAGCGTTGGTGAGGATATGGAGTAAATGGAACTGCTGTTTAATATCCCACTTCCATACATCCCACTGCTAGTAGGAATTAATAATGATACGACTGTTTGGGAAAATTATCTGGCAATTTCTTAAAAAGCTAAACACACACCATTCTTATACACAGCCATTCCACTCCAACTGTTTCTCCAAAAGAAATGAAAATATAGGGGCGCCTGGATGGCTCAGTGGGTTAAAGCCTCTGTCTTCAGGTCAGGTCATGGTCTCAGGGTCCTGGGATAGAGCCCCACATCAGGCTCTCTACTCAGCGGGGAGCCTGCTTCCTCCTCTCTCTCTGCCTACTTGTGATCTCTCTCTCTGCTAAATAAATAAAATCTTTAAAAAAGAAAATATATGCCCACTTGTGAAGAAATGTTTATAACACTGAATGGAATATTCATAATACCAAAAGAACAGATTATTTATATCTGCATGGATTCATACAGGATGGAAAAATCTTAATGCCGACTGAAGGAATTCAGGCAAGTATAAAAAAATACATATAACATGATTTCATTTTAGAAAATTAAGGAAGTACAACATAATCTACAGTTACAGAAAGCAAATCAGTAGTTATCTGGACCCAGGATCAGAAAAAGGAAAAGATGCAATGGGGTTTGAGAAATGTTTTGGTGATGGCAATGTTCTCTACCTCAGTTGAGAAAATGCTTTCTCACATGTATACTACTCCCAAAAGTCATTAAATGGTTAACTTTAATGGATGCAACCTGTTGTATGCAAATTATATCACAGTAAAGTTGATCAAATAAAAAATGCATACTGTAAAACCTAAAAGGTTGAAAAATCATAGCATTAAGAATATACATGAAGGAAAAAAAAAAAGAATATACACGAAGGTGCATAGAAGCCCCCAAATAACTTAATGTCTTGATAAATTGAACAGAACAAAACATTATGTGCTTTCAGTTGATAAAAGAACTTAAAATGCCCTTGTTTGCCTACCTATCACAAAGGTTTTATGATCACACACTGATATAGTAAGTCAAAGACCACCAAAATACTCTGCCTTACTTTAATAGAATTGTTTTTTCCCAATTGCATAAACTGGAACAATATAATACAATGAACGAATTTTGTGATTTAGTTTTTATTAAGAGAGAAGAATTGGCAGAGATATAAAGGGTAGACTGTTGTCCAAGTGACCACAAATGTCTCAGAAATGAATTGTTTAAAGCATAGAATCTATCCCCCAAAAGAGACAAGAACAAAAAATGTAAATAAATAAAAAATCAAATTCTGTAATATAACACTAAAACACTTTATATTGTAATGTTATAGTCAATATACTTTTACAGTACCTATAAATTATACAGAATATAAATCTCTGAAACAATAGAATGCTACATTAGAGGACTTTAAACATCTTCACAACATATAAAACCATATCCCAGAGAGAAATTTGCTCATTATTTCATTCTTGCAAAAAGTATTTTTTTCTGCCTTTATCCCTATATTCTTTCCCTTACCATGTATCATTTATTGCTGATATTTGAAAGTCTGCTCTATGAACAGGCTCAACGTTAGCAAGAAGTCACTATTGTCTCCTTGCTCTGGAGGTTGGAGATCTATTTTTGGGTTCTAAACCCCTGCTACTTTCTAAGCCATTCAATTGTCAAAGAAATAATTTTTTGTTCCACTCTGAGATAGAGTTCCAATGTCTGGTCATGAATCACTTAAAAGATAACAAAAAAATCTTCACAGGAAATAGAAAACGATAGGTTTTCACCAAAAATATATAATTTAGTAAAAACTTGGTTTTTGAAATTTTTTATCTTAGTACTGTTAAAATGTACATAGTATAGAATTATATAATTTTTGTTAAAATGTAATTAATAGGCATATTTGACATATGTACAGACCATGTATATGTTTATATATAATATATATTATATATTGTATAATAAATGTTTATAAAAGTTATGCCTTATATAATATAATAACAACTAACAGAAAAAAACTGGTTATTTTTTAAATGACTTCTTTTTAACATTTATATACGGATAATATCCTGGTTAGCAAACAGTTGTATAGGTAATGGAGATCATTATAGAACAAATATTTTATTCCATAGGAAAAGAGACTCACATGGACTACACAAACAACTTGCTCAGGTTGGAAGATGAAGAAGATATAAACCACTTGAATCTAGGAGGTTCTCTTTTATAGTAGACATAACTCCACCATAGGTCTGTTAAGCCAGGAAAGGCATAAAAGCACAGTGGTTGAGAGCCTCATATTTGAAATCAGACAAGCCCATCATTTATTAGCTGTGAGACCCTGAGAAAGTATTTTTACACTCCTCCAAGGATAAAGTATAAAGTATAAAAAAAGTATGAAGTATAAAATATAAAGTATAAGGCTTTACTATTGAGCATAGTAAATGCTCAATGCATGATGTCTTTTAGTCCAAAAATTACTCTCTCTAAAAAACTGCAAATTGGTTCTAATACATACTTCTTAAAAAAACATTGTAAAACTCAATGTCAGAAGGAAGACCCTAAAGCAAATACTTTTACTAACAAATTAAGAACGATTAGGTAGCATTATATAACCTGCTCAAGGTAAAACAATGCTTTGAAACCAAATGTATAATTATGTTGAGAATAAGAAGCCCCTTTATTTTACATTTGAATAATTTAAAAAAATTTAATAACTTTATTTCAATAATTCTGAACAAAATCAACTTCAGCATATGCCCTGCATCCTAGTCTAGCTGCATGTTTAGAATGTCTTTCCATGAATTCCATTTAAACAAAACTATTTTGGTTTTTTGTTATTTTTAAGATTTTATTTATTTATTTGAGAGAGAGAGAGAGAGAGAGAGTGAGCTCACTGAGGGGGAGTGACAGAAGCAGGGTCCTTGCTGAGCAGGGAGCCCAGTGCTAAGTGGGGTGAGGGGACTTGATTCCAGGACCCTGGGATCGTGACTTGAGCCAAATGCAGAGGCCTAACCAATTGAGCTACTCAGGTGCCCCATAAACAAAACTACAGTTTGATGCAACAATGTTTCCAAACAAATTTATGAATTCTAATCAAAGCACTTAGACCATGATAACTAAATCTGGTCTGTTATTAATGCAGCAAAAGGCAAGACATTTAAATACTCTGTGCATTGATACATACAAGTTTGTATTAAAATAAAATAAAAATCAAAGCCAGGAAAATGTGAGAAGAAAACATCTATAAATCATAGCCTGGTATACCAAACAAAACAAAACAAAACAAAAAAACAAAACAAATGGATGGATGGATGGATAGATAGATAATAGATAGATCAAGCAAACTAGAATGAGAAATTCTTGAAAAAATCCTCTTCATGGTGTAGAGAACCAGAAAACTCATGTCATGACTCTTATGGGGAGATGAATGTGATTATTATCTGTTCACATTAAACAAGTTATCCCAGGGTCAACACATGACCCTTCCCAGAGAAAGGCAGACTGAATATCCAGAGGCTATAAAACTTTAAATTCCTAGAAATTCCCTGGTAAAGAAAGCCCTCTTTGATAGCAAACCATGCAGGTTCCTTTTTACATACCTATAATATAGTAGGGATAAAGTATTTCAGGGAACATTATAAACATAATAACAAAACATAATAACATAAATAGTAATTTTACTTGAAAATAAAAGATCAAATGAACTCCCCATTTCACCTTTAACAATTACAAAAAGAGAGTTAATACATCCCACTTCCTCCCCCATCACATTTGCTAGGCAATCATCGAATGACAATAACATCAGTTTGGGGGAACTTGAGAAAAATCCTGAAGAATTCCATCTCCAGGAAAGGAGTAAGAAAATGAAAGTTATATTTGGCTATCCCTTAGCATTACAATTAAAACAGGATAAATGAAGATAATCTGAACAGCCTATGTCTCATTAAATCTTTTAATTACCACTTCATTGTCATCAAAAGAATCAAAGTAGGTATTTCATACAGAGGGTAGGCATTCTCAAGTTTGATAGATCTAGTCTCCCTTAATTCAAAGAGAAAAAGACTAACAACCTCATTTTAAAATGAGAAGAAATAAATGGCAATTTACAAAAGACACGTGAATGTCCAATAAACATGGAAAGGGCCCAGCCTTAAATCTATTCAGGGAAATTCAAATTAACATAGCAGTAGGATACAATATTTGCCAGTCGATCTAGCAAAAATGGCTAGAATTAATTATTGATAACTTTAAAGATATTTAAGGACATGGGTTAATGGGGACTCTCTTAGACTCAGAGCAAAAGTATAAAGTATAAAAAAAGTATGAAGTATAAAATATAAAGTAAAGTATAAAGCCTTTTGGGAAAACATTTTATCAGTAGCTATCAAAATGTTAAGTCAGATATATCAAGATTTTGACCTAGTAATTTCATTTTTATTTATTTATCATTTTTTATTTATTTTTTTAAAGATTTTATTTATTTATTTGACAGAGATAGCGATCACAAGTAGACAGAGAGGCAGGCTGAGAGAGGGGGAAGCAGGCTCCCTGCTGAGCAGAGAGCTTTACACGGGGTCAATCATCAGGACCCTGAGATCACGATCTGAGCCAAAGGCAGAGGCTTCAACCCACTGAGCCCCCCAGGCACCCCCTGCATTTTCATTTTTAAAAACTATCTGCAGATCTGCATCTCAGATAGGTGTTAAATGTGGCTTTGCTAAGTGATAAAACAGAAAAAAAAGTACTGGCCTAGTCACCCATTATATAAATGCAGTGACCAACGAGGCATGTGTTGGACTCATTTAGCAACAATTACTTGCAACTAGTCTGCAAGCAGGGACAGTTAAAAAAATTCAGAGTCGGAGTGAGACTAGAAAAGTAATTTTTAAAATATAGTCAAGATGTATGTGTGGGAGCAAGGGGTATTTGAGAATGTCTTTACCTTCTGCTCAGTTTTGCTGTGAATCTAAAATAGCTCTAAAAAATAAAGTTTAATATAAATTATTTTTAATGTAGTAAAGAGAGTTTCTTACTCCAGAAAAATAAATCCCTACCCTCACAGCTAATACTATCAATAGTTGTTTAGCCCTGTGTATAATTTCTGGAAAATTTTTTCATCTGAGAACATGAAGTATTTATGTCACCATCTCTGAAAAGTCTCCTTTCTTCTGCCATGAACAAAACATTATTATCTCTGAACTATATTTTAGCGATTTTCCTTAAAATATAGCAAAGGATATTCTATTGCACAATCATATGGGCCCTATTTCCATTGCAATTGTCCTCTGTGAGTATCACTCACATAAGATACATACACACAGCACAGTTTCCTGGGTTTACGTCTGATGGGAGACCGCTCAATGATGCTAGATCCTATTGGCTAAATTGATTAAAAGGAGATATCAGGGGAAAGAAAAAATAATGGAATGCTAGGTTTAAAAAAAAGACAAAAACAAAACAAAACAAAACAGAACAGACTTCCTCGCATAAAATCATGTAATCTTTATGGATAACATCAGAGAAGGATAAGCTTAGTGTTATATGTCTATTTATCCACAGTTCTGGGTGGTTCACATTTATTAACCCAGTTAGTTTTCTCAGGTATTGTAATGAGAAAATTTGGGAAATGTGGGAAGTCTGTTTCTCCAATTGAAGCATGCTTTATTGTTTCTGCCTTATATAGCTAAGTGAATAAATATATTTCTTGTTGTTTTCATTTCACTCAAGAAACTTTATATCCTTTTACTGGGTCTATTGATATCTTTTTATGAATCGATCATTGTCTTTTAGTGACAAGCTTATGCCACTAAATAACATAAAGTTATTAGTTCAAAAATGTCTTATTTCTTCTTCTTTTTTCTGAAAGGAAAAAAGATTGCAAATTTTTTTATCCTTCAAGATGGAAGTTTTAATAAGCTATGTTATGTTTATACTACAGTACTGTATCTAGTCATTAAAGAAGTAAAGCTGTTTATTGACATAGTTAAAATTCTAAGATAAATAGTGGAAATAGTATTTTATAGTATGATGTGTATATAAAGAGATTAGATAAATAGGCAGAGAGACAGACAATAGAGAGATATAAAAATAAACTACTTTTTTGCAGATTTTACGAGAATAGGTCCAAATGCATGAATACCAGAGTTTTGATGAAGAGTAGATACAGTTTGGGGACAAGAAGGAAAGGCAGACTTATACACTGTCCAGGGTTTTTACCTAATGCCACTGAACATGTCTGTGAATGCACAGGGATTATGCCTTGATGGGAAAACTTGGGATTCACCTTTAGAAGTAGTATGATCATCACACCTTATCTGAAGAATATTTCCCTTGAGTGCTACTGTATCTCATTAAGATGGAATTTTGAGTATTCTAAAATACACTGTCATCAATGTATCTGAGCTGGTCCTTTAGCCTGGGAAATAAGCTCTATACAGATCCGTGGAAAGATTGGTGCTCTCCCCCAACCCCCGTTTCAGTGCCCCCCCTGCATGCTAAATTTGATTATTTCCTTTATAATGTAAGCAACACTTTCTGCAGGGGATGTTTCTTTTGCAGCCAAGCTTTGGGGCATATTTGGCTTTGCTAGACTTCATCTTTGTTATTGTGAGAGCTTCAGATAAATTCTTCAAATGATTCTAGCATTCAGCAGATAGAAAAGGTCCTATTGATTCTGTATCTTTAGTGGTGGATTGCTTGAGCCATCTTTGTCCCTGAAACAAAATTCTTTACACTTTGAGATATTTATAAATCCATATTTCATCCTCTAACCCGCTGAGGTCCCTGAGAAATGATCTGAATTATTCTCTGCCTTATGGGCAGATTGCTCCAAGGATATTTTTGTGGCAGGGTTGTGTACTTTATTAATTTTTTTCATTGGCCAAAACTGTGGACTCACAAAACTGACACTCATAATTGTTCGAGCTTTGCAACATATGTTCTTGCATCCACTTTCTTGTTTTTTTCAAGTTTATATTTAAATTCTAGTTAGGTAACATACAGTGTAATATTATTATTTTTTAAGATTTTTATTTATTTATTTGACAAAGAGAAACAGCGAGAGAGGGGACACAAGCAGGGGGAGTGGTAGAGGGAGAAGAAGGCTTCCGGCTGAGCAGGGAGCCCGATGTAGGGTTTGACCTGGGATGATGAGCTGAGCCAAAGATAGATGATTAACTACTGAGCAACCTAGGCACCCCAAACATACAAAAAATACTAGTTTCAAGCATAGAATTTAGTGATTTAATACTTCTATACAACATCCAATGCTCATCATAAAAAGTGTCCTCCTTAATCCACATCACTTACTTAACCTATCTCCCACCCACCTCCCTTCTGATAACCACCAATTTGTTCTCTATAGTTAAGAGTGTGTTTCGTGGTTTCCTCTCTCTTCTTTTAATCCTATGTTCATTAGTTTTGAGTCTCAAATTCCACATATGAGTGAAATTATATGGTATTTGTTTTTCTCTGACTTACTTCACTTAGCATAATATACTCTAGCTCCATCCATGTTGTTGCAAATGGTAAGATTTCATTCTTTTTTTATGTCTGAATATTATTCCATTGTAGATATATGCCACATCTTTATCCACTCATTAGTCTTTTACACCTACTTTCTTATCAGGCATTTGTTTTCAAGCTTGCCTTTGTATATAACAAAGGACTGAGAAGAAAAAGACAACCAGGTTTGCAAATATTTACTCACTTTTAACATAGGCCATCTCATTTTTTGAATATAGAATGTAAGTAGAATAAATACTATTACAGACTTAATTCTGTTCCCCTCAAATTCGTATGTTGAAGTCCTAACCCCCAGTACCT
>CM053606.1:76350869-76405243 GCA_028646535.1 Procyon lotor | reverse complement strand
TAGGTAATAAATATATCGACCCATCAATAGATTGATCATGATTATAAACTGAAGACATTTTTTACAACAAAAAAGCTGAAGGTATGTGATCTTAAATTAAGAATATTATATGAGGGACACCCAGGTGGCTCAGATGGTTAAGTGTCTGCCTTGGGCTCAGGTCATGATCCCAGGGTCCTGGGATTGAATCCCACATCAGGCTTGTTGCTCAACAGGGAGCCTACTTCTCCCGCTGCCTGCGGCTCCCCCTGCTTGTGCTCTCTTGCTCCCTCTGACAAATAAATAAATAAAATCTCTTTTTTTTTTAAAGAACTTTTATTTTAAAAAAAGAACATTATATGAAATTAGGTAAATTGATCTTCATTTAAAACTCACAGTATTCTCGGAGCGCCTGGGTGGCTCAGTGGGTTAAAGCCTCTGCCTTTGGCTCAGGTCATGATCTCAGGGTCCTGGGATCAAGCCCCGCATCGGGCTCTCTGCTCAGTGGGGAGCCTGTTTCCCCCTCTCTCTCTGCCTGCCTCTCTGCCTACTTGTGATCTCTCTGTCAAATAAATAAAAATAAAATCTTAAAAAAAAAACCTAGTTTGTCTCAGTCAAATGTTCAATCTTAATAAGTTTAAAGTCACCGAACATCAGTGTATCCATTTGAAAACAGAAATAAGATTCACTTCATTCATTCAGAAACAAGATGTGCATAACTATGAAGAGTGCAATGACATCATTTCTATCCTCAAGATTACAGTTTAATGGGGAAGACCAGAAAATGATATCTCAGGTATTTACATAAATAAAATGTGATAAGATTTAAGAAGCATTTTGCCTCAATTCTGATTCAAAATTATGTAATTAATATTATACCAAACATGCAACAAGATGGACAACTTAAAACACTCGCTGTATTCTAGGAAGCTTGGTTTCCAGTTAAAGCCAAGCAAAGCATAAATACATTTCCTGCTCCCTCCTTCTGTCCCTGTGTCTGGCATGTATGCAGAAACATCAGTGTTTCTGATTCCAAGGCCATCTCCCTTTCTCCTCTAGTTATAGTTCACTCTGGTGATGTGCTGTTGAAATATCTTACGCACACAAAGTCATAACCCCTACTCTCGGCTTTCAGAGAGGCTGACACCATTTCCTGACACTCAAAAAGCTCCTGTTCCCATGTCAGCTCACCAGAGCCCCACTGTTCTCACAGAGTGAGATAAATCCCCCCCACCATATCCACCAGTTATTTGTGCCCCAAATCATGGCTTTCTCTACTGAAAGTCTTCGAAACGTTCTAAATGCTTATTCTAAAATTTATGTTATTATATACCTAACAAATAGATATATATCTCATATATATTCTCATTCTAAACTTTATATTATTATATACCTATTATAGTACATGTACAGAAAGGTAGACACAGCATATATGAGTGGTTTAGAAATAAAAAGAGTGTATATAGAGTATATATACCAGTTGCCCTCTGGGCAGGTTTCCTAACTAAAACTATTCTCTAGAAGACTTAGCTCTAGGCCTGCTCTGGCTACTCCCCTCTTCATGAAGAAAAGAGTTCCAGGAACCAAGGGAGCATGCCCACGTGAAGCCCAAGTGCCTGCTTCTCTGAGCAGCCAAGACCCCACAGCTCCCTGCCCAGATGTTCCTGAGCTTGCTTCCAAAGCCTGATCTCACTTTCCCAGGTCAGATACTACCAGGATGTGTCACCCTAAATCCCAGTAGTTTCAAGAGGCAGATATTCAGGGGAGGTGTGGGCAAAGCTTAAACAGAAGTGTTATGAGACCCTTTGCAGTGCACAGGTCTAAGGGTGGAACCAGACTGGAGCGGGCCACTTTTGGGGTGGGCCAGAGGTCATGGGTCTAGAGTCTGACTTTTTCTGCATCATTGTGTTTTATCATAGGATTCCTTAATTCAAACTGGCCTTTTAGGTCATGAAAAAGAGATAATTTTCAAGTCAGGAGCATAGTATCTATTTTGCTTAACAGTTTGATGATCTTGGTACTATTAGGGAACAAAAACGCATGCACAATTCCAGGTCCTTCAGGATTGGTTGCCTCAGTATCTGAGGCTTTTGATTATTCTGCAGTGTAAATGAGGATGATTTTACTTTTCCTTATTGCCATAATGGGATTTGGATGCTAGGTCAATTGACATTCTTCCATCTACATTTTTTAGATTTTAAAATTTTGTTCCTGTTTTCTTTGCCCATATATTTTTACCCTTGTTACTTTATGTGTCCTAAAAGAAATGTTTTAGTGGAGTTTTAAGAGGGAGAAAATTTGATGTGTGCCTAGTCTATGACCTTAATTTGGAAATGTTCTCTCCATTTTTGCTGCTGACTCTACTTCTCAGAATCTGTATATAAATTTGAAACAGGGAAAACAGATAGCAATCTGAAAACACAGAGTAGAATTATTTATTAAAATATTCACAAACTTCTGACCTTAAGGAACTTTTTTCAGATTCATGTGCTTTCCTTTTAGAAGGAGTCTTTTCTCAAGTATTTATCTGACATCTTGATCAAGATATCCTTTTGTGGATATACCTCACACATCCTCCAGACTTGTAAGAAATTGGGGTAAACACAGCTTAGGCTAGAGAAAAGATCCCCTGCTTATTTTGCCTGTGCTTTTATATCTATAATCAGGTAATTGTCTCAAAGAAAATCACTAATTCAATAAATATTTACTTATAGTTCTCTATTTGGAAAGCATTGCATTAGTCTTTATAATTCACAGTGTTTCTTTGTATATTAGCAAGTGAATGGATTACCATAAAGCTAAGAATTAATTGGAGACAACTGTATTTAAGTATTAGAGCCAAAGGGACCTCAGGGACCATGTACTCTTCATTCTGTAGGTGAGAAAACTGAAACACTGAATGGTTTAATGATTCAGAGAGCTACACCCTTATTGGGGATTAATGAAGTGTCCTGGGGGATTTCTACTCTGATCAACCCAAATTGAGAGTCAATGGAGTAATTTGGAGAATTTCTACATTAAACTAGAAAATCAATTGCCTATGGTATATTAGCTAGCATCTTGGGTAAAATATAATCCTTATGTTCAAGTGAGTTATCAAATCAATTTTGAACCCACTCCAAATGCCTCAGCCTCTAAGCTGCTACAGTCAGTACTATAATAGCCTTGCGGTATTAGCCAGAGTGCAAATGCCCATTTACAAATTACTCATCTTTAGTGAAAATGGCAAAATGTTGAAAGTTAAGCTATACATTATACATGCATAGAATTTAACTGCAATTTTGTCTGATTGAAGATTTAGGTAGGACTCTTCTGCTTTTCTCGTATAATCCTTGAGTAAATAAGTTTCACACTATAGTATTTGTACGTTTTCTTACAATCACCTGGAAATAGGTACTCTGATGGATGATCATGGGGTCAAAAATATGACACCATTCATAAATGTTGCCAGTGCCACAAACAGTAACTTCATTAATGTATAGGCAAATGCCTATCATCAGGCAGGAGTGTTCTACAAGCTATGCCAGCACTGGATAGTGAATTTGAATTAGACAACCCCTAAATCACTTTCTACTTTAAGTTATTAACTTCCCAAAGACTATTAGAGTGTAAATCAGTATTTTCAAAGCCTAGAAAAAATATAAGAATGTAATCTTCATTGATGCTTCATTAAAATGTGTTTAGAGATGTATTACCCTAGCAATTACTTATATTTTATATTATATCTTCATAATAAATTTACATTACACCTATATAAACAATTATGTGCTAAATATCCATACAGCATAAGTATGTACTCAGTAGTAATGTGACTGTGAGGCAAATATTGTCATAGCACACAACCATACATTCTGTACATCATATTCATATTCATGTTTATACAAAGAAAAACAAGTTCTGATGAAGTCCGGTTAATAAATAAATGTGATGATATTTTGGGAGTAAAGAAGTATCCCAGAGAAAGTTTTCTTCACTCCAGGCTACCTAGACATAGAATGAGGAGGCTCAGTTTGTTTGTAAAAGCAAAATCACTCGCTTTAGAGTAAAGGCCATTCCACATTGAGAAGTGAATCCCTTGAGTGCACTCCACAAAGTCAAGCCCGCATTGCTGACAGGTTGGTAGATTCCAAGTCAGCATGATGCAGGAGCTTAGTGACCTTTAATTCCACAGACAGAAAGGACTTCTACCTTGTTTCCTAACTCCATGGCTTTCAGAAATGAATGCTTGAGTACCCTTCTTTGTGCCTCAGCTGTAATCAGAGTCATTATCGGCCCCTAGCATACAGTTTTAGGTTGATTGGACACACAGTAAAAATACCCCAGATGTTTCTATTGTAACCGCTAAGAAACAGTTGACAAGTGCCTTTTAAATTGCTTTTTGCTGCACTGAAAGTTTTGAGATGTTTGTCCTTATCTTATGATAAAGTATCATAGTTTATAATCCACAAAACAATCAATCCATAAATGTTGGTGAATTTACTAGTTAATTGCCATATACAAATTGTCCAGCTAGGCTTTCAGTAGGATAGAGTGCAGTATAAGACATAGAGACAAAGGAAAATGGAATTAATATCACAAGGCCATAAATGCATTAAGTTGGTGTAGCTGCTCAGTGAAAGAAGATAGAAAAGAGACAGTCTAAAAGATTGACTGGGGTAAAGGACCAGAGTTGTGCTTTCCATAGAGGAAGACTATCATTAACAAGGGAAGAAGAGGTGAAAAAATACAAGGGCTTTTGATGGTCAGAGAATGAAAGAAAGACCAAGCAAGCAGTCAGGAGTGAGAGGACCTGAGTCTTGGAGAACTTGGAGTTCTCCGAACTCCAACTTCCAAACTTGGAGTTCGAAAACAGTAGAAGATAAGAGCAAAAAGGAACTATGATCTGTATTGGCATGTCCTGGCCACACAAAGGGATTTGGGGCATCTTTTGGCAGATAATGTGACACCATTAAAAAGTTTTCAAAGACAGGCAGCACAATTAGTTAAGCAACCAGCTCTTGGTTTCAGCTCAGGTCATAATCTCAGGGTGGTGTGATCAAGTCACTTGTTGGGCTCCAAGCTCAGCACTGAGTCTGCTTGAGATTCTCACTCTCCCTCTCTCTCCGCCCCATCTTGCTCATTCTGTCTCTCTCTAATATATAAAAAAATAAATCTTTTTTTAAAAAAACTTCTCTTTCCCTCTCCTTCTGTTCTCCCCATGTTCTCTCTCTCTCATTCTCACATAAATAAATAAATCCTTAAAAAAAAAGGTTTTCAAGGAAAAATTAAGACATGATTATACTATTAGTTGTGTACAGATAGGAGTTGACGGGGGAAAGAATGCAAATAGGAAGTCCATCTGGAAGCGTCTGCAGCATTCTAGCTCCCTAGGAACAAGGAACAAGGGCCTAAACCAGCAACAGTGAAATCAGGAGTGCGGGTGAGATGTGTCTGAAGAAACCCAAAGTTGTTGGTTAATGGCACTGTGAGAAATCAGTGGAAATTTAATTTGAAGATGACAATGTAATTTTAAGTCGGACAAATTTAAAAAGAAAACCATTATGAAAAGCTATGTAAAAGAGTTGTTTACAATTGCAAGCCCCAGAATGTAAATGATCTGGATTTAAATTGCAGATCCAGGGTCGCCTGGGTGGCTCAGTTGGTTAAGCGTCTGCCTTCAGCCCAGGTCATGATCCCAGGGTCCTGAGATCGAGCCCCGCATCGGGCTCCCTGCTCAGCAGGAAACCTGCTTCTCCCGCTTCCATTCCCTCTGCTTGTGTTCCCTCTCTCACTGTGTTTCTCTCTGTCAAAAAAATAAAATCTTTAAAAAAATAAATAAATAAATTGCAGATCCATTTCTGATCAACTTTATGGTCTCATGGAACTAACAGACATCTCTGTGCCTCAATTTCTCCATCTGTAAAAGAGAGGTCATTAAATATCTACCATAGAAGGATGACATGAACACAAAATGATATTATGTATGTAAATAAATGTTGCCTTGCAAATGATAAATATTAGACACTATTATTAGTCATGTTATAATATTTCATGCAAAGGGGATTATTTTTATATATGTTGACTTTGGGGTAATATTAATATCATATAGATAATTAAAATGTGTCATTGGAATCCTAGTGGGAGGTAGACAGGAAATGCAGGATGGAGTTGTTTAGGCCCATAAATACTTGAAAGTCTTACAGTTAAGTAGAGAACAATTTTAATAGTCTCATTTTCTAATCTCTGAGACCAAACCTAAACCTGTTGGGTGAGGCTCTAGTGCCTTGAAATATCATATGAATTTGTGTATCGAATATGGCCACAGATGATTTCACAGCTAACCCAAGCTTCACCAATCAGAGCCTTAAAACAAGAGCTCAACATTGGTTTGAGGTTGGGAAAATCTTTGAAAATCATGGTCAGTTACACAAAAGTTCAATGACTAATCATAGACAAAAGTACAAATTGTCAAAAGGGAAGAATATCATAATTCAAGACCTATAAATCTATAAGTTTGATATTCATCCTCGGGAACTTTACAAAAAATAATTAAATAAAGGATTATTAAGCCTATAAAAAGATGTGATCATTAGGACCTGCATAGATTTACTAAGAAAGCAAGTTCCAGACATACCTAATCTGGAGTTTTTAGGGAAATTGTCCAGGAAGTTCACAATGACTTCATAAATTTGGATGTCTGAAAGAACTCACCAGAATACAAAAGATGGATTCACATAAGATTTTAATATAAAAGCAAAGTTTATACACATGAGAAACAGTGTCGGCAGGCAGTAGAGTTCCCAGAGACATCCCATGTGCAAGCTCCAAAAGATCCTTATAAACACACCAAGGCTCTTCCTGTCCATATTGAACTTTCAAGATCTGCATTATGGATCTTGGCTTCAGGAGATGTCAATGTATCAGGAGATAAATTCCCAGTAGGGCCTTTTATGCCTCTCTGCTCACATAGCCAAGCAAATTTGGCTAACTGGTTGTGTCAAATGAAAAAAATCAGCAAATAATCTGGTCTTGGGAGTTACCAGAATAGTTTCAGACTTTAAATCCCACTGCCCATATCTCAACTAAGAATTAAAATCAGGCATCCAGGCATGTCGAAAGATAAAGCTAGAGTTTTCCAGTTTCACTGCAAATCAACTCCATCTTGCATATAGATTAGTGGAGTTCATATATATGAACTTTTCTAATTTCAATGAGAACTTTGATGTTGTGCTGTCTGAAACTGCTATAAGCAAGATGTAGAAAAATAGATGAAGTGATATGATTGATGATTAGGTTGATTTATAGTTGAAAGGGGTACTTACCACAAAATATCAATTGTTGGGTGAAATAATTGTGTAAAGACAGGGGGAGATGAACCATGGGAGACTGTGGACTCTGAGCAACAAACTGAGGGTTTTGGAGGGGCTGGGGTGGGGGGTTGGGCGAGCCTGGTGGTGGGTATTGAGGAGGGCACGTATTGCATGGAGCACTGGGTGTGGTGCATGAACAACTAATCTTGTAACACTGAAAAAATAAACATATTTGGGAGAAAAGAAAGAAAGAAAGAAAGAAAGAAAGAAAGAAAGAAAGAAAGAAAGAAAGAAAGAAAGAAAGAAAGAAAGAAAGAAAGAAAGAAAGAAAGAAAGAAAGAAAGAAAGAAAGAGAAATAATTGTGTAAAGAGATTTTAATAATCAGTGAATAAAAGTTAGCAAAATAAAAATTTAATCCCACAAATTAAGTCTATATTTAGAACATCTTATTGTCCTAAATCAATGATCAGGGCAATGGGCAGTATTTATTTATTTATTTACTTATTTTTTAAAGATTTTATTTACTTATTTGACAGAGCGAGAGATCACAAGTAGGCAGAAAGAGAGGGGGGAAGCAGGCTCCCTGCTGAGCAAAGAGCCTGATGTGGGGCTCGATCCCAGGACCCTGAGATCATGATCTGAGCCGAAGGCAGAGGTTAACCCACTGAGCCACCCAGGAGCCCCGTGCAGTATTTATATAAGAAAAAAAAAAAAGCTCAAATCTTGTAGTTTCCATGTATATTTCCCACATTATAAGCTACATAGATCATATTTTCACATGTATAAGTCACATTTGTTTTTCTCATGTGTGCATTTTTTATATATTTTGCAGGTCTGGACGGACAATAAGAGGCGGATGAGAAAAAGAGTAGTGGTGAGAGATGACCTGAAGAGGATGACAACCATCATATTACGGAGGGTCTTGGGTGCCCACTAAGTAACCCATGGATCTGGTGCAAATAGCCATCTATTAGTGGATCGAAAATCAGGCCCAATGGAACATACATACCAGTGTTTGAGGTTTTTCGTTGGTTTATTTTTAACCAAATGCAAAGTCGAAGAGAAAAAAAATAGGGAGTGAGAATAGAGGGGGAGATATTGTAGGTGAGAACAGGAGAGAAGAGGGAAGAGAAGGCAGAAAAGAGAATATGAAAATGCATTGCAAGGTACAGACTTCGATTCCAATAAGTATGTTTAGACATAAATGAGTACATATTTGTGTGGGCTGGTGTTCTGAGAAGTGATGGGGACATGTAAAATGTATTTTTTGCTGTGAGCCATGGTTTAGAAGTTTGAAAATCACTGCCTTAGGCTAGGTGGTACCATTGAAGGATTTTAAACACATGAATGGCAGGATCAGATTGAATTTTAGATTTATCTGTGAAAAGGCCTACAGGGCTGAGAACCTCTTCAACAAATTGTTTGTAGGCAGATCTATAAGCCTCACTTGAATATATTTAAAGTGAAATCTTTTTATTTGACATGCAAATGAATGTGCATACTTTTTTAAAAGAAAAGAAAAACAAGTTTCAATGAGGATCTTTAAGCAATATTTCATTCATTCAATTACTTAGCTATGTATCCAGTACCTACATTATTTTGGGCACATTTGTAAGTCCTGAAAGCACAGCAGTGAATGAAACAAAGTTCCTTCCCTTATTAGGCTTATAGTCCAGTCCAAAGAGCCACAGGATAGTAGGTGCACCTGAGTGGCTTAGTCAGTTAAGCATCCAACTCCTGATATCAGGTCAGGCCATGACCTCAGGGTCATAAGATCTAGTCCAGCATCAGAATCCCTATTCAGCGGGGAGTCTGCTTGAGATTCTCACTCTCCCCTTGTTCTGCCCCTCCCCCCAGTCTCTCTCTCTCTCTCTCAAAATAGATAAATAAATCTTTTTTAAAAAGTTCCACAGGATAGTAAACTACGTGGCAATTTGCATTTTCCAAAGACGGGACCAACAATATTCCCACCTCTTATGCGCTTCCAACACTGTCACTCTGTTACTCCTCTCATCAAGCAGTGGGATCTATGTCCATTGTCCTCGAAAATGGCATGCTTTTGTGATTATTTTGGTTAATTCAGTGTGCTGGAAAAAGCTTCTTGAGGTTTTTCAGCAAAATGTAAAGCATCAGACTGCCCTGAAACATTCATGCTGTAAGGAATCCCAAATTAGCCCTTGCTGAGAGCTCATGTGGAGATGCCATGAAATATATGGAAAGAAGAAAGAAAGAGAGATACCTGGCCAATTCTGAGATGCTTCAATCCCCTCTTCCAGCTGCATCCACTATGTTCCTGCAACTATATGAGACCCAGAGTCAAATGACCAAGAAAAACCTTTCTGAAATCCTGATGCATAGCCACCAGGAGAGTTAATAAAATCATCATCCTTCTTTTGAGCCACTAGGTTTTGCTGTGATTTGTTAGGCAACAACAGATAAAGGCAACACTGACAAACAAATAAATATACAGTTAGTCAAGTAGTGATAAAGTACTAAGGGAAAAATAAGCAAAGGTAGATCTAAGGGGGTTAGGAATTGTAGCGGAGAAAAGTACCATACTATGTAAGCTGGTCAGAGGAGCTCCTCCTGACAAAGGAAAGTGATGTTTTAGCAGAGGGGAGAAGGTGAAGGAACAGCCCTGCAGGGAAGTGGGGAAGGACCATTGCAGAGAGAGGAAACAGCAGGTAGCAAGACGAGTTAAGTCCAGATCACTTGGTATGTTCAGCACATTAGAGCAGAAAGAAGGTAGTGGAGATGAGCTCATAGAAGAGAAGCTGGGGAAGGGGAAAAAAGAAGCCTAACTAGTGTACTGTCGCCTGTTCTAAGAAATTTTACTTTCACTCTGGGTGAGATGGGAAGGTTTAGAATGGTTTTGAAAAGGATTTTTCTTTCTGGCTTCTGCATGAAGATTAGAAAGAATATAAGGGCAAATACAAGTTTAAAATAAGAGGCTTAATTCTCTCCCTTGAAACTAAGGGGAGAGAGTCCCTCACCCCATTCCTTATAGCACTTTTCTTAGAAAACTGTTAAGTTCTTTCATTGTCTTTTTGAAATTTCTGTAAATCTTTTTAAAAGCCAAGTAAACCTCCTGCCAGCTTCACAAGCCAGGAATGTCTTTCTCAAGGGCCTGGGAACCCTCTCTTTGAAATGTAATCATCAAGAATGATAGCAGCCCTATCTCCCAGTCTCTGTGGGAGGACAGGAGCCTAACTTCAGCAGGCTTCTTGCTACAAGTTGTTAAACAAGCTCTTGCAATAAAAATATGAGAAAGTTTTCTTAATCCTTTTTAGATAAATCCAATTAGCCAACACAGATGGTCACCCCAACTACCAAGTGAATTTAGGATGAACTATGTGACAAATGGTGCTGTCAAGTCCTCTTACTCTAGAACTCGCTGTTGTTTATCTTGGAGACATGTATATAATTTGTTGGGCTATGTAAAAGGGGGAGATTTCTTTCCGTCTCCATATTCTCTCAGTAGATTGCCTGTGATGTGCATCAAACTCTGGTTTAATGTCTTCAATAATAAAATAGTTTTCTTTCTCTACTACCTTTGTGAAGAGACTTCCAAAGTAGTAAAGATGCTTTGTTTTGTTTTTTTTTTAATTTTAAGTATCCCAAACAAGAGCAAGGATAGACTCAAAGAAAATAGTTAAGAAATGATGGTGGTATTCCAAGGTAGGTAACAGTAGTTTCCAGCATGTATAATAGTGAAGGCTAAAATAAGTTTTATTAGGGCAGTTTTTGAGGTTTTGAGGTTTGAGGTTTCAAAACTTTTGAAGTTTTGAGGTTTTTGCATCTAACAATGAAAGTGTCAGGTAGCCAAAATCACTCATTCTTTTATTCACTCAGCTAAATGTTCTTTACTATCTTTCAGGTATGAGCATAGACCCTAACTAAAATTAAAATGAATAATGCTGATGCTATTTATCAAATTTGAAAGACTTTTAAATTTTTTCTGATGATTCAAATGGCATGCATCATAATTCTCCTAGGTTTTCAGTTAGTATACAAGATACAAAGCTGATTTATTCAATTTTAAATGTTTTCTGGAGCTTTTTTATAGGTTATCAAATCAAAGACTAAACTTCGCCATTATTAATAGCATATGCAATACTAAAATATATGAAACCATATATGTGCATGAGAATAAAATAATGACAATGATACTGAAATACTAATACAAGCTTTAAAAATAAGTTTATTAAATTTTGTGTCCTCACTATTTATATAGAAACTTTGGTGACTTTTTTTTTTTTTGAGGTGAAGAAGAGATAAAAAAGAAGAAAAAGAGAAATATCTTGGGTGATTTTTCCCAAGGTAGGAAAAACAGGAATAATTGGTCATTACCAATCTAATCACACTTTCTGTCTAACCATTCTGATTGGAGTCAGAAGGAAGATACCAGCACTGGAGTTTCATAAGGAGTAAGCAGAATCTGTGTCCATTATTTGGAATTCAGAAAAGTCCAGGCTTTTGCTAAAAATAAAATCCTATAAAATGAATACTAATAAGAGCATTAAGTGAGCCTCATTGAAACCAATAGCCTACCTAAGAGCTACTTGAGTATTTTGTTCAGCATAATCATCACTCCAGACAGTTTCTATGAACATACTCTGTGATCTGTGACAATCCAGTATGACTCTGAACCTCTTGAAATAAGGCAATTTAGTTTTCTTAGAACAGGGAAATATGCATATGAAAATATTGCATATCGATATTGCATAAAAATATGCAAGGTCTTTCACCGATTTCTGGGCCAGCACTAGAACTAGCTCTTGGCAATCTGACTGTGCCAGACAAGAGGGAGTGATTTTTATCTTCCAAACTGGTTTTTATTTGATTAGCATGGAACAAATTCTATTAAGAAACAGGAATTCTAATGACAAGCAAAAGTAAACATCTACACAGCTAAATCAAAACCTGAAATAATTATGCATGCTTGCTATTTTGCCCTACAAAAATCCCCCAGTGAGAATATTAGAGTTCCTAAATCATTCAGAAGGGCTATCTACACTAGTTGAATCCATTCAAAGATTGTTCAACTTCCTGGTTTGTGTTGCTAGAACTAAGACAATCCTTTCAGTAAAGGACACTGCTTTGGAGTAGAAAGAGATCTGTATTTGAAATCAGAATATCTAGGGTCCTTGATTTCTAGGCATATAAACTTAGGCAATGAGGTGACATTAAACTGAATATCTCCTCTTCTGAAAAATAAAAGTAATGTTAATAACATTTTATCCAGTGTAACAGAAGAATTGAATGAGAGGATGCAATTAAAAGAACCTTGGAAACAGCAAGATGTTTCTAAATATAAGGCATATTATTACTTTCATTATTGAAAACATTGATTGCAAAGTGTCAAAATAGATTATAAATTCACAAGGAAAAGTTTTTATTTCTTTTTATGTGATCTTTTAGGGATCTATAAAAATCTATAAAGTCATTTAAAGTGTGACAATAATGGGCACCTGGATAGTTCAGTTGGTTTAAGTGTCTGCCTTTGGCTCAGGTCATGATCCCAGGGTCCTGAGATCAAGCCCCATGTCAGGCTCCCTGATCAGTGGGGAGCCTGCTTCTCCCTATCCACCCTGCTCATGCTTTCTCTCTCCTGCTATCTCTCTCTCTCTCTCTCTCTCAAATAAATGAATAAAATCTTTTTTAAAATGTGACAGTAATCCAAGAGACAAATAGTGCTCTTTTTTTAGTTTTTTTTTTTTTAAGATTTTATTTATTTATTTGACATATAAAAGACTGCACAAGCAGGGGAGAGGTAGACAGAGGGAGAAGCAGAAGTAGGTTCCCCAAGGAGCAGAGAACCAGACGTGGGGCTCAATCCCAGGATTCTGAGACCTTGACACCGGCCGAAGGCAGAGGCCTAACAGAATGAGCCACCCAGGCACCCCCCTCCTTTTTTTTTTTTTTTTTTTTTGGTTTTCTGAGAAGAGAACTGGGCAGGTGAGGGTCAGTGTTGGGAACAAAGTCTGTCTTATTAGCAATATATACCTAATGCCCATGTCTTAGTATATAACTTCATGTGGAAGATTAATAAATGTCATTTAATATATTTAGCACTTTAGTGATCATAAATGTATTATTACCTTGTGATGCTCTTGCTTAAAGGGATTGGCAAAGAAAAGTCTCTGCATAAAGATGAAAATACCTTTTGAAGGTGAAAGTCATATTCACACTCTCTCCTCATTCATTAATTTGAAAAATTATTTATGGAGTTCCTTTCTTATTTATTGCTGTGTCTCCTTTGCCTAAAATGGTCCAGGGTACAATTAATCTTTGTTAAATGAATAGATATAAATGTGTCTTTTATGTTTTCCACTTGTTTGTACTTTTTGTACTACCGCATGTGGTAGCTAGCCCTGATAGAATGCTCTACATCTGAAAAGTATGAGCAAGTGGAAAAACATAGAAGACACATTTATATCTATTCATTCTACAAAGATTGTTTGTACCCTGGACCATTTTAGGCAATGGAAGCACAGCAATAAATAAGATTAGTATTATATTTGCTATCTCAGAACTTACAAAGTGATCATTAAGTACCTGTTAAAATTTTTTTTTAAAAATCTGACCGTTAAAAGCTGACTGTTATGATTGGGAAATGAAGAATAACATGAGAATATAAACCTAAATTAAGAGTCAGAGAAGTGGGGCGCCTGGGTGGCTCAGTCGTTAAGCATCTGCCTTCGGCCCAGGTCATGATTCCTGGGATCGAGCCCCGCATCGGGCTCCCTGCTAGGTGGGAAGCCTGCTTCTCCCCCTACCATTCCCTCTGTTTGTGTTCCCTCTCTCGCTGTGTTTCTCTCTGTCAAATAAATAAAATCTTTAAAAAAAAAATTAAAAAAAAAAAGTCAGAGAAGTTGAGAAGAACTGATATGTAAACTGACACGTGAAGAGTGATTAGTTAAAATGAGAAGTAGGATTGCCCTAGGAAGAGAACATTTCTTGTGTAATTATATGCTAAAAAGATGGAATGATTCCACCTCCCCTTTCCACCTGGAATTGAGAAAAGTTTATTTTTTTAAGATATATTTATTTTATAGAGATAGTACAAGCAGGGGGAGGGGCAGAGGGAGAGAGAGAGAGAGAATCTCAAGCAGACACCTTGTTGAGCACAGAGACCAACACAGGGATTGGACTCATGACCTTGAGATCATGACCTAAGCTGAACTCAAGAGTCAGCCACTTAACCAACTGGACCACCCAGGAGCCCCAAGGAAGTTTCTTTATTAAACACCACCACAGCACTTTGTACTTCTATAACACTCCTCATACTTACAATTACTTATTTTAATGCCTATCTTATCAAACATTTTGTATCTCCCTAAGGATAGGAAAACTACTTCATTCATCACTGTATCCCACATCTTAGTACAGAAATGGTTACTATAAAAAAAAAAACTCAATAAATAAAGGATAAATAAAAAATCAGTTACTGAAAAAAGTTTAGCAAAGTTAGATGTGAAAGTAGTAAAAGTAGCTTAGAGAGAAATGAGATTGGAAATATGGGCAGAGGCCACATGTTTATTCTAATTTATGGTATGGCCACTGAATTATTTTATGGAGAGCACTAAGCTGATTACACTTGTGGGTTTTGAAAGATCACCCTGGCTGAAGAATAAAGAAGAATTTGGAGAATATCTTACCAGGAGAAAAAGATACCAGTTGGAAAACTGTTGCAATAATCCTCATGATTGATAATGGTGGCCTGCTCTAAGGTGTAGTGGTAAATATGAAGAATAGAGGATGGACTCTGGAAATATTTAGAAAGCTAAATAAAAAAGACAAAAGAGACAAATATCCCTACTTTGATTCTGCATTGGTCAGTCTGTCTAGACAATAAAAATATCCTGAATACCTAATATAAACTCAACTGTGAAGATGTAGAGAAACTCATGGGACTAATTATACATTATTACAATACCACAGTGTAAAAGCTATAACAAAGTACAGAAACCACAGAAGCATAAGGAACCTAATCCATTTGTCAACAAATATTGATTGATACCCATCATGTACTAAGTAGTGTGTTTGGATCTGCCTTCAAGAAACAGTATCATGGGAAACTCAGATAGGAATAGTAGTTAAATGGTAAAAACAATTAGCATTTACTGAGAACTTCCTAAAAATCAGTCATGGGACCAAATAAATTTCCTCCTATCTCTTTTTTGACCTTCCTGATAAGTCTATGATGATAATGATTATTTTTATGTCTCCTTTGTTGATTTGTTTTCTTCTCCCCTACTATTTAAGATTAAGATGTGATAGGACTCAGTCTTTGATCCTTTTCTCCACCCACTCTTATACCCAAGAAAACCTTATTCTTTTTAATGACTTCAAATACTTCTATATGATATGGCTCCAAATGTATATCTGCTTCTCAGACTTCTCACACAAATCCCAAACTTCTGTATAAGCTACCACCTGGACATCTCACATGGCCAAATGAAGTGCTATTCTCTGAAATCTTCATCATTGACCGCCTTTTCCATTTCAGTGACATTTACTCTTCCCTTCCAGTGACAGAGACCTGGGGTTATCTTTGACTCCTCTCTTACTCTCATACTCCCAATCCAATTTTGTTATAAAATCCTGTTAGGTTAATCTTCAAAGGTTATCCAGACTCTAACTGTTTCTCACCCCCTGCATGGCCACAACCTTGGTCTGAATCATCATCATTTCTTACCCTGAATACAACTAATAGTTTCCTAATTGGAAGTTCCCCTTTTACCTACCATTGCTCCTTTATAGTCCATTCTCATCAAAACAATATAAAGATATACTTTTTTATGATTTGATATTTATATATATTGTGAAGTTATCACTACAATTAGTCTAGTTAACACCTGCCGCCACACATAGTTACAGAATTTTTTTCTTTGTAATTAGGACTTTTAAGATTTACTCACCTCAACAACTTTCCACTATGCACTACAGCTTTATTAACTATAGTCACCATGCTGTACATTATATCCCATGACTAATTTATTTTGTATCTGGAAGTTTGTACCTTTTGATGCTCTTCACCCATTTTGCCCGTATCCGTCCTCTGCCTCTGGCAACCACCAGTCAGTTCTCTGTATCTATGAAGTTGGTTTTTGTTTTTGTTTTTAGATTCTACATATAATTGAGATTATATGGTACTTGTTTTTCGCATTCTGACTTAATTTCACTTAGCATAATATCCACAAGGTCCATCTATGTTGCTGGAAATGGCAAAATTTCATTCTATTTTAATAGCTGAATAATATTCCATTGTATAGTATACATCCCATTTTCTCTATCCATTTATCTGTCAGTGGACACTTAGGTTGTTTTTATACCTTGGCTATTGTAAATAACACTGCAGTGAACATGGGAGTGCCCATATCCTTTTGAGTTAGTGTTTTGTTTTCTTTGGACAGATACCTAGAAGAGGAATTACTGGGTCATATGCAGTTCTTTTTTTTAATTTTCTGAGGAATCTTCATAGTGTTTTATTTAGTGGCTGTACCAATTTACATTCCCTCTAACAGTGCACAATGGTTCCCTTTTCTCTACATCTCCTTCAACACATGTTATTTCTCGTTATTTTTATAATAACCATCTCAACAGGTGTAAAGTAATATCTCATCACGGTTTTGATTTGTATTTCCCTGATGATTGGTAACGTTGAGCATTCTTTCATCTACCTGTTGACTTTCAGTCTGTCTTCTTTGGAAAAATGTCTACTTAGATCCTCTGTCCATTTTTTAATCATATTGTTTGTTGCTGTGGGTTTATTTATTTGTTTTTGTTTTGTTTTCTATTTAGCTGTATAATTTCTTTATATACTTTGGATATTAACCTTTTATCAGATATATATGATTGCAAATATTTTCTCCCATTAAGTATATTGTCTTTTCATATGCTTCCTCTAACTCCTCCTCTTAAACAGAGATGTCCTTTAAAAAAAAAAGCCACATCATGTGACTTAGCTCCTCAAAATCCTACTGTAGCTTTCCTTTCTTCAGCATAAGAGCCAGAGGCCTCTGAATGACCTATATATTGAATTGAATAGAGTCCTCAAAAAATGTATGTCTATTTGGAGTTACAAAACATGACTTATTTGGAAAATGTCTTTGCAGATGAAACCAAGTTAAGATAAGGTTATGGTGAATTAGAGCACTTTCATTCAATAATTGGTATCATAAGAAGAAGGAAATTTGAACACAAAGACATACAGGGAGAACACCATGTGACTGTCGAGGCAGAGACTAGAATTATCATTCTAGTTACAAGCCAAAGAATATCAAGGACTGCTACCAACCACCAGAAGCTAGGAAGAGGCAGATGATTCTTCCCTACAGCCTTGAGAAAAAGCATGATTTTGCTGACACCTTGATTTTGCACTTCTAGCCTCTAGAACTCAGAGATTAAATTCTGTGTTGTTTTAAGTCACTCAATTTGTAGTAATTTGCTACAGCAGGCCTTGGGAAACAATACAACTTAGAGTCCCTGTGTAATCTGTACTTCCTATCCCCCAACCTTATTTCTTACTGATTTTCTTCTTGATTACTCAGTTCTAGTTACCCAGCCTCTCTACTCTTTCTGATATGCAATAGGCATGATGGTACCTTAGGCCAATTGCACTGCCTGAAACATCTTCCTGGAATGCTTTCTGTTAGATGTCTACACAGCTAACTCCTTTGCCTTACCTGTTTCAAGCCATTGACCAACTAGAAGACCATGAAGCTTACCTGATCATCTTATTTTAAATTACAGTTATTCCCAAGTCACAGAAGGATGATTATGAAATTTCACTGATGCTTTTGGCATATCATATCAGTCAAAAAGTATTAGGTAAACACCTTCCAATAGATTAACATATAAATTATGACAGCTATCTTTAAGGACTATGAAGACCTCTTATGTACACCACAGAGTATACACACAAAAAAATATTCAGAGCTCAAGTAGTAACCAAATAATGTGTCTTCTCCTGATGAATAAGAATTCATGTAAAGGAAAATCTCAGCAAGAGCAAGGTGAGGTCAAAAGACTGTTGGAATTGTCAGACTTTGATGGATTGCTTAAATTCTCCAGGTATATATTCTTCAGATTGAGGATAAAGAGGTGGAACCAGATGATCTCTAAAAAGTATCCCATCCCTAACAATTTACTATCAACTCTTTACCAACTTGAAAAAAAAAAAAACATTTTGCTTGTAGTAATAACTGTACTTTCTCCAGTAGCTCACATTTTGTATTATTATAGCTACATATTCATGTCATAAATCCTGTCTAACTATTAATTTAAGAGTTTAATTTCCCCATGAGTAGACATTGTTCTAAATGTTACCTTCACAGTATAGCATTATGAAAACCTCAAATCCCTTAACTGCTTAGAAAAGACCCTCACCATTCTTGACAAAATTATGGAAGTTCTAGCAACATTTTGTTTAATAATCCCCAATTCAATTATAAAACTACCCAGAAAGAGGCAGTGAGACATGGAGTAGTGAAGAATGCAATATTCCACTGGGAAAAATAAGGTATAGTTGTTCTGATGACAGAGAGAAGACATTGAAGGAATGTTCAAATACTGAATAAAGCAGCTACTGAAATATATCAAGTATATCAAATACTGTATTTGTTTACTTGTAAAAACCAGAGAAGGCATGTATAAATAAGATTTAAAAGTGAGAGTTGGAGTAACAGTCTTAATAAAAAAAAGAAACCATTTGGAAAAACTGGAATAGCAACAGGAATCACTACTGAGAAGCAATTTAAAATAAAATCATGTAGTTTGCCTAACTCAGTTCCACTTTATCCTTCAATTAATTTCATGCTCTTCAAAATGATAAAATAATGATCTCAGAGTGCCCAAATAATTGAGTCCTCTTGAGTTATGTGAAATAAGATTACATTCTTTGTTCTTTTACCCTCTTCTGAAATTGGTGTAATGCTTGTAAAAAGATATTCACTTGACAGTTCTAAACATGTAAGCCCTCCATTAACCCAGAAAGCAAGCATGGAATGCAAAGGAGATTCCAACAGCCTCACATCAGCTGTGTGCATGCTAAATACTGCTCCTATTGGATCACTTGTAAAGTGAGAATCACACACAGTTCAGAGGCCATTCAGCTCTTTCTTCGTTGTTGGTATATTCAGGAATGAAGCTAATTAACCATAGATTTGTAAAATTATTTCAGCTCAGATAGAATCTCCAGAGATACATTTTTTAGTATAATGGTGAATTAGCTAAGGAATATTAACTTACTTTATCCAAGTTAATAAAATTAATTGACCACTCACCAGCCCAAAATTATTTTATCTTAAATGACATATCTCTATTTCCATGTTATATGACTTCATTACTCCTCTGGTCTATGCATTATCCAAATATATAGTATGGGATAAAGAGGCACTCTGACCCTAAAGCCCCTGTTCAAGTAAATGGTATTTAAAAAAAATACATTTTTAAAGGTTTTATACTCAACATCCATGAGCTACCATTGAGAACTGCAAAATACAACAAATATTTGACAATTATATCAAATAAAGATAACATATGTCTTTGTAAACCTCATTTTTAAAATGATAGTTAATGTGAAAAAAATTACACAATTTAAAAAAACTAAGCACAAATCCAATATGCATTAGTATTTTCCAGGCATAAGCAATATTTCCAGATACAAAAACATATCCTTGAAATATAGTCCACACTACTGTCAATAAGGAATAGACTGTGGCAATTTTGTAAAACGTAGGGATGAAGCTCCACAGATAAGAAAAAGGCTCCGTAGTGTCAGCCTCCATTTACCACTTAATCCATGCCAATCTTCCAAAATATATTTGAGTTTCTAGCATATGTTAGGCTCTAAGCATCAGTATATGGAATAAATTAACATATCTCTAACAAAGTACAAGATATCTGAAAATTTATGCTATAAACTGTTAAATAAATTATCTTATGTTCCCTTCTACTAAAATTATTTTTCATAATCTTTATTCAATTAATAAAGTGGAAAAATGTAGAAATAGTATTTAACAATTCAAAAAGTTTGTTAACCCCTGTCTTTACTGGGCTTACATTCTGGTGCTAAAGATAAACTTTGAACAAATGAATAAGTAAATATGTAATAAATCAATACCAATTAGTACAAATAAATATATGAGGAAACATAAATTAGTATAAAGGATAGAGAGAATGTATGAATGCTGTTTCACATGGCATAGAGGAAAATAATGGAGCAGACATTTAAGTTAGAAGAAAGAGCCATAGATATATCTGGAGAAGAATATGACAGGTAGTCTTGAAATCAAGAGTAAATAAGTCTAGTATATACATATGTCTTATTTACAAAACTTCAGTTAATATGCTGGTGGCCTCTTAGAGCCATATGTTAGTTAAATAAAAACATTTTATGGTGAAAAAAAAAGAGTACAAATTTTCTCATCGCTGGTAAAGTTCAACTATATATACCAAATGCACAGTAAACAGTACCAAAACCTGAAATCTGTATACTGCTTAAGAGGATATAATATGTTTTTACATATAAAGTTATTTTATCACTTACTGGGCATTTTGATACAATATACAGCCTTTAGGAGTTTTGAGTTAGAGAAATGTGTACTCAAATCCAGGTTCCTTTATGTGCCTTTTCATAATTTAGAGCAAGTAATTTAACTTAATATAGTTTCAGTTTCCTGGCCTGTAAGGGAAGGAAAATGATCTCTATCTTTAATTGGCTATTTGTTTGTTAATGCATTCATTCATTTATGCATTCATTTGTTCAGTCATTCAACACATATCTATTAATTGCTTCCAACATGCCAAGCAGCATGCTGTCCATGGGGATATAGGAGTTGATATCCATGGGGATATAGGAGGAATGTTGATATGGACTTTGGAAAAAAAATCACCAGAAAATAATAATTAAACACAGAAATTTGTAAGGTATCAGGTGGTAATGTGTGCTAAAAAGAAAAATAAAACAGGATAGGACAAAATATTTGGAGCATTCAACTATTTAAGATAACGTTGTCAGGGAAGATTGACTGAATGAGAGAAACCTAAAGGTAATGAGAAATCCACCTTTGAGGAACCATCTAAAGAAGTGTTAAGCACAAAGAAGGATATAAATGTAAAAGTTCTGTGATTAATCCAGCAAAGGACAAATGATAGGAGGCAAGAATAGATAGTCAACCTAAAGACAGATGATTCATAGACATGTAAACCATGATAGGAATTTTGGATATAATTCTGAGTGAAACTGAAAACATTACAAAGTCATAATCAGAAAAGTGATGTGATAAGTCTTCAGTTGTGACAGGAGCTCTCTAGTGGTGGGTGAGGAACAAGCTACAGCAGTAGCAAGCTTAGAAGCAGAGGGACTAGCTGAAAGTGTTGTTCTCATCCAGATGATAGTGATTTCTACAAGTTTGGAATCAGAATAGGTGGTAAGAGATAGCCAGGTTATGGATATATTTCGAAAGAGGAATGTGCAGAATTTGCTGATGAATTGGATATAGACTGTGAAAGAGAGGGGTCAGGAATGATTCCAAGACTTATGATCTGTCATAAGCTGAATTAATGACCTCCCAAATATGTCCTAATCCTGTGAATTAAGAACCTGTGAACCGTTACTTTATATGCTAAAAAGGACTTCGCGGGTGAGATTAAACTAATGATTTTAGATGACGGAATTACTATAGGTTAGTTGGAGAGGCCCAATGTAATCAGAAATGTTCTTTGAAGAGAAATTCTGGAGCAGTCAAAGAGAAGATGAATTCCAATGACAGCAGCAGGAGAAAATGCTATATAATACACGGCCAGGAGCCAAGAAATGAAGAAAATCTTTTGAAGGTGGAAAAGGCAAGGGAATGGCTTATCCCCTACAGCCTCCAGAAAAAAAGAAAAAAAGGAAAAAAGAAGTCCTGTCAAAGCTTTTCAGATTTTAAAAGTGTTAAGACTCAGATTTTAGATCTAGAACTGTAAGAGAAAAAGGTGTACTATTTTAAGCCAAAAAATATATAGTAATTTGATACAGTGGTAATAGAAAATTAATATGTGATCTAAGGAACTGAAAGGATGGAGAGGGTGGAAGAAGACAAGAAGAAACAGGTTTAGACTGTGTTTGGAAATCACCGAGTCTAGATTTGAAAAGGTTACATTTGCTATGACTTTTAGGTATCAGAGTAGAGATGTCAAGTAAAATGTTAGTTAATATATATATAATACAGGAGAATTCTCCTTACTAGAGAAATAAATTTGGAAGGAGTCAGTATGTATTTGGTAATTAATCTATAAATTTGAGGAAAATCACTCAGGTTATAATTAGAAAAAAATATCAAAATATTGAATCCAGAGATTCTTCAGTTTAGAGAAAGAAAATTCAGGGTAATTCAGAAAAGCCACAGCCTGAGAGAAGGCAGAGAACAAAAGATTAGTGTTCTGAAGGCCAGATGAGGAAAATATTTCAAGAAAAAGTGAGTAATAAGTGGTATTAAATGCTGCTGATAGACTAAAGAAAGATTAAAATTAGCCAATAAGTTTAGCAACATGGGGGTCACTGATACATTTGATAAACACTAAATCTGTGCAATTTCAAGACCTGTTTGGGTGAAGGGAAGGAGCAAGCTAAATTGATTTGGAGTCAGGAAAATATAGGTGGAGAGAAAATGGAGGTACTGGTCAGGACACAGTATCCTGAGTATGCAAAATGGAACAGATCCAGTATACAAGTCAAAGAATGGACCTTAGGAAAGAATATGGTAAGTTTCTATGCTATTGTAAGGATTAATGAGCTAATAAAAGTAAAATGCCCATATGTACAAAATAGCTGTCTAATGACATGTAGATATTATTATTAACTTAAAAACCCTTCCCATAAGCAAATAAGTTGTGTTAATGTAGTGTCTATTTTACAGAAAGAAAGGAAGAAAGAAAGAAAGAGAAAGAAAGAAAGAAGGAAGGAAGGAAGGAAGGAAGGAAGGAAGGAAGGAAGGAAGGAAGGAAGGAAGGAAAGAAAGAAAGAAAGAAAGAAAGAAAGAAAGAAAGAAAGAAAGAAAGAAAGAAAGAAAGAAAGAAAGAAAGGAAAGAAAGAAAAGAAAAGAAAAGAAAAGAAAAGAAAAGAAAAGAAAAGAAAAGAAAAGAAAGACAGAAAAAGAAACTGACTTCTATTTAAATAAAATGGATATCCCAGGTATACTAAATAAGTTTTCAATATATGTTATAGTATGGGCAGAATAGCATAATGGAAAAATTGTTGTTCGTGAAATACAGAGGACTTGGATTTGAGAAAAGTTTTTGTCAATTACTAATAATGTGGTTTTTAAAACTCAATTATTAATTCATTTCTTCATATATAAAATGGAGTTAATGATATCTCTACTACACAATGTTGCTAAAGTAATTAAGATCTTGAATGTGAAAAATTTTTATCCATTGCACAACAGTTCAAAAACAGTATCAAAAATCTGAGACAAGGGGCGCCTGGGTGGCCCAGTGGTTTGGGGCCTCTGCCTTTGGCTCAGGTCATGGTCTCAGGGTCCTGGGATGGAGCCCCGCGTCCAGATCTCTGCTCAGCGGGGAGCCTGCTTCCTCCTCTCTCTCTACCTGCCTCTCTGCCTACTTGTGATCTCTCTCTGTCAAATAAATGGATAAAATCTTTAAAAATAATCTGAGACAAAACGTTTCCTTAGTTGGAGAAATATTCTTACAGGAAATGAGTCTGGAGTTTGACTTTTATTAAAGACTGACTGTTGGCAGACAGATGAAGAAAGTGATTCCAATATAGGAGACATCATGAAAGCAGTTGTTTGACACACTAAAGAAAGCTGTGTATGAGCATCAAAGGTGAAAGAGAAAAATAACAAAGAAAGCAACAAAGTCAGACTGAGGTCTTTAGTTTGAATATTTGAGAAACACAGAGACAGAAGAGAAGACACAGCAGTTATGATCCAGACATCGATTGAAGGAATAGAGGCCAGTGATGCATAAATTAAATTAATACAGGTAAAAGGAATGAAGGGCCATATGAGAGAGTAGTAAATTAAAAATGATGGGGTACAATATAGAGATTTAGTCAGCTACCCATCAAGTTGACAATTCTTTAAATTCTCACTAGAAAAAAACTATTTCTTTTAGTTTCTTTTCTTTTTAAGATTTCATTTATTTATTTGACAGAGAGAGAGATCACAAGTAGGCAGAGAGATAGGCAGAGAGAGAGGAGAAAGCAGGCTCCCTGCTGAGCAGAGAGCCCACTGCAGGGCTTGATCCCAGGACCCTGAGATCATGACCTGAGCCGAAGGCAGAGGCTTTAACCCACTGAGCCACCCAGGCACCACTTCTTTTAGTTTCTTAATTAGCAATCTTCCTTTAGAGATTTCACTTCCTACAGAGATTTCATTCAAGTGGAAAGAAGCAATGTGGAGATTTGAAACAGCTACTCTGCACATTTGAGTCCTAACAGACACTTTTTGTAAAAAAAAATAAAAAATAAAAAACAACAAAACTCACCTTAAGTGATAAACTAAAAAATCAAAAGTGCCCACAATCACAAAAAAAAGTCCCAGGTCTAGCCAACTGGAGCCCAGAGCAATATAGATTAAATTCAGAGGATGGAGAAGAGGAAAGAGATTGTCTGAGACTCTCCATTAGTTTAAGGCATAAATGGAATGAAGTAAGAACTTAGGAAACAAAATATGAAACCTAGCAATTTCTGGAGTTGTCTTTATTATAACTTTCAGTATTATGAAATTTAAATCAGACACATTCATATGCATTTCAAATAAAGGATATTTGAACTGCATGTCTCCTGCTAAAGTTTGCATCATTACTCAAATCAATCACCAAGTAATTACTGCTCATGTTCTAAGGTCTCTGAACTGTTTTTCTTCACAATGATGAGTGTTCTAGGATTATTAATATTAAGGGAAACAAATACTAACATTTAAGGGCATTTTAAAATTAAATGTTAAGAATATTTAGTCAGTAATTTAAATTATCCCCAATGTACAGAGAGAAAAAATGAGACACGATAAGCCTCTTTTCCCATCAAAAAAAAAAAAATTATCCTTGTGCAACAGGAAGGCAATGCTGCTGTTCCAAAGGTCTAAATTAGACTTTTTGCTAATAGCACCCACCCTTGGCTTACTGTGAGGATCAAACAGTAAGATCTATATAAAGGAGTTTAGTAGTATTTGTTCTATAGCAAGCACCCAATAAAGTTCATCATGATTATTCTTATCAAGATATACTGTTTTCTTATAACAGATTTTTATTTCCCTCAAAAATAATGATAATTTTGTGTCCAGACATGTTTAATTAATATGAGAAGGAAATTTGATGCCTGTATATTTCAATATTTTTTGGAGCTGATTGTTTTTTATTTCCCTTCTTACCACAAGAGAAAGTTTCATGTGTATTCATCTTTAGGTAACATGTTTTAAAGCTTATAGTGATTGCAATGTGCAACAGGATAGGATGTTCCATAATATTGAGAGTCTTGTATTGACTGTATAAGGTGATTATATTTCATTAACAGATATTGTGCTAAATTATGGAAGACATGGATGCAAAAACAAAATTTTCTTTAAAAGAGTTAACTTGGGGTGCCTGGGTGGTTCAGTCAGTTGTCTAACTCTTGATTTCGGCTCAGATCATGATCTCAGGGTCATGAGATCGAGCCCCTGGTCAGGTTTCACACTCAGTGTAGAGTTCGGTTTGGGATTATCTCTCTCTGTTCCTTCCCCCAATTTCCTCTTTCCCTCTCTCTCTCTAAAATAAATAAATAAAATCTTTAAAAAATTTTAAGAAAGAGTTAACTGTTCTGATAGCTTATATTAACTATTTCCCAAAGGACTTACGTTAATTTGTTTATAGTAACTATAAGAATTTTTTCCTTGATGTATTAACTATATGAAATGTGTTTCCCAGTGTATTATAAATGAAGGCTTTTCTTCTGGAAATCATCCTAGGAAGAGGTTGAGCAATTCCCTTCAGTAGGAAAAAAATGTTTAAAACTGGTTAAATAATTAACAAATTTAAGCATGTTGGAAAATGACTAAAAACATATAGTAATTCAAGAAGTATTTACTCAGAAAAAAAAGTCCTACTGCATTAGATAAAAAATGAGTCTGTGATATTTTAGCCTAGCAGTGTTCCCATCTCATCAGTTTGGTTGGTTAAATCCCACAGTTTTACCTGTTGCAGGTGGTAGATTCATACCAACGTGGCTAGAAGAGAAAGTAGGAATTCAGTGGGAATTTCTCTTGGTAACAAGAGAGCCACAGAAGAACTGAGATGATAAATTCTTCAAATATCCTTGGATGGCAGCTAAACTAAGAATATGCAAGAAGCCCTGGAGAGTTCAGTGAAAACTGAAAGCCTGATGAGACTGGGAATTTACTATAACTTTGCATGTAATCCTCAGTTCACACAAAGCTGGAATTATAGAAGTGAAAACTTACCTTCCAGAGACGAAAAGAGAGTCCAGAATAGGCAGAGTGTATTATCTACTATGCATACTTATCAATCCAATTGCTCTTTATGAACTAGGCAAAGAAAAGGGAAATTGTGAACAATAACCAGGGTTTAAAAATAACCAATACAGAAATTGACTTCAAGCAGATTTATATGTTAGAGTTAGTGACTTTGAAGCAAATATTATATATATATTAATATATCAAAATATATTGAATATATATTAAACATATATATTAAGAATTAAAGAAATGTGTTTCAAACAATCAAATAATTGTTAGATTGTTTCTTTCAAATAATTAAAGGAGAAAATTCTAAGAATAATCAAAACAATAATACCAATAATGAATCTCAATAGAGACTTAGAATATATTAAAAATAAAAAACTAATGGAAATTCTAGGACTGAATAATTAGATTTGAGATGTCAGAAGAAAAAAATTTGTAAACTTGGTGATAAAGCCATAGAAATGTTCAAATCTGAACAATAGAGTGGAAAAAGATTTTAAAAAATAACAGATATATGAAAGTATGGAAGGACGATAGCAAGTATTCCAACACATACATAACTGGAGTTTCAGAAAGAAAAGAAAAATAAAGAAGGGCAGAAAGGGGCGCCGGGTTGGCTCAGTGGGCTAAAGCCTCTGCCTTTGGCTTGGATCATGATCTCAGTGTCCTAGGATTGAGCCCTGCATCAGGCTCTCTGCTCAGCAGGGAGCCTGCTTCCCCATTTCTCTCTACCTACATGTGATATATTTCTCTCTCTTTCTCTCTGTCGAATAAATAAAAATCTTCTAAAAATGTTTAAAATGAAGGGCAGAAAAATATTTGAATAGTGACCCCAAACTCAGAATTTGTCAAAAAATATTAATTTACACATCCAACAATTTTATTTAATCCCCAATTAGTTTAATACAAAGAGAACCACACCTAGATACACAAGAGGCAAACATCTGACAGCGAAAAACAGAGAAAAGTCTTGAAAGTCTGTATCACATACATCAAAGTGATAATTAATGGCCGACTTCTCGTTAGAAACAATGGAGATGAAAAGATATTGAAACAACATTGAAGGTGCTAAGGGAGGAAAACTACCATTTAAGATTCAATATATATGAAATTATGCTTTATAAATGGATGTAAAATGAAAGTATTTCTGATTAACAAAAATTGAAAAAAATTCAATGCTAACACAAGTGCACTATAAGAAATATTAAAAGAAGTCGGACTGCACGTGATGTAACAAGCACTATTATATAAAACTGATGAATCACTGAAGTCTACCTTTGAAACTAATAATATGCTATATGTTAATTAATTGAATTTAAATTTAAAATTAGAAAAAAGTCCATCAAACTAAAAAAAAATGTTATCAAATTGTAATTCAAATCCAAAGGAAGGAATGAAGAGCACTAGAAATATAAATATAAGATAAAGAAAAGATCTGTGTGTGTTTTCTCTTAATTTCTTTATTGACATTTGTTGCTTAAATAAAAAATTATAACCTATTGTTGAGTTTGCAACATATAGATGTAATGTGTATGACAAAAATAGCACAAAGGTGTGGGTTATAGTACAAAATTTCTATATTATACCAACAGCAAGTCAGTACAAACTTGAAGTGGTATTGATCAATGCTAAAATAATATTATAAAGAAATTGATTGTGGTGGTAGTTGTATAACTGCATGCATTTGTCAAAACTCAACTAACTGTACACTTTAAAGATCTAGATTTTATTGTATGTAAATTATCTCAATAAAGCTAACCTAAAAAAATAAAAGGAAAACAAGATTTCCCAGAGTTTTCTACAAACCAGGAAGTCTTACTTGAATAAAAATAATTACAGGAACAACTAAAGACTTCCTACAGCCTGGAAAATTTTAGAAAGCCATGAGAGTTAAACAATTTCAAAAGAGAAAAAAAGAAAATTTCTTTCCATACTAAACTGCATACCAAGAAACAGCAAGATAAAGAAAAAGGATTTTTGAAAAATAATGGGTGAACTTAGACAATCCCATCTAGGCAAATAAATTATAACTTTAATTTTAATCAAAATATCAGAATGTTCTTGAATTTCTCTTTCTTCCTGAATGCACGATTTATGTGAAATCTGATGGCAAAAGATTGTCAAAAGGCATTAAGAAGAGCGACAATGTTAATGCTTTGACCTCTGCAATGGCAGTAAAGATTTTAATTTGAAATTACAGCTTTCACCTATAAATCTGAATTTAGCAACAAGACAAATTCAGTAATTTAGTAAATGTGATGCTTTTTAAATCAGCATTTCCCCAAAGCAGCACCCTTGGCTTTGTTACGAGGAACCACCAAATGGTAAAAATGTCAAGTGCTTTTTCCATGAGTGCATCTTTCTTCAACCCAGTAGGTATTCATAGCACAGATTTTTTTCCAGAGGTATTTTATTGTTTTTCTACTTTTCATCAGGCTTGGGTTGCCATGGAAATAAAGTAGGCTATCTTGCTAGATTTCACCTTTGCTGTCTTGCTTCATATGGTTCTCTCTCCTCAGAGCAAACATGGTGGATGCTGCACACATACGGATGTCTGATTTTGTATTTTCTTCTTGAGTGTGCTTGGCAGCTACTCTCCTGAGACAGCTGAAGCAGCACTTCACAAACTGGCATTCATCTTTCTCTCTAATGGCCACAATCACATGTCTCACTTGCTTTGTGATCTCTCTTTTAAGAAGGACACAGCTTCTTTGGAAAGACTTCTTTTTCCCATTGAAAACATTGGACTTTTAACATTTCAATTAACTTGGTTGTCCAATCAACTCTAAATGCATGCCCTGTTTAATGTTATCTATCAGTAAGGTGTAAAAGAAAAAAAAATTAAAAGAGCATATAGATTTACAATTACAGGTAAACTGATTTACTTGGTGCATAAACACTTTTAACTTTCAGTCTCTTCTTACTCATATGTAGTGATTACCAATTTTTTCAACTGTCTAAATGTGAGACATTATTCCTGACAAAGGGTAGATTAGTTTCTTAACTGAACTTGCCTCCTGCCAAAAACAAATACCTTTTTTCTTTTCATATTTCCTGCCTATTTGTGATTCCCCAAGTTCCACTCTACTATATTATTTGCATCTGATAGCCAGTGGTGTCCAATAGTATTTCTTCTTCAGATTATTTTGGTTTGAAATTCTACTTAAAGGAAATCTGTTAATTCTATTACTTATAGTTCAAAAATGACTTTTATACATAATTTATAATAGAGATTTCTATGCATTTAAGCAAAATTATCAAGGCAAAAAATTGGCAATATTTTTTTAAGATCTTTAATACCATTGTCTGATTATATTTAATTATATGACTATAGTCAACATTGTCTAGTTAATAATTTCTACCACATTATTGCTATGGGTCTCATACATTAAATGTTCTTCTGTCTTTAAAAAGATAGCCATTTTCTTTTCTTTTTTTTTTTTAGATTTTATTTATTTGACAGAGAGAGAGAGAACACAAGTAGGCAGAGAGGCTGGCAAGGAGAAGAAAAGCAGGCTCCCCACTGAGCAGAGAGCCTGGTGTGGGGCTCCATCCTAGGACCCTGAGATCATGACCTGAGCCAAAGGTGGAGGCTTAATTCACTGAGCTACCCAGGTGCCCTAGTAGCCATTTTCAAAAAGAAAAAAAAAAGGTAGCCATTTTCCTCCACCCAAGTGCATATTCTGTTATTTTTAGATAATCAATAGTGTATTGTGGGACAACAGCGTTATTTTCTGTCTACGTAATTTCCTTATTTTTCTTTATCTAGATACTTTGCAGAATCCCTCTACTCACTTCTATTTCTAAAACATCTCTCCATTATGGTACCCATTTCCAACTCTAGGAAGAGTCCTATAATCTAGGTTGGCCAAAAATACTATCCACTTGACCCCAGTCATTGTTTCAGGGATGAGCATATTACCCCTTCAGTACTAGGAAATTCTTAAGGGAGAGATCTCTTTCTGCAAAGAGAATGTGGATATGAAGTGGCTAGCAGCCATCTTTCTCACATGGAGTGCTTTCCATAGGATAATCCAGGTAGAGATAAGCTGAGCCAAAAAGAGAAATACATAAAGACAGCTTTATGAATATCTGAAACCAGTTTTATACACAAGTATTTTAGTTACATGTCCAAATATAAGCCATTTTTCTTAAGTTCAACTCAAATATCAGTACTGCAGAGAGGACCTACATTCCCACAGTAACTAAAGTACCATTTTCCTTAGTAGTTACTTAGCAGTCTTTGTACATTTTCACCATAAAAAATAACAAACTGTATTCTCTCATTTATGGATTTAATTGTTTAAAGTCTCTTTCTCCCACAAGAATATAAGCTCCATTATGGCAGAATCTTTGTTTATGTGTTGTTCATTATAATAGCCCCAGAGCCTAGTCTTATGACTGGTTTTCAATAAATAGTTGTAAATGAATCAATAACAGAATGAATGAGTGAGTGAATGAATGAAGGTAGTTTGAGGAGAGTTTCTGCCACTAGAAACTGAAAGAAGAAACTGAAAGACTAATGTATATTTTACTTTTCCAGGTTATGGACCTAACATAAAAATCTAGTATTAAGGAATGCCTGGGTGGCATAGTCAGCTAAGTTCCCAGCTCTTGGTTTTGTCTCAGGTCATGATCTCAGGGTTGTGAGATTGAACCCCACTTGGGACTCTGCACATTGTGCAGGTTCTACTAAAGATTCTCTCACCCTCTTTGAAAAACAATGTGGAGATTCCTCAAAAAATTAAAAATAGAATTACCCTATGACCCTGAAATTGCACTACTGGGTATATACCCTGAAGATACAGATGTAGTGAAAAGAAGGGCCATATGTACCCCAATGTTCATAGCAGCAATGGCCACAATTGCCAAACTGTGGAACGAGCCAAGGTGCCCTTCAACAGACAAATAGATAAAGAAGATATGGTTCATAAATACAATGGAATATTACACAGCCATCAGAAAGGATGAATACCCAACTTTTGTATCAACATGGATGGGACTGGAGGAGATTATGCTGAGTGAAATAAGCAGAGAAAGTCAATTATCATATGGTTTCACTTACTTGCTGAGCATAAGGAATAACATGGAGGACATTAGGACAAGAAAAGGAAAAGTGAATTGGGTAAATTGGAGGGAGAGATGAAGCATGAGAGACTGTGGACTCTGAGAAACAAACAGGGTTTTGGAAGGGAAGGAGATGGGGGATGGGTGAGCCTGGTGGTGGATATTAAGGAGGGCAGTATTGCATGGAGAATGGGTGTGGTACATAAACAATGAATCTCGGAACACTGAAAAAATAAAATTAAATTTTAAAAAGATCTTGACGTGATGAAAGCTAGTTTATGAAGAAATTTGTAATTATATGTATAAAAACATCTGTTGGGGCGCCTGAGTGGCTCAGTGGGTTAGAGCCTCTGCCTTCAGCTCAGGTCATGATCTCAGGGTCCTGGGATCGAGCCCCGAATCAGGCTCTCTGCTCAGCGGGGAGCCTGCTTCCCCTCTCCCTCTGCCTGCCTCTCTGCCTACTTGTGATCTCTCTCTGTCAAACAAATAAAACCTTGAAAAAGAAAAAAAATCTGTTATTTTTGCTGTAATTAATGATGCTAATAGTGATGAAAGCTTCAACCAAAAAAAAAATTCTCTCACTCTCTCCCTCTGCCCCTCCCCCTTCAAAAATAAATAGTCTTTTTTTTAATCGAGTATTAGTGATTCTATTTTCTTTACTTTTGTTTATATAACTATATTTTTCTTCACATTATCATGGCTTCTGTCTTATTTTAAGCTCTCAACGGGTTTGCAAGATACCCTACAAATAGAATTTCTAGTTCCTTAGCCTAACCCTTTGTTTCGATCTATACACTGTCACCATAGTGATATTTAGGGAAAAAAAGATTATGTTAAGTCCATTCTCTGAGCACCAACAGAGATCATCTAATATCAGTATATTAGACAGACAAGATCACCTCTCCTTAGTTTCTGCATATCCATGGGAAGAAATAAAGAGGAATCTAAGAGCTCCATTCACTCTAAATTAAACTTTCCATCCTACAAATTCCACATAATCATTGGCAAGAGTAAACAAGAGATCATGGAACTCCATGATTCTTGCAAAATTCACTCTCTTTCATCCAATACATCCAATACAGCTTCACCACTACCTTATCTGAGGCCACCATTTCATTTTGTAATTTATCCACTTCAAGTCAAGTAATACCAGACTTTCAGAACTCTTAGTTTACATTTCACTTTCTGGATTTTAAACAACATATCTATGTAGGCAGAGGGGCAACTCTCCCAACACAACTTTAATTCCACCATTCTTTAAATCAATTTCCTGTATTTTATCTAATATCTATGTATATTGTATACTATCTTTCCCTATGAAAATGAATATAAAGTACTTTTTCATCTTTTTTCAATTTCGGTCATCTTGCTACTACCCTTCTATAGCAGGTATGGACATCAATTTGAGACTTGACCAAACATGGCACCTCATCTTTCTTCTCATAAGAGATGGCCATGTGAGGAATGTAATATAATGGCCTCCAAAAAATTCCTGGAATTTTTTGCAAATTCCTAATTCCTGGAACCTGTGAATGTGGATATGTTATAATATGTGGCAAAAGGGAATTAAGGTAACAGATGGAATTAATGTTGCTAATACTTTGACCTACCTATAGAAATATTATCCTGGATTATCCAGGTGGGACCTGTGTAATCACAAAGGGCCTTAAGTATGGAAGCAGGAGATAGAGGGTGAGGGTGATGTAATACGAGAAATACTCAATTGGCCATTGCAACGTCTGAAGATGAATAAAGGGGCCATAAGTCAAGAAATGCAGGTAGCCTCTCAAAGCTGGAAAAGTCAAGGGAATTGATTCTTTTCTGGAGTTTCCAGAGAGGACTGCAGCCCAGCTGACAACTTTAATCCTAGGCCAAGGAGACCCGTTCCAAACTTCTGACCTCCTGAATTATAATACATTTATGTTCACCACGTAAGTACTATATGACAATTTATTAAAGTAGCAATAGGAAGCTAATACACCAGAGTTCCTTTAAAGTACTTGTTATATTGATAACCAGAGAAAGAAAAAAAACCCTCTTGTAAGCCCGGAGCCACCAGGAAACTTCTTTCCACCATAAGAAGAGAATGAAGGCAGCAGATGGAATTCAGAATTCCAAGAATCTAATGAATACAAGAAGGCATATCCAAGAGTGCAAACTCTGAGGATTTTATTTGTATCCTGGACTTTTCAGTTATGTGAGTCAGTGCATTCTTTTTTTATCTTAAACTAGCTTGAGTTAGACTTTTGTCACCTTTAGCCACTTTACATTTTCTTGTCTATACCTTTATCTCTGGAAAAATTTCTATATATATTTTAAAATTCAGCTCAACTCCCCTCACTTGTTAAGCTTCCCTTGACTCCCACAAGTAGAATTTTGCCATGTCTGTGCCTACTATAAAGTTACATTGTGAAACTTAGTATATCTTATCATCATTTGAGTGACATGGTGAGCTAAGATTTTCCTTATGCTTTCCATGTCCTCACCCCTGAGTCAGGAGAGAAAACTAAAATGATTCTTAATCACAAGAATGTTTTCTAACAGAGAGGATAAATGTTGCTTTAACAGTATAAAGCCAAAATACTAGTTCATAAGAAATAAATAACGTCACACTGATCAGAGGAATACAAAATTTTCGGGGAAACAAAATAAGATATTTGGGAAAGAATTCCATCCATCCTTGATCAGATGTGTCTTATTTTTGATAGACTTGAGTAAAAGTAACTTTAATATTAAATCAAATAACCCATCTTGTCTTTCTTGTCTCCTCTACAAATCTCTCTATCCATGCCACTGTAGCTCAGAGCATACATACACACATACACACACACACACACACACACACACACACACACTCACAAACACACATATACCACTTTCCTGGATAAGCCAGTAGACTGATTTCACATTCTTGGAGAATGTGAACAAACATTGAGGTATTTTTTCTTCAAGAGTTTTAGGGATGCCGACTCACTCAGTAGAGCATGCTACTCTTGATCTCATTGTTATGAGTCCAAGCCTTACATTGGGCATGGAGTCCACTTAAGAAAACAAAAATAAAAACTTTCGGTATGAGAGAGAAGGGTAAGTGTTACAAAAGGAATAGTGCTAGGAAGCTAATGATAGAATAGCAAAGGTTCAGTTTCCTGACTGGTCTCCATATCAAGCCCTTTATTATCACCAGGGATAGGCACCAATCTGCTTTCTCTTTCTATCAGTTTGATTACTTTAGACAGCTCGTATTTAAAAATAAAAACATATGACCTAATTTATATGTGGAATCTAAAATAGTCAAACTCATAGAAGTGGAGAGTAGAATGATGATCGCCAGGTGCTGGAAAGAAGGGAAATGGAGAAGTTGGCCAAGTGGTGCAAAGTTTCAGTTATGTAAGACGAATAAGTTCTGGAGACCTAATGTACAATAGTATGACTGTAATAAGCAATACTTTACTGTATACTTGAAATTTGCCAAGAAGGTAAATCTTAAGTATTCTCACCACACGCACACACACACACAAATGAAAAAGGTAATTATGTGAGATAATACATATGTTAGTTACCTTGATAGTGATGATTATTTCACAACATATGCATATATCAAATCATCCAGTTGTATACCTTACTTATATACAATTTTATTTTTAATTGTCAATTAAGCCTCAAAAAAGCTGGGGGAATAAAGGACAGTAGTGGAAGAGACCAGAGCTCTCTCTCTCTTCACAATGTGAGGCTGTAGTTGTCTGTAAGCCAGGAAAAGAGCCATCACCAGGGAATTGAATACACTAGTGCATTGATCTTGGGACTTTTCAGCCTCTAGAATGCTGAGAAATATATGTCCATATTTTAATAATGCATGTCCAATTTTAAAGTCTGAGCAATGTTGGAAGGAATAGAAACCCTTTACCATTGTAAAATCTGTGAGTAGCAGCAACACCAGCATCATTGCACAGAATAGGGTTTCAGGAGTGTCTGTACCTAACTGACTGGATATAAAGGGATGCAGTGTAGCTAACCTACTCATCAAGGAACAGCTGGAATAACACTTGGTTCAATGGGTTTTCCAACTCTTTTCCTCTCTATCCACAAAGAATATTTATAGATAGATGTAAGTAATGAAAAGGAAGAGTTCTAACACCCAGATACATTGGCTTATATCTCCAACTCCCATACGGACTATAAGCTCCTCAAGAGAGAGACAAAAAAAATTAAAAAGCTGTGTTTCTCTATCCAAGGCCTATGCATTTAGTACAGAATCATGAATAAATAAATGAATAAATAAGCCTTTGATCCTTATTATTCCTTAAGCAACTTAACATACTTAAGTAAGCAACTTAACATACATTATTATCTCATTTCAATCTATTGCAATCCTAAAAGATAGACAGAAATTATAAATAGTAAGAAGAGAAAAAACTCCAAATATGTTTAGAGACTCCTCTTCTATTCCTCGAGGTTGGTGAAGAGCATAGTCAGGACTAGAACTCTAATAAGTTACAGGTTCCTTGTCATAGCCACTTACTGTGGAATGCCTCTTTCCAAAATTTCATTTGGCAAGTCAATGGAAGATCTCCCTAACTCTTTTATTTACTTTGCACATAGACTTAAAATTTCAAGCATTCTTATTTCCTTTCGCTTTCCTAGTGAGTTCATACTTGATGTATAAAAGATCTTATTCATGTATCTGAAGGTAAGCTATATCTCCTATGTTCTTCCTGTGCAATATTTAAATCTCTATTCTATTCTTATAGTTTCTACTTAAAATAAACTGCATATTCTGCAAAATTATTTTAACAAAATACTAAATCTATATTTTGCAAACATCAATGCAGTATTTATCTAATTGTATTTCACATTGTATTGCTATTTATAAAGTAATTTAAATGATTTTATTCTTATTTTAACAATATTAGTTTACATTTTATCCAACATACCCAAAATTCCTTGTGTACTTCTCTATGAAGACACAAACTTTTATTAGGGCAAGGAGTAGTAATTATCTTACTAATCATGACAAAATATTTGTGGATAGAAAATTCATTTTAACAAAACAAATTATCAATATCCTTTCTTTAAAAAATACATATATTTGAGGGGCGCCTGAGTGGCTCAGTGGGTTAAAGCCTCTGCCTTCAGCTCAGGTCATGAGCTCAGGGTCTTGGGATCAAGCCCCACATCGGGCTCTCTGCTCAGCAGGGAGCCTGCTTCCCTCCTTCTCTCTACCTGCCTCTCTGCCTACTCGTGATCTCTCTCTCTGTCAAATAAATAAATGAAATCTTTAAAATAAATAAATAAATAAACAAACAAATAAACAAATAAATAAAACATGCATATATTTGAAAATAAACTTAGAAAAACAAATAGGAATAGTTTCAGAATAAAAATCAGCAAGATTTAGTAAGAAATTAAGTAGTTTCCATAATTAAATAACTCTTCATAAAACAAAAATAAATTAGTAAGTAAAAAAGCAAGATAATATAAATGTATTCCAGGATAACAGAGATAGAATTAAGATAATAGGCTTAGCAAATGCTGCAATAACCCCATTCATCCAAGATTTTATGAAATAAGAGGAAAAGTTTTTAACGAGTTCATATAATGTATGTATTTTCTATACCCATACATAAACATATGCATAATAGAGAATAAATCCAAAGCGGACAAGAACAAAATTAAAAGTGCCATGATAGACCAGATTTGTAAGAAATACCTGAAAGATAGAAAGTAAGTAAATAACATCAGATCCAAAGGAAAGCACAACAGGAGAAAAATTTACTCTAAAATAGATGCAAAAGCAGACTATTGCAAAGGTAAAAACATCTGAGGTTTTACAGGATGAATAAATAAATGAAAATGAAATAAAATTAATCAAGCAAGCAGAAAGAAGAGTTTAAACTAAGCATAATTAATACATTCAGAATATTTAAGAGGATAATTAATCTATTTTAAAAATTCCCTAGAAGTGTTGGCAACTAAAAGTTGATCATTTAAATAGAAAATAATTTTGTAAGTAGCAGGATAGATATGGTTAAAGAGCAAATTACTGGGTTAGAAGCCTACAAAAGGATTCTCTCAGAATTCAGAGCTAAATACAAATAGGAGGGAAAGTATGAGAGAGAAGTTAAAAGAAATTAAGGATAAATTCAAAGATTCTAACATCTCTCAGAAATGATTTCCAGAAAGAAAAAATAAGCAAGTGAAGTAGAGTAAATAGCAATAAAAAGTTTAATAGAAGTAACAATTCCACAACCAAAAGAAGAAATATCTTCAGTTGAAAAACATGTGAGAGTATTACGCTAAGTGAAATAAGTTAGAGCAAGACAAATACCATATGATTTTACTCATACAGAATTTAAAAAAACAAAACAGATGAACATAGTAGGGAAGAAAAGAGAGGCAAACCAAGAAACAGACTCAACTATAGAGAACAAACTGATGGTTAGCAGAAGGGAAGGGGGCAAAGGGTGGGTGAAATAAGTGATGGGGATTTAGGAGTGCACTTGTAATGAGCACTGGGTGTTGTATGTAAGTAATGAATCACTAAATTCTACAACAGAAACTAATATTACACTGTATGTTAACTAACTGGAATTTAAATAAAAATGTGAACAATATGTATGTTACTACCAAAAGGGTAAAAAAAGAAAAAAATGGAAAATAATCAGGAAATTTGAGAACACCTAATGTTGCCTGAATTGTGTTCCCCTTCAAGAAAAAAAAAAAATATTTCTGTCTTGAAAGCTTACTCCCCAGTACCTCAAAGGGTGACTATATTTGGATAAAGTGCTTTTAAAGCATTAAGTTATAAAGAGGTTGTTAGGGTGGGTCCTGATCCAATTGGACTTGTGTCCTTGTGGGAAGAGACATCAAGACTGCAAGTGCACAGGGGCACTTGGGTTGCTCAGTGGGTTAAAGCCTTTGCCTTCAGCTCAGGTCATGATCTCAGGGTCCTGGGATCGAGCCCCGCGTCAGGCCCTCTGCCTAGCAAGGAGCCTGCTTCCTCCTCTCTCTCTGCCTACCTCTCTGCCTACTTGTGATCTTTCTCCCTGTCAAATAAATAAAATCATAAAAAAAAAAAAAAAGACTGCAAGTGCACAGAGGAAAGACCATGTGAGCACATAGCAAGAAGGTAACCATTTATAAGACCTGTTTGTTTTGTTTTGTTTTGTTTTTTGTTTGTTTGGTTGGTTGGTTTTCCAGGGGATTGTAATGGTCTTATCAAGTTTGAAAAACACCACTCCAAGGAACGTTCCCTTGTCTCAGTTTAGAATCTATCTGCACACATCTTCACCTGTCCCCTCTCTTCCTTTCATTCAAGGAAGGCCAAATATCTGATCAAATGTCTTCTGGTCAAATGCCATCTCCTCAGAGAGTCTTTATGATCACCACCTCTACCTCACTCCCCCACACACACCTTCACTCTCTAGACATTTACTCTATCTTTATTGCCGTTGTAGTCCATTTAATTATTTGACCTAATTTATTACCTTCTCTAATAGACTGTAAACATGAAAGAGAAACAGATTGCTTCTTGCCCATCATTGTATTTTTAGTGACTGGTGTATAGTAAAAATTCTAAACCAGCAAAATAATATTAACACAAGACAGATATAATTGTATAGACACATCAAAAGTACAAAACAAGTGAATGATGAAAATATTTAAATCAGAACAGAAAGATGAGGAAGCAGCATGTTTACCATAGTAAAAACTCTTGACATAGCATCATAAGACTTGGGTTCATATAATGTCTCTGAGCCTTGCTGTCCTCAATGACAAATGGAGATAATAATACTTTCTAAGTATTTTCATGCCATCTCCTCCCTGGTTACATTAGATTGGTATAGGGAAATTTTCTGGCACTTCAAGAACCGTGTAATGTTCTTCTTAATGAATTTAAAATAAGAAATTTGTATTACTCTGTTTGGATTGTCATAACAAAATTCCAGACTGGGTGGTTTAAACAACAAAAATTTATCTCGGTTCTGGTAGCTGGAAGTACAATATCAAGGTGATAGCAGGGTTGGTTTATAGTAGACCTTACTTCCTGGGTTGCAGAAAATTGCCTTCTCACTGTATCTTCACATGGCCTTTCCTCTGTACATAAATATTCTGGGTGTTTCTTCCTCTTTTTTTTTTTTTTTTCTTCCTCTTGTTATAAAGACACCAGTCCTATTGGATTAGAGGATCACTTTTATGACCTGACTCAATCTTAATTAAAGGTTAAGGCTTCAACATATGGATGGGTGGCATGACACAATTCAGTCCATAGTAAACTTCAATTAAAAGATAAGTTGGAAGCTTAAAAACTATCTAACTATAAAGCTTAAAAAATTGTCAATAATGTCAGCTTTAGACTGACATTCAACAGACATCTTTATTTTTATAACAACAAATTTAATTATTTTATTCTATTTTTTACACAGGAACATTTTTTACTTGAAGTATACTTCAGAATTCATAGTTCTAAAAGATATATAAATATATAAAATATTCCATCCAAGAAAAAAAGAATTCACATTTTCCTCAAACACACATAAGAATCCCCTGGTTAAATCATGTAAAATGAGACATAACAAATATTATAAATTTAAGAAGACTGAAATCGTACTAAGTATATTTTCTAATCACAATGATATAAAACTAAGGATCAACAATGAAACAAAACTGAAAAATCTACAATGTAAATATCAAATGTTTAATAAGTACATATTAAACAGCACACTACTGCACAAGAAATGGGCAAAATAAGAAATCAAATGGTAAATCAAAATATGTCTTAAAAGAAAACACAATATTCAAAATCTAGGGATGCAGCAAAAGCAAATGTTAGAATGGAATTTATGTTATAAATGTTTGTATTAAGAAAAAAAGCTCAAATAAACAACATTATATCACAAAAAATTAGAAAAAGAAGAAAACTGAAATTTAGTAGAGGAAAGAAGTAACAAAGAACAATCAGAAATAAAATAGAGACCAAAATAAACAGTAACATAACACTTAAAGTAGTTACTAGCTTTTCTAAAAAATAAAGAAAATTGTCAATGTTTTAACTACATTAAGAAAAAAAAAGACTCAAAACCCAAAATGAGAAATGGATGAGAAAACAATACAACAGATATCCATACCAATACATAGCATGGTAACAGATTACTACAAACAGTATGTGCTAACAAATAAGATAACCTAGAAAAAAAAAAGTAATTTCTAAAACACACAAGTTACCAATATTGAAATATGAATCTTGAATCTAAGAAATAGGAAATCTTCTTATGCCAATAACAAGAATGACAGTTGAATTAGGAATCAAAAATCTCCCAGCACAGAAAAGCGTAAGACTACATGGTTTCACTGGTGAATACTACCTAACATTTAAAAAAGTAATTAATGACAATCTTTATCAAAAGCTTACAAATAATTGGATAGAAGGAATATATTTAAAATGATTCTATGACACTGAAAAAATAAAATAAAAATTAAAGTTAAAAAAATAAAATGAAATAAAATGATTCTATGAGGCCAGTATTACTTTCATGCCAAGCAAGATAAATATAATATAAGAACAAAAAGTCTCGTTTGTCCAATGTCAGTATTACTATTTTGGCTTTCTTTTCACATTCATCCAAATGATAAATATTTCCCCACCCTCTCATTGTCAATATACATCTGTCTTTAGGTCTAAAATGGGATTTTTGTAGGCAGTGTATAGATGGGTCTTGTTTTTCATTTGTTTGTTTTGTTTTGTTTTGTTTTTTAATCTATTCTGACTCCCTAGGTATTTTAATTGGAGTGTTTAGTCCATTTACATTCAAAGTGATTATTGATAAATATGTCTTCATTCATTCATTCACACAGAGCCACCTGCAGGAAGCAGTGCAGCACAAACTCTGGCTGCTTAATTTGCTTACGCCAAGCAAATGGCAAGAATTTGCCATTTCATTATTTGTTGTTTCTAGAAATTTCTTTGATCTTTTCTTGTCTCTGTCACTTTTGGTCTCTCTTTCGCACTCAGAGTCCCCTTTAATATTTCTTGGAAAGCTGGCTTAGTTGTCACAAACTCCTTTAGTTTTTATCAGGGAAACTCTTTCTCTCTCCTATTCTGAATGATAGCTTTACTGGATAGAGTTTTCTTGGCTGCATATTTTTCCCATTTAACATTTTGAATATAACATGTCACTCCCTTCTGGCTTACCAAGTTTCTGTTGAGAAATCTCCATCTAGCCTTATGGGTTTTCCCCTGTAAGTTGAAGACTTCTTTTGTCTTGCTGTTTTTAAGATTTTTTTCTTTATCACTATATTTTGCAAATTTAATTACAATATATCTTGGTGTTTACCTGTTTTTGTTGATTTTGATGGAAGTTTTCTGTGCCTCCTGGATCTAGATGTCTGTTTGCTTTTCCAGATTAGGGAATTCTGCTATTATTTCTTAAAATAAGTTTTCTGCCCCATTTTCTTTCTTTTCTTCTTCTATGACTCCTCTAATATGAATATTATTGTGTTTGATGGAGTCACTGAGTTATCTAAGTCTATTCTCTTGCATAATTCTGTCTCTCTTTTGTTCACTTCATTACTTTTTATTGTTTTGTCTTCTAGGTCACTAATTCATTCCTCTGCTTCTTCCACCCTGCTATTCACTTATTCACTGCATCAAGCCTATTTCCAATTTTGTTTATTGCATTCTCCATCTCTGAATGGTTCTTTTTTTAACTCTTTTAATTCTTTGTTAGAGCTCTCACAGAGCTGATAGTGGAGTAGGAGGACCATAGGCTTTTCCCATCCCACAAACACAACTAGATAACCATCAAGTCATCCTAAATACCCCAGACATTGACCTGAAGACTGATAGAACAAACTCCACAACTTAAGAGAGATAAGAGGCCAAATTGAAGAAAATAGGAAGTGTGAAGATGTGATATAAGGGAAAAATGGACCATGAGTGCTATGGAGGAGAGGGAAACATTGTGTGGAGTAGAGTGAGAAAGAGAGGAGCACCCAGGAGAACACACAAGGACAATGTTTCCCCAAAGGCACTGGCTTGGAAAATTAGAGAAGCTGAATTTTGTGAGCTCTTGAAACCAGCTGGGCTTAAAAATAGAATTTTAAAAGTCAGCAAGCTTGGCTGGGATAGAGCCTGGAGGGCACTATCCTAGAAAGAAGGCAGGCAAGCAATCTGGACGCAGAATGCATGGAAACAGCCATCTGAAGAAATGCCTGGGTCACACTGTGGAGATAATTCTTTATTCTAGGAACACTTTCCTGAGAGGCAGCATTCACGGAGACATCTCTCTGGGAACAAAGGAGCTGGGTGGCACCATTTCCCACTCCCCACCCTTCAGTATAAACACAGAGCCACCTGCAGGAAGCAGTGCAGCACCAACTCTGGCTGCTTAATTTGCTTACACCAAGCATCATCCCCCTGCACTCCAGTGGAAATGCCCTCCTTAGTCACATTTGCCTCATTCCCAGTGTGGAGGGCCCTTTTTCCAGAAGACCAGCACAAGCCACTGACCACACTACACCTCCTGATCAAAAAGTTCAGCAGAGCCTCAGTTCTGGTGGAGGTGATGTCAGGTCTCATTTCACAAGCAGACCAAAGTATACCTAGTTAAAACTCACTACATTCAGGCCAGAGACCAAACACTGTTCGTCGCGGGCAAGGAGAGTCTCTGTAGACAACTGGTTCAAAGGATAGAGCTGCCAAAACACAGTAGCAGAGCACACACAGCATAAACTGGAGACATTCCCTGAAGCACCAGGCCCTGGACACTACATGACTTCATAAGGCCACTACTTTCTGGAGCAGGAGACATAACTGGCTTTTCTAATACAGAAAAGGCAGAGACTTAAACAAAATGCCAAGATGAAGAAATTTATCCTAGTGAAAGAATGAGACCATAGCCAATGATCTAAGTGAAACAGATACAAGTAACATGCCTGCTGAAGAATTTAAAAGAACAGGAACAATCAACAGAATACTCATTGGGTTTGAGAGAAAGAATAGACAACAGATATTTTTAAATGCCAAATATTTTCTTGTTCACTAATTTTTGGCTGTGATGAGTAAAGCGATTCACTAGCCACTTTTGGTTGAAGCCTGATTAGTAAATTTATGTACAAAACAGAATTTGAAAAACCGAAATGTTTCACAAGCAATTCCAGGTGATAGGAATTAACAAATGTAAAGCAGACAGTAGGACCTTGATGTAGGAAAACACCCAGAAGAAAAGGGAAGATTTTGGAGTTTAGGAAAAGGCAAACTTAGTACCTTTTTCTGATGAATAGGCAAGGACAACTCTGCTGAGTTAGTTTCTTTTTAACACCAATTGAGATATTATGATAGATTCTTACTCATACATATATCATAGTGAGTGACAATCAAAAAGCCCTTATGAAAAAAACATAAATGTGTTCTCAACTACAAAAATGACAAGCCATGATCTTTTGAGTAGTCACTCTAAATTTTTTTTGTATATTACTTTCTACTAAAGTGGAACTAAATTATGTTGATTTATGTTAACCAATGGACGTATGTAATGTTATTAATACAAGATTATATTGATCACATAAGTTGAATATTCCTATCTGCAGACTGAGTTTTGCCCACTATACACAGTGGGCAAAGAAAATAAGAGTATATTTCATTATATATTATATATATGCTATATCTATAGCACCTTATTACCAGCTAACATATTTAAGTGCTGAGTAACTATTTGTTCAATGGAATATGTATTTAATTCATGCATGAGTACAACTGATACTAAGATTTAGCATGTTCTAAAACATCATCTCAAAGGAAGTTAGTTGGACATCAAACAGTGGTGGAGTAGGTGATTTGGCACATGTCAATTAAAAAAAAAGAATGGTTGGAGAGAAGAAAAGACAAATGATAAAACTGAGGGAAAATGCAAAAAAATTAAGAGCAATTGAATAATGAAATGGAAAAATTCCTTGTAGAAATTAAAATGTGTATAAGGTAAGGTGGAGGTAAGGATTGGAAAAACAACTTGATGCTATGATAGATATTTTCCCAAGATGGTTCTTGGGGCTTGTTTTAGTCATCAGTTTCCATCTTGATGAAAATCTTGTAAGATTTTCCTCTGCTCTAAGACAAATAGAAAAATAACAGAATTCACATACAGCATTTTCCTGGAGTATAACATCAAGAGGAAAAGTAGTAAGAAGTGTCATTGAAGAAATGAGAGGAAAAGCAATGCTTCTTTTGATAAGACTCAACTAAATAAATCAGTTAATATGAGCCACAGGCATACCTCAAAGTTATTGTGGGTTCAATTCCAGACCACCACAATGAAGCAAATATTGCAAGAAAGTGAGTTGAATGAATTCTTTGGTTTCTCAATACATATAAAAGTTATACTTACATTATACTGTAGTTTATTAACTGTGAAATAACATTATGTCTAAAAGAAAATATATACTTTAATTTAAAAATACTTTCTTGGGGTGCCTGGGTGGCTCAATTGTTAAGCGTCTGCCTTCGGCTCAGGTCATGATCCCAGGGTCCTGGGATCGAGCCCCACATCGGGCTCCTTGCTTGGCAGGAAGCCTGCTTCTTCTGCTACCATTCTCTCTGCTTGTGTTCCCTCTCTCCCTATGTTTCTCGCTGTCAAATAAATAAAATCCTAAAAAAAAAATAAAAAATAAAAATACTTTCTTGCTAAAAAATTCTGACCATCATCTGAGCTCTCAATGAGTTGTAATTACTGATCACAGACCATCATAACAAATTTAATAATAATGAAAACATTTGAAATATTACCAGAATTACCCAAATGTGACACTGAGACACAGAGTGAGCATTTCTAATGCTATTAGAAAAATGGCAGTGACAGACTTGCTTGACAGTTGCCCCAAACTTTCAGTTTGTAAAATTAAATTTTAAGTTTAATGTTATGGGTACATGTTGCTATTTTACATTTTATTACCTAAAGCAGTAAACATATTTGTCTTATGCTAGTATTATAATTATTATTAATAATCAAAATATGCTACACTGAAAATAAATCGCAGACTTTACTGAGCATCTAGCACATCCCAGATTTCCCCGTGATTCATCTTGCACCCATGTATTATGCTCCATAATAATGTCACCCTGTTCAGTTGCATGTTGGAACTAGAATATTCCTTAATGTGGTAATCATGTCTATTCTGTCCCCACTGAGAAACTCACTCCTAGAAAAGTGACTGACACAAATTAGGTGCTTAATAACTATGCAAAAAGAAATTGACTGACCATTTGAGAATTCTGCTTAATGGGCATGCTATAGTGACTGTCAATGGCCAAATCAATAATATCTTTTTAGGGGGGTATTTGTAAGTCACAGAGAATCAATTGTGTGGTTGAAAGCATTAAAAAAAGAGTCGGAATATTAGAATATGAAACATGGATGCCATCGTCTTTATAGAAAAACAAAAGCATGAGTTGTGATCAGGTTATTAGAACTATTAAGGTATCATGTCGTGTTTTGCTTTTCTTGTGTGCAGCTTACTGAGATAAAAGTGTATCCTACTTCCCTTTGTATTCTTAAATAATTCACCCTTTATTGAGATAATATGAGTATGCCTCTGGTTCTTATAACTTGAAAGACTCTCACTAGCAATTAAGATTAATAAATATGCATAAAATGTTTTATTTAGTTTATTTTATTACGACATATTTTATTTGATGCCCTCTTAGGCTGTGTGTGTCTGCTCTGGACCCACATGCTTATTCCATCATTTATACATACTATTTACCTCGAGCCTGCTATATACTGTAATAAAATAGCTCTTGCACTCTTGGCAAGCTGAGTATATGTGATACCATTGTAGCTAATTATACAGGAGTGTTCCTGACAGGACATGGTAAGGTATTAGAATTACTTTTATATAAATAACATGATAGGTTTCTATTGGTGGACTTTAGATATTGAAATTTATTATAATGCCATTAAATGAAAGGATCATGCTTTGGGATTGACCAATGTTGTGTCATTTTCATCTCAAGATACTCCAGTAACTCACCCACCCCATGGCTTGGAGCAGAGGCTTCCTAAATTTCACTATATAATAACCAATATAACAGAAAAGGTCTTGAGTGATTTCAGACTATGACTTTTAATTGTTCAGACTGACTTTTAATTGTTAGTCAGTCTTGAGTGTTAGTCAGTCTTAAAAGACTGACTTTTAATTGTTAGTCTTGAGTGATTTCAGACTATGACTTTTAATTGTTCATACTGACTTTTAATTGTTAATTGACTGACTTAAGTGCCTAACACTTACTAAGTTTATATATACCAAATCATATCTTCTTAAATATAATAATAAATTTCAATATGAGAATAACGGCATGTGTTTTTATTAGTTACTGTGTATAGAATTAATATATGCTTATCTCACTTAATTTGTACACATGCGAGAAGGAGTTGCTGTTGGCCCCATATTAGAGACATACTAATAAATTCTTAGAGAACAAAGTCATACCTTTAGTTAGTGATGAACTTGGAATTCAGATGCATCTGACTCCAAAGTCTGGTTCTTAGTCATTCTCATATACTATCCATCTAAAAGCTTTTAAAAATAATCTAAAGCTTAGGGGTGCCTGGGTGGCTCAGTGGGTTAAAGCCTCTGCCTTTGGCTCAGGTCATGATCTCAGGGTCCTGGGTTCGAGCCCCTCATTGGGCTCTCTGTCAGCAGGGAGCCTGCTTCCCCTCTCTCTCTGTCTGCCTGTCTGCCTACTTGTGATCTCTCTCTGCCAAATAAATATATATTAAAAAATATAATAATCTAAAGCTTAGAAAAAGAAGAGCTCTGTATTAAATCCCTTTAAAAAGTATTTCCACTTGGGATTTTTCTATCTGGAGGTTTCATAAAGCAGAGATTACTCCTATAATTCAAACCAGTTAGATGTTAGCTTCTAACTAGCTGTTTCCTAATGTAATAGATTTGGTCTTATATTCTGCAAAACACTAGCTTTTAAAGAATCTTCTCAAAAAAGTCCTGAAATCTAGAAATTTGAAAAATATTTTGATAATATACCACTTCCAAAAGATTCACAGTGCACACTAACATTTTTTTATAACGACTCTATGGTAAGAATACAATTAATTTTGTTTATCTCAGAACTTCTAATTTTACCTGTTTTGTTAAAACATTTATTAAAACTCTTAGGTAATATTTTCTCAGATACACAATAACAAATTATTTGAGGATGAAAAGGAAAAGGAAGAAAGATCCAAAGTAATTTCCTATTTTTGATGTAATTCTCTAAAACCACAGATTTACTTCCAATTAGATACACTGGGCAGAAAAAAAATAGATGTCCTTTAAAATATTTTTTATTGAAAACATCAAAACATTAAAAATAATAAAAAATGAACTACACCCACCAAAAAACCCCCACTCAGATTCTACATAAGAGAAATTTCTTCTTGCAGGGTCAGCTTTAAGTTTCTTTAAAAGAGGATGGCTCCCTATTTTCAAGTGGCAATGTATATAACTTTTCCATTAAAGCTTCATGGGATGAATGATCTATAGATACAAAGCAGTCATTTCTCCCTTTTTAAAATCATATTTTCCTCTCCTTATCTAAAATGACATGGATGTGAGATGGGCCGCATGAGTTAAATTACCAAAGGCACTATATACTATCAGTGGAATAAAGTGTTATTAAACAAATCCATAGGATATTTTCCTCTGCCGTCTCTTGCCAGCTCCATCATCACTCTCTGTTGATTCTCCCTTTTTTGCCCTTTCTCAAATCATTTCTATGCAAATGCTTGCTCTTGGTAAGGAGAATGTGTGATAAGAAACCAGACTTTTTCTATAGACAGGCTGCTTATTGAGCAATTCATTCATCATTTACTCAAACAGAAAATCTATGACTACCATCGTATATTCATACACATGGGTATTTTCCTACCTGAAGCAAAGACTCCATTTTAATTTTGCTTTATAGCTGGTGGACATATCTCTACTCTATTATGATCAACAGCCCCACTTTGCACATATGTTCCAGGGGAAGTCTTCTTTAGGAGATTTCTAAATATTCTTTTGTAACAGAGTGTCATTCATCGTCCATGCTCTCTGATTTACCCAACCCTAGCCATCTTTTTGAAGATGCTGCCTCCTTGGCCATTGCAGCCCACTTTTAATCTGTTAATTTATAGCATATAAGCTATCACTTAAATGGCTTACCTTTTCCTTGTAATACCCCAGAAATAGAGGATAAACACAAATACTACTTCTAACATGTATTCTGTTTTCAACACTACAATATTCTAGCCCATAATGGATACCCATTAGAGATTTGCTAAATTGAAATTTGTGGAGTTATTTTTTTTTAAGATTTTACTTATTTAGTTAACACAGAGAGAGAGAGCACAAGTAGGCAGAGAGGCAGGCAGAGAGAGAGGTGGGGAAACAGGCTTCCCACTGAGCAGAGAGACTGATGTGGGGCTCGATCCCAGGACCCTGAGACCATGACCTGAGCCGAAGGCAGAGGTTTTAACCCACTGAGCCACCCCGGCGCTCCGGAATTTGTGGAGTTATTAAGAGATACAAATTGTAATGGGAGGAGGCTTATTTGGTGAGAGGAAAGAACCAAAGTAAAATAGTAAAGATCTGTTAAATTTATGAAGTTCCATTATCACGTTAATATATATCTACAAAGAGGGTGAGAGTTTCTGGTTGCACATTCTATTACGAGCCCAGAAAGTTGCTTAAAAAGAGGCTCAGATGAGTTAGCAAGAAATACTGCATTTCAATCACACAATTCTGTGTTTTAAAAAGTTAACCTTGATTTAATTTAGTTTAGTTTAGTTTTTGTTTTTGTTGTGGTATCTCAAATATCACTGTAGTTAATTCTGCTTTCAAATCAATTATTTTTAAAAATATTCACAACCTAATTCTATTGAAAGTAGAGTATCAGTTTTATCAGGTGGTTAAATGGCATATTTAAAAAGTTATTTTTTGCTGTGTACCCTCAAGCTCCATCTATAGAGATAAATGAATTACTTACCAGTGCAGTTAAGCAAGTATATTATTTTTTCCTTCTTCACATATTGAGGTAGGTACTGGGTATGAAGAAGTAACCACAGAGATATAGTTCCTCCCTTCTATAGGTCATAATTCTGTGGCGAATGTGTATTATAAATAACCAATCAAAGAAAAAAGAGAAGAAAAGCAAAAAAGAATATGAAGAGTGAGGTGCTAAGAGATTAAATAGGGAGAACCTGTTTTGAATTACGCTATTTTTAGAGAATTCTTTTAAGAAATGACTTTGACGCTGACTTAAAAGATGAGAAAGAACCACTATGTGAATGAAAGAATGTTCCAGATAGAAAGAAAAAAGATGTGAAAGAGGAAGTCAGGAAAGGATTTTTAGTATAAAAAGCAAAAGGGAATAACGAACAAGATGGAGAAACTGGCAGGGGCAAAATTATAAGAAGATAATATGTTCGGGGCACCTGGGTGGCTCAGTCGTTAAGCGTCTGCCTTCGGCTCAGGTCATGATCCCAAGGTCCTGGGATTGAGCCCCCCGCATCAGGCTCTCTGCTCGGCAGAAGGCCTGCTTCTCCCGCTACCATTCCCTCTGCTTGTGTTCCCTCTCTCGCTGTGTTTCTCTCTGTCAAATAAATAAAATCTTTAAAAAAAAAAAAAAAAGATAATATGTTCAATGGGAACCATTAAAGACTTTCAAGCATGGAAGGAGCAATATTAGTTTAAGTTTTAAAAAGATAAGCTGGTGAGCCGCCTGGGTGGCTCAGTGGGTTAAAGCCTCTGCCTTCAGCTCAGGTCATGATCTCGGGGTCCTGGGATCCAGCCCCGCATCGGGCTCTCTGCTCATCAGGGAGCCTACTTCTCCCTCTCTCTCTGCCTGCCTCTCTGCCTACTTGTGATCTCTCTATGTCAAATAAATAAATAAAATTTAAAAAAAAATTAAAAAGATAAGCTGCTACATGGAAAATACTACAAAAGCACAAGTATGGAATGTACATCATTCCCTTGAAGGATTTCTCCACAAAACGGGGAAGGTGCTATTGATAGTCATAAGCCTATATACTTCAGATTCCGTATTAATGAATCAAATCTCAGAGAAGAGCCAATTAATTACTTCCAATTTTTTTTTTTTTTTTTAATGAGAGAGAGTGAGAGACCATAAGCAGGGCGAGCTGCAGAGAGGGAGAAGCAGACTCCCCGCAGAGCAAGGAGCGTGATGAGGTGCTCAATCCCAGGACCCTGGAATCATGACCTGAGCTGAAAGCAGATGCTTAAGTAACTGAGCCATCCAGGTGCCCCACTACTTCTAGTTCTACCTCTGCTATAGCAGAGGACTGATACCTCCACAATGTTGTAAGAATTGGAACAACAGAGGAATTGAACTTTTTGTTTTTTCCCTTAATTTTATTCTTTCTTGATTTTCATATCATCCGTTAGTCAATTCTCTTCATTCTTCTATATATTCCTATTCTTTATCTTCTGGGTGTCCTTTGCCAATACGTTAAATATTCATGTTATCTCACTTCAATCCACACTGTCATGCTCATTTTTAGTGTCTTTCTCTGAGAATGCATATCTATTTTCACAGCTTTAAATTTTCTCATATTTAATCAATAAATATTCACTGGATACTACCAAGTCCCACCCACTATTCTAGGCCCTATGGATATAGTTAACAAAAATATTCATTTAAGTCTATCATCTGGGGGCACCTGGGTGGCTCAGTTAGTTAAGTGTCTACCTTCAGCTCAGGTCATGATCCCAGGATCCTGGGATTGAGTCCTGCATCAATCTCCCTGTTCAGTGGGGAGCCTGCTTCTCCCTCTGCCTCTGCCTGCCACTCTGCCTGCTTGTGCACACTCTCGCTCTCTCTCTCTCTCTCTCTGTCAAATAAGTGAAGTCTTTAAAAAAAAAAAAAAAGTCTATCATCTCTCTCTCTCTCTCTGTTTCTATCATCTGTCTCATCTTTTTTCTACTGATGCTTCTCAAATCTAGATCTCTAGCCTAAAACTCTTAGAAGAGATTCTGTTCACTGGGCTTGAGACTCAGGTAGCCAACTTCTTGCTATCATGTTTGCTTAAACATCATAAAGTCACTTCAGAATTCAAAATACCCAAACAAAAATTCTCTTTTCCCTTAAACCTGTTCTTCCTCATCATTTTCCATCTCAGCAATTAGTGCAACCATCCATTCAGATACCAGGGAGACAGTTTTATTTCCTCCCTCTTTTTCACTTTCTACCCTTCAACCAGTGACCAATATTTTAAATTCAAACTAATTTTTTAGTTGATTCGAGCACCCATCATCTCTTGCTGGTCTCTTGTTATGAATTCCAGACTTGTCTCCCTGATTCCAATTCCCCTTCCTTCAAATAAAACTTCCACACCACTGCCAGAAGGCTCCACCTAAAAGGCAAATCTGATCCCCCCCCCCTTACATCTGTTATGTTGTCATAATAATTCAAGCAAGTTAGAGTGGCATAGGTCATCTGACTGCCATCTTCCCCTCCTCTCAACCTCTATACTCATTACCTGCCAATATCTCTCAAGCATTTTATGTTCAACATTTTCTCTTGGCATTGGCTAGGCTTGGGATTTCTTAGTTTCCATTGCTCCTTCCTCATCACAAGAACAACTTATTATTCTTTAAGACAGATCCTTCCAAGAAGGCTTTTGGAAATTTTGAGTTTGGATTAGAGGTTTCTCTGCTGTGCAATCATTCACTCACTTAAAACATCCTTTGTTTACTCTTGTATCTGCTTATACCTGCCACAAGCCTATGTATTATTTCTTCTAGATAGGACTTGTAAGCCATGTGACAAAAGAAACCTTATTTTGTTCTTTCCAGAACTTAATGCCTTACACAAGAGATGTTCATTGAGTAAGTGAATAATTTACTTCATCTCTTTGAAGCCTAAATGTTTCAATATATATACCATACACACTCTTTATTATAATGACAATATGTATTTGAATAGCACCTTTAAATTTATGAAATGTTTTCACATTTATGCCATGTTTGATCCAAATCATTCTTTAAGAGAACATTAATAGGTTTTGATTTGTTTTTATTTTTAATAACAGGGAAAGTTGAGGTTCAGAGAGATGTTTCAAGGTCAAACAGCTAGTGGTGGAACACAACTCTGGACCTAATTTTTTCAACAGACCACGTTGTCTACTACTCACCAGAGAAGGGGCTCACACTCCTTGACCCCCTCTTTCTGAAACATGCCAAATACATTTCCTAACCTAAGAGAGCCAAACCTAGGGCAGCAGACACCTCTGCTCGAGTGCGCCTGATCTTTTCTTTCTGAGCTCCAGACCTGTATTTCTAGCAACCTGCTTAATCTATGTCTCCTTGGATGTACCACAACACTGCAAAAGCAACATGTCTAAAATAAAATGTGTATTTGCTCTGGTCCTATACCATCTGCCTCCCACTGGAACTAGTTTGTCCTCCAAATTTTATGATTTCTAGCAATGCTATTTTGTCTTGGGGATTTGGAAATTAATGTTACAGCTGTATCTAGCTATTCATCTCTTGAAAATAAACTTCTTTACTGATAAATTGTCATTATTTATTGAAAACCTGCCAGGCTATCATTCATCCCTTCAGGGCCTTACCAAACAAAGACATTTTAGAGAATTAAATATGGCATGCTGAAAATAGTACTCTCCCCTTTGCATAATTAGATTTAGGCATAAAAATATTTCAGTAACAACCTAATTTGACAAAAGGTAAAAATTTCTAACAATGAAAAGATTACTTCATTACTTCAAAAACTTTTTTCACTGAAAAATATATTATTATTTTCATCTTGTTTTATTTCAGTTATTTTTTATAATGAGGAGGATAATAATTCCATATGTTTTATTTTTATTTATTCCTGGTTTTGTGCCATGCTAGTTACTCATTTAGCTACATTAATGAAAGCAGGGCAAAAGACATTCCTTTTTGGATTCACCAAGTTTTGTAGTGTTGAAGTCAGCTTTTCCTTCATTCTAACAACTTTCTTGTTATTTTAACATCTGTTTGAAACCATTCACTGGATTAAGTGTAATTGTTAAAATAATATTATTTTTAAAGGATCAAAAAGTTCAAAATATAAATTACTTAGCCTACTTAGTAAACCACATATATTATATAAATAAGACAGAAACTATCTGAATTAAATTGTTGTTCTTTTTTTTTAAAGATGTTATTTATTTATTTGACAGAGAAAGAGAGAGATCACAAGTAGGCAGAGAGGCAGGCAGAGAGTGAAGGGGAAGCAAGCTCCCTGCTGAGCAGAGAGCCTAACTCCGGGCTCGATCCCAGGACCTTGAATCATGACCTGAGCTGAAGGCAGAGGCTTTAACCCACTGAGCCACCCAGGCGCCCCTAAATTGTTGTTCTTAATTGGTCTTTGACTTAGATTTTAGAAGTGATATCAGAAATACTTTAATGGCGGGGCACCTGGGTGGCTCAGTGGGTTAAGCCTCTGCCTTCAGCTCAGGTCATGATCTTAGAGTCCTGAGATCAAGCCTTGTGTCAGGCTCTCTGCTCAGCAGGGAGCCTGCTTCCCCCCCC
>CM053606.1:76321934-76350769 GCA_028646535.1 Procyon lotor | reverse complement strand
TGCAAGTGCTGTCATCAACAGGTGTCACTTTCAGAGATCCCCTCAGCAGTATGGTGGTCTACATCCGCTGCTTCTCGGGCAACTCACATTACATGACAGATCAATACAGGAAGGCCCAACTCCTGACAAGCTCCTGGCCATAATTGTTCCCATATGATTGCGATTATGATAGTCTAAGGCTTTTTTTTTTTTTTTTTTGGATCTGTATCACAGCTCAGTTTCTCCTTCTGCCAATCTTGCATCCTTACCTTCCTTTCCATAGGTATTGCTACCTAACAAATATCCTGCATGCTAATGTGTCTTAAAGTTGGATTCTTCCATCCTAATCCAACCTGGAACACAGGGCTTCAAGGAATCTGTGAATCCTTTAAATTTACAGGCATGTGTGTATCTTATAAGTATACGTGAATTTTACTGGTAGAAGTTTTTCCTAGGTAGGCTTTGTATCAAAAAATGCAAGTATTATGCAAATCTGTTGAAGATCCTCCCATTACTAAGAAAAGATGAAGACAAAATGTGGATAATTTTAGCCTTTGAATTAATTAGAACAAATTCTGCACAATGACTAATGCATACATATTAACCATTCAATATCTATCATGTCATAAATGGACAAAATGAAACTAAATCGATGAATGCTTACGAGGCAAAAAGCGTGCTGCTAAAGTAAAAAAAGAAATAATAAAACTTTTTTTAAAAAAAAGATGATGATTCTTTGTAGTCAGGAGACTGTTTCAAGCCATCCTTTTCATTTTTATAATTTTTTTAAAAGAACACATGAAAATACACCAAGGTAATGATACCCCTGAAAATTTTTTAAAAGATTGTGATGCACTTTTGAAATTGTGTGCATGAGTTCTTCGCTAGAGCCCTGCTGAATCTTTTTTCAAATTCATAAAGAGAGTCCCTCAGGATATTTCACAGTGTGAGGATACACAGCCTCCTTTCCTGACAGGTCATTATTGCATATCATGCTGGGATTGAGTACAGGACTGGAGAGTGGCTGCTCTCTGCTTCTTCTGTAAATGTATGTGAGACTCAGGCTTTGGAATCTTAAATGTCCATGAGAGCTCAAAGGGTACCTGATGATTGATTTGCACTACAGGACAGGGCTGATATAAGAACTGCAGTTGTGTTCAGCAGGATTGCAATCAGAGTCCTTGGCAAAAGTCATGTTGCATAAGGTTGACTATCATGTGGCTATGACCACCTACTGCCGTTTTTTATTAGTACTAGAAAAGAGGGTTTTTTTTGTTTCCCTTTTTAAATGTTGTAATTAAAAGCAGCTTCCTCAAAAGGAAAAGTTTAACAGCAAAAGAACATGTCTACCAAGTTCTGACCAAAGAATGGAAACTGATGGGGGGAAGTGAAACCATAGGGAGGCATGTGCTGTGTACTTAATTAGTCCACAGCCTTCGAAGTTGAGATACATCACAGGAAAGACTGAGCTTGGAGCAAAGCTCTTTTCTTTCTTTAAAAATGATACACTTCACAATCATTAAAATATTAAAGTCTTAGATATGTTACACCATATGGTGTTACACCAATTCATGGTTTCACTTTATATAGTTAAGAAGTCTCGGGGGGGGGAGCATATTTTAAAACTCACATCATGTTTTAATAACTTTTCCCTCCTGTTACACTCATTGAAAGAAAAAATAAAAATACACAAAAATAGAAAGAAATGAATGAAAATCAGTCAGAACTGCACTACAAAGGAGAACACAACCCAGACTCTACTATAAATGTAGTACCAAACCCCCAGGGAGCCTAAATCCACTACAAATACTACAAAATGTCAAAGAAATTTTCAATTGTTGAAAACTAACAAAAATTTAAGTTGACTAATTGTTCAAGTAAATGAACCATTGTTTTTTCAGTTCCCTCAAATTATTTTTTGCTTAATTAATTTGCAGCAAGTCCATGTAAGCACATAGTTGATTTTGAGAATTGATTTGAACAGAAGTCAAAAGCTAATCTTAACCAAATAACTCAGATGACTCTAAAGGCTCTGGTGTTCACATTCAAATTCAAAATCAAACTGGATTAACATCTCAGTTATATGAAGAAGTTTATTTAAGATCTTCATGGAGCATCTTTATCTGTTTTGGTAATATTTCTTGCCAAGTTTCGATTCCTAATATTGGTCTGGACAGGGAGGAATATGAGGAATCTGAGCACATGCATATCCAAGTGCTCACTTTATTCTAGAAGGCTATGTACTTTATTCCTAATATTAAAGGGAGGTGTGGGGTTTTGTTTGTTTTGTTTTTGCTTTCTACCCTCAGGATGGTTTTCATTTATAGAAATTGATATTCAGAGCTTACTTTAATGTTTAAAAAATCAACAAGTTAAATTTACAATTCTAAAAGCTTAATTCATTTTTAAGCTTTTTAAGCTTAAAGTTCATTTTAAGCTCAGTTTATCTTATTCTATTTATGGCTCTAGCAAATTCTCCAATTATTTTAAGGAATTTTCAGTAATTTATAGTCTCATTTACAAGTTTGGTTATAAACATTTAAACATTTTAAAACTCATTTTACATTTTAAAATTTATTTTCTTATATATATTTTCAGTTTTCTGACTATAATTTTCCAACTGCTAAACTTCTCATAAAGCTAATAAATTAAATGTATAAAACTAGAATCATCTTAAATATTATTTAAAAACTAGTGAGATATCAACAACAAAAAACATAAGCCTAAAATGGTTTCATCATTGTCTTAATTTGATATTATAGGGATTTAAAAATGGAATCACACAGTTGGCCCTATGTGATTCCAGTTGTCCAATTCTCTTCAACATTAAAGATACCAATAGTAAATATGTACCTATTTTTGACTAAAGAATATTAATGTTATGAGGTTGAATCTCTTAAATGTTTCTTCATTCAATTTTAAATCTCTCTGGGATTGAAATTTGTCTTCCTCTCCCACTAAGGAAGTATTATATTATTCCTCAAGTTTACAGGGTTAACTCTCCAAATCTACCATGTTTACAAATTAACTGTTTTATCCATGTCCCTGGATTTATCTATATCCGCTCACAGAGGTCTAGAGCTACCACCCAGTTTGATTGGATTTTGCATTTCTTTTGCCTCTGAAGGGTGGTTTGCAGAGCTTTGTGGTCACTAGATGCTAAAGGAATCCAAGTTGGGAAGCACAGCCCCATCTGTTCGGGGGTCCATGCCAAACTAAAGAATTTATGGGCCTTACCAGCACCTTGCCAGGTGGGGGATGTGGTGCCCAGCCCTGCATGTGGTTCGCTAACTCTCAGCCCCACCTTGCCCAGAGTCAACCACAGCTGGGGAAACTTCCTACTGGAGTCCCATGCAGAGTGGGGTGGGAGAGAACAAACAAATACTTACTTTAGGAGATAAATAAACATATTTGTGGTGCACGCCCAAAGATTTTTCTTTTTTGAGCGGAAACTGCATTTTTTAATATATTTCCTAAGGCTGTGCGAAACTTTGGAATATTAAAATTATATTAGGCTCAATTTGAGATATTTCTTTGTACTCCATTAGGTCCGATGTATAATGTATTTCCTCAGAAACCAACATTTCCCATTTCTCTGGTGTTGACCATGTAGGAAGAGGGATAAGAAAAGATTACTATCAGGATAACCTTGTCCAGAACGGTCCATGCTGTTTCTCTCCTGCATGAACAGTATAAAATTCAACTCAGGTAGCTCCTAGCAGAGAGGGGACTCAAAGAGGATAACAAGATATCTTTTTAAGTTAGGGTTTGAAATTCTTAAATTTTGAGTGGCTAAGTTCTGGGAACTTTCTGATCCTGCATTGTGATAAGTTGTCCCGAGAATGAGATGCAGTATTGAATGTTGCAGCAACAGAAAGCATAAAACTAGGGTTGTACTACTTTTGGTAATGACTGCTTAATATCATTATCTTCTATTATAGCATCTCGGCTGCAAATTAAAAGAGAAAGTCTTCATAAATATGCTTTCTCCCATTTTTCTTGAAACATGTGTCTTTTTGTATAGCTTTCATTTGTCCATTCTTTTAAATTTTATTTTTAAATAATCTCTGCACCCTTTGTGGGGCTCAAACTCACAACCTTGAGATCAAGGGTCACATGCTCCACTGACTGAGCCAGCCAGGCACTCCATTCTATTTTTGATAGAGTACAGAGAAATATTTCTCTTCTACCAGAAAAAAACACAAATAGCTCATGCTTGATGATAAATGGTAACTGACCATCAATTTCTGGGTAAGAGAGACAATAGGACTCAGTGAGGCGTGGACTAACTTGGAAAGTATACATCACTTTTAACAAAGGGCCCACCCCACAGCCCTAGACAGCTCTTATCATTATTGGAATACACACTAGACATTGCCAGAAATTTACATTTTTTATATGAAATTGCCCTATTTGAAATTATTAGTTTAAATTTTTAAAGAACATTATTCAAACTAAACCAAACACATCAGCAAGATTTATTAGGTCCCATGCAGCTAGTTTCCCATTAAGTGCCCTTTAATTCAATGTGCTAAGGCCATCTAACATGCATTATCTCAGTGCCAGAAGGCCCACCTGCTTCAGTTTGCAAAATTATGTAATAGTCATTTCTGTAATAGTCAATTATGTAAAAGTTGGGATTTCAGTTTCATGCTTTTTGTGCTAGAACTCAAACTCCTTTCCCTCAGCTAGTAAATTATTTTAACCTAATATAATCTTGCACATTAAAATGCTCTTCCCTCGTTCTCTAATGGACTAATTTTACTTTCCCAACCATCAATGTCCAGATCAAATGTCACCTCCTCTGTAAAGGGTTTCTAACATCAATATTCAATATTTTTCTATTTCTCTTCACACTCAATAGCGTTTTATGTACCACCTCAACTATGGCATGGTGCCATGAAATTAACATGCCCAGGTCAGCCTACTAGTCCAAGAAGAAATAAAAACATGTCCAGACCTGGACTCAACCTCAACTTGGAGCCACACCAAGCTGAATTCAGACAAAATGAGCTTATTCCAGACAATCTGAAAAAGGTTACTAAAGAAAAAATATTTTACATTTTTGAGTTATTTGTTATGTAGCAGCACTATGGAAATAACTAACCAGTACAACTTATCATAATGGTTAAAGGATCTTCTAGGGCTCTGTGCTCCTGGATGTTAGAACACTAAAAGAAAAGTTTGTTTTCAGAGAAGAAAACCAAAAATACTTCCCTTAGAAATATTACTTGAAACTAGTCTGTGAGAAGAAATATCTGCTCATTTTGGCATATGTGTGTGTGTGTGTGTGTGTGTGTATACACACAAGGAATATATATATATATATATATATACATACACATATATATATTCCTTGAAGTCCATGAAGTTAATTATTTATTCCTCTGAAATGAGTTTTTGTGATTAGAAAACAATCTGACGATCATTACTCATTTTCCAGATTAAATGCACATTTTTAGAAGTATGTAATTCCATTTATTTAATACACATTTTTGAGCCCCTTACTAAATACTAAATATAAAATGAAGTAAAGATATCCAGAAATAATATGCTGTGGGATAAGGAAGAGATCATGAGTTCAATTAAGAAATGTCCATGAATAAATTTTGAGTAAGCTTTGGTTATGACTCTATAGCACAGAATATGACTGGGTATCTTCAGTGGTCAAGTAGCAGCAGAGGGCATGGGTAGGATATCATCTCCCATGAAGAATCTATAGAGGACAGGAGGAGAAATCTGATAGAATTCTGGATAACATTCACATTTAGATGTAGGGCAAAGACCAGCCATAGAAATAGAAAGGACTTTTGGAATAATTAGTCATAAAAGCCAAAATGGGAGAGAATTTTATTTAGAGATAGTCAACATTTTCAAATGTTTAATGGAGAATGGCTATAACAAGAGCAGATTTTCATTAGATTTGACAATTAGGAATTCAAAGATTATTTCAAGTATTGAAATTTCAGGAAGAAGAAAGGCAACAGATCATATTACCATGGAACAAGGACTGAATGAATTTAATAAAGAAAATCTTCAGAGGAGACGGGTTTTGTATAAGCTTGATTGTGAGTTCATTAAATTAAATAATTTTCCTAATTTCCTTTTCAAATAGTTGATTTGGTCTATAGAAATGCAACTGATTTCTGTTCAAACACATCTGTCTAACTCCTATTTTGCTCTCACTTTTTTCATGAATGTTCTGAGTTTTCTTTCTAAAAGTGTCTTGATATATAGTTAACACTTTTAATTGTCTTTCATTTTTTTTTAGAGATTTTTATTTCTTTATTTGACAGAGAGAGGGAGAGAGATCACAAGTAGGCAGAGAGAGAGAGGGGAAGCAGGCTCCCTACTGAGCAGAGAGCCCGATGTGGGGCTCAATCCCAGGACCCTGGGATCATGACCTGAGCCCAAGGCAGAGGCTTTAACCCACTGAGCCATCCAGGCACCCCAATTGTGCTTCATTCTTATACAATATTTTTAAAAGAGTATTTTTCTATAAATGCAATAATAGTTCTTTTAGTAATTCCTATAATAATCAGAATCACTCCATATTAGGTCATATCTAAAGAACCTTGTTCAAATTCTTTGGCCAACACTTAGTAAATGTATGTTCTTAGATAAGTTACACAAACTTTCTAAGCCTTTATTTCCTCAGATGGAAAATAGGGCAAATATTATTTATCTCATTGAGTGGATGTCAGGATTAGATAAAACATGAAATTCTCATAGGGACTAGGACAAAGCAGATACTCAAGTATAATGACTCATTATCTTGTTATTATTAATATTGCTATAGTACAAAGAACAGTATGGAACATTTGCTTATATTTCAAAGTCATAGAGTGAATGAGTTTGCTAAAAGTAGCATTTGAAGTTATAGCCACCTAAGCCAAAAGTACAGATTATTGCTTTTGCACAGACAAAAGAGAGGGAAACATAATTTAATGAATAAAATAATTCTTCTTTAGGATAAAAACAGAACAAGTAAACATTTAATTTTAATTATATGATTTATTCAATGGGAATACAAATTAACAGTATTTTTCCTTATTTGTTAAAATTATTTTATTAACTGAAAATATTTTTAAATTTTATTTGATCACAGTAACAACATTTAGCAAAGACTTACCATCTTAACATTTTCAAGTGACAATATAGTACCATTAATTATAGGGACAATGTTGTAGAGCAAATATCTAGAACTGATTTTGTCTTGAATAATTAAGACTTTAGTCTTTTGGTTAGTGATTCTCATCCTCTCAGCCTCTGGCACACACCATTCTACTCCCTGATTCTATATTAGACACTTTGGAATCAGGCAGTATTTGCCTTTCTCAAACTGGTTTATTTTATTTAGCAAACCATCCTCATGATTTATTGAACACTGCAGGATTTCCTTCATTGTAAGGCTGAATAATATTCTACTACATGTATATTCCTCATTTTCTTTATCTATTCATCTATCAGTGGATATTTACGTTGTGAAATCGTCATTGTGGTTTTGACTTGAATTCCCCTGATGATTAATGATACTGAATATCTTTTCATAAACCTGTTGCCCATTTGGATGTCTTCTTTGAAGAAATCTCTACTCAAGTCTTAACTCTTTTTTTAATTGGGTTATTTATATTTTTGCTATTGAATTGTAGGAGTTCCTTATATATTTTGGAAATTAATCCCTTATTAGATACATAGTTTGAGCATATTTTATCTTATTCTGTACATTGTCTTTCCACTTTGTTGATTATTTCTTTTGCTGTGTAGAAGTGGGTTCTTTGTTTTGTTTTGTTGGTTGGTTGGTTGACTGGTTGGTTGGTTGGGTGGTTTCTATAATGTTTTTAATGAGAAAGGTGATGAGATTTCTGTACACCACCCCTCCCCCGGGAAAAATGTTCCTTATGATCAAGTTGGAGGAAGAATGATAGACTGATCTAATTCATCATAGGCAGTCTCTCATATGAATACTGACAACAGCTCTCTTCATCAAGATGCTGTGTAGTATTTCTATGCCCTTGTCTAAAACAATTAAGAAACCTAGAATCAATGGAGTGCCTCTCATTCAGCTTACTGCCAGCTCAGTGAGGACTATGTAGAGCTGTGTTTTAGTTTGATGTAGTCTTACTTTTCTGTTTTTGCTTTTTTTGTCTGTGCTTTTGGTGTCATATTTATGAAATCACTGCCAAGACCAATGTCATGAAGTTTTTGCCTGTGTTTTCTTCTAGGAACTTTACAGTTTCAAAGTATAAATTTAAGTCTTTAATCAATTTTGGGTTTATTTTTGTGTATAGTTTAAGGGTCAAATTTCATTCTTTTACATGTGAATATCCAATTTTCCCAGTAAATTTGTTGAAAATACTATCCCTTTACCCACTGTGTATTTTGGCACTCTTGTTAAGATCAGTTGATAATATACTCATGGACTGATTTCTTGACTCTCTATTCAGTTCCACTGGTCTATATAATCTGTCTCTATGCCAGTACCGTATTATTTTATTGTAGCTTTTTGATATAGTTTGAAACCAGGCAGTGTGATGCCTCTGGGTTTGTTCTTCTTTCCCAAAACTTTTTGGCTATCCAGAGTCTTTCCATATGAATTTTAGAATTGTTTTTTCTATTTCTGTAAAAAAAAATGCCACTGAGATTTTGGTAGAGATTGCATTAAATCTGGATCCTTCTGGGAAGTATGGACATGTTTACAATAATAAGTCTTAAAAATACAGGTTGTTTTTCCATTTGTTTTTGTCTTCTTTAATTTCTTTCATCAGCGTTTTGTAGTTTTGACTGTACAAGTCTTTCACCTCCTTAGTTAAGCTTATTCTTAAGTATTTTATTCTTTTTGATGCTATAATAAATGAAATAGTTTTCCTAATTTCTTTTTCTAATAGTTGATTTGGTGTATATAAATGCAACTGATTTCTTTGTGTTGATTTTGTATCCTGCAAATTCATGGAGATAGTTTACTAGTTCTTTCCATTTTTTTATGCAATCTTTAGGTTTTCTATGCATAAGATCATGTTCTCTGCAAACAGAGACAATTTTATTTCTTCTTTTTCAACTTAGATGCCTCATTTCTTTTTCCTGCCTAATTGATATAGCCAGGACTTTTGGTACTACATCAAATGGAAGTGTCAAGAATGATCATCCTTGCCTTGTTCCTGATCTTAGAGAAAAAATTTTCAGTTTTTCACTATTGAGTATAATATTAGCTATGGGTTTTTCATATATGACCTTTATTGACTGAGCATTTTTAAAGCACTTTAGTTAATACTTAGAACAAGGGGGGAAAAAAGCTTGAGATTCTCCCAAATTACTTTCTGATTATTACTCTTATAAACAACTTCTATGGATTTTTAACCTAAAAATGCAATTAATCATTTTACTGATTTTTTTCCCAAAAGCTAAAGAAAGATTTTAATAAGCAAAGAGGAGAGGAGAGGAGAGGCTCCAGTCCCAATTTAACTAGAGATGGAAATGAAAGATGTATTCTGGAAAAGGACTTAGATTTTAATGTTAATTATAGGTGAGCAAATATAAGAACAAGCAGACAGTTTTCTGACATCATTCATTTCAATTCCACACCATATATTCGAAAAATAACTTTTAAAAATCTTTTAAGTAGCATTTTCTTGTTTTAAGCATGAAAGCCTGTACGAAATTTCCACTGCTGTACAAGTTACCACAGATTTAACAGCTTAAAATAACTCACATTTAAAAAAATAGCACACATTTATTATCTTATAGTTATCATGGACAGGAGTCTGGGAACAGCTCATTTAGGTCTTTTGAGCTATTATCTGTCATATGGTTTCACTTACTTGTGGAAAATAAGGAATAACATGGGGGACATTAGGAGAAGGAAGGGAAAAATCAGAGGGGGAGACAAACCAGGAGAGACTGTGGACTCTGAGAAATAGGCTGAGGGTTTTAAAGGGGAAGGGAGGGATAGGTGAGCCTAGTGGTGAGTACTAAAGAGGGCATGTGTTGCATGAAGCACTCGGTGTTATACGTACACAATGAGTCTTGGGACACTACATCAAAAACTAATGATGACTAAAAATAAAGCAACAAAATACAAAAAAAAAAAAAAACACTAATGGTGACTAACATAACACAATTAAAAAAATGTGTCAGCAGAGACTGCAGTATCCTCAGAGATTCAACTGTAAGTCTAAGTTTTCCAACATATCTACCAAGATTAAATATTGTTTTTGATTGGTTAGGGTTTTCGAGAATTTATAATTTTTTTTCATAAATTAGAATATTATAATTATTTTCATTAATGAAAGAAAACATTAACAAAACTATCACGTTCAAAGTCACCTAACTCGGATTTGTCTTTCTTTCTTTTATCATCTTGTCCTTTGGTCACTAAAGTAAAGTTTTGCCACTTTATATTCTCAGTCTGACTTCCTACTCTGAGGTTTTACAAGGGACAGTTTCCACTACTTCTTGGGAAGCTATTTGGCCCTGTAACAGGCCTCTCCTTATTCTGTCTTATTTTCCCTTTGCTCATTTTTCTCATTACTTCTCCATTTCTTCCTACAAATCACATTGAAGGCTTTCATCTAATTTTCAGTACACTGTCACCTGCTCATCTTTATTAGTTCTGTTGCTTATCAAGCAGTTCTCTCTCATAGAATCACTTTGCTTTGGAAACTATGTACCAGCTGTATGATGCTAACTTGTAATGCTGCCAGATAAATCTTGTTTAATTTTCTTTTTAACCTTGCTTTAAATTTATAGAACAGCACATGTTCAAAATGCATTGAACATCAGGAGTAGAACACCTTATTTTTTTTTTTAGAGAAGCATGTACATATAGCCTACTTAATTGATATATAAACATAGCGCTGCTCTTCTATAAGTAGTTGTGTGTACAGGTGATTACATACAGGAAGACACTAGAAGGTAATAGAAATTAGTACACTCAGCACAGGAAACAGCCTTTTAGATATACTTTAGAAAGAATTTCTCAATGGATAGGCTTGTGAAGCGTGATTCTGAACACCAAAGCAAAAGCTAACATTATTGGCACTAAGCCAATGTCCCGCTTCAGGCATCCAAATGTTAAAATCTAACGGACATAACTCTAACTCTTAAAGCCACAAAATTCCTTTTATAAATTTTGAAACATAGGGAAGATAATTCTCTGGAAGAATGAGAAAGTTTTCTATGTTTTCCTCTGAAACTTATTTTATCTAGTATTTGCCTTACAAAATACCTTATGCATATACATTTTGAACATTTTTTTAAAAAATTTAGCTTGGGGCGCCTAGGTGGCTCAGTGGGTTAAAGCCTCTGCCCTCGGCTCAATTCATGATCTCAGGGTCCTGGGATCAAGCCCCACATCAGCGCTCTCTGCTCAGCAGGGAGCCTGCTTCCTCCTCTCTCTCTGCCTGCCTCTCTGCCTACTTGTGATCTCTCTGTCAATAAATAAATAAAATCTTTAAAAAAAATTTAGCTTCATAAATCACTAATTCCTTTTTTGTTTAAAACCTAGATATTTTCAAAGTTGACAATAATAACAAAACCCAAGTCATATTTTATTTGTTATAAAGACAAGAGTTTAAATATAAAGCCTCATGCTAAAAATCAGGTAAAATATCAAAAAGATATGTATATATAGTGTGTGTTTGCTCCAGGGAAAGTACTAATTTTATATTCAAGAACAAAATAACCAATTTAATTAGAGATATGTTATAAATAAAATCTAATACATTTCTACCCAAGAAAACAAATATTCTCTCTCATGACTTTGGCAAGTTTATTCAGATCTACTTAAACACTTACAGTGATACAGATGCCTTTATTTCACACTGTCTCCTACTGTGTTGAGTTGTTCTGTTTTTATGTCTTATAAAAGTTTTGCTTTCATAGAAAATAAGCCTGTTTCTTTAGACCATACATTCATTGACCCTAGTTTCACCTTAGAACCATCCATTAAAAGTCTGCTTCATACACATTAACTTCTTGCACATGTTTAAAAAATTTTTTAGCTTAAGACATGCCCAGGTATGTCTAGAGTTTTGTCAGTAATTTCCAATATGGCTTTCCTGCACACAATCTAGTTGGCTATTACCCTGATTATACGAGTGAACTTAAAATTTTTCACAGTTGCATAGGCTGAGATTACAATAGACTTTTTCTTTAATGTTTTCTTTGTTCTGTCAACTAATACCCTGTTTTATTTTCTAATATAAAGTTCTCAAGATAGATCTTTTGAGTTCTGAGATTTATATTTGATGTTTTTTATAACCATTGTGCTGAATTTGTTTAGTTTTTGACACATAACTACTAGTGCCAAGCATTACCCCAGGTGCTAGAGATGGATTGCTGAGCACAGTTTCATCACAATGGCCATTTAGTCTCTAGAAAGAATGAATCAGACAATCAAATAATCACAGCAATAAATACATAATTATAAACAGAGATAAATCCTCAAAAGAGAACAGTCCAGTTTAATACATACATTTATAGTTATTTTAATTCAATTTTTCTCTTGTTAGATTTGTCCTACGCATTCATTTTGGGGATGTTTTTGAATCTGCATTATTTTATCCAACATGTTATTCCTTTTAGGTTTGTATAATCTGAATGATTAATAAGCATAAGCACTTCTATATGTTCTTAAATAAATCACTTACCCCTTTGAAAGTCATTTTCCATCTCTAGTTAAAGATAATTACATTGTCCCAGCCTTTAGCATAATGCTATGATGAGGATCAAATGAGACATTTTACCTGAAAGCTCTTTGTGAACTATCAAATGCTATACAATGTCAGATATTATCCTTCTGAGTAAATACATCATAAACCAAACGGTCTTGTTTGTGTAATTAAAGCTCTTATTTATCCATTAATCAACAATCATCAGGTATATTTGTCCAACCAGTTAAAATGTACCTTATTGTGCGTTCATATTTCACCCACATTTCTCTATTTTGTTCATAAAGATATTGTGGCAGAGTCAAAGGTTTGCTGAAATCAAGGTATAAAGCATATATATTTTCCTGAATTTTCCATGTAATTCCTTTATCATTCATTCATTTATTTGATAATCCAAACAAACATCATTTGGTCCTCTTCTTTCTCATTCTGCCCAATATCACACCTCATCAAAGAATTGAAGGGAAATTGCCTGCCAGCTTTTTACTTATGTAATATTTTTAATTTGTTATGCAAATGGATATGCACAGTACATGTTTCTCCTTTTCCACTCTTTGAATTTTATTTCCAGTTTCAGAAATAACTCTTTTTTTTTCTTTCATTTATTACTGACTGCAGTTGGATTCTTCTTAACAAGCAAGAGGTATAGTATCATACTGAGAAGATAAGAGGACTGAACACAGCTTTTAAATAAACTTTTATCCATCTAGTTTTTTCTTTTGGGAAAAGATGAGTTATAAAAAGGTGAATTTTATCAGTTTTAGCAACAATTTATGATCTCTGATTTATCCTGGAGCACATATCAGAATAATTAATTCTCAAAAATTACATTCTTTGTTAATTACCATCCCTTGAACAACAACAGATATATAAAAAAAATGGCATGTGTTTTGATAAGTGTAGAAGTTCTACTTTTCATTGTCTCACTCAAAACTAAACCAAAGCCACAGCTTTAATTAGAAATTAGAATGCATGTGCTCTTTTAGCTGGAGACTATCAAACTGGTCTAGATGCATAGACAAATCAATCAGGGCTTTGTAAACTAACAACCAATTCCTAATTCTGTGTTTTATCTAAATGGATGTTTATTGAATTTTTACTGTAGTGTGGCTTATTCACAAACACTCTCATATTTAATGTTTTCAAATGTAATTTTACCACCAGTTTTGAAATTCGTTCATTCACGGAGCACCTGCTTCAGTTAGTTAAGTGCCTGCTGCTTTGTCGCCGCTCAGGTCATGATCTCAGGGTCATGGGATTGAGCCCCAAGTTGGGAGTCTACTCAGTACAGAGTCTGCTTGAGATTCTTTCCCTCTCCTTTCCCCTCCCTGCTCCTCCCCCTGCTCATGTTCTCTCTCTCTCTCAAATTAACTTATTTACTTATTTATTCACTATCAAGAAATGTTTATTCGTTGCCTATGATGCTTCAGGTACTATTTTAAGTATTTGTGATTCAACATTAAACAAACAAATAAATAAATCTTCCTGCCCTGATAGAGCTTACATTCCAGCAGAGAGAGATGATAATAAGTTAAAATAAATTAGAAAAAATATATTAAAAATGATAAATTCTATAAGTAAAAATAGAGCAGGTTGAGTTGGGGGAGAGTTTTTGAGGTAGGAAGGGGTATGTTGTAATTTTAGTTGTGACAGGATAAGGAAGATCACACTAGACCTTGCATTTAAGGAAGTGTATTTGAGCAAAACCTTGAAGGAGGTAAGAGAGTTGTTGTATGGAATTCAGGAAGAGGAAGAAGGTAGGGCAGAGTCCTGAGGTGGCAGCATCTGTGGAGGAGGACTAGGATGAGTGGAGCCAAATAGGGGAGGAGCAGTGGAGATGAGGTCAGAGATTTGTAGGGAGGAAGTCACTGAAGGGTTTTTAGGGCATTGCAAGAATTCTGACTTTTACTCTGAGGGACATGGGAAGTTAGGGCATAGTTATAAGATAAGGTTTGAGTCATTTTTATTTCTATTACAAAAGATTACTTTGCCTGCAAACTAAATCAAGAGCACAGTATTATAGGCTATTGTTATAATCCCAGTGAGAGACAATGATGACTAACATTAGGAAAGAAGCAGTAGAGGGGTCAGAAATAATCATGCTGAGTGTTTTAAAATAATTTTATTATGAAAATTTTAAAACACAGTACAAAGTAAAATCATAATATTATGAATTCTTTACCCACTACTTATAAAGGAGAATTATCAGGATTTTGTCATATTTGTGCTATCCCTCTTTATTATGTTCTTTCTTACAAAATACCTTGAGGCAATCTCTAAATATATTTTAATTCCCCCCAACTACTTTATTACGAATTCCCAAAGCTACAGAATTATCATGATGAATTAAAGTGATGATATTCCTTAGTATCATTTAATATCATCATCAAATTTCCACAATCGAATTTCTTTTAGTACTTTTAAATTGTACTTATACAGCTGCTTTCTTGGAAAGGAATCTAAAATTTCTTTTTTTTTTTTCTGAGTAAAATTGTATTTAATTTTTAAATTAATATATAATGTATTATTTGCCCCGGGGTACATGTCTGTGAATCATCAGGCTTACACATTTCACAGCACTCACCATAGCACATACCCTCCCCAATGTCCATCATCCAGCCACCCTATCCCTACCCCACCCCCACCCCCCAGCCATCCTCAGTTTGTTTCATGAGTTTAGGAGTCTCTTATGGTTTGTCTCCTTCCGGAACCCATCTTGTTTCATTTCCCTCCCCCACGCCCCCCCCCACGACCCTCCTGCCCTGCCTCTCAAATTCTTCATATCAGAGAGATCATATGGTAATTGTCTTTCTCTGACCAACTTAAGGAATCTAAAATTTCTTACATGGATTTTTGTTTTATTGTATCTTTTAAATCTCTTTATTGTAAAACAGATACCACTTAAGCTCTTTCAAGTGAATCTGTATTCGACAACATATAAGTAGATCATATTCTAAAATCTGTATTCGACAACATATAAGTAGATCATATTCTAAAAATTTCTAAAAAAATTCTAAATTTCTAAATTCTACTAAATTTAGAATTTAGTAGAATTCTAAAATTCTAATTTAGAATTAGAATTCTAAATTCTAGAATCTATAGATTCTAAATCTATATTCTAAAAAAATCTATTTGGCCAGTTTCTACCTTTTAATTGGAAAATTTAATTCATTTAAATGTAAAGTAATTAGTGATAAGGAGAAATTTCTGCCATTTCATTTTATGTTTTGTTTGTCTTTGTTGTTATTTCCTTTATTACTGCTTTATTGGTAATTATTTGATTCTTTACAGTGTATAATTTTTAGTCTGTCCTCATTTCTTTTTCTGTATTTTTTAAAGTTATTTTCTTAGTGGTTTCCCTGAGGATTACAATTAACCTTTTAAACTTGTTACAATCTATTTTGTAATAATACCTCCTAAACTTCAATAGTATACAAAATCTCTGCTCCTATACAACTCCTTTATATTGTTGCCACAAATTACATCTGTATACACTGTTGCCCATTAACACAGACTTTTAATTAATGTTTTATTAGTTTGTCTTTTAAATCATATAGGGAAAGAGAAGAGCAGTTACAGACCCAAAAGACAATAATGCCAGCTTTGTATTTACCTGTGTAGTTCCTATATAGTGTTCTTTATTCTTCATACGGCTTCATGCAATTGTCCAGTCTGAAGTACTTTTATTTCAGCCTGAAGTACTTCCTTTAATATTTCCTGTAGGCAAGCCTACCAGGGACAAATACTCTCAGCTTTTGTTTTTCTGGGAATGTCTTAATTTATCCATTTTTGAAGAATAGTTTGCCAGATACATAATAATTGGTTGACTCCTTTTTTTTTTTTTCTTTCAGCACTTTAAATATGTTATTCCAGTGCTTAATGGCCTCCATGGTTTCTGATGACTGTCTTTTAATCTTATCAAGGATTCTTTGTATATAATAAATTTCTTCTCTCTAGCTGTTTTCAAGATTTCTCTTTGCCTTTGTCTTTCAACAGTTTATCTTAGTATGGATCTCATTGTGTTTATCCTTCTTGGAATTTGTTGAGCTCTTGGCATTTAGATTCATGTCTTCTATCAAAAATGGGAAGTCTTAGGCCATTAATTTTTCAAATATTCTCTCTTCCCCCTTTTTCTCCCTTTCTGGGATTCCCATTAGGTGGTGTACTTGGTGGTGTTGTACAGATCTCTTAAGCTCTGCTAATTTTTCTCCATTCTTTTTTCTTTCTGCTCCTCAAAGTTTTCTGACTCTATTCTGCCTGCTCAAACATGCCATTGAAAACACCCCCAAGTGATTTTTTTATTTTAGTTACTGTACTGATTAGCTCTGGAATTTCTGAGGTTCTTTTTTTTTTTCCTTTTTATAATTTCTATCTCTGTGTTGATATTCTCTATTCACTAAGGCATCTTTCTTGTGGTTTCTTTCAGTTCTGGTCCATGGTTCCTTTAGCTCTTTGACTTTAACTTTATCTAGTAAGTTCAGTGTTTCTGCTCCCTCAGGGACAGTTTCTATTAAATTCTGTGATTGACCCATACTTTCTTGTTTCTTTGCATGTTTTATAATCTTTTGTTGAAAACAACATTTTGAAATGTTATAATGTAAAAATTCTGGAAATCATATTCTCCTCCTCCTCATGACTTGTTTCTGTTGATTGTGTGGGTGATAGCTCTTTGCTTGGTGACTTTTCTATACTATTTTTGTAAAGGTTATTGTCTTTATCATGTGTGGTCTCTGAGATTTCTGATCCTGTAGCTTGGGTTTAGTATTGTGGGGTTTTTTTTGTTTTTTGTTTTTTTTTAAAGATTTTATTTATTTGACAGCGAGAAACACAGCGAGAGAGGGAACACGAGCTGAGGGAATGGTAGCAGGAGAAGCAGGCTTCCTGCAGAGCAGAGAGCCCGATGCGGGGCTCGATCCCAGGCCCCTGGGATCTGACCTGGGCCGAAGGCAGACGCTTAACGACTGAGCCACCCAGGCGCCCCGGGTTTAGTATTGTTTTAATAGATTTTCCTTAAACACATGGAAGAGAGGGAAAAAAAAACTTCTTCTGGTCTTTGCAAACTGCTGGGGCTTTCTTTAATGTTTAGCTAGGCTGTTTACAACTATTCTTTAGCCTTCACTTCTTATTTTTGCTGAGGCCAAAATCAGGTATAGATGAGTCTTCTCAAGGTCTTTTTTGAGCATGATTCCTCCTGTGGGCATGTGCACGGCTTTCTAAATTCCCCCATGTACACAGAAAATCTCAATGTCCTAATTCTAAAAACAAAAACAAAAACTCTTTCCAGTTTTCTCTTTTGCCCCAGATGGAAGCAGGTTGTTTATTTTCTTTTCAGTGGTTTTGAGGGATGTCATCTGTGTAGCCATGTTTCTGGCATGAGGAAGTTCTAGTCAGGAAAAACAAAGACCAGCATCTTGCATCGGTTCTTCAGGTAACCCTTAGATCAGACAGAGAATTCTTTGAGATTATTCTAGGTCTGCCTTTCTCTTTCTGGAATCAGGAAGCAGGGCTCCACATTGGGAACATGAACTGTCATCTTTAAAATCACAATGGAGCCAAGGAGGGAGGTGGTGCAAAGAGAAGTAAACATGACACAAAGTTCGTCTACTATTTTTTGGTTGTCTCTTTCTTGATTCAGTATTTGCTTAGTTGCTATAGCCTTTGCCTGTTTTTCTAGAATTCTACTAAGATTGATTCTGACAGCTTTCATTCATACTTCTGTTGTGTGTTTCTGTGGGAAAATATGCCTTTGGAGATACCTACCTATTCCACCATTTTCACTGATACCATTTCATTTGTTTAAATTTTAATGTATCTTATTATGAGTAAAACTGAACATCTCTTTGTATATCTGAGGCCCATTTTTGTATTCTATAAATTGTTTATAATTTTGCCCATTTCTCTATCAAGAGGAATATATTTTGAAGGAGAGTGTGTCAGTTGTCCCCAGCCAGTGTCTGGTCTTTCCTTCTCTGTTATAGTATAAGATTCCTCAATTTTTATTTACTTTTTCTTAGCTTTTAATTTTCTATGAATGTACACATATAGTCAAAGCATACTTTTTATTTTATTTGAGAGAGAGAGAGACAGAGACAGAGTGTGGTTGGGGAGGGGCAGAGGAAGAGATTCTTCAAGCAGACTTCCCACTGAGAATGGAGCCCAAGGAAGGGGCTCAGTCTCATGACCCATGAGATCACGACCTGAGCTGAAACCAAAAGTCAGATGCTTAACCAGTTGAGCCACCCAGGCACCATTAGTCAAAACATACTTTTAATATTTTACTAAAATTTGTTACTTCTCAATTAGCCATGCCCTTTTTTAGAAAGTAAATATATTAATATTACCAAAAAGAAGAAAAAAATCATCTATAAGCTCACAATCTAGAAATAACAACTATAAGCGTGTAGGTATATAATACTCTATACTTTTGAGTGTGAAATACCAAAAAAAGTGACCATTCTTGTACAGAATTTTTTAAAAACATGACCATATATAGAAAAATATGGCCATACATATATTTTAATAGAGAATTATTTTAAAAGATTGATATATTTAATTGAACCAAAAAGCTAGAATTTTAGATATATAGATATATATATATATATATATACATATATATATTTATATATAAACAATATAGGCGAGGCATCTAGGTGGTTCAGTTGGTTAAGCATCTGACTTTGGCTCAGGTCATTTCAGGGTCCTAGGATCAAGTCCCATGTCAGGCTCCCTGCTCACTGGAGAGCTTATTTCTCCTTCTCCCTCTGCCTGCTGCTCCCCTTGATTCTCTCTCTCTCTTTCTCTCTCTCTCTCTGTCAATTAAATAAATAAATAAGACCTTTAAAAAATAAAATAAAATGAATAATAAAAATATAAGCATTTAACAAATGATGTTGGAATAATTAGATATCCATAAACCCAAAAAGTGCTCCATATATGTCATCATATGAACAAATTTACTCAAAATGTATCACAGACTTCAATGTAAAACCTAAAACTGTACAATTCCTCGTAGAAAAGACAAAATAAAATCTTTGTAACTTGGTCTTAGGCAAAGATTTTTTCTTCAATTTTTGTATCGTGGCAAAACACACTTAATATTTACTATCTTCACCATTTTAAAGTATACAGTAACTAGACCAATGGCTGACTAGAATAAAGTCTATATCTCCCAGCCTCTCTTGCAGCTAAGGGTAGAGTGATGATCACATTCAGGCCAATGTGATGTTTGCCAAAGTAATGTGAGCAACTCTAAATTTTATCATATAAGGAAAGTGGTATGCATTTCTTGTTCCATTCTTTCCTTCATTTCATTGTCTGGAATGTGAGTGTGATGATGATACGTTTAAGATAAGATATAAGATATATAAGATAAAGATATACCATATAAGATAAAGATAAAGGCAATTTTCTATCACAAAGCAACAATGTAGTAAATGCTAAGTCCCTAGAAAATTTCATGGAACATACCTGCCAAAGCAGCCTTTGGCCTCTATTTGTGTTTCATTTCCTGAGAGGGAAAGCTATTTCTATCTCATTTAAGCCACTATTATTTATTTTTTCAGACAGTATCCTATATCCCAACAAATACAAATATTCACTAAGGATGCATCTAGCTGGCAGCAGCCATTAACACTAGAAGAACAAGCAGACTTGACAGCTAAAGCACACAAAATGAATATATAATCATTCATACTTTAAACGAGCAGTTTTATCTATTAGAAATGGAGAAGAAAATATTTTTTAAAAAGAAAATTCTTGTGATAAGGGCAATCTGCTTTTTATTTAAAATACATAGATTTTAAGAAATATGAATTATTTTTATTGCTGAGGTGGCATAGTGGATATTAGGATATAATAGTAAAGAAACAGAGTTAAAGCTAAATTGTTTACTATTGAAAAAAAAAAAAAGAAAAGAAGAGAGGAGACCAGTAGCAAAGAAAATTGAAGACAGTAAGGTTTGGAGACAGATTTGGGAAAAGGTCAAGAAAGAAATAGTTAACCAAGAAGTTATTCTGGGAAGAGAAGACTACTGAAGATTTTGGAGAAAAATTGATACATAATATATAATGTAAACTCTGCCTTCCCACCAAATCTTCAATAAAATCTAAATGGTTCACTAGCATTATGGATGCTAGTGATTTTCATTTAGTAACTCAAAAAAAACCATAATTTTCATTTAGTAACTCAAAAATATATTGAATTCTGTTTCAGTGTTGGTATAGATTCAGTGAAAACAGATTCTCTCTAGAGAGGCTCTATTAGATCTGAATTATATATTATGTCACATACAGTTATAAGTACTAGGTATACAAATGTAAACAAGACTAAAATTCCCATCCTCCAGGATTTCACAATCTAAAAAGTTATGAAGCAAATGGAGCAAAAAGTGACAAACAAATGTAACAAATTTTGGATACTAGGAATATGTAGCATGCTAAGACAGTGCAAAGAAAGAAAAACTAAATCTAGTGATAGGGTAAGAAAGGATGAAATGCCTTTTGTGGATGCAGATTTGGAATTTTTCGTGGAGGGGAAAGTACAGGAAAAGAATCTTAGGTAAAAGGAACAACTATGTAAAATGTAAAGAGCTATGAATAAGTCAGTACTGCACTTCAATGACCTACAAATGGTTTGAAATTGTGAGAGTTCAGGATATATAAGGGGGACTGAAAGTATATGCATTGGGAGAGTCATACAATTTTTCAAGCCATCTTAAGAACTTCTGAATTCTCCTTTCATGTAGTAGAATTAAAACAACAGATTCACTTACTCACTAAGTAGCATTTTTTGAAACATCTATTTGTGCCAGATACTATTCTAGATACCAATATATGGAAAGAGCAACGTATATTCTAATAGAAAGAGAAAATATTTCTAAAAATATAAAGAATAATAATATAATATAATAATATAAATAATATATATGAAAAATATATTGAAAAACATAAAAAATCAGATGCTTTGTTTCTGGGGGGAAATGACTTAGAGTTATAGAGAACATAATGTAGGCGAAGAGGAGAGAAAGAGATTTGTTCTAGCTTGAATGGTCATGGAATCCTCTGAAGAAGTGACATTTATTGAGTCTTGATAAATAGATAGAAAGCTTTGTAAACATCTGCTGGGAAAAGTTTCAAAGCAGAATTAAGAACAATGGCACAGAAATGGGAATCAGCTTGAAGATTGGAGGAGTAGAAAAAAAGCTAATGCTATAGACTGAATGATTGTATCCATCCCACAAAATCCATGTGTTTAACTCTAATCCCCAGTGTGATGGTCTTTGAAGATGGAGTCTTCGAGAGGTGATGAGGTCATGAGGATAGAGCCTTCTTCAAGAATGGGATTAGTGCTCCTACAAAAGTGATCTCAGGGAGCACCCTTGCCCCTTCTACCATGTAAGGACACAGTGAGAAGACAGCCATCTATGAACAAGAAAGTAGGGCCACCAACTCTGCCAGCATCTTAATCTTGAACTTCTCAACCTCCAGAAAAGTGAGAGATAAATTTCTGTTGTCAAGACCAAGGATAGAGAAGTCATCCAGTCTATTGTGTTCTGTAATAGCATCCCAAACAAACTAAGACAGCCAAAAGGAAATGAATATAGTAAATAAAAAGTAAGAATGAGTTTGGAGAGTCAGGTAGGGGCCAGATTCTACAGAGATACATGAAATAGGTAAATGAATGTGAATGTAAGTTTGATTTCAGTGGGAATCCATTGGAAGCTTCTATGCATGAAATGGAATGATCTGATTTACATTTTAGAAGGATACTTCTGGTTTCTATCTGGAAGTTAAACTATTTAAGCAAGAACGAAGTAAAGAATTCTAGTTAGGGGGCTATTTCACAATCTCAGACAAGAATATTATGGAAATGCAGTGAGAAATGGAAAAAGAAATGGCGAGAAATATTTGAATTTGCAATATATTTCGGCAGAAGAGATGTAACAGGCTATCCAGAAGGAATATGTGTGAGGTATGAGGAAATATGACTTATATTTTGGTTTGAGCAAGAGAGTAGATAACTATGCCAATACCTGGCTGGGATGGGGAAAATTTGGAAGAATGAATTTGAAGAGGAACAGATTGAGAAAAGATGAGAATTATTAGTTCTGTTTTGGCCTTGTTAGCTTATATATGTCTACTAAAAAGAGAGTGGAAATGTTGAATAATCACTGGAACATAATAGCCTGGAACCAGGAGAGAAAACCTCTCTTGGTTCCAGATATAGAAATATAAACTTGGTCTAGAAATATAAACTTCCATGTCATTAACATGCTGATACTTAAGGCATGGGATTAGAAAGATCATCTTGGAAGAAAAACTAGAAAAAAAAAAGACAGGGGGCTAAAGGCCAAAAATGGGAGTGCTTTAGCACGAAGAAATCTGTCAAAGGAGGAAAAGTTATAAAGGAGATTTCAAAGGAATCACCAGGGAAGCAGAGAGAAGGAAAAAAAATAACAATAATAACAGTCAAATGTTACATTGCTGTGGATTTAGAAGAAATATTTTAAGGATGGAGCCAGTGGTGAGATGTGTCAAATGCTATTGAGAAGTCAAGTAAGATAATTACAATGAAACATTGGCTCTGGCAAAATGCAGATCATCATTGACTTTGACAAGGGTCAACTGAGTAGAGTAGTAGATACTAAAAATTTATTGGAATGGTTTGAGAAAAGAATTGGGAGTGAGGTAAAGTGCTTATAAAATACTATTTTAAAGGATATTACCAAAAAAGAGAGCAGAAAAAGTGTTGGTGAATGGAAAAGTTAAGGTTCAAGGGAGGATCTTTAAGATTTTATTTTAATCCAAGTTATGCATTTGCAATTATTTAAAGAGTTAAATAATTCTGAAAAGCTTCTACACAATGAACTGTTCCATGCTTATATGACACACATCCTTCCCCTTTGCTCAATTCTCACAAATCCTAGCACTCAGAAATCTTTCAGCTATTGTAGTTGTTGCTTTTGGTTTCCTTTTGCTTTTGTATCTGCGTTTGCTTCCTTTGTTTATGTCAGACTTTCCCTCTCCACTATTTTTCTTTTTTTTCTCATACCCTTTTTCTTTCCTTTTATTTCTATTTCCAACGCTCCTTTAATCCTATTACTATTTTCTTTTTTCTAACTTAGTTTTACTTTATTTTCTTCTCCTCCTTTATGTTCTCCTCTTTTTGTTCATCATCTTTCTTCTCTCCCTGACCTATCTCTAGTCTCTCTCTCTCTCACATGACTAGCCAGCGCACTAAAATGTCACATACATTAGCACTTCTTAGGTAAAGATTTTTAAGTCCATATTCTTAAATTTGAGTCAAGTTGGCCAAACAATTATAGTTCCTTCTCTAAGAAGGAAAAACAGGTTGTTGTTTTTTTTTTTTTGAAAAACAGGTTTTTTGAATGTTGCATTAACTATTTTTTCCAGCATCAGTATTATTCAGTAGAAATAATAAATGATACACACATAATGTATTTCTAATAAGTTCAAATATTTCTGAGAATAGAAAGCCTTTTCCACTCAATTGCTATTTCCTTAAAGTCAGCTACTTGTCTTATGCCACTGGCCATAGCTCACACTGAGTGAGCAGCTATTTAAAACTTTTATGTTAACTGTATTAGTAACCCCCCTAGTAAGCAGAATACAGAGTCAACATATTGATAAATTCTGGTTGTGTCAACATAAACACAGTTACAACATGGTTTTTGTTTGTATTAACTACCTTTCATGTCAAACCTTGACCTTCAAAGTGAAGTTATATTTAACAAAAACTCAAACTACTATTAAACTATATGGAAGATTTTGTTCATATGCTCTATTGTTGTTCAATAGCATATGAACAAAAGAAAAAAAAAAGAAAATAGCATATGAACAAAGGAAAAAAAAAAAGCCAAAGCAAAATGGCATTTGCATTTACTGAATAATATGTGCCAGATCCTTATGCTACCCTCAAGGACTAGAAGGAGTGGTTACAAAATAGTGCGATAAATGCTATAAAAGAGTAGTTAGAAACAAAGGAGAAATGCACTGATTTTCCTTGCAAGTCTGGGTAGGTTCCAGGGAGGTAGTAACTTTTGATCTGAGTCTGAAAGTGTGAGTGGTGAGACCGATGTCAATACAATCTTTATAACAAATGATTGCAAGATTCAGTCATACTTTTAGTGAAAAAAATATATATATATATATTTTTAAACACTTTCTACTTTCTTTAAGTAGAGCATGTAAAGAAATACGGACATCAGGAAATGTGCCATCTAGAGACAAGAGCAATTTAAACTGAACCCACTCAGTGTGGAACCATTTAATTCAGAATCTTCACATAATTTCATTTTATTTAAAGCTTTATTAAGAAATATCCTCCAGTTTATCACACATGAATTTTAAGCCTCAGTGGTATTAGCTTTGACACAGACAGAGCACTTCTGGGATTATATTAATTTAGGCAGTAGTACCTGTTAGTAAGCATTTGATTGCCCACAATACAGAAAGATTTAATCATGTTATTGATTTGTTGGCAAATATTGGGTGAAATCCCCTGATATTGCTGGTAGTTGTGCATTCCAAATTTTATTGGATTTATGAGTCATTTTCCTTTGTGTTTAAACTTGTGATATCTTTCTATAAATAGAAAAACCCAGGTGTCAACTGCAAAAGAACATTCACTATTATGCAGCTGTACCCTAGGCTTGTGCCTCTAGTGCTCAGTTATAACAAGTGCTTTGATTCCTTTTCAATTTTAATTTTGTTTTGTCATTTCTAAATCATTCAATAGAAGAGAAAGTATAAAATAATTATAAGTTATCTAAGCAAAGACAGTCCTTTCAGGAGGTGTTCTAAAGACTGAAAGGGCTAAATGGGATGGTTAGATATTTTTGGCTAAATTATAAAATTTCCTTTTTAAACACATTGCCCCAATTTTGTCTTTGGAAACAAGGAAACTGGATTAAAACTTACTGTATATTTAATTTCAAACAAAAATATGTATGTATATATCTTTCATATGCCAGAGTATACTTAGGCCAATTCTATTTCTAGAACCAGCCAAGTCCTCATAAAACCTGGTTTGGCAAATCTTATACCATAGATTTTCATAGCCCAGTGCTAAGGTGTAGCATCTGATATTTCACAGTGGTGACAGAACCTCTATTCAAAAGTAAAAGAGCCCCAAATCATCAAAGCCTAAGGCTGCTAGCATTTACAATTTGGTAATAATGGTAGTAGAGATAGAATTTACTTAACCTTTGCCGTGTCCTTGAACATGTAGATTAAGTCCACAGAATTGTTGATTGGCTGGACCTCATGAGAGAACACAGATGATGGTCAAACCGTAACTGGGAAAAGGAAAGAAAAATTATAGCCAAAGCACAATAACAAAGAGTTGCTTTTTAGTCTTTCTTCCTTTTTCTTTCTTTCTTCCTTTTTCTTTCTTTCTTTCTTTCTTTCTTTCTTTCTTTCTTTCTTTCTTTCTTTCTTTCTTTCTTTCTTTTTTTTTTAAGATTTTATTTATTTGAGAAAGAGAACATGAAACTGGAGAAGTCAGAGGGGGAAGTCAGAGAGGGAAGGTCAGAGGGAGAAGTGGACTCCCTGCTGAGCAGGGAGCCCAATGTGGGACTTGATCCTGGTACTCCAGGATCATGACCTGAGGCAAAGGCAGTTGCTTAACCAACTGAACCATCTAGGCACCCTGCTTCTTAGTCTAAGAGGAAAATGGTATATATTTTTTTAGGTTTTATGTTAGGTTACACAGTATTGGGGTAGGCTGAATTTAAACCTAGGCAATCTGATTCAATAATTCATAGGTTTTACATTAAGTTTCTAATGGCATGTTTTAATAGCTAATGGTTGTGGTGGTAATTTTTCCCTAGCCCAGATTTTCTTTTCCTGTTTCACTCCTTCTTCCCTAAGGCATTAGAAGAAACCTAGGAAACTCAGGAATGAGAGGAGTATCTAGCAAGGGAAATGACTTCAAAGATCACTAAGAAAGTAGGAACTTGAGTATTTAAGATTGTGGACTTAGAAAATAAGCACACAAGAATAAAAGACAAGAAATGAGATTTAACCATAACTTTATACCTGTGTATATTTTTCAAGTATATTTTTAGACACACATAGCAAAAGTTTTTATATTTCAAATGGTATCTATGCAATTATTTTTTCCTTGATTCTGTTTAAAGTAAAAAAAAAAAAAAGCACTGAATTAAATTCTTATCCCACTTCTACCAGCAATAAGCTGTGCAAATTTTGATAATTAAACTTTTCTGACCCTCAGGTTATTTAGGCTCAATTCAAGTTGGTGAATATGGATTGTTTTCATATTAGATGCTAGTCCTTGTGATCAATTCCTAAAACAAGAATTACTTCTACCTTAGTTGCTGTAATTCCCAATTCTAATCTCACCCCACGCAATGATTTCTAAATCGTCCACATTGCTCCAAAGCGATCTCTTTATAATAGAAATATTCTGAAAGGTTTTTTAATGCTGCGGCCTGCGTTTACACACACACACACACACACACACACACACACACACACACACACAACTTTAATTCCCTAGAAATGTATACCTGACTCTTTGTGGTCAGTCCCTCTTCGCCTCTCTTTATCTATTTTTCACCCCTTTTCACTAATCCTCATAATAATCTCCATGCTGTCTGAGCAATGCTCTCTATATTTTCTTTTGTTCCTTCGTAGTATGTACTTCTTACCACCTAAAACAGCATTCTTTATCACTTCCACTTATCCCTAACTTGTGTTAATCCTTTGTACCTCAGTACCTAAGTCTCTCTTCAGACCTAAGCCTCCTCTGATCCTGCCAACTGATGTGTTGTAAAATTTATCAAGTAGTATCATAAATCTATTTATTAATCTGTTTGCCAACTGTATTAGAGATCTCAGAATACTGATTAAGAGTATGAATTATTGAGTCAGATTGCCTATATTCAAATTTAACCTATTTCAATTCTATGTAACTTAGGGCGAGTTATTTAACCTCTTCCATCTTCTGTTGCTTTATGTATAAAATGGGAAGTGATAATATCTAGCTCTTGGGAATGTTATAAGGACTAGAAAACAAATAAATATAAAAACAAACAGGCAAAAAAATGAAAATCAAATCAATGCATGTAAAATGCTGTACACAGAGCCTGACACATAAGTGCTTAATAAATATAATTTTTCATTTTATTGTTGCTAAGGATAATCTCATCTCTATATCTCTAGTACCTTACATATTTCCTGAACTGACACTTTACTAATTCATTAATTACGAGGATATTTGTTGTGCACCTCTATGCCAAACCTGAAATTGCTGAACATACAAATATAAAGAGTAGATATGAAAAATGAATGTAGGAATGAATAAAAGAATGAACAAAGACAAGTTCTATCCCTATCCGTGGAGAGTGTTTGCTGTCTAGTAGGGGAAGAGACAAGCAAGTGAAGAATACAACAAGGAATATGTATCAGTTTTAGTTTAGTACAGGAAGCAAAATATTTTCAAAGTATGTCAAGCAGAAAGGGATTCTAATTCAGGGAACTGTAGCTTAGAATGTTGTTGACCAGACTAAGAATGGAAGTCAGTATCAGCCACTAGATTCCGAAATTTAATGGCACATCACTAAGGTTGTGTAGTCCAGCTCCTGTTGCCCAAACTGCCCCTCATCCACATAATGCTGGTAGCTAAAGACTGGGAAGCTGAGTCTGGGGTTCCTCAAATGTCTTTATACTCTCCAATGTCCATGACTTTGTCTACCACGACACCTGTTTCACTGTCCAAATCATCCCTAGTTAGGCCCTCTTTTATTTTTTTAATATTTTTATTATTTTTATTTAGTTGAGAGGGAATGAGAGAGGAAGAGAGCAGAGCAGGGGGAGCAGCAGGCAGAGGGAGAGGGAGAAGCAGACTCCCCCTCAGCAGGGAGCCCGATGTGGGGCTTGATCCCAGGACCCTGGGGTCATGACCTGAGCCAAAGGCAGATGCTTAACCAACTGAGCCACCCAGGCGCCCCCCTAGTTAGACCCTCTTAAGCAAATCTGTGAAATGCAGTTTTTTACTTCCCAACCTCTCCAAAAACAAAGTGGCCATGTAATTTGTAGGAAAATATTTTACTTTTAAAGATCTCTACTTTAAAATCTATTTTGAATATTCTCATTTAAAAAATCCTACCATTCCAGGGGCGCCTGGGTGGCTCAGTGAGTTAAAGCC
>CM053606.1:76293910-76321434 GCA_028646535.1 Procyon lotor | reverse complement strand
TCTCTCTGTCAAATAAATAAACAAAATCTTTAAAAAAATAAAATAAAATAAAATAAAATATCCTACCATTCCAAACTCAGAAGCAGTCACTTCACAGGCTCATATAGAAAAGTATTCTTTTGACAGCGCCTGGGTGGCTCAGTGGGTTAAAGCCTCTGCCTTCGGCTCAGGTCATGATCTCAGGGTCCTGGGATTGAGTCCCGCATCAAGTTCTCCGTTCTGTGGGGAGCCTGCTTCCCCTTCTCTCTCTGCCTGCTTGCGATCTCTCTCCTCTCTGTCAAATAAATAAATAAAATCTTTTAAAAAAAAAAAAGTATTCTTTTAGAGCTACCTAGTTGCCCAGTAATAGTTACATTCTCAGCATTTTATGGAGCAAGGGCAGGAGTATGTAAACCACCTGAGGGTAGAGGGTGTAGGTTCAGGAGGACTTTACAAAAGAAGAGATCTCTGGGGAAGAAAGCAAGGAAGCAGTTAAAATAATATTAATAATGTCTTACATTCAAGAATTCCCTTACAAGGAAACATATCCATGCTGAGGATGTTTTCTTATTTAAAAAGGATGTATTTGTGAAATACTATTAACAAACTGTCAATTTAAGAAGCTAGGTGAAGAATATAGAATAATTCAGTCTACCCCTACCCACTAATACTTAGTGATTCTGATAGGTTTCTATGCACTGAGGTCATATTGCCTAACACCACTTAACATTTGCAAACAGACGACTGTGTCTGCCACATTCACCAACTACTACCTTAAGGGATAATTTGGAATTTTATTATTGCAGGCTTTCCTAAATTATGCTCTCTGTTTAACAATGCTCAAACAAAACCAAAACTAGAAATGAGAACTTGACAGTATTGTTCTTTTCTTTCACTTCTTATAACAAAATCAAAGCAAATTTTCATCATAAGAAAATTATTTTGTTTTTTTAGAAGAAGCAACTTTGGGGAAATAAATCTGATTAAATTCATTTGATTTGTAACATATGTTGCTGTTGGTTTTATTGGGAAAGGAGACAACCACTTAAAAATGTTTCTTTCATTCGCATTCCACACAATATTTTTAATTGGCATTCCATAATCTCCAGAAAGCTGAGAAATCAGTTTTAATTTACCATAACTGTAGATATTTGTAGTAGAGCTGTGGCTTAGCTATGGAAAACAGGTAGGTAATTCATGAAAAGTCACTTTACCATAGAAAGCAGCAAATGAATTTTCAAACAAATGCTTAGCATTATATCCTATGTGATAAACTTCACTAACCTTGACCTTCTCAATTCCTGGATTTTATTATCTCCTCAGCCACAGTGAAATATTTTGTAAGTTATTAGAAATTACCTCTTAGTAGGGCACGTGGGTGGCACAGTCTGTTAAGTGTCCAACTCTTCGTTTTGGTTCAGGTCATGACCACAGGTTGTGATCTAGGCTGTTATCTGGGTCGTGACTTCAGGGTCCTGAGATGGAGCTCCCATTGGACTCTGCAATCAGTGCAAAGACTGCTAAGGTTTCCCTCTCCCCTTTCCTTCTCTCTCTCTCCTCCCCAGCATGTGCTCACATGTGTTCTCTCTCTCAAATAAATAAATAAATCTTTTTTTAAAAAAAAAGAAATTACTTGCTAGATAGTAAAAGATCTAATTGATAGTATGTCTTAACTATATTAAGAGTGGGGTTTTTTTGAATTAACATTGAAAATTTTGATATTTATATTACTTTTTAAATTCTCTTTGAATCACGTTTTTTTGTTTGTTTATTTTAGTTTTTGGTTGGGGTTTTTGTTTTGGTTTGGTTTGGTTTTTTGCTGCTCTCTGAACTTTCAGATTTACGTAAGGTGAGAAGAAACTTGTTACCTTACATCTCTTCCTTTTCTAGTACTAAAAATATTCCTTCCTTATGCTTTTAGAGGTAATAGTCTCCTAGCGCCCTTTAACTATTTCTTAAAGCAAATATAAACTATAAAAGGAAGTAATACCATTGAGTAACCATGTTCTTTCCTATTCTTCTGTCATATACCAATGACACAAGATAGCAATATCTATTATTCTGTCAATACGAATACCAATACAAAATACAACCATACCATGGTATGGTATTACTTTACTGAAATCTTCAGTTTCATGATAAACTGTCATAAATATCTCTGCTTACCATATTTTACTCACTTTATAATAATCTAAGAAATTTTAGAACTATCCTTTGAATTTAAATAAAATTTTAGCAGACTATTGGATGAAAGTCAAACCCACAAAAAACTATCTTCAAGATTTGCAACATTTTTTAAACTTTAGTTTAAAAAGTAACTCATCTTATTGTATAATAATAGCAGTAGTAAGAAATACTATCACAGGCATGTTGGTTGAAGAGCACCAATGCGGTTTGTGAAACTGACTTGAGCTGAAGGGGTAAGCTGATGGGTTGAACTGCAAAAGCATTAGCCTTGTCAGTAATTGGCTGAAGATTCAGTGAGTGGCCAAACTTTGGCTTTGAAATATAAAAAGAGGACTACTGGAATCCTTGTTCTTACTGAGAGAGAATTTCTACCATCCTTGAAAAAGAGCCCTTTCTGCTATTGGCAATCATTCTACAGTCATGAGGGGTGATGTGAATTGTCAATAACAGAAAAATAGGAAAGAACATGGTTCTCCTCAATAACATAACTGGGCCAGTGAGTCAATCAACCCAGAAGCCTAGTTTCTTTTTTTTTTTTTTTTTTTTTTTTTTGACAGCGAGAAACACAGCGAGAGAGGGAACACAAGCAGAGGGAATGGAAGCGGGAGAAGCAGGCTTCTGGCCGAGCAGAGAGCCCGATGCGGGGCTCGATCCCAGGACGCTGGGATCATGACCTGAGCCGAAGGCAGACGCTCAACGACTGAGCCACCCAGGCGCCCCTGAAGCCTAGTTTCTTTATAGCTTTCCTGTTAAATGAGTTAATAAATTTCTGACTCCCTAACATACAACCCTAAGGTGATCATTGTTATCTTTATATATGAAATCTTTCACATGTTGTCTCTATTCATACAAAAATAGATTTGCCTCTCTTGCTATATATATATATATATACACACACACACACATAGAGTGAGAATGTTTTTGATGTAATTATTATTATTATTATTTTAACAAATGGGATGATAGTGTACACAATGATATGCATCAAGCTTTTTTTTTCACTTAATAATGTAAGATGGGCAACTTTCATATCACTATACATAATAGGAAACTCATTCTTTATAATGACTGCATAGTATATCATTATGTGAGAGATCTTTTAATCCCTTTAGCAATTGCCCTAATAATAGAAATTCAAATTGTTTTGAATTTTTTGCTATTTTGAACAGCATAATAAGTACTTCTACACATGTGTCTTTGAGTAAGTATGAAAGTATTTCTTAGGATAGATTCATCACAATAGAAGTGATGACTCTCCATTTTGATTGTTTTTATTGTTTTGTTTATTCTGCTCAATAGTGGTGACTATACTGAGGCACAGGGAGTTAAATAATTTGCTATCACAGAGCTGGTAAATGTCAGTGTCAGTATTTTGCTCAGTCCATTTGATTTCAGAGCTAGCACTCTTTTTTTTTTTTAATATATTTGTTTTAGAGTGAGAGAGAGAGAAAGTGCACCTAAGCAGGAGGAGAGGCAGAGGGAGAAAAAGAGAATCTCAAGAAGACTCCCCACAAGGTAGGGGCCTGATGTGGGGCTCAATCTCATGCCTCTGAGATCATGACCTGAGTCAAAATCAAGGATTAGACTCTTAAGTTACTGAGCCACTGGGGCGCCCTTAGAGCTAGCACTCATGCATTATATTATGCCACCTCCTTTTTAGGATTTTGTTTGGAATTACTTCTTTTTTTTTAGATTTTACTTATTTATTTTACAGAGAGAGAGAGAGAGTACAAGGCGGGGGGCAGAGAGGGAGAGGGAGAAGCAGGCACCCTACTTGATTCCAGGACCCTGGAATCATGACTTGAGGCAAAAACAGATGCTTAACCAACTGAGCCACCTAGGTGCACCTGGAATTACTTTAGAGTTATGAATAAATTTGGGAAGATTTATCTCTCTATTTCATACCTTCATTTTAGTTTTCCAGAAAATAATAGTTTTTTTTCCTCATATAGGCAAGACATTTCTCATTAAAAATAATCCTGGGTATTTCGCACTTTATATTAGACCTTTTTTTAATATAAGGGTGTTTGAAATTAGATGTTTTTATCAGAGACCCCAAGGGAAAAAAAGGATAAAAAGGGCAATCTTCCTACAACATCAATCTAACTTATGGAGAAAAATCTAAAGCATTATTTTATATTAAAATGGGATATATTATATAAAAACAGATTTCACACAATTTGTTTCCATAAAATATAAGGCAAAGGTATTTTGTGTCCATATATTAGTTAGCTACCGGTACAAAACAAATTAAATCTTGGAACTTAAAGTGACAAGCACTTACTACCTCACACAGTTTCTGAGGTCAAGATTCTGAGGAAGCTTAACAGGACAGTTCAATCTTGGGTCTCTCCTAGGCTGCAGTCAAGCTGTTGACCAGGGCTGCAGTCATTTAGGGATAAAGGATCTGCTTCCCAGTTCACTCATTCACACAGCTGTTGACAGGAGACTTCAGTCCCTACTGCGCAGCTCTGTAGGCTGATAAAGCTATTCAGCTATAAGCAAAAGCAGGATTTTGTTTTGTTTTGTTTTGCTTTGTTTTGTTTGCTGAAAAAGGGCAGAATGAAGAGCCCAGCAAGCTGAGCCAAGGGTCATGGGGAGCCACTCCCAAAGGGAAGCACTGAGTTTAATCAAGAAACATTCCCTGTAGGGGAACTAGTTGCATAAACCTGATTGCATTTCAGAATTTCTATGTGCCTCTTCTTCCTCTCCTCCTTTTTGAGTGACAGTGCCTAGTGCATTTATCTTCTTTCTACATTACCATTGTAAGGACTGTGTGTAAAGGGCTGGTAATTTACCTTTCCAGTTTATAGTCCTCTACACCCAATAACTGAGCCCAAGTAACTGCACCTAAGGGATCACACTGAGCATTATACAGATGTGAGCTCTTAAACTTCAAGCTTAGGCCTGATGACATAATGAGATGAGACTTATGGAGCCTTGGGAATGACATTAATTTATTTTGCATGTGGGAGGGGTGGATCGTCATGGACCAGAAGAGATCATGATAAAATGCTAAATGAGCCTAACTCCCAATACCAGCCCTAGTGTAATCCCCTCCCATACTGAACCTAGGTTTGACCTATGACTTGATTTGGTCAATGCAACATTTGCAAATTGTTGCAAGCAGAGGATTGATAGCATTTGCATTTTGGAACTTGTCCTTTTGGAATGCTCCCACTAGGAATTTAATCATCTAGCTGTAAGGTACTATCGACCAGGCTACAGAATCATTAGAGGTCACATGGGGATAAACCCTAAAGCACTAGAAACCATCTTGGACCAGAGAAAGTCGAGGTGAGTGCAGCCACATGAGTAATTTTAGCTTAATCATATAGAGAGTAAAACCACCCAGATGACCCCACGTTACACACAAGATGATGAGAAATAATTAATTAGTATTTAGTCTCTAAATTTTGGAGTGGCTTGTTACACAGCAATAGATAACTGAAACTTATTTTGAAAAACTCCTTACATGGAAGTTTTCTGTTTCCTAAACTACTTAAATAAGTAAAATTAGGCAAATTCTTTTTGCTTTTCCTGCTTTGCACAGAGTGCAAGTGCAATTCCTAATGACCTAAGTAGAATTTCCCTGAGCTCTCTACATAAAGAAATTCATTGATAAATGGAGGATTAGCTTTTTAAAAAAAAATTGCTAGATATGCAATTAATTATAACCTACTTACCTAATTAAGAGAGGTGATCATCCCAATACTGACAGTTGTGAAGCAACTAACTAACAAAATGTATTAGGCATTTTGCCAAAATAAGGTGCCTGACAATAATTTTGACCCCTTTCAGTTGCATCATCACCTTATGAAATCTCATTAGAAATTTATCATTACTAGATGGGTATTGAGGAGGGCATGTATTGCATGGAACACTCGGTGTGGTACATGAACAATGAATCTTGGAACACTGAAAAAAAATGATTAAAAAAAAGAAATTTATCATTAAATGTGTTGATTGCTTTGAGTAGTATAAACATTTTTAACAATATTTTTTCTTCTAATCCATGATCATGAAATGTTCTTCCATTTCATTGATGAAATCCCTATCAAAATACCACCAGCATTTTTCACAGAAGTAGAACGGCCAAATTTTTTTGTTTGAAAATTTTAAGTGTAAGTCAATGTTGAAAATAATATTAAAAAGTCAGAGAAATTACATGTTTTAGTATTTATATTAATTTTATTCTGTTACAAAAAACTGTATTTTACTATGATCTTATAAAGTTGATATTTGTTTTCATAAATCCAGTTTTTTTTTTTTTTTAAGATTTTATCTATTTGACAGAGAGAAACACAGCGAGAGAGGGAACAGAGGCAGAGGGAATGGTAGCGGGAGAAGCAGGCCTCGCCCCAGAGCAGAGAGCCTGATGCGGGGCTCGATTCCAGGACCCCGGGATCATGACCTGAGCCGAAGGCAGACGCTCAACGACTGAGCCACTCAGGTGCCCCCATAAAGCCAGTTTTAACAGAAAAGCTATTTGAGCTATTCTATTCTATTTGTTGGTCTCATTGAGTAATGCTTCCTAGAAAAAAAGAAACTCCAGGAAATATATACCAGCTCAGCAAAAAATCCTCACAAAGTTTCACTTAGTAAATGTATAAAATAATGTGATCATTCACAACAGGAGGTTCAGAGAATATTTGGTACACACTGCAAAAATGTAAATCCCTAAGATTTCTAGTAAATACTTGCTTAAAAATATATTCAATATTTAATATTTCAAGTAAGCCTATATAAAAACAATTGTTTGGTCACCTGTGTGGCTCAGTGGGTTAAAGCCTCTGCCTTCGGCTCAGGTCATGATCTCAGGATCCTGGGATCGAGCCCCGCATCGGGCTCTCTGCTCAGCAGGGAACCTGCTTCCCCCTCTCTCTCTGCCTGCCTCTCTGCCTACTTGTGACCCCTCTGTCTCCATCAAATAAATAAATTAAATCTTAAAAAAAAATTGTTTTATACTATTAATTGAGAAATAATTGTGCCAGCTATTAAAATAAACCCTTCAGTTATTTGCTGCTATTTTCAAAAATTTTAAGTATGTTTACTTTTCCTTATAATTACAAATAATCTATTTTTTAAATAATATGTAAACCAAAAACATGAGAGAGTTAAGCAAGAACAGAATGATACCTTGAAAAATCTGCTTCGAAACAATAATCTGAATCTGAACAGAAGTATCAAAGGATATGCTTCCCTGGTATATGGTTGAATGCTTTTAAATTTGTGAGTTAAAAATTTAAATATGTGCATTTTCATCTCTAAGTTACCCTGTCTGTGATTACTTTTGCTAGTTAATGTGATAAGATGAATGAAAGAGTTTATACACCGCAAAAATTCCTTGTTCTTTAAATATAAAATATCGGGGCGCCTGGGTGGCTCAGTCGTTAAGTGGCTGCCTTCGGCTCAGGTCATGATCCCAGAGTCCTCAGATCGAGCCCCACATCAGGCTCCTTGCTAGGCAGGAAGCCTGCTTCTCCTGCTACCATTCCCTCTGCTTGTGTTCCCTCTCTCGCTGTGTTTCTCTCTGTCAAATAAATAAAATCTTAAATATAAAATATCATTACCATTACATATGATGAAACTTCTTAGTAACTATTTCAAAATGTTACTTGTTTGAATATTTTATAAGCCTCTTACCTTTCTCTGAGTACCCCAAAATAGTAAACAAATCATTTTCTCTCAGGTATCAGTTTTGGGTTGTTTTTTTTTTAAAGATTTTATTTATTTATTTGACAGAGAGAGAGAGAGATCACAAGTAGGCAGAGAGGCAGGCAGGGAGAGGGGGAAGCAGGCTCCCGGCTGAGTGGAGACCCTGATGCAGGGCTCGATCCCGGGACCCTAAGATCATGACCTGAGCCGAAGGCAGAGGCTTTAACCCACTGAGCCACCCAGGCGCCCCTCAGGTATCAGTTTTTTATAGAAAAGAGAGAGGCAACGTTCAACTGAGAAAGAAGAATAAGACTCTATGAAATCAGGAGCGCTCAAGCAGATTTCCTACCCTATGAAGCTTCATTACACATGCAGAAAACAGAAATGTAAAGATAATGTGTATAAAGCATATAACCGGCACCTGCGACTGAGTAGGCGGACAAATGCTAACACTCTTCATTTGCTCTTCCACATGAAATTTTAAGGTTGGGTTTCCTGGTTATCCTTAATCATATTATGAGGTTGAAATGTGTCTAGGTCAACCAGGTGGTGATGTTACCCTCAATAAAGCAACATTGTAGGCCCTCAGGTATCTTTAAATATATTTGCAAGTCTTCAACTCTTAATTCTCAAGGCTGCGCTAAGTATCCCTTCTTTCTTATATTTTGTGTTTATTCCTAGGAAAGCCTATTGTATTGTAATTATTTGTTTTCTTTCTCTTCTCTGCAACTATAAACTCTATGTCCTGTGCATTCACCATACTCCAATGCCCAGCACAGTACCTAACACAGAGAAATACATATTTGTTAAATGTATGGACTGGTTAAATATTTTATCAGGGTTGTTTACATCTCTGCATAAAGTCCAACTCTCTCCTTCCATTTACAACAAGATACAGTTTCTGTGCAAGGTAAATATATCTAATCTCATCCCTTGCTTCATCCTGCCTGAGGTGGCCAGGGCTCCATTCCACTCATTTTTAGATAACTTGTTTGACTTTCAAATCTAACATTTACTAGCTGTGCAAATTTGGGACAGTTACTTAACTTTTTTGTGCATTACCTTCCTCATCTGTAAAATGACTATAATTTTTATAATAGCTAATAATGGGATTCTGTGAAAATTAAATGATTTACATGCATAAGTGAGCAGTATATTTAGGACACTGTCTGGTATGAAATAGGTGGCTATAGTTACTCCCACATGCTCTTCCAACACCACTGATCTTAGTCTAAATTAAATAAAAGTGGGATCATTCTATAATGATTTTATAGTTTTATTTATAATTTTATTTAAATTTTTTTTAAAAAATTTATTAAAAAATTTTTATAAAGTTTTATTTAAAACTTTATTTTTAAAGTTATAAATAAAAAGTTATAAAAAAGTTATATTTATAAATAATTTAATCCTAAAATGATGACAAGGGATATATGTTGGCAAAGGGTTTCAATAGATACAACTTTTCTTATGCTTATATGTATATATCTGTGTGTATGTGTTCTTTTCAATCAGGTGTGTGAGAAATGGGGAATATATGTTGAAAACTAGTATTTCACACTTGTAAAACTATAGTTATATGAATCATCTAATAAAATAATTTTTAAAAATGATTTGGATGAACTAATGTAATACAGTAATTTTATTGTATTAAAATGTAATTTTACTCTATTAAAGACATTTCTACTAATTTTAATTTTATAGTGTTATGAGGGTGAATATATTTAGTGGAATTTTTATTGTATTATGATTATGATTTTACTATTCTTTATACATTTTCTATTTTTAAATAACATTATCTCTACACGTGCAAAGTATAGTGGATAACTGAAACAAGTGTCTATATATTCTAGACTTAAAAAAATCCTCTGGTTTCAATTAACTAAATCTGTGCTCTCCAATGCAGTAGCCAAGGGTCGCATGTAGCTACAGAACACTTGAAATGTGGCTGGTATGAATTCAGATGTGCCATAAATATAAATAATTATGAGATTTTGTAGAATTAATAGGAAAAATGTAAAATGGCTTCTTAATAGTTTTTATATTGATTAGATATTGAAATCATTTCAATATATTAGATTAAAATATGTTATTAAAACTAATTTTACTTTTTTCTTTTTCCTTTTTTTGATGTGACTACTAAGACATTTGAAATTACATGTGTAGTTCACATTATATTTCTATTGGACATCACTGATATGGCTAGTTTATTTTTTTTTTTAAGATTTTTTTTTTTTTTGACAGAGAGAGAGCACAAGCAGGGGGAACAACAGGCAGATTTTTTTCAGATTTTCTTTTTATTTGACAGAGAGCACAAGCAGAAGGAACAGCAGGCAGAGGGAGAGAGAAAAGTAGGCTCCCTGCTGAGCAGGGAGCCCAATGCAGAGCTTGATCCCAGGACCCAGAGACCATGCCCAGAGCCGAAGGCAGACACTCCACCAACTAAGCCCCCCAGGCGCCCTGATCCGACTAGTTTAAAAGGAAATAAATCCTTTTTTAATTTTGTCGATTGAGAGAGAAAACTCTTTAATTATTCTTTATCTCAAAAGTAGTATAAACACAATCTGAAATACTGTATTTCTTTCTAAAGCTAATGTTTGACAGAGTAAAATAATTATATATGTTTTAAGTCTAAAAGGGTAAGCAGTCCAAGATATTTTTATAATTATTATGTCCAGTCAAATACACAAGTTCCCAAATTCTCACCCCTAATTTGTTCATCTAATTTCTAATCTATCTTGATATCAATGCATGAGTAGATTGCATATATATATAATATATATATTACATATATATAAATGAGGGGAAAGGGAAAGCTGTTCCTTACATTAGAATGATAACTAATAAATGTAAGAGAATTAGAAGAATTGCCATTTGTAAATTGTTATAATGATAATTTATTCAGACAAGAGGGAATCATCCATGACTACTAAAATGATTGGGTAAAAATTTGCTAATGACAAGGATATTTAAATAGGTAAAGAAGTGGCAAAATTATTTATTATAAAAGGAAAAATTGTAACTTTATAACAGAATCCTAGCAAAAACTATCCCAGCCAAGTGATCAAAAGTAACAAACATCACCAGTAATGGAATCAACATATGATGCTGATATATTGTAAAGAAAACGAAGTATCACTTCTATGATATTCCTGCCCCAAATGCAAAAGTTGAATTAATCATGAGGGAATATTACATAATCCCAAATGAAGAACACTCTACAACAGAACTGTCCTGTACTCTCCAAATCTTAGATGTCATGAAGGGTACCTGGGTGGTCAATCAGTTGGGCTCTAGACTCTGGGGTGATCTCAGCATCCTGGGATCCACTGAGCTGGTTAAGCTCTGTACTGCCAAGGAGTCTGCTGGAGAATTCTCTTCCTCTCCCTCTGCCTCTCCCTCTCCTCCTTCCCCTTTCGTGGGTGCATTGTCTCTCTCTCTCTCTCTCTCTCTCTCTCTCACACACCTCTTTCTCTCAAATAGATCAATAAATCTTTAAAAAAAATTACAGAAGTCATGAAAGATAAGACTAGGCCAAGGAAGTATTGGAAGAATCCAAGAAACATCTGGACTATATGCAGTAGTAATCCTGGGCTAGATCCTGAATAAAAGGAAAAACCTTTTTTTTTCTTTATGAAGTGTATTGAGATAATTGATGAAATGTGAATGGAGCCTGTGAATTAGTTGCTAGTATTATATCAGTGTTGATTTTCAGATTTGAATGATTATACTGTGGTTACATACAACATGTCTTAATCTTTTGGGAAATATTAAAGCACATAAGAGTAATGGATAAAATGACAAGCTACTCTCTACTGAACTACTGAACTTTGGTTCAGACAAAAACATGATATACACACATATATAGACACGCACACATACAGAGTCAGAGAGAATGATAAGGCTAATGGGGTAATTTGGCATTTTACCTGGGTGGATTCTTTGCTCTCTTTTTGTACCTTGTCTATAAATCTAAAACTATTTCACAATAAAAAGTTTTATAACACTTAAGTGGCATCCAAGGTAAACCTTGGGAAAGTGCAGGTAATTTCTTCTCCAAGATAGGAGGAAAGCTATTTTAGAATGGACAAGGAGCACCTAATGGTATGCAAATATTCTAAAAAATATTACAGCCAGTAATTTACTTTGCTTAAGCTCCTGCAATGCTCTTCTCTAGTTATATGCAGAGGTGGAAAAAGCTCTCTTAAAATGCTTTTTCCTTGAGCTTAGAAAAGAGAGAAAAGTTTTACTGTTTTCCTTTTTGATTACTTTCAGTCAATTCAAGTAAGAGGAGCTCAAATAAGTCTTTTCCAAGGTAAATGGCTAGCTTCACAGACATTCTTGCTTCCTTAGCGTTGCCATCTGTGTTTTGCAGAGCTTCTCCACACTCTTTTTGGCATCTTTTGAAAAGTTTTGCGGGGAATGGAATGAATGTATAAGTGCTCTTGGGAAACTATCCTTTGCTTACTTTTTAGATTTTGCTTCTCTAAAACTATTTTACCTTTTTAAAATGTGCTGTCAATGTAGAATCTAATACCAAATCTGAATCTGAACCAAATACCACTTATTTTAACTTGACCTTCAGAGTAATCTTTCTTTATTATGATCCCATCACTATAAAATAAAATTACATCTCGAAACAGAAAATAAACTAATAAGCATAGTTATCAAGATAACCCCATTTAGCTTTCTGTAAGTTCTCTATTATTTGAAACCAATGACAATCTCTTAAGGACTAATTCATTCTTTTGTTATTAAATGTTTTACTCAAAATGTTGCTTAGTTAGCAGTAGTAGTACATAAAAAACTTAGGAACAATTTTTAGATGTACAGAAATTCTAATAAAACAACAAAAAATATCCAGAGATGATTCTAAATTAGATAATACAAAAATCTGAGTCTAGAAAAAATTCTAAAATAGATAGTAAAAGTATAGTGTATGAGGACAGCCTCTGACATGTCCTCACCTTGTGACATTAGAAAAACCATTTGGTCTTTGAAACTTAAACATAAAATGAAGTGGAAACATCTAATACTTTGAATTTATTGCTCTATATGTAATTTGAAAAGTCCAAAAACTTCTTGAAAATGCAATAGTCTAATCCTAATTTATATTTTTAAGCCTCCAAATACTTTAAATGCTAAATTTCCTGCAGATTTTAAAAGGCTTTTCCTTAGTTTTGTCATTTAAGAAATGACTCATTATCAAAGTACTTTATTTTAGTGACATAGAGTTTCATAATATGCTGTTCATATAACATTTAACTGAAAAAATGCAGATGACTTACAGTTCAATTCTGGAGGTATAGTATTCCCAGTGATCTATTTACTAAATAAAATTCAGCTACTGTTATGCTCTATACTGCACATAAGGGTATAAACAAACGGAAAAAATATCCATTTTTAATTCATTTGAATCACCTTTTACCTACCTTTATTCAAAAGGGAAAAACAAAATCCAAATTTTTTGTTTGGATCCAAAAAAATCCAAATCCAAACAAAAACAAAAATCCACTATTACTCTTTAGTAATAATGTTATTCCTTAGTAGATGCAAAAATAGTTTTGATATTTTTATCCCATCAAGGACAAGAATAAATGAATATTATAGAATGAAAATTGTCCATACTATGTAGCTTCTCCTGAAAGTAAAACAACAAACCAAACAAGTTTCATTTTCAAAGGACGGGATTTCCTCTCTTCTCAGGTTTTTTTCTTTTTTTATTAAACGTTTAATAGAAATAATACAAAGAGTTCCTGTGTACTATTTTCAATTTTTGCCTAATGTAACCTCTTGCAAAACTACAATGTAATATCACAACTGGAATATCACCATTCATATAGTCAAGATACAGAATATTTCTATCACTACTATGATCTCTCATGCTGTCCTTTTATGGCCATATTTACTTCCCTCACTCCTTAATCTTTGTCAACTACTAATCTGTTCTTTATTCTATAATTTTGTCTTTTTAAAAATAATAAATAATGTTATAAATAAATAATGTTCTCATTAATTAATGTTCCCATAATGTTCTCACTCAACATAATTCTCTGTAGGTTTATTCATGTTACTGCCCTTATCAATAGTCTATTCTTTTGTATTGCTAAGTAGTATTCTAGTGGCATGGGGGCATCACAATTCATTTTACTACCACCCATTGAAGAACAATCTCCATTGTTTCTGGTTTGGGGTTATTAGGAATAAAAATGATATAAGTTTGTGAACAGTTTTGTATGAACATAAGTCTTCATTTCTCTAGGATAAATACTTAGACATTTGTAATTGCTGGATCATATGGATTTGCACGTTTAATGTTATAAGAAACTATTAAACTGTTTTCAAGAATGGCTGTACTATTTAATATTTTCATCAGCAATATATGAGCAAACCGATTGCTCTGCATCATCACCAGCATTTGGTGTTATCACTATTTTTTATTTTTGCTATTTTCATAGGCATATAGTGATCTCTATTTGTGGTTTTAACGTGCATTTCTCTAATGATAAGATAAGATGATGGTGTTGAACACTTCCTGTGCTTACTTGCCCCTGTGGATCCTTTTTATTTTTATTTTTCTAAGTTCTTTGATCATATTATTCATTTTTGTTAATATTACTATATTAATAAAGGAATTTATTTATTTATTTTTATTAACATATAATGCATTATTTGTTTCAGGGTACAGGTCTGTGATTTATCAGTCTTACACAGCACTCACCTGATAGCACATATCCTCCCCAATGTCCATCACCCAGCCTCCCCACCCCTCCCACCCCACTCCACTCCAGTTCATGAGATTAAGAGCCTCTTATTATGTCTCCCTCTCTGGTTTCATCTTGTTTCATTTTTCCCTCCCTTCCTTTATAATCTTCTGTCTTGTTTCTCAAACTCCTCATATCAGTGAGATCAAATGATAATTGTCTTTCTCTGACTGACTTATTTCGCTTAGCATAATACCCTCTAGTCACATTCATGTCGTTTCAAATGGCAAGATTTAATTTTTGATGGCTGCATAATATTCCATTGTATATGTATATTTTTTTTTTAAAAATTTCTTTCCATGTCTTTTGCCCATTTTCTAATTGGAGTTTGTTTTAACTTTTGAGGGTTTTTTTTTTTTTTTTGCTTATTTGAGTTTTAAGTGTTATTTATGTATTCTACATTGTAATTCTTTATTGGATACTTGGTTTGTAAATATTTTCTCCTACTCTAGAGGTCAACATTTCATTCCCTTAACATGGTCTTCCCAGAGGACCTACCAAATTCTGTTTTCATGGATTGTCCTTGTGATATTATATCTAAAGTTTCTATGTCTAGCTTTAGAGCCTTAAGATATGTTCCTAATGTTTTTCTAAAAGATTTGTACTTTTGTGTTTTTACATTTAGGTCATCGATCCATTCTGAGATAATTCTCTTTTTTTTTTTTTAAGATTTTATTTATTTGACACACAGAGAGAGATCACAAGTAGGCAGAGAGGCAGGCAGAGAGAGAGGGGGGAAGCAGGCTCCCCGCTAAGCAGGGAGCCCAATGTGCGGCTTGATCCCAGGACCCTGAGATCATGACCTGGGCTGAAGGCAGAGGAGGCTTTAACCAACTGAGCTACCCAGGCACCCCTGAGATAATTCTCTTTTTTCATTTTTTTTCTTTCTTTGATTTACCTGTTGATTTGTTTTTGCCTATGCATGTCCAATTGTTCTAGTACTACTTATTGAAAAACTATCTTCCATCCAATTGCTTTTCACCTTCATTAAAAATTAGTTGAGCATATTTATGTAAGACATTTCTGTATTCTCTCTTCTGTTGAATTGAATAGACATCAAATGTGTCTGTCCTTCCACTAATACATTAGAGTCTTGATTAATGCAGTATGTAAAAAATCTTAAAGTCAGATAATTTGTTTCATTTTATTCTTCCTTATCAAGGTAGTTTTCAGCTATTCTTTGCCTTTGTATATAAGTTTCAGAACAATGTAATCTATATCTATGAAACATATTGCTGGAATTTTGATAGGAATTGCATTAAACCTGTTTATTAATTTGGATAGTTTGATACATTTACTATTTTGAGTCTTACAACTCCTGAATACAGTAGGACTCTCCATTTTAAGATTTTTTTTCTATTTATTTTATTAGCACTGTGTAGTTTTCAACATGCGTGTTCTGGAAATGTTTTGTTATATTTACACAAGTATTTTTTAAACAACAATAAATGATATTGTATTTTTAATGTTTTTGGTCACTTGCTCATTGCTACTATACAGAAATACAACTGATGTTTGTGTTTATCTTGTTTCCTGTGGACTTGCTGAGCTCATTCTCATTTATTAGTTCTGGAAATTTTCTGGTAGGTTCCTTGGAAATTTTTATGTAGATAATGATGTCATCTGCTAATAAGGGCAATTTTATTTCTTCTTTTTTGATCTCTATGCCTTTTCTTTTCTTGCCTGTTTGCACTGGCTAGAATGTTCAGATCTATGTTGGTGAAGAGTAGTGAGAGTAGGCATCCTTGGCTTCTATCTGATTTTTTCCTCTTAAATTTTATTTATTTATTTATTTTAGAGAGAGAGCACAAGTGAGGGCGATGCAGAGGGAGAGGGAGGGAGAATCTAAAGCAGGCTCCATACTTAGTGCAGACCCTGAAGCAGGGTTTGATCTCACAACCATGAGATCATCACCTGAGCCACCCATGTGCCCCACCTTGTATCTGATTTTAAGGGGGAAAGCATGCCATCTTTCACATTAAGTAGGTTAGCTGTAGATTTTTGTAGTTGCTTTTTATCGGATTGAATTCCCTCCCTATTCATATGTTCTGAGTTTTTTTTTTTTTATCATGAATGGGTGTTGAATTTGATCAAATGGCTTTTCGGCATTGATTTATATATGTCCATGTGAGTTTTCTTCTTTAGCTTGTTTAATATGGTGTAGTACAGTGATTGATTTTCAAATATTGAACCAGCCTGATAACCTTGGAATAATTCCCATGTAGTCATAATGTATGATTATTTTTATGTATTGCTGAATTCTATTTGCTAAAATACTATTAAGTACTTTCGCATCTATATGTATATAAGGGATTTAGGTCTGTTGCTTTACTTTTTTTCTCTTTTTGGACCCTTTTTGTCTGGTTTTGGAATCAGGTTAATATTACTTTTTTTAATGAATTGGGAGGTATTCCCTCCTTTTTTATTTTCTGGAAAAGACTATGTAGAATCAATGTTAGTTCTTTAAATATTTGTTAGCATTCTCCAGCGAAATAACCTGGCCCTGAAGGTTTCTTTCTAACTATAAATTCAATTATCTTAATAGCTGTAGAGTGCACTTCTATTTTTTTATTTTAAGTTTTTATCTTAATTCCAGCTAGTCAACATACAGTGTTATATTAGTCTCACGTATACAATATAGTTATTCAACACTTCCATACATCACCTTGTGCTCATTACAACAAGAGCACTCTTTAAACCCTATCATCTATTTAACCTATCCACCCACCCACCTCCCCTCTGGTAATCATCAGTTTGTTCTCTATAATTAACAGTCTGTTTCTTGATTTATCTCTCTCCCTCTGTCTTATTTTTTCCCTTTGCTTGTTTGTTTTGTTTTAAATTCTACATATGAGTGAAATCATATGGTATTTGTCTTTCTTTGACTGACTTATTTCACTCAGCGTTATGTGAAACTCATGTCCTTGCATCCATATCACTGAAAATGTCAAGATTTCATTCTTTTGAAATGACATTCACAATCCATCCATGTCATTGCAAATGGCAAGATTTCATTCTTTTATGTGGCTGAATAATAATATTCCTGTGTGTGTGTGTGTGTGTGTGTGTGTGTGTGTGTGTGTGTATACCATCTTCTTTATCTATTCATCAGTTAATGAACACTGGGGCTGCCTCATATCTTGGGTATTGTAAATAATGCTGCTGTAAACATAGTATCCATTTGAATTAGTGTTTTTGTATTTTGGGGGATACCCAGCAGTGCCCTATTGAATTGTAGAAAAGTTTTATTTTTAACTTTTTGAGGAATCTTTATACTCTTTTCCACAGTGGCTACATCAGTTTTCATTCCCACCAACAATGCAGGAGGGTTCCCTTTTCTCTGTCCCAAAAGTTTTTAATTTTAATGAAGTCCAACTTATCAATTATTTATTTCCTTGGGATCCTTCCCTAGGTGTTGTCTCTAAAAACACAATGCCATACCCAAGGTCATCTAGGTTTCTTTCTATGTTATTTTCTAAGAGTTTTGTAATTTTTATTTTGCCCTTAGGCCTATGATTCTTTTGGGTTTTTTTAAGATTTTATTTATTTATTTGACAGAGAGAAGAGAGTTCACAAGTAGGCAGAAAGGCAGGCAGAGGAAGGGGGAAAGCAGGCTCCTTGCTGAGCAGAGACCCCAACGAGGGGCTTGATCCCAGGACCCTGAGATCATGACCTGAGCCAAAGGCAGAGGCCCCAACCCACTGAGCCACCCAGGCACCTGTTCTATGATTCCTTTTAAGCTAATTTTTGTAAAGGGTGTAAAATCTGTATCTACATTCCTTTTTTTTTTTTTTTTTATGTGGATGTCTAGCTATACCAGCACTGTTGTTAAGGAGACAATCTTTGCTATATTATTGCCTTTGATCTTTTCAAAGATCAGTTGAGCATATTAATGGGGGCCTATTCCTGGGCTTCCCATTCTATTCCCTTGATGTATTTGTTTATTCTTTACCCAATACCACACTCTCTTGAATATTACAGCTTTATATTAAGTCTTGAACTCAGGTAGTGTCAGTCCTTCAATTTTTTTCTTCTTCTTCAATATTGTATTGGCTCCTTTGGGTATTTTGCCTTTTCATATAAACTTTAGAATCAGTTTGTCAATATCCAGAAACTAACTTTCTGGGATTCTGTTTGAGATTACATTAAATAGACCGATCAAGTTGAGAAAAACTGACATCTTGGCAATGTTGAGTCATCAAACCCAATGACTATGGGATACCTATTTATTTAGTTCTTTTATTTTATTAATCAGTTTTACAGTTATTTACTATAATTAGTTTTATGGATCTTGTGCATATTTTGTAGAATTTGTACCTAAATATTGCATTTCAAGAGTGCCCATGTAAATTGCACTGTGTTAATTGCAAATTCCAACTGTTGGAACTTGGGAAAGCTTCTAGTTTCTTAGTTGGAAAGTGGGAAAGCTTCTAGTTTCTTACCATTATGTATAATATTAGCTATAGGGTTTTTCTAAATATTCTCTATTACAATGAGGAAAATCTCTATTGCTAATTTTCTGTGAGTTTTTATAAGGAATGAGTGTCCAATTTTGTCAAATAATTTTTGCATTTATTAATATAATACAGTTTTTTTTTTAGCCTGTTTGTATGATGGATTACATTAATTTTTTTTTACTTGCATGCTAGGGATAAATCCCATTTGCTCATGGTGTATAATTCTTTTTATACATTGTTGGATTTAATTTGTTAATATTTTATTTAGGATTTTTGCGTCTATACTCATGAGAAATATAGGACTGTAGTTTTCTATTCTTTAAATTTTTTAAGATATATCTTGTAACCCAGAAAATGGTCTATCTTGGTGAATGGTCCACATTAGTTTGAGAAAAAATATATATTCTGCTATTGTTGGATGAAGTTGTCTATAGATGTCAATTATACCCAGATGATTGATAATGTTGTTGAGTTTAACTATGTCCTTACTGGTTTTTCTGTCGGCTGGATCTGTATTTCTGATACAGAGATATTGAAGATTCCAACTATGATAGTGTACTCACCTATTATTCCTTGCAATTTTATCAATATTTGCCCCATATAGTTTAAGCATTCTCCTTTTTTATTTGTCTTAAGTGTGTTTTTAGTTGCTTGTTTAAACATTTTTATCATGGCTGCTTTAAAATTGTGTCAAATAGGGGCACTTGTGTGGCTCAGTCACTTAAACATCTGATTCTTGGTTTCAGCTCAAGTTAGGATCTCATGGGTCATAATCTTATGAGTCAAAAGATCAAGCCCCGCATTGGGCTCTGCACTCAGCAGGAATGTGCTTGAGATTCTCTTCCTCTGCCCCTCCCTCCTACTCTCCCCCTACTCTCAATCTCTGAAATAAATAAATCTTTTTTTAAAAAAGTTTAAAGTTTTGTTAAATAATTCTGTCATCTCTCTCATCTCATTGTTGACATCTATTGACATCTTTTTCTAAAATTTAGATCTTTTTCATTATTGGTACAATGAATGATTTTCTATTATGTTATGAGACTGGATTTTGTTTGAAATTTTGTTGTTATTGGCTTTCCCTGATACCATTTTGACAGGGGAAATGGAATGTTTGCATTGTTTCTAGAAGATTAAGAGTTTGGTTTGATTATCACTGAAGCTGGGTGATGGTATAAAAGAGGTCATCATATCAGTTTCTCTACTTTTGTGCTACTTTAAAGTTTCCAAACTAAAATTTAAAGAAATAAAGAGAAATGCTATATACATTGAATATGTTTTTTGCTTATCAGAGCCTAATATATTCACTGGACAGTCAACAAGTAATAATTGAATAAAGTAACACAAAACGTCTATATCAAAGAAGAAATCATATTGCAGTTTCAATGTGAAAACATAATAAATAATAAATTTTTAGGCTATGTTATGAGCATTAAGCCTATAAATAAGGTTTAGGTAAGTTTAAAAATGACCAAAGCTGGGACTTCAAATTACTAAATACTAACAATGAAAAATAAGCTCTTATTTTTTACATTAAAATATCTTATTCTTTATTTTACTTTGTCATAATTTCTATGTTGGAGAATGTCAGTATGAAAGGAAAGTTCAGATGTATTTAGTGTAAAATGAAATTGTCTCCTTTTGGTTTCTTCTCTTATTAAAGTTTCATATTAATGGGGGCACCTGGGTGGCTCAGAGGGTTAGGCCTCTGCCTTCAGCTCAGTTCATGATCTCAGGGTCCCAGGATTGAGCCCCACATCGGGCTCTCTGCTCAGCAGGGAGCCTGCTTCCCCCTCTCTCTGCCTGCCTCTCTGCCTACTTGTGATCTCTCTCTCTCTCTGTCAAATAAATAAAATCTTTTTTAAAATGTTTCATATTAATGGCTTTTCATCTTAAAATATATGCTTAAAAATGTCACACTGTAGGGGCTCCTGGGTGGCTCAGTGGTTAAGTGTCTGCCTTCGGCCCAGGTCGTGATCCCAGGGTCCTGGGATGGAGCCCTGTTATCAGGCTCCCTGCTCGGCAGGAAGCCTGCTTCTCCCGCTACCATTCCCTCTGCTTGTGTTCCCTCTCTCTCTGGGTTTCTCTCTGTCAAATAAATAAAATCTTTAAAAAAAAAAGTCACACTGTAGTCTTGAACTTTAGATAAACTCATATTACAGGACATTTTATTATTTATTTATAGTTTCTCTTGTCCTTCCAAAGTAACAAACTTACTACAGAGATTTTTAGGGACTTTGGAAGAGGTATATATTCAGAACTAGATGGTACCTCAGCAATCATGGAATTCAAAGATTTCATTTTACAGACAAAATCATTTAGTCCTCACAGAGAATGTGTATGTGATTGTTTGTACAACATCCTTTCTTCCATCTCCCCTGAGAACTACATTGACCTATTCCATCCACATGATTTCTATTTCTGTATTCTTAAATTATTTCATTTTACCCCTTACCACAGTTGATTGTTACAGAAGTTGGTATCTTTATGAAGAGTGTTAGATTTTGATAGACTCTAAGTTATAAAACTGCTAACATCAGTGTTTTCTATCATTTAAGAGAAAACTTCATGGCAACAAGAGAGGCCAATAAAGAGAAACAGAGATAGATCAAACCTCCATCAGGACTCAAGTCTCTGACCCTTAAGTGCCAGAACCTCTTGCTCAGTGCTTGATTATTCCATTAGATATCCCAACATCCTTCAAATAAATTTCCTCTTTTGCTTTGGCTAATCTAAGTTTAGCATAGGTCACTGCCACACAAAGAACCCTAATTAACACAGTACCAGGAAGGTTAAGTAACTTACCCAAGGCTTCAAATCAGTTCAAAATCTATTTTGGAAGCCAGACAGTCTCCCAGCCCAGGAAAAGGCACTAATAAATTTTTGCAGAATCAAGTAGATTGTAATTTGTTGTATTTCATATGTTATTACAGGATATTACAAAATACAAAATATTTTGGAAATATTTTGATGCATTTCATATACATTGGTGACTGATGTTGCACTGTTTTTTTTTTTTTAATTGCATTTATTTATTTATTTATTTATTTATTTATTTATTTATTTGAGAGAGACAGTGTGCACAAGAGAAAGAGCATGACCAGGGTGGAGGGGCAGAGGGAAAGAGAGAAGCAGACTCCCCACTCCTCAGGGAGTCCAATGCAGGGCTCCACCCTAGAGCTATAGAATCATGACCCGAGCTGGAGGCAGATGCTTAACCAACTGAGCATCCCTGTTTCAGTATCTTCAGTAGAAGTTTGTCTCAAGTAATAAAATACTATATTTGTAACTTTTAACACAATTGGGTAGTTTTTAGAGTGGAAATAACATTACATCTGGAATTTGCTTTAAAATACATTAGCACAAAAAAAATGAGGAAGTAATAATGCCTAAAACAAGATCAGTAAAATAATAATTGTTAGAGCTGGGATATGGGTAAATGGAGTTCATTACACTGCCCACCCTTCTTCTGAGTGTGTTTTGGACATTTTTTATTACAAAAATATTTTAAAATTATATCATAATATCTGACATATTATTGGTTCTCACTAAATACTGCTTATCTCTAGCCCCATAGCCCAGTTTTTTGGAAAAAATGGAAAAAAAGTAAGAGTAGCTAACAGGAATAAAGGCCTTAATTGCTAACCCTAGGTACATTTGCTTTCTGAATTGTTAGTAATAGGAGGAATTTTAAAGTTCAGATTTCCTAACAGCCAGTTCCAAATTCTAGCCACTTTTCTCTTTCATCATTTGACCATTTCACAATCTGACAATTTCTGTGATACATTTTTATTGCATTTTATTGCAATTTCACTTTTTGACTTACACTTCTACAGGCATAGGAAATGAAAATATTTCATTTGTAAAAATGGGAATTTTATCACTTTGGTACATTTTAAGTACATGGGTTTTCCTCTCAAACTTCTTTGTTATAGCTAAATTTAAATGAAACTGGGGAGATTTTCAAACTGCATTCACTGGGGAAAATATGTATAAATGAATACGTATACAGTATATTTACTTTTTTTGTCAGTGTTTTGCTTTAAAAAAAATGAAGAAAAATCCCAATTGATAGTAGTCATCAATCTAGGATAACAAATTATCTGTTATCAAAGAAGCCTCTGTTCAGACCATGTGACTGGATAGTACAACTATACTGATTTCTGTTTATTTCTGTATTCTTTACTATACACATGTTCTTAATTAAACATATATTGCTTTTACAGTCAGAAAAATGTATAAAATTTTAAGTAAAGACTTCTGCAATGTATTTCTTAAAAACATTATTGGAGTCTGGATAGCAAGACCATTTTGGCTGGGATAGAAAATCATCCAAGCAGAACTGAGATGGGATAGAATCCGGTACAGAGAGGACAGAAATTAGTTTCTTTCCCCAAGGAGATAGAAGTTAAAAGTCAATGGAAGCCCATAAGAATGACCACTAGAAGGCAGTTGAAGAATTCCTCAAATGCTTATGAGTGACAGTAGATGAAGAGCTGGCCTTACCATCTGTGAGTTTGCCCTCTTACCAGCTTGTGCTGCTCTCCTATTACCTAACAATCAAACTGAACTCATGATCTTCTCTTCCAACTTGGCCCTTTTTGGAGTAGGGGGAGAAATAGAAAGAAAATAGCACCAACTCAGCAAATGAATCAAACATCCATCTTCTTCCACAAGCCAAAACAGGAAAATTTGGACTTTATTTCCTACACATTCATTCTTGAATCTACTGACTTCTCTCCATCACCACCTATTGCTACTCTAATCTGAACCATTATCATCCCTTGCTTGGAGCACTGAAATAAATGACTAATTGGACTTCCTGCATCAACTCTAGTCCTCTTCTATTCTGCAACCAAGGTAATTTTTCAAACACAAAGCTGATCTTGTCCTTTTCAGCTTAATAATCTTCACTGTTCTCATAATAAAGACCAAAGACCTTAATATATCCTTAATATATTCCACAAGAGTCTGTGTTGGTATATTGAAGGGGTTAAGAAAGGCAATAGACAACTTTATACAAAATGACCTCAGTTTTACAAAACTGTCTCAAAAATTAAACACACATATATGTATACATAAACTCAGGAAATTCTGTGGGCTGTGTGTGTGTGTGTGTGTGTGTGTGTGTGTGTGTGTGTCAGTGGAGCAGTCAGCACACAACAATATTTATCAATTAAGTTTGCCATCTTATATGGATGTGGTTCATGGAACCCCAAAACAATAGTAACATCAAAGATCTGCCAGTTTTCTCTTCAGTAAAATTGGAATAGTAAATAGCAGCTTCAACATAAGGTCCATGAAAAACCTATTGAAATAATTCATGAATATTTCAGCACTGGGTGTTGAAAGTGGTCAATCATGAGTAAGTATTATTATTATTCTAACATGGAAAAGAATTTTGGTTAAGTGAGAAAAACTTAATAGAAGTGGCTGCATGTGGTGAGATACTGGTACTCACCAGAGAGGAGGTAGAAGTTAATTATTGGGCTCTTTGTTCAGGGTCTCGAATCAAAGCTAAAATCAAAGTTTCAGCTGAGCTGCACACTCATCTGGAGCTTATGTGGCTGAGGCAGGATTCAGTTTCATGCAGTAATAGGACTGAAGTCTCTATTTCCTTGCTGGATAAGCAAGTGACTGCTCTAAGCTCCGAAAGACCTCACATTCCTTGCATAGTCTTTTCCATCTTCAAAGCCAACAATAAAGAATCCCCCTCGCATCAAATTCTTCTCTCACATTGAAATCTTTCTTTATGAAGAAAGGGCTTATCTGTTGGATCAGTTCTATCTTGCATAGTTTTGCTTTCTTAAAGTCAACCGTGGCAGATAACACAACCTAATCATGACAGTGACTATTCCATAATATCCCTATGTCACTATTTGAGAGAAAATCTTGGGAGACCATCTTAGAATTTGACATAACATGATTATATTCCAGTGTCTTAGACTGTTTTTGTTTATTTGAGGGTCAGATATTAAGATTTTTTTATTCCAGCAATTTTTCTGGTGATGCTATATCATTTGCCAGGGTTTGGTTTGGGACTTCCTAAGATAATCAGAGTCCCTTGAGGGCATATTTGGTCACACTGACTACATCAGTGAACTGGGAAAAGTGGGTGGGAGAAAAGGTAGTTACTTCCATCTATGATTAATTGTATGCCTTATATGTAGAATTCCATCACCTTTAATGCTTAAGATTACATAATGTTATACAGAAGTACCAACAATAATCTCAGGAAACAGCAAATTGCCAAATTTTAACATAAGTTTACTTCCTTATATGTACTTCTTTGTCTCACTCACTGCTTTCACAGAAAAAGACGCAGTTATAGAGGGAGAATTTTTGAAAGATAAACATATATTAACAATGACAAATAAAAGCCTAATGTGTAAAAGTAATAATAAAGTACTCCCATAGAGCTTGAACGTAAAGAATATAACGTTACCCTCTGAAAGTTAGCCACTATATAATCAGAGCAGAGATATGCTCTGGTAATACATATAAGCAGGAACAACATTTTTTTCTTTCATTATTTGATACAGTTTAAACATTTCAACATTCTTAAATCTGAAGCATCTTACAACCGACAGAAACATTTAAAGCCAACAAGGTTTAAAGTTTTCTGTCTTTTCAGAAAAAAAAAAAACCTTTTAAAGGTTTAAAGGTTTCTGTCTTTTCAGAAAAAAAAAATGGTAAAGATATTGAAAGAGTATTTTACAATCAATGGAGAAAATACTAAATAACTCCTAACAAGCAAAACTAAAGTATGAACATTTCTAAAGAAAAAAATTGCCACTTAACATGGTCATATTTTTAATTGAAATGAAAAAAAAAATGGGGGAAGTGGACTTCAACAGTGCTCATGTAGGCATTTTCCAGGACTATTCTGATTCAAACTCTTGATGTGTATATCACAGTAACATGCATACCTCTTTGGAGATGGATTTTGCAAATAGTCTTAATTTTTTTCTTCATGCGTATTTTATTCTTCTTTATCTGTCTCTCTCCACTTGGATTCTACTCATCCAAGCTTTTTCTAATAAAATTTCTGCTAAGTCAGGCTACCTACCAGCTCCACCCCAATTTTCATACCACCCATGCCCGACTCTGTCATTGCATTTATCACACTGTAATTTGTTTATTAGTTTATCTCCCAAATTTGTCTTGCTTATCTTTGTTTTCCAAGCACATTGCACAGAACTAGGCACATAATAGGTGGACGAATACATAAATGGATAAATGATGGCTTAAGCCACATTTGTCAAGCTGAATGCTATGTTTCAGTGGAATATGAAGCCACAGGAGAAAACAACAATCCGAAGCATCATCTTTTGACAGTAAGAAGGTCAGAACATTGTTTTTATTATAAAAGAAATATAGTTATGTTATGACATAAATTATAAAATGTGTAAACATATTTTAGTTATAGTCTTCAAATTCAAGGTAAATTATTTTGAGCTATTATCTGCAAACTCTGTCCATAGATACATATAGAGAAAATGTTTGGAAGCCACACTTATGCTTATGCTTAGACCTAGGCTGAAACACTCTGCTTCCTTCTCTCCATACATTTCTGCACTCGGCACCCCTTGAGAGTAATTTGGCTATGGCACTCAGCCAGCTATCCCCAGGGCAATGATGCCCATTTGAGAAGTTTGAGTCGGCTAAATTATTTTTCTGAAAATAATATAATCTCCAGTAAGAAGACTAAATAGCAAGATTGATTGATTTTTTGCCTAAGGCTGAAATCAGACCAAAAATATGTTGAATTTACCAAGTTAATGCCCATTGGTGAGTCCCCTTGGTGACCACACCCCAAATATCTTGAATTGCCAAACTTCTACATATGTCTCATATGTTCTATGTTATAGACTAATTGGAGAAAACAACCACAACAACAATAAGAGGGCATGTCCAAAGTTCTGGTCAGCCAAAACCAGACTTTAGGCATTGTCTAATAATAGTATGCCAAATTCATGTTTAGTAAATATCTACTATAGATTGCTTATTATTTTTTTTAAAAAAGCAATCAAATCTCTATGTACATGTATAAAAATTCATTTATGAAACAAATATTTATTGAGATACCTATTATGTGCTTAATGGTTGAGACACTGAGGATGCAGAAACAGTACTTCTGCTCCCACAGAGTTTATAGTGTGGTGAGGGAGACAGGCAAAATACAAGCCCATATCTGCCCTGTCAGGACACTGGGGTAAAGAGTGAGGAGCAGTCAAGGAAGGTGCTCTCCAATAAGGTACCATTACTGCTGGAATCTCTAACTGGAGGGTTTTGTCTTTTCATGCAGAACTACACAGACTTCTCGTCTCTCTCTTCCTCCTTCTTACTTCCAAGTAACTAATAAAAAGAATTTTCAGAGGACTGGCTCATTGCAGATTAACTGCAGGAGGTATACTTACAAGACTGGCATCATCCACAAATGTTAGCATGACTGAATCACGCATTAAATCCAAAGACAGGAACA
>CM053606.1:76269327-76293410 GCA_028646535.1 Procyon lotor | reverse complement strand
AGCCCCACATCAGGCTCTCTGCTCAGCAGGGAGCCTGCTTCCCCCTCTCTCTCTGCCTGCCTCTCTGCTTATTTGTAATCTCTCTCTCTGTGTCAAATAAATAAATAAAACCTTAAAAAAATAAAAAAATTAAATAAAAAATTAAAAATCTGGAGATAATGTCTTAAAGGTGTGACTTCAGTGATAGTAATGATTGACATCATAATAGGGAAAATACATAAGTAGGCTCTGGGTAGTCTTCCAACCTCAAAGTGTCAGTCACTGCCTACTATTTCCTTTTCCAGTTATAGTTAAAAGAATGTTCTGAATGTCAAAATCTGTCATAATCATTTCTAACCATACATCAGCTGAAAAGAGGTATGAAATTTCTTTTTTTAACTTATTAGTAGCATATATGTTCCACAAGTGTAGACCCTTAAGAATGCAAATACAGAGAATGTTTCATTTCCTCCCTCAAGAGTATCCTTCCCAAGGAATAAAAAATTTTAAAATAGACCATTTTTAACCTGAAACATATTCTGGTAAAGGCATGATTAAAAGGATGATAAGAAAAACACATATATTTCCTAACATGTTATTTAGGCTGTGGGGAAAGGAGTATTTCCCCTATGATGAACAATTTAGTATAATTTTTATTATTTTTAACCATTTATAGTTGGATTTAATTACTATATATAAACAAATTACTTTTAAGAATAAGGAGAAAATTTGTATTTTTCTAGGCAAACTGATTGTGTAGTGAAAAGATTACAAACTTATTTTTAATGTAACAGAATAATCCCCTCTCCCTTCTTGTAAAACTGAAACTTTATGCAGAATTTCACCATATAAAAACCTAGCAATGAGATTTTTCTAAAGTTGCAGTGGCATGGGGTCAGAGACTGGGGAGTTTGCCCTCGTCTTCTCCCTCTATTGAGAACAACTTGACAGCACCTGGAGGGGCATGATACATTGTTTTGAAACTTAAGTATTGGAAGAAATCGGTAAAATGCATTTTTTATATTTTTTAAATTCCACTATCTTATATGGAAAATTTTTTGAGCAGTTTAAGAGTTAAATTGTGTTAAATTGTATTGTAAAATAATGTTACATGTCAAAATTTTCTTACTATTTTTAACATCATTTTTATGCAATATGCTATATTGAAAATAAGTGGAATTTAATTCACAAGTAGTGTAACAAGTTTAATATTTAGCTTTCTAGGGGCACCTGGGTGGCCCAGTTAAGTGGCTGCCTTCAGCTTGGGTCATGATTCCAGGGTCCTGGGATCGAGCCCCGCATCGGGCTCCCTGCTCAGCAGAGACCTTGCTTCTCTCTCTCCCTCTGCCTGCCACTCTGCTTTCTTGTGCTCTGTCAAATAAATTACTAAAATCTTAAAAAAAAAGTTTAATATTTAGCTCTCTGCTGCAATAATGCTGCACAATCAACAATTTCAAAATCTCAGTAACTTAAAACAACAAATGTTTATTTTTCTTGTCTGCAGGTTATTTGGGGAGACTGGTTCATGCTGCAGTTACCTGGGATTGACTCCAGGCTGTGGGGTAAAGTCAAGAGTGATCATTTTCTTCAATCAGTGCTACTGAAGGTACGTTCTTTTCATAGTACAAGGCAGAAATACAAGGGACTAAGACACTGAAGGGGCATTTAAGGATTCGCTTGCCTCAATATGCAAAAATTCCACTGGTCAAAAGAAGACACATGGACAAGCCCAATATCAATTGATTGAGTGGGAAAACACTCTGTATATTCTAATAGGAATTGCAAAGTTACACAGCAAAAGGCATGGGTATACATTTCTTCAACGCTGACAACTAAAGAGTTTGGAATAACAACCCAAATGAAAAATATCAAAGGCAAACAAAATAAAAAACCAAACTCAGGTTTTATCATGGACATTTCTGGACAAATAAGATTCTGAATCGGCCATGTATTAGACAGCATTACATGCATGTGCACATTTTTCACTACTATAATTCTAAGATTTTATAGCTCCCTTTCATAATTATTTTGGTTAGCAATAACTTTAGTGATAGTATCTTTTAGGGTCACCTGAACCAGAAGTTTTCAACATGTGCATGTGATGAATATTTGTTTTTTATAGCTGTTAAGGATCATTTTTTTCCTTTATTGGTAACAGTACATCACCTCCTGTTAATAAACCACCCAGAGACCATGTTTCACCCATGCTGGAAAGGCACAGTTGACCTCATTTCTCATCTTCAGGGGTAGGAATGTGATCTATGCTGATTGTTTTCACAACATTCCATTCCCCTGTCACAATGTTTGGGTTTCAGGATGGGCTTATAAGTTGAACCAAATCAATTAAGAGACACCCTTTTTGGTCTTTGGCTTAAACTTTTAGGAAAGAACTGCTTACTTTTTTTTTTAAGTTTGCAAGTCTGCAAGGAGGTAAGTTTGACACTATGTTTGAACAGTTTTGCCACTGCATGGGAAAAGCTTGACTGAATATAGTCAAGATATAGAAAGGCAGAGCCAAGAGATGGAGAGAGAAAATGTTTTGAGGTTTTTCTGAGCTACTAATTCCAGTCTGAAGCCATCTGTATCCCTGTATTTCCCAGCTATAAAACTAACTAACAAATTTTCATTGTGCTTGAGTCAGTTTGTCACTTGAAATCCACACCATTCATACCAGCACCTATTACTGTTTTTTGTTCTGTAGGGTCTCCAAAATCCTCCCTTCTCTCTGGACTCACTTGTCATATCACCTCACTTGCACACACATGTCCCTGCATCTTTCAAGAATCATCTACTTTCTTATGATCTTAATTTTTCACCATATTCTTAATTCATTTATTTTTCTTAAAAGTGCCAACTTGCTGAAAAAATGATGATTTAACCAACATTTTTATTTCCTCAGTTAAGCATTCATATTAATCCCAGATCTCAGTGAAAATGTGTCCCACATTTTATGTATTTCATTGTATATTTTAGATTCTAACTACACCTATTACTGTGTCATTGACAGCTTTCCTTCAAAGTCTCTCAAATTCTCTATCTGGAAGTCTTGATGCCATATCTCATGGATGAACTTATTCTTCCAAACCATGTAGTACCTGACATTTTTCTGGCTTCCTCAATGCTGGCTAAGCTACCATGTAAAATTGCCCTTTGATCAATATTGATGGCCAGTCCTTTCCCTGATGATGCTAAGTCTCCTTGTAAAAAGGCTATGATGTACTGAAGCCACACGTCTATGCCAAAACTACTAAGAGAGCTCATGTACTTACTGATGGATGGGAGCTCTTGATGTGCCAAAGTCTTGTTTTGAATTCCTTTCTCCCAATAATGATAAACATACAAGTCTCAAATCAGTGTTGTTTTTCAATTAAAATATATCACAAAGATTATCAGTTTATATGCATAGTTTCCTTCTCCAGACCTTACCAATTAATCTATGGGTACTTGTCAAAAAAACATTTGAGAGACAGAGGCAATATTATGGTACTCAGAATTATTCATTTCCTTTAACTTTTGATCAGGTTTTGCCTTTCTTTTTCTTGAGATTTTATTTACAGAGAGAGAGAGAGAGAATCTTGTCTCCATACCCAGCATGGAGCCAGACATGGGGCTCAATTTCATGACCCTAAGATCTGACCTGAGCTGAAACCAAGAGTTGGATGCTTAACCAACTGAGCCGCCTGGGCATTCCAGGTTTTGCTTTTCTTTCTATGAGTTCTCACCTCAAGCTTTCTTGATTTTTTGGGAAAGAGAGAGAGGACTTGCCCCTTGCAGTCTTCTTCATTGGTAGAATTCTATCATTATTACAGCTTCTGATCATGTTAAGAATCCACTATAAAAAATAAAACATTTCAGATTGGTTATATTGGGTTCATGGATTCTTTTTTTTTTTTTTTAAAGATTTTATTTATTTGACAGAGAGAAACACAGCGAGAGAGGGAACACAAGCAGAGAGAATGGTAGCGGGAGAAGCAGGCTTCCTGCAGAGCAGAGAGCCCGATGCGGGGCTGGATCCCAGGACCCTGGGATCTGACCTGGGCCGAAGGCAGACGCTTAACGACTGAGCCACCCAGGCGCCCCAAGGGTTTGTGGATTCTTATAGGTATTAAAATTACAGGCTAAATTTGCTTTATTATCCCATCCCATTCTCAGAATAACAAGCAAATAGATCAGTGAAGGTTAAGATCACAGAAACTTAACACTAAAATAGAATGGAGTATACCTCGTAGGCATAGGTAGCAGGAACTTCAGAATTCTCAATGGATCTGTCATTCTTTGATAGAAATTAGAGAGCTATTAGAATTAATTAACTAATTGTGAGAGAGAGAGCGAGCATGTGCATGAAAGGGGGGAGGGGCAGAGGAAGAACCAGACTCCCCCTTGGGCAGGGAGCCTGATCAGGGGCTGGATCCCAGTACCCTGAATTCATAACCTGACCTGAAGGCAGAGGCTTAACCAGCTGAGACACCCAGGTGCCCTAAGAGAATTATTTTGATCATCAGACTTACTCTTTGCTTCCTTTTTTGACTCTCTGGGATGGTTATTTTGAACCTACCTTAACACCTAACTCTGCTCCAAGCCACCTACCCTTGAGCACAACATATCAATAATTCTATTGGGAATTGACTTGTTGTTTTACTTAGTTACTTTATTGTGTTTATTAGGTTACCAATATGGTTGTTATAACATTTAAGTACGTCAATGCTTATATTTTGAAATATACTTTAACTCAGTACTGTGATAATTATTAGCATTTCATAACTTATCTTATTTAAGCCCAAAATCTTTTTGCAACAACAGTTTTTGATGGTACACCTACAGTTTCCAAACTTTTGTTCCTATGAGATTCTATGAGAGAGCAAACTAAGTCAGGAAAGATGTGACATTAAAACTCTGTCACTGAGGGACTTGCTCAGATGCTCTGTGGTGCAATAGAGAACTGAGTGAGTTAAAGTGCAAAGATCTTACATCTGGTCATATTTGGGCCCTGTGATAGTGTCCTAATGGAATAGAAGCCACAGAATTACCTTTTCTATATTTAGTGTCTTGTTGTAGCTGATATTCTGTGGTTGTACATATTATTAATATCTATTAACCTCAGAATAAAATGTCATATTGAAATCGAAAAGGGATGTTGGGACTCTGCTAAAGAAGATTGCTTTTTCAGATGCAATGAAATGTAAAATGGAATCACTATTTCCTAGTGGTACATTTTATAAAAATTGGGTGTTACTTTAGGAATTCTGTACAGTTCTATCTTAGACACTTGTATTCTGTCATTGCCAGTCCTCTCTGTAATTTAATTTGACTATTTCTTTCTCTCTCTCTCTCTTTTTTTTGACAAGTGTTATTTTGCTGAAGATTTTCTATTTCCCTTCCAAGAAAGAATAGTTTGTTTTCTTTTAACTCATTGAAAATAACATTTAGAGTCCATAAAGACTAATGAATAGAGCATATGAAAAAATTACTGATATTATAACTGACATATAATTATTAGAATAAGAATAATAAAAAGATACTGTTTAAATATTTCTAGCACATTTTTGACAGCAGTACAATGCACACATACTGGAAGAGTGACTAATACCTGCAAGATAAAATGCTAGGTATGAGAGGTAAAAAGATAAATAAGGTGCACTGACGAGCCTGTCATTTACTGAAATCTGGCTAGTAGTTCCCTACAGATCAGGGAATTTTGCATCTTATCCTCCCATTAACCCAATAATATCTAAGAATGTTAATTCAAAAATAGAAGCAAAGTATTTTACCATATAGCAAAATACGATATTTTCTACTGTATCTTTGAAATGAATTAAATTCCTTATAGCTGCATATAAAATTTCCCTCTGTAGATATTGATCTAAAACAGTTGAAAACAAATCTAAACTTTAGTTCTATTTGTCTTTATTTACCCTTATATTTGTCTGCCAATTATTTACAGGTAACATCCAAAAATTATTTTAAAATTTAAGCATTTACTTTCCAAAAGCTTTCTACATATTTTCAAAGTTAAATTGATAGGGTTTTTCTTAATTATAAATTTTAAAAAACTGATTTACAAAAAAGTTACAAAGTTATTTGTACTTTTTTTTGTACAAAGTTATTTCCACTTCAACCCCCCTCCTTGTTGAATATAGAAAATAACAAGAACAAAAACCATAGGAAAAAATTCCCTTCATCTCTAATAAAATTGTGGGAATTCCAGACTAAATAATAAATAATAAGAACCAACACAGAAATACCAATCCAGTGGAATTTGTAATAATCTGTAGAGGAAGTAGTACCACCAGATTTTGTGCATGGCACAAACCTTTTAGAAATATGGTGGTCTCTGACCTTAAAGATCTAATCAAAGATTTCTTTCTTTGAACAGTGAGTTACTAGAATGTAGTGGAGGTTTGAAACTATACACAAATCCTATCCCGTACTGTGAGAATAGAAAAGTCACAAAGAAAACCTATCTTTTCCAGAAGTTAATTAGAGTGGCAAGTAGTAGCAAGGAATGTGAGTGATGATCAGCCTGATAATTGTATCAAGTCCATTTAAGGCTGTCTAGAAGTAATTAAATCAGTTACCTGAAATCTGTTAACTCTTTTGACTGTCAGATGCCCTGGGAGGAAGAAAAGAAGGTAGATGACCCGGAATCCCTTTATCAACTATATTTCTGGGGAAAAGTTCTACCGATATTTGGTGGGAGGAAGAAACTTTCTATATGAAAAATGCCCTTTATGGAGTGCCTGGGGCTAAGGGTTACCTACAGTAACTGTAATCTATAATCTATGAGGCATAGTGATGTCCTATAAGCTATACAATGATCAGAATTAAAATGGAGATATTTTATATCTTCAAAGATTCTCTGTGTGAGGTGACTCTATAGCATCACCTGATCTATTGTTCTGAGCCAGATACTCATATACAGTGTAGGAAGATGGGACCGGAGAGCTGTTGGTGATATCTTAGGCCTTTCTCTGTTTTGTCTAGACCTCTTGACTGACTATAACTTTGAGATCATTAGTAAGGTTGATGCTGAAATAAGAACTTTGACTTGATAATCCAGTTCTATGTTTGACTTGGGGGAACAAAATGGACTAAGAATATAAGGAAACCTGTAACATAAAAAGCTGCATAATGAGCCATACAAAAAAAGATTTTCCATTTATTCTGAAAACATATTTAGAAACAGGCAAAAGTACTATGAATCAATCAATCAATCAATCAATCAATCTGACACAGAAAAGTTGATGAAAAAAGTGTCCTGAGACAATGTACACAAAATGATGTTGTCCCAGCTCACATGGGTTGCCTAAACTCAAACACACACATGTGAAACTTTTGCTAGATTGAGACCTACTCATAACAAAAATTGTTAATAATAAAAAAACTAAAAGTAAATATTATTGCCTAAGATAATGAAATGCTTGGCTCAGAATGAAAAATGTTTACATAGACATAATATTAAAAACAGTAAATTTGGATTTAACTAATAAAACCAAATTGGGATGATAGGAAACAAAATGTGCTTATGTGAGGGATGTATTACAGTGCTAAATTATAGTCTTCTAAATTTGGAAGTCAATGCATAATATCCACAACAGAGTAAGAGACAGAGAGAGAGAGTGAGAGAGAGAGAGAGAGAGAGAGAGAAAACAGACATTTCATAAAAGGTATACCCTAGAAAAAATAGAAGAATCCTTATTTTCACTTCACATTTATTTCTAAATATCAAAGGTCACCTGAATTAGAGTGCTAAAGTCATTGCTAGATTCAAACTTTTAGAGTCATTAACTACTAAAACCATTTTGAAACTCACATTCCTTTGCAATAATGATTTTTTAAGGATTTTATTTCTTTATTTGAGAGAGAGAGAACACAAGCAGTGGGAAGGCAGAAAGACAAGCAGACTCCCTGCTGAGCAGGGAGCTTGTCATGGGGCCCGAGACCAGGATCCTGAGCTGAAGGTAGAGGCTAATAACTGAGCCATCCAGGCACCCTTGTGATAATAATAATATTTTAAAAAGAAACAATGAAATACTGAAGTGGATATGAATGCAAAGAATTCTAACAGAGTTCTGAGTTTTGTATTATATTTAAATGCTTTTCTTTTAAAAATACAAATACAAAATTTTCCAAGCTATATGTATATTTTTTCCTATTTTGCCTTTTCCAAAGCCACAAGCATAAACTAATTTGCCTATTGCATGATCAATCTCAGGTTAAGATCTAGGCAGTCCTGTTGTAGTCTCCTCAGAGTATTAAACAGACTTTGGAAAATTCTAGGTATTTCTCTTGCACTGCACAATGGGGATTTGGAAAAACATGCATTTTTACAGCAATAATCAACATGGTAGACAGAGTTGGATTTTACTAATGAGTGTTACAGATCTGCAATATGATACTTAAAAGAAATAGATACTCCTAGTGGCTTAGTCTTTAGGAAGCCATGTCTGGGAAGAAACTGTATTAAGTATTTATTTGGTTTGTATCTTTTCTTTGAACTATGAGAAAAATCAAATTTACTTTCTCGAATTCTTCCTGTCCTATATTTACTCTAATTTCTCCCAATCATCAAGTAATGATTGAATTATACAGGAGAGGATAAAGTTTCAGCACAGTGAAAGGCAAGTGTGGCCAGTCCCTACTTCTGCCATTTGAGAGTAAGGGGCAACATCCTTCAAAAGAATTCTGAAAGGATAGGGGCGCCTGGGTGGCCCAGTCGTTAAGCGTCTGCCTTCGGCCCAGGTCATGATCCCAGGGACCCCTCATCGAGCCCCTCATCGAGCTCCGCATCTGGCTTCCCGCTCTGCGGGAAGCCTGCTTCTCCCGCTATCATTTCCTCTGCTTGTGTTCCCTCTCTTGCTGTGTTTCTCTGTCAAATAAATAAAATCTTTAAAAAAATAAAAAAAAGAATTCTGAAAGGATAAACAGGGACATGAATAGTGGCCTCCAATGGAGTTTGAGGCAGTACGGGTGAGTATTTGTATGGTGGACCATCCAGGGGTAGATGTAAGACAACCGCTCTTTTTCTATATATACCATGAAATGGTGACCCTCATATTTAGAAGTATATTAGAATTATCCCTATAAGGATTTTGTATTCTCTTTTTCTCACATGTCTCAGATAATACCTCATATCATTTGTCTTTGATAGGGAAGGAGGTGCACAAGCTAATGTGGAGGCCCTGGTGAGGTTCCTACATAATTCTCAAAATGGAAGGTTTCTCCGAAAGCTCCTTGTTTAAGCACAAACTAAACTAGATTCAAAAAGGTTTCTTCTGCTCTTGATTTTCTATCTTCTATCAAATTAGTTGAAGTCATATTATTAGATTTGGGAGCAGATTTGTATCATTTAACTTATGATAGATGATTGAAGTCAAATCTGTATTTTAATGCATGAGTTTAAAACTTTAAAAAAATGGCTGCCTTATTTTGGGGGAAAAAAAAAGATGCTGGGAATTTTGGCTGTTCATGTAGGTAAATCCTCTGTGTTATGTGAGAGCTGTACATGCTGCTAGGTCAATTGTGCCCATGCCCTTACTGCTGCCACGGCCATCATTACATGTCACCCAGAAAAATGCTGACATATTGCCAATTAGGTACAGTCTTCCTGTCACCCCATCCTAGATTTTGTTGCCTAAAGATGAATACTGTGCAAGTATGAACCAATAAGTTAGGGACAGTAAAAAAAGCTTAGAAAATAGGTTCAATATAATTGGGAGACTGGGACCATGTGCAGGTCAGGCAAAACTGCATTCTCATTATTCCAGAGATTTTGGAGGAAAAAATTTAAATGAGGAACTGGCAAGGCTTGTAAGGGGAAAAATATCTCAGACAGCATAGAAAAAGATTTTCAGAGTTTATTATTGCATTAAGTATTTATAGTTATCTCTGTTTAATAAATATATATAATTTGAGAAAAGCTCATAAAATGTCATTAGGAGGACAAATCTTTATAATTATTCAAATACTTCTATACATCTAAAGATATACTAAATCTTTAGCACCTAACATGATATCTGATACAAAATAGGCTTTATTTTGTTTTTTTAAAGATTTTATTTATTTGAGCATGGGAAAGAGCAAGCACAAGTGGGTTGGAGGGACAGAGGGAGAAGCAGACCCCCCGCTGCACAGGGAGCCCATGCAGGTCTCTATCCCAGGACCAGGGTATCATGACCCGAGCCTGAAGGCAGATGCTTAACCAACTTAGCCACACAGGTGCCCAACAAACTAGGCTTTAAATAAATATATGTTGAGTGAATTGATGAGTAATTGAAAGAAAATGTAGTTCTTCATTAGATACTAACATGCAACCTCTGAAAAATGACCTCCATGCAAATAGATATAAATAGTACAAGGATATTAATAATCACAAATAATCAATTTTCACAATAGTAAAAGCATGAATTTTGGATGGGACAGATGCGGGTTTGAATTTAACATCTGCTAATTTGTTGTGTGGGTGGAGGAATTTATGTAACCTTTCTGCACCATAGTGTTTTTAGTTAATTATTCTAAGTAATACTAACTTATAGAAAAGTTACAGAAATGGGATAATATATAGGACAAAGTGCCTGCCTCAATGAATGTGCAACAAATTATAGTTATTGTTATAACAAAACCTTCTTATCTTGACTAGAAAAAAATAAATAAATAATGCAATTATATAAATTGAGTAGATACCAATTTAATTTAGTCACTTCAGTGGATTCTCTCCACTTAAACATCTTTTATTTTTTAAGTTGAATTTACATATATTGAACAAATGTAAATAAAAATTTACTTCATAGCACTGATGAATTTAATTTAGCAATTGTATTACTAGATGATTTTTTTTTAAGTAAGCTTCATGCACAGCACGAAGCCCATGGTGCTTGAACTCATGACCCTGAGATCAAGACCTAAGCTGAGATCAAGAATTGGATACTTAACTGACTGAGTCACCCAGGTGGCTCACTCTGTGGCATTTTGAACTATGATTTGAAAGTGAAATTATGATTTGAACTATGATTTAAATCATAGGCATACATAATTAGTTTTTAAATGCAGACTCATAAAAAACATCTAGTCCATGAGTGGTTACTATCAATTTAAATATTAGTATCAAGGAAAATATAAATTTAAATCTTTTTATTAAATATTTTGAATTTTTATCATTTGATTAAATGAAGAAAATTCTTTCAGAGAGTTGCCTAAATAATGATTGCATTTATTTGGAATATCAGTGCGGTATGAAGTAATAGAAAGAACACTGGAATGAGAATCCAGAGGCTCAAGAAGCAGTATGACTCTGATTAATAGTGGGATCTTGGGAAAGACATTTTCCTCTATAGGTCTCAGGATGTTGGACAAGATTTATAATACTTGATAGGGCTTCCTTTCTATGACCAACTTTATAGCTAAAAAATAACTTCCCAAATTATAGAATTTAAATAAAAAGACAGTTATGAGAAGGTGAAATGTATTGTTTTAGTATCTGGTATGTGAATTCTTTCATAGGTAAAATGTTCCTCTTTAAGACGATATCTTGAAAATCCACCAACAGAGAGTGAGATTCTGAGACAAGACCTCAAGAGTAAATATGGTTTTCTAGTCTGTACTAGAAAGGTGGGGACTTTTTTTTTCTAGGAAAGGAAATAAAATTAGGGACTGAAGAGGAAAGAGAGTTAAAAAAAAGTCAATAAAACACTGTGAGATGACAATGAGAACATTAACTCATTCCCTCGCTACCATTCTTTAACAGAAATCTTGATGGCTTTGGATTTCCAAGGTAAGGTGAATTGGGAGTTTTATCAAGTCTTATCTAGCTTTCAAGGGGCAGGAAAGCCTTAAATGACATCTGGACCACATTTTGGGAGCTCATCCAGGATCATGTGAACTAAGGCTTTGAATTAAATCAACATTATTTTTCTTTTTTTTTTCAAATTTTTATTTAAATTCTAGTTAGTTAACATATTGTGTAATATTGGCTTCAGGAGTAGAATTCAGTGATTCATCACTTACACATAATACCCAGTGCTCGTCAGAACAAGTGCCCTCCTTAACACTCATCACCCATTTAGCCCATCCCCCACCCACCTCCAACCATCAACCCTAAGTTTGTTCTCTATAGTTAATAGTCTCTTATGACTTGCCTCCCTTTCTCTCCTTTTTTTTCTTCTTTCCCCTATGTTCATCTGTTTTGTTTCTTAAATTCCACATATGAGTGAAATCATAGGATATTCGTCTTTGACTGACTTATTTTGCTTAGCATAACCATTCACATCATTGCAAATGGCAAGTATATCACCACTAAGCCAGGAGTAACAAAGTTTGGACACATGGAACAAAGTAAAAGACTTGAGTTGTCTTTAAAAATGGAATAATTGGGCGCTTGGGTGGCTCAGTGGGTTAAAGCCTCTGCCTTTGGCTCAGGTCATGATCTCACGGTCCTGGGATCAAGCCCTACATCGGGCTCTCCGCTCAGCAGGGAGCCTGCTTCTCCATGCCTCTCTGCCTACTTGTGATCTTTCTCTCTCTGTCAAATAAATAAATAAATAAATAAATCTTTAAAAAATAAAAAAAATGGAATAATCATCACAATTAAGTTACTTAACACACTTATCACCTAATATAGTTTTTTTTTAGTTTATTTTATTTTGTTTGTGTGGTGAGAGTGCTTGAGATATACTCTCTTAGTTTTAGCAAATTTTTCAAACATACAATACTCAAATATAGTATTAACTATAGACACCATGCTGTACATGGACCCCCAGAACTTACTCATTTTATAACTGAAAGTGAGTACCCTATGAATGATACCTCCTCATTTCCCCAGTCCTGGCAACCACCATTCTAGTTTTTTTCTTATGAGTTTGATTTTTTTTTTTTTTTTTAAGATTCCACATATGAGAGATTGTAGAGTATTTGTCTCTCTCTGGCTTATTTCAATTAGCATAATGGCCTTCAGTTTCATTCATTTCATCACAATTAGCAGTATTTCTTTCTTTTTTATGACTGAATAAATATACCATATCTTTATTCATCCATTGATGGAAACTTGGGTTGTTTCCATATCTTGGCTTCTGTGGGTAATGCTGTTAATGAAAATGAGAATAGTTATCAAATCATGACATTTTGTTTCTTTGGGATATATATATTCAGGAGTGAAATTGCTGAATCACATAGTAGTTCTATTTATAATTTTTGAGGAACCTCCATACTGTTTTCCATAATGACTGTGCCAATTTACATTTCCAACAACAATGTACAATTGTACATTGTACATTTGTACAATCTCTTTTTGACAATGGACATCCTAACAGATGTGAGGTAATACCTTATTATGGTTTTGATTTGCATTTCCCTGATGATTAGTGTTGTTAAACACTTTTCATATACCTGTTGGCCATTTATATGCCCCTTTTGGAAAAATGTCTATTCAGATCTTTTGACCATTTTTTAATTAGGTTATTTGTCTTTTGTTTTATTTCTGCCATTGTTTTGTAAGAGTTCCTTATAGTAACCCCTTATCAGATATATGGTTTTCAAATATTCTCTCCCATTCTGTAGGTTACTTGTTTTCTTTGCTATGTGGATGCTGTTTAATTTGATGTAATTTTACTTGTTTTATTTTCTTTTTTTAACTTGTGTTTTTGTGGCCATATCCAGAAAACCATTGCCAAGACCAGTGTCATGAAGATGTTTCCTTATGATTTCTCTTAGGAGCCTTACGGTTTCAGGTTCTACATTTAAGTCTTTAATTAATTTCTGATTTTTTTTTGAGTGCTGTCAGATAGGGATCCAGTTTCATTCTTTTGCATGTGGATATCATTTTCCAAGCACTATCTATTAAGGAGACTGTCCTTTCCCCATTGTATGTTCTTGCACTCTTGTCAAAGATTAGTTGACCATATATGTGTGGGTTTGTTTCTGGGTTCTGTATTTTTTTTTAAGATTTATTTATTTATTTGAGAGAGAGAGAGAGAGAGAGAGAGCATGAGTGAGTGGGGAAGGGCAAAGGGAGAGGAAGAGAATCTCAAGCAGACTGCGCGCTGAGCACAGAGCCCAGTGTGGGGCTGATTGCAGGGATCAGTCTCACGACCCTGAGATCTTGACCTGAGCCAAACCAAGAATTGGAAGCTCAACTGACTGAGCCATCCAGGCGTGCCTGAGCTCTGTATTCTATTTCATTGTCTTATATGCCTGTTTTTACACCAGTACCATACTGTTGATTGCTATAGCTTTGTAGTATAGTTTGAAATCAGAAAGTGTGATGCCTCCAGCTTTGTCTTTCTCAAGTTTGGTTTGACTATACAGGGTCTTTGTGGTTTCACACCATACCAATGGGTAAAAGAAGAAAACAACAGGATATAAAAAATATCTTTTTTTTTTATAAAAAATATCTTGAAACAAATGAAAATGGACACACAGCATACCAAAACTTATAGGATGTAGCAAAAGCAATTCTGGGGGGAAGGATTAACAATAAATATTTACATTAAGAAAAAGGAAATATCTCAAATTAACAATCTCACTTTACACCTTAAGGAACTAGAAAAAGAGGAACAAACTAAGCCCAAAGTAGGAAGGAAGAAGATAATAAAGATCAGAGAAAAATAAATGAAATAGAGACTAGAAACACAGCAGAAAAAAAACTTAATGGAGATGAGGGCTTTTTTTTAAAAGATAAAACTGACAAACTTTTAGCTAGAGCAACTAAGAAAAAAAAAGGGGATAATACTCAACCAAATAAAAACAGAAATGAAAGAAAAGACACTGTAACTGATGCCACAAAATACAAAGGATATTCAGAGACTACTATTAACAATTATATGCCAACAGATTATAAGAAATTTAAAAACCTAGAAAAAATTAAAAATTCCTTGAATATACAACCTATCAAGACTGGGTCATGAAGAAATAGAAAAATCTGAATATACCAATAGTAGGTAATGGGATTGAATCAGTAATCAAAACTCTACCAACATAGTTAAGCTCAGGACCATATAACTTCACTGATGAGTTCTACTAAACATTAAAAGAATGACTACCAATCCCTCTCAAGGTCTTCCAAAAAATAAAACAAAGAGAAAGGAACACTTTCAGACTCATTTTATGAGGCCAGCATTACTCTGATACCACAGCCAGACAATGACAAAACAAGAAATGGAAATTACAGGCCACTATCTCTGATGAACATATATGCAAAAATCCTCAACAAAATTTTAGCAAACAGAATTTAATAGTCCATTAAAAGGATCATGTGCTATGATCAAGTGGGATTTATACCTCGTTCCAAAGATGGTTCAGTTTGCCAGATCAATAAATGTGACACACTACACTAACAGAATGAAGGTAAAAAAGAAATTATCTCAATAAATTAAAAAACACATTGGGCAAACCTCAATATACTTTTATGATAACACGTATCAACAAATTAGATATAGAAAGCATGTACCTCAATATAATAAGGGCCACATATGAAAAGCCAACAGTCAACATCATATTCAACAGTGAAAAATTGCAAACTTTTCCTCTAAGACCAGGAACAAGACAATGATGCCTGCTCTTGCCACTTCAACACAGCACTGAAAGTCCCAACCAGGACAATTAGGCATGACACATACAAGGCATCCAAATTAGAAAGGATGAAGTAGAATTGTCTTTTTTTTTGCAGATGCCATGATCTTATGTATAGAAAAAGATCTTAAGTATAGAAAATCATAGTGACTCCATCAAAAAAAAAAATTAGAACTAATACGCTAATTCAGTAAAGTTGCAGGATACAAAATCAGTATACAGAAACCCATTGCATTTTTACATACTAATAGTGAACTATCTGGAAGAGAAATTTAGAAAGCAATCTCATTTACAATAGCATGAAAAACTATAAAATACCTAGGCATAAATTTAACTAAGAAGGTGAAAGACCTGTATGCTGAAAACTACAGAGCATTGATGAAAGAAATGAGGAAGATACAAATAAATGGAAAGATAACTGATGTTCATGGATTGAAAGAATTAATATTGTTAAAATGTCCACCTCCTTGAAATGATTTATAGACTTCGATGTTATCCCTATCAAAATTCCAATGCCACTTTTCACAAAAAAGGAAAAATAATCCTAAAATTCTATGTAACACATGCTTTCTTAACAGGTTGGAGATTTGTTCAAAGGTGGTTCATAACATATTTGATGGCTTTAAGTCCCCATCTCCTTCCATCCATATTCTGTAGCTATAAAATAGTTGATCATTGAAATTCTAAGAGACAGTAGATGCAGCTACAAACTAAGGATGTTTGCAAAAATGCCACCAAAATGGTGTTGGAGTGGAATGCTTAAAAGCATCGCAAGTGAAAGATAAATGTAGATTGATATGGCCCAGCCATTACAAACACATCACAGACATGTTTCCAGGGAAGCCAGTATTTGTGTTTCTGTCACCAATTGCATGAATTGACTAGGTAGCGTAAAGATCACTCTCAAATGTTTGGCAACACATGAGTGGGAAAAGGAAAGGACCATTTTATTTGTGTTAGTTCTCCGGAGATTATTACATTTTCTTTTATATTTACTGTATGTATGACTTGATAAGGAGGACAGCAAGGAACTATTATAAAAAAAGAAAAGAAAAAGAAAGCAATATATTGTTATTATTAGTGAGGATGATATTTTGATGAGGTTGGGAAACTGGTCAGGTTGTTGCTAGTGAAAGATGGGGAGAACATGAATATAGACAGTGCTATGAGGATAGAAATTAAGGAAATGATCTTAAAAGTATTCAAGAAGTGGAATTAAGAGAATGGAATGAAATGTGTATGGTAAAGAAGAATGCTTTAAAAATTATAAATTTCTGATTTAGTTTAGGAGATAGATGGTGCCATCACTATAATGGGGAGCATAGTGAATATGAATGGAGAAGTGGAAATCAATAAAGAATTGAATAAAGGATAAAGAATAAAAGATAAAGAACAAAGGATAAAGGAGGTGAATAAAATAGGATAAATATAATAATTCAGATTTGAACACGTGAATTTCCATGTAGTAATATTCAACAGACAGCTGGACATATAGAGGCAGGCTTTATGAGAAAAATCTTTGCCATAAATTTGTATTTGGGAGTTTTCAATATGTAAGTGTGGTTGAGGCCTTAAGTGGAGTTTTACTTATATTTATAGAGTAAAAAGAGAGGAGGAAAAGGGAAGGAAGAAAAGAAAAGAGGGTGGAAAAGATGTGAATGGAAATAGTGAAAGACTGGAAAAAGGATTTAATAGAAAGAGATAAATGGTTTCGGAGGTCAGAATTAGGGTGTATCAGTGTAATGAAAACAAAGGAGCTAAAATCAGGAAGAAGAATCATAAGAGACATAAGGGTCGGAAAGGTTGAAGAGACAAGTGGTCATCTTGCTACTGGTGACCTTAATAGTAGCAGTACAAGGGTGCAACTGGATTTTTCCTAAGATTTATATGAGGAAGATAAACAACCTCAAATAACCATGTTTAGAGATCTGTGGCTTAGGGGCACCGGAGTGGCACAGTGAGTTAAGTGGCAGACTCTTTTTGTTGGTATTGTTATATTAATCACCATATGGTATATCATTAGTTGTTTTTTTTTTTAAAGATTTTATTTATTTATCTGACAGAGAGAAAGAGAGAGATCACAAGTAGGCAGAGAGGCAGGAAGAGAGAGGGGGAAAGCAGACTCCCCACTGAACAGAGAGCCCGATGTGGGGCTTGATCCCAGGACCCTGAGATCATGACCTGAGCCAGAGGCAGAGGCTTTAACCCACTGAGCCACCAGGCACCCCAATCCATACCCATCACTGGGCCCACCCATCCCCCTCCCTTCTAAAACCCTCAGTTTGTTTCCCACAGTCTCTCATGATTCATCTCCCTCTCCAATATACATCCCTTCATTTCCCCTTCCTTCTCCTAATGTCCTCCATGCTATTCCTTATGTTCCACAAATAAGTGAAATCATATCTCTTCCTACTCTTGATCCCAGCTCAGGTCATGATCTCAGGGTTGTGAGTTCAAACCCCGTGTTAGGCTCCACAGTGGACATGGAGCTAACTTCAAAAAACAAAAAAGCAAAAATCCTAAACTAAAGTTTAAGCTCACTGAGAACACAAGAGTAATTTGAAGACAATATGCATAATATGGGCATTATAGACCTTAAATGATTTTGTAAAAGAAATGTATGTTTATAAGGAGATTAGTAAATGCTTGAAAACAAATTTATTTTTATAGATTTTAATTTAATTGTATAAATTTTTGGTAGTTTGTGTTTTCACAGTTCTGTGGCATTTAGATTTTTAAGCTTTGTAGAATTGCTCTCTGAATTGAAATAGATAGCTTAGGTTCTCTGATTTCCATTTAAATGCTCAACAAACTGTCACAAAGAAGTGGTGTTGCATGGTTTATAACAACTTTAAGAGATTTGCAGATGTGCTATGAATATATCCAATTATGCAAATATGACTTTCAAAATTACTTTTTGCTATTACCTGGACAAGTTAGTATAGAAGGAAGTGGTTTGCCTAGATATAGGAAGCTAATACAGATTTGAACATTTGATATATTCATATAACCTTCTCTACAAAAAAAGGAAAAATTGCAGCAACTATTTATTACAGATAAAACTTAATTATAAAGAAAGAGTTGAGTTTTTAGGATTAATTCTTTTTTTATTTCAGAGTCTGATATTTTTATTAAGTGGTAGGGAGGTCAATTAGAGTTCCCAATAATATCTATTGAATTTTAGATGACTCCATGTTTAATTTTGGTAAGAAATTGTTTGCATGGGAGGCCAGAATATAACATTATACTAGGAAGATATTTGGCTGTCATCTTGTTAGATCTTACTTCAAAGGTGAAGAAATTATAGCTTGAAAAAGTTAAAGAGAAACAAAGAGTCTGGGAAGGTGGGTCTAAATAGAGTGCTGCAGTAGATGTGGAACAAAGAGATATTGGCTTCCCATCACTGGGTAACTACAGAATGTAGGGGATAGACTATTAGGGGAGATTGGATATAAAACGAAAGCAAAGGCAGAGCTCCAATACCACGAAAAAATTGCAAAGCTGCAACAAGCAACTCTGTTAGCTACTGGGAGACATACTAGGTACTAGTGATGAATGCCAGTTCTTATTCTAGAGTCACCACATTTAATAAGATTTTAAATATTACAGGTTGTATAATTAAGAGATATATTTGATATTTTTCCTTATTAAAATAGATATCAAGGTTTATGGAGCTCATTCTCTCCTATAAAATTGCACATTAATCACTAACAAATTTGTTGCCAAATTGAGAGACAGATAGATGCCAGGGGTTGGAGGAAGGATCAGGGTTGGGGGAGAAAGAATAATTACCCATGAATAGAGATATTTATGTTATCTCTTAAAGTATCACTTTATAGGTTAGGAGACTTAAAAGCAGACTAAATTTCAAAGAACAAGAGAAAATGGAGTAAATAAATTAAAATCTAGCTTTATAGTGACCCATTATTCAGTCTTTAAAAAGCATGGATTCAGGGGCGCCTGGGTGGCTAAGTGGTTTAAGCCTCTGTCTTCGGCTCAGGTCATGATCTCAGGGTCATAGGATTGAGCCCCGCATCGGGCTCTCCGCTCAGTGCGGAGCCTGCTTCCCCCTCTCTCTCTGCCTGCCTCTCTGCCTGATTGTGATCTCTCTCCTCTCTGTCAAATAAATAAATAAAATCTTAAAAAGAAAAAAAAAAGCATGGATTCAAAGAAGGTATAATGACTTTGGAAAAAGATAATTTATAATAAGCAGGAAACATGCTTAAACATATATATGATACAATGTAAACAATATAGTATTACATAATATATGTGTATATAAGATGTATGGAAAAGGAAAAATCAAAAGCAAAACTACTAACCTGCTATAATGCCACTTAATTTTGATGCTGTCAACCCCCCCTCGTATTTCCCAACTTAGAAACTTCTTTCAATGACCGTTGATTGATTTTATTATGCTTTGTACTTGTATCATTTAAGTTTCAAAGATTTATTTATTTATTTATTTGACAGAGAGAAACACAGGGAGAGAGGGAACACAAGCAGAGGGAATGGTAGCGGGAGAAGCAGGCTTCCTGCAGAGCAGAGAGCCCGATGCGGGGCTCGATCCCAGGACCCTGGGATCTGACCTGGGCCGAAGGCAGACGCTTAACGGCTGAGCCACCCAGGTGCCCCTCATTTAGGTTTTAGTCACACAAATAACTTAAGTAAGATGTATTTTAAGACATCTTAAAATAATGTATATTTTATATGTATAAAGAATAGCTAACCACGTAAAAAATAGTTAACTACCAAAAGCGGTAAAAGTAAGCTGTAAGTGTAATGAGTTAAAAACTATAGAAGACTGCTGCCACCTCTAGGACTGAGGAAAGTTTGAACTGTGGACAAACTAGAGTTTAGGGAACCATCTCTTCTTTTCTCCCTCTCCCAAAGCTGAGATCCATTTCTCCGAGATGTTGATACAGTTGCTACAGATAAACGCCTTCCCACCCCCATCCCGCCCTGCGGTGAAGAATAGATTTACGGGAGGCTGCTCTCAGATACACGAAAGCTGCCAAGAAGAAACTTTTTGTAGACCATCAGGAGCCACAAGAGCATCCTGTTGCCACAGGGACACACAGAGAACTGTATTTTCAGCCATTTGCTGCTTGGGTGAAGGAGGGCAGGGGAAATGAGTCATTTCTTCCTTCTCTAGTTTTAAGTGATTTAATATGCAGTTAATAAATATGGACAGTATGAAAATGGGAAACATAGAAATGTGTCTTTTAATAATTTTTTAAAAGATTTTATTTATTTATTTGACACACAGAGAGAGATCACAAGCAGGCAGAGAGGCAGGCAGAAGAGAGGCAGGCAGAGGGAGAGGGGGAAGCAGGCTTCCTGCTGAGCAGAGAGCTGGATGCCAGGCTTGATCCCAGGACCCTGAGATCATGACCTGAGCCGAAGGCAGAGACTTTAACCCACTGAGCCACCCAGGCGCCCCTTTTAATAATTTTTTTAATTAATGCATACAGCCTGGAGTCACACAGTTTTGACTATTATCTGAAGTTAATGTCTGGTAGAGACATCAAATCGGTGCCTTGTACATTCTTACATTGAGGTGACTATTCTCAGTCTAACGATTAAGTAGTGAATGCCTGCTGACTTTATTAAGAATGGATTAATGTGGGGCTCAGTGGGTTGAAGCCTCTGCTTTCAGCTCAGGTCATGATCTCAGGGTCCTGGGATCGAGCCCCGCATCGGGCTCTCTGCTCAGAGGAGAGCCTGCTTTCTCCTCTATCTCTGCCTACTCTGTGATCTCTCTCTCTCTCTGTCTCTCTCTCTCTGTCAAATAAGTAAATACAATCTTAAAAAAAAAAAAAAAAAGAATGGATTAATGTCTCGGCGCCTGGGTGGCTCAGTGGGTTAAGGCCTCTGCCTCTGGCTCAGGTCATGATCTCAGGGTCCTGGGATGGAGCCCCGCTCTCTTTTCAGCAGGGAGCCTGCTTTCCCCTCTCTCTCTGTCTGCCTCTCTGCCTACTCACTATCTCTCTCTTCTCTGTCAAATAAGTAAAATCTTAAAAAAAAAAAAAAAGAATGGATTAATGTGTTTAAAAAATGCAAATCTATCATATCACTCAAAACAAAAAACATTATTGTATTGTTTTTGTCCAGTTTTTTTTTCGTTGCTATATTTGGTATTGTTTTCATCCTAAAAATTTGTGTTAGCCATTACTTGTGACACAGCTGATTGCTCATGGCTAAATTTTGAAATAGAAATCTAAAGTCCTTGTTAATTTTGAAGTGTTAAATATTTCTCCAGTTTTTTCCTTAAATCATATTAAAAATAAACTGTAGTTTAATATTAGCTTTGTTTTAAAATTTATATTGTTTTTGGGGCACCTGGGTGGCTCAGTGGATTAAAGCCTCTGCCTTCTGCTCAGGTCATGATCTCAAGGTCCTGGGATCGAGCCCCGCATCGGGCTCTCTGCTCAGCAGGGAGCCTGTTTCCCCCTCTCTCTCTGCCTGCCTCTCTGCCTGCTTGTGATCTTTCTCTCTGTCAAATAAATAAATAAAATCTTTTAAAAAATTTATATTGTTTTTTACATTTGAATTTTTATATTGATAGATATAGTGCTATATATTAAATAAATATGTTTTTGATATATGTGAAAACCAATAAAAAGGAACAAATTTTAAGGAAATCCAAATTGAAATGATTATAACCAAACCCAGTTATTTACCCTCTAGGTTTATTCTTTGTCTTCTTGGTTTATATATTATTTCTTATTTCTTTTTCTTTTTTTTGCCTTGCTTCTGGCTTATAAATGTTTTTTACTGTCAAGAGGAAAAGTGCCTCATCAATGTACAAATTTCCAGGGGAAAAATGTTTTATTTTCTCACAACCTATGTAATGAGGAATCTCTTCTTTCGTCTCTCTCATTTCCACTTAATCTAGCCTTGGGGAAAAACATACTTCTCTTTAATTTTCTATATTAAAATATCAGTGGATTTAGAAAGGGGTTTATATTTAGCAGTCTTTAGAGGGGAAAAGACCTCTTAGATTAATTTAAAATTATGAATAGACATGAATTACAAGCAATTCAATGTCTGAAAAATACTTATTTGCTATAAAAATTATTTGGAGGATAATGCTTTATTTTTTAGGGATAGCGACAGATAAATTTCATATCAACAGCATAATAAAACAGCTCCAAAAATGTTGAAATATACTTGGCTTAACGGCATTGGTGAAGGAATTAAGAAATTTAATTTAATGAACATTTATCATTGTTCAGGCCTACACTGGGTCACAGAGAACAAAATGGTCAGTTTTCAAGAAGCTTACATTAACAAACAAACAAACAAACAAACAGTTTTTGCCCAATTTACCTACCCTTCTGCTCTTATTGATTGCTCTTTTGATTGGCGAATCAGATATTGTAGAAAAAGATTAAAGTATAATACTGATTACTGGGATGGAAAAGAGAACTAGACACAGTTGTCATGGGTATTGCTTCATTTCCCCCTCTCTTTAGTATTCCAAAATCAGGACTCTGTAGTCCAACCAAAAGTCTAGTCTGGCCCCCACAGATGGGAGAGTGATAGAGTTGGATTTTAAGGCAGAGGAATGGGCAATTTCTCTTGTTATCAGCTAGAATTTTGTCAAAGTAACTTGCACATCAGGGAGATAAATGTATTTGTTATTCCTTTTATTGTCTAGTAAACATTCAAACTAATTGTTGATTTGGGTTGAGTCATAGGCACGAAACCTCACTGTAGTTTCCAGATCACTACAGGTCATATTATATAATTATTCTGTAGATTAAAAAAATCTTTTAAATATAACAACTGCATGCTAGGAGAAAAAAAATACATTGGAAAACATTAAAACTTTTTAGTGCCCATTAGTTTAGGCTTCCAGCACACAAACATGCACACCTACACACAAAATCCCATTGTATTGGGTCCTTTTCACTTTTTATAGAAATTTAAATTTTAAAAAATTTTAGCATCTTTTATCACTGGAAAAATGGAATAGAAATATAGAGCAAAACAAAATAAGCTAAGGGAGATATCCTTTCCAACTAGCTTCTATTAAAATATTTGTTCCATTCTAAGCAAATGATTATGAGATAATAGAAATATTCTCTCTTCTCCAGAATGCCTTTCTTGTTTGAGGTACTCTAACAAATGCTACTTTTCACTATTTAATTGATTTGCCATTTTTTTTTGTTTCTTGAGCCAATTTTTGTCAGTCTTTCTGTTTGCTTATGTTAGCAGTAGATAGAACCAATTACTACTTCCTTTATAAAATTTTGTAAAGCGTAGCAAAATGTTTTAAATATAATGGCTATTTAAGTGTTGTTGATGATTGTTAGATTAATGAATGAAGTTGACTCTTTTCCTTTAATAAGTGACTTTAAAATGTCCTAAAGGAATCAAAGTACTTTATTTTTCTCATCATATCTTTATATGGTATAGGTCAAAAGAATTGGTTAAGAATAATGAAATATACATGGAGTTATATTGGAATATCTTGTCAGAAGGTGGCACTGCTGTTTCAAATATGAGGCTGTCCAAATCTAGTACTTTTCTTTTTTTGG
>CM053606.1:76230534-76244974 GCA_028646535.1 Procyon lotor | reverse complement strand
AGAGAGAGAGAGAGAAAGGGGAGAGAGAGAGAGAGAGAGAGAGAGAGAAAGGAAGGAAGGAAGGAAGGAAGGAAGGAAGGAAGGAAGGAAGGAAGGGAGGGAGGGAGGGAGGGAGGGAGGGAGGGAGGAGGGAAGGAAGAAAAGAAAAAGAAGGAGCGAATAATGGGAATGTCAGTCCTTTTATGCCCTTGGAAGTCACTTCATAGGGTGTGGGTGTATATGCTTATAATGGAAAGAAGTAGAACCAAGGCTTTCCACTTCTTTGCATTCCTGTGATCAAAAGCAGAAATCAGCCATCAGCCTGATTCCCATTATTTGGAAGTGAAGGTTCCTTTTGCCTACCCTGGCTCCTACTAGCTGTGTGCAAGCTGCCCCAGGAACACATGCACAGTTGCCTGTTACATTGCTGAGGTTAGGAAATGGGTAGCTGATACTATGCTTAGAGCTAAATTTGAATGAAATCAACTTCAATTTACTGTCCAAGCTTTTTAGACTACAGAGTTCCAAAATAGTTATATCAAATAACTTCTACAACTGCAATTGTCATCTGGGTGGGGTGACGAATTCCTGGTGCTTCCTACTCTGTCATGTTCCCAATATCCTTTCACATACAAGTTTTTCCGTTTTTTTTTTTTTTTTCTGTGACCATACTTTTTTGTTCCTCTTAAATACTCAGAAGTGTGATAGCTAGGTCACATATAATTGTATATTTCACTTTGTATCAAACTCCTTGAAACTGTTTTTCAGAGCAGCTGGACCATTTTGTACTTCAATTAGCAATATTTTCAAGTGGTAGTGCTCCATTCTTGACAAGTTTAGTACTGTCAAAATTCATTTTAAGCCACTCTAATAGGTGTGTAGTGCTATATATTATTGTGGCTGTCTTACATATGTCAAAGGCCTAATGATGTGCATCTCTTCACGTGATTTGCTAAGTCTTTAGTAAAGTATCTTTAAATTTTTTGTCCTTTTGGGGGAGGGGAACTTGTTTTCTCTCTGAGTTTTCAAAGTTCTTTATATATTCCAGATAAAATTCATATACTTTGCAAAAATTTTTCTCAGTCTGTGACTTGCCTTTTCATTTTCTTAATAGTATCTTCTGCAAAGTACAAGGTTTTTATCTGATGAAAGCATATTTATTTTTTTTTAAATAGTGTTGCATATAAGAATTTGTTTACATAAGGTCATGCAGGCTTTACCATATGTTTCCCCCCTCCTCCAGTTGTTCTATACTTTTACTTTATACCTAGGACTAGGGCTCATTTTTGAAGAAATTTTTTGCATGAGAACAATATACTAAGGTTTTATTTTCGATTTTTAGCATATGGATGTCCAATTTATTCTAGCATCATATGTTGAAATGACCAACCTATCTCCACTGAATTGCCTTCTCACCTTTGTCAAAAATTATGGTACATGTGTCAGTCTATTCCTGGATTTTTCTGTTTCAATGATCTATGTGTTCATCTTATTGCCAATACCACAACTTGATTATCCAAGCTTTGTAGTAAGTCTTAGAATTAGGTAGTCTAAGTCACCCAATTTGTTTTTTTTTTTCTGGCTATTCTAGTTGTTGCTTTTCCAAAGAAATTTAAATCAGCTCGGTAATAACAAAATATACTGCTAGGATTTTTTAATAGTAATTACTAATCAATTTGGAAGAGCTGATGTTCTTAAAAATTATGGGTCTTTTGACTCATACACAGTATCTTTCCCATTTAGATCTTCACCTCATTATCAAAATTGGTGAAGGATTGTCAAGGCCAGTACACATTCTGGTAGACTCCTATCTATTATTTGTTTTGGTACTATTGCAAATGGTATTTTTAGAAAAAATTCAATATCCACTTACTGACTTTTAATCTTGCAACCTTGCTTACCTTATTAGTTTTAGGAGACTTAATTCTTAGGGATTTTCTACATAAACAATCCTGTCATCTCTGAATGGGGACAATTTTACTTCTTCACTTCCAATTTGTATGGCTTTTCTTGTTTTATGCATTGGCTGTTAGTAGATGTTGAAAAGAAGGGATTTGTGTCCACTTTCTTACCTTGTTCTCAATCTTGGAAGAAAATGTTGTTTTTTAACCGTTAGGATAGCAGTAAGTTTTGTAAAGACTATTTACCAGATTAAGGAAGCTCTTCTCTAATATTTTTTATTAGGAATGTTTAATTTTATCAAATGCTTTCATTCATTAAGATGAGCATATGCTTTTTCTTTTTTAGTCTGTTGATATGGATTATATTTGAATTTCAAAGGATGGACTAGCCTACGTTTTCCAAGATAAACTGCATTTGATCATGATTTAAAATATTTTCCATATAGTACTTGATTCAACTTAATATTTTGATGAGGATTTTTACATTTACTTTCATGAGAAATAGTGGTAACATAGTTTTCTTGTATCTTGTCTTGTTTTAGCATCAGGGTAGTACAGGAGTCATAAAATGTATTTTGGATGTGTTGTATAGAATTGTTGGTTTCATTTAATGTTTGGCAATATTAACCAGTGAAACTATCTATGCCTTACATTTTCTTTGAAAGAAAGGAAGAAAGGAAGATTTTTAACTACAAAGGAAATGTATTAAGTAGATATAGGATTGTTCAGGTTACCTACTTCTCAAACAGCTTTGGTAGTTTTGTCACTTTTATGATACTGACCCATTTCATCAAAGTTGGAAATGTATGGAAATAAATTTGTTCAAAATATTCCAAATATTTTCTTACAACTTTGGGGGTGTTTTTTCTTTGCAATCTGGCTAGAACTTTTTCAATATTATTGGTCTTTTCAAGAGCTAGTTTTGTTTACAATATTTTCTACTGTTCTGCTTACAAATTCACTGATTTATGCTTATTTTTATTTCCTTTATCTGCTTGCTCTGTTTCACTTGCTTTTCTTTTTCTAGTTCCCTAAGGTAGAAAGCTGAATCATCAATCTGGATTTTTCTTCTTTTCTAAGATAAGCAAATTCCCTTTAAACACTCCTTTGGTGTATTCCACAAATGTCTGATTGATTTTCACTTTCATTCAGTTCAAATACTACCTAATTTCCCTTAAGAATTCTGTCTTGATCCATGTTACCTAGAAATATTGTTTAATATTCAGAAATTTAAGCATTTTTCAAATCTTTCTATTATCGATACCTAATTTATCAACTAAGGTCAGAGAAAATTACATGACCTGTTAAGGTTTTGAACTTGTTAATGTTTTATGGTACCAACATGTGTTCATTGTTGTTTAGTTCTTGGAAAGGATAGAAAATCTTTCAATTTTTATCCATAAACACAGGTACATATATAGTTCAAAATCAAAAAGTATATTAGGATATTAAAATTTCATGTACAGCAATTGTGAAAAAAATTCTAAGTATGTTCCTCTGGGGAGGGCAATATGAAAACAGCTGCAAAACACTGAATTAGAGGTATTCCACTATTTTATTTTCATTCAAGTTGTGATATATGTCATACAGAAAAGTGTAAAACAAAAAAAATTACAGGCCCCATGTCCCAAGATCCAGATTTAACAGATGTTAACATTTTACCAAAATATTCTTCAAGTAACTTTTTAAAAGAAATGTACAATATATACAAAACTGGCCAATTCAAACCTCAATCTTTCCCTTCCACCCTTTTCTTACATAGCAACATATTAAATGTCTCCATAAGTAATTTTAATGGTATTTTGTGCATCTTTTCTAAGCTCTGAGAAGTTTCATACAATAAATTAATCTCTTGCTAAGACTTCCTCGAATTCTTAAAATTTTCAAATATCCAGGTATCAGTGCTATATCATAATTTGGAAAAATTAAAATTTCTTCTTGTATAGTCAAATGCCCTTTTTCTCACTGTCGCAGTTTTTGGATATAACCCCTTTTAATCACAGATGTTCTAAAGTGTTGTTTTTGTTTAATCACCTTGCTTATGCTTGTTGGATACAGAGTCTCCCTTTCCCAGTATTTCATATTTTTTCGAATTTTCAAATTCAAATCCCAGTATTTCAATTTTTTCAAAAAAAAAAAAAAGGAAATCCTTTTTTTTTTTTTTTTTCAAAATTTGGTGAGTTTGAGCTGTTTGTTTTAGATTCCCTACTGGTCTTTACATGAATGCTATACCTTTACAATAGTTTGCTTTCAGGAAATGTCAGAGTTGCATATATAGTAGCTTAAGTTCTTGGAGTGAGAACACTATTCCTCCTGAGATCATCAGTTCTCTTATATGTCTAACACATGTGAGTGGCTCTCATCTCTCCTAAACAATCATACTAAAGTCAATACTTTTTTGTTTTATATACAATAAATTATAGATACAAAAAAGCATCTTATTAACTTACAGCTAAAGTTTATTTAAAAAAACAAAACAACTGTCTCCATTACTCATAATGGGAAGTGCTCTCTTGTAGAGCGGTTAAGATCAAATTGCTATAAGCACTCAGTACGGTGCCTTTTGAATTTTAGGTTCTTAATATTTTCCCTTACTTCTTTTAAAAGCCTTGATATCTCTTGATACTGATTTTAAAGGAGACTCACTTGCATAGCAAATATTTTCCAAATCATCTAAAGCAGTAACCAGAATGCTACTGCCTTTTGTTTGATTTACCTAATCAGGTTTATGCTGATTCTATTCATGTTACTAACAGAAGGAGGCAGAGCCATGCTACTAAGTTGAGATGAAGAGCACTTGCATTACTCTGAGTGACTCCTTAAATTTTACACCATGTTTGCCTCATTTGCCTCATACTACTCCGTCTTTGTAGAAGGCATAAGTGGAAAACCACCGTGTGGAAATATGAGTTTTATATATTATATACTGTAGTAAAACATTTATTTTGGGCTGTGTAGTACCTACCTACTTTGTCTCTAGATTTCATAGCTCTATGCTTTTTCCTTTGGAGAAGAAGGCCTTTAAATTCTCACTTCCTGTGGTTTATCTGAAACTTCAGTCCTTAAAGATGACATCTATGATCCATAGTTAGTCTGTAAGAGTGCCAAATCCCTCCAGCAAAAGGAATATGTATTTATTTCAAGTTTATTTCATTTAAAGTTAACTAAAATATTCCATGATACACTGGCTGTTAGGGCTTTTACTATAGGTTTAAATTATTAGTACTTCTCTACGATGAATTTTTTTTAAAAACTAACTAAAAATGAACTATCATCACAATTATCAAGATAATAGTTATTAGCAGCTCCAGGCATAGCCCTACCTAGTAAAAAAAAAAAAAAAAAAAAAGAAAGAAATCTGTACAAGAACTGGAAATCCTTCTGATTAGACCTATTTGGGTCATATGCTCAATTTATGAAACAATGGAATGGCTATGCATTATCCACAAACAGGTTAATTCCTAGATACCAACATTCTTACACTTGTCAAACTCTCATGGTCTAATTGTAGCAAGGAGTGTGATAGGGCTCACTTTGCTATTTCTTACAGCTCCTACTTTCTAAAGCTCTACAATCAGGCTCTGCCAGCTTAGGCATTCTTATGCCATGTCCTTTGTAGACAGATATACCCTGGATCCACTCCCCCTGCCCCAAACCCAGGAGGGAAAAAATTTCATGATCCTTGGATATCTTATATCCCAGACCCCAGCAAATCTTAAAAAGCCCAATTATACCTCCACTTCTAGAAGACCCACCAAATTTAAAGAGAAATTGGAAAGACTAGTAGCCATTCACTTCCTCCCCACTACAAAAGAAAACAGATGACTATAATTTTTCCTGGCCCTCCTACAAATGAACAGAAGGCTGATTTTCAGCGGTAAAGAAGTCAAGATTGAATTGTAAACAAAGAAGGCTTTTGTTAAAATGATTTACAGACTTTTTTTTTTTTTTTTTTACAAAGATATAAATCTTCTGATTCCCACTTTATTTGGAAATCTCCCTGATCTAAAGAGGCAAGTTTAGTTAAAAAGGCTGATCAATCTCTTGATATTCAAGCTGTATTTCAGTTCTTTCTGCGAATTAGCAACAACTGTGCCTGGCAAATCTCTACAAAACCAGAAATGCAACTCTAGAAGCAACCCCACCCACCACCTCTACCAATCCCAAAACCTCACCTATTTCTCTCAAAATGCTTATAGGTATTATAAAAAATTAGGATACTGAAACAGAATTGTCCTGTACTTAAGAAAAGGAAGGTAAATTCTAAATAGCAATTACCCTATAATTCTTAGGGGGGGAAAAAAACTTACATTCTTTCTCTATCTCTTAAAGTTATAAATCTTTTAATCTCTGAAGTGTAAACACAGCCCACAATTGCCTAAGTAAAGAAAAAAAAAGAAGGAAGTAGGTCTTTCTAAAAAATACAAATGGCAAAAGGGTTCTCTTGCCCCTTTCCTCCTCAACTATTAAAATGGTAAGGTTTCTCCATCTGTCAGTATGTGTTTACTGTGGATATATGGCATTTTCTACCACCAGTTAGAATTGCTAAAATTAATTTGTAAAAGAGCTCTATTTGAATGGCTTAACGAAAATTAAGCTCTTATATAAGTTTTGTATTCATAAAAATTCTTAAAAATAAAAAAGAAAATCCAAATGAATTTCAAGTTCACGTGAACTGGGAAAATATTCAGTATTAAAGCTAACATAAGGAGCGCCTGGGTGGCTCAGTGGGTTAAAGCCTCTGCCTTCGGCTCAGGTCATGATCTCAGGGTCCTGGGATTAAGCCCCTCATCGGGCTCTCTGCTCCGCGGGGAGCCTGCTTCCACCTCTCTCTCTGCCTGCCTCTCTGCCTACTTGTAATCTCTCTCCCTCTCTCTCTGTGTCAAATAAATAATCTTAAAAAAATAAAAATTAAAAGTTAAAAAATAAAGCTAACTTAAGGTTAAGAAATTATGAATATGTCTCTTGTCAATTTAATTCTTAGAACAGCTAGAAGAACCTTGAATAATCGAGGCAATTTTTCCTCTTTCAGAAGAAATAAAAGTGCTGGTCATCACAGAGGGAAGATGACTGAAATCTTTTTTTTTTTTTTTAATTTTTATTAATATATAATGTATTATTTGCCCCGGGGTACATGTCTGTGAATCGTCAGGCTTACACATTTCACAGTACTTAACATAGAACATACCCTCCCCAATGAAGATGACTGAAATCTTGTCTAACTCTTGTCTGAGACATCAAAATCTTTGTATCACCCAGAACTGGTGTGAGTTGAGAACCACCACAATCACTACTACAAGAGCTAGTATTTATTGAAAACCTGACTATCCACACAGACACACAAACGCACACATACACACAACACATACACATACATACACACCAGACTCATTTTAAGTATTTCATATTCATCAAATCATCTTTACAACTCTTTGAAAAGTATTAATTATCTCCATGGAAACTGACAGAACCTACCCAAGGCCATAAAGCAATTAAATCTTAGAAACAAGATGTGATATCAAAATCTACACCTATAGGGGCGCCTGGGTGGCTCCTGGGATCGAGCCCCGCATCAGGCCCTCTGCTCGGCAGGGAGCCTGCTTCCTACTCACTCTCTGCCTGCCTCTCTGCCTACTTGTGACCTCTGTCAAATAAATAAATAAAATCTTAAAAAAAAAAAAAAAGAATCTACACCTATAAAACCACTGTAATATACTAGTTTTCAGTAAATTAGGCTGAATTTCCTGTCACTAGGAAAATGGGGACTCAAAAGAGTTTTATGAATTGATTCTTTAAAATACTGCTTTTTGCATATCTAACAGAATTACATGTTCTCAGAAATAATTTTCTCTAGATCTTGGCTCATTATTCCTGTCATAATTCTTTATTTTTTTAAAGATTGTATTTATTTATTTGACAGAGAGAGAGAGAGAAAGAGAGGGAATACAAGCAGGAGTGGGGGAGGAAGAAGCAGGCTCCTCCCTGAGCAAGGAGTCCAATGCAGGGCTCCATCCTAGGACCCTGGGATCATGACCTGAGCCGAAAGCAGATGCTTAACGACTGAGCCACAGGTACTCCCTGTCATAATTCTTAAAAATTTTGAAATCCACTTAGATGACTCTTTTACTTACTCAAGTCTCTTAATTTCTTTAATTCATCTCTTTCCATGACCCTGTTTTCACTCAACTACCATGTTCACATCCTAGAACTTATTAGAGTCACTAATTACTGTATTCTCTCTGCCTTTGTCAATTTGTTACCTTATTCACTTATTTCAAACTCCCAAACTTCTACTTCCCATCTCTAGTAAATAACTCCAACATACCTTCAATACTACAATCTACACTTGATCATACCATCTTCCCATTGTTTCTCAACCTTCATTTTCTCACTTTGCTCTTTACCCAGATCTCTCTTGATGTCTTTTCTTTATAATCATTTCCTTGAATGTATCAACACCTTTTCCTTTCTCCCACTTTGTTGTATTCATCTAGGAAAACTCCAACTTTCACTAAATTCAACTCTTGTTTATTCAGTGATAGCACCAAGGGTAAACATGATTGGAGAAAAACACAGAATCATTTGACTAGTTTCACTTAAATAAAGACCTCAACTGACCACTTTAAGTGCTGTTTAGCCATCTTTCTGAGAATCTATTCACTCTGACACTTAAGTGTCTATTTTATACCTTTCCTTTTCTCAACCCAATACTCTTTCCCTCTGTGACCTTGCTTCCTATTTCACTGAAAAAATATAATATAAACTTTTACATACCCCTCCTATATATTTAGCAGACTACAAATATCTGGACCTTCACAACCCATCCTTTCTTCCACTGTTATTAATGAGCCACTTACACGTCCATCGTTAAAACTAACTTCATTTGTATACTGTATCTGTATCTCTAACAATATCCTTCTCCCTCCTGCATCATATTTGTCTTTTCCTCTGCTGAATTAGTACTACTAGATTAGTACATACAAACCTTCTATATCTTTAATCTTTATAAAACAAAACAAAATCAAAAACCTTCTTGATACTACATCCCCCTGCATTAATTAACAGCCCATTTCTCTACCCCTCTGAGAGCAAGACTCTCTAACACAGTTGTCTTCAATTCTCACTATATTAAATTCCTCTCTACCATTCTCTTTAATACCTTCTCTCATTTCTTCCACTCATCAAATCAGTCTGTGAAGGAGATATCTGTCAAGAACAGATCTGATATATTTCACTACCCCTTCCTATATGAGATACCTTCATTTGGCTTCTACCTAATCTTTGTATACCTGACATCTAAAACTGAGCGTATCCTAGGGTTCACTTCTCCATACTTCTAACTTCTATCTTTAAAATCCCTATTTTCTTTACTTCACAATGCTTTGAGGAAAAAACTGTGATTCGCAACAGCATTCCAACAAAGACCAAGTCTTTGGGCACTGATTCTGGTGAAGCTATTACATACTCACAGGACGGTATTAACAAGAACAAATTAAGCATATCAAAGTTTTCTTATTAACACATAGCTGAAGCTAATTTCACTAAGATAACAGAATACTTTTGTATGGGAAACATTTACAGCCTTAAGTGATAATCTGATCATTTTGGGGGCACCAAAATAAAAGACTAAATTAGGGCAAGAATACAAATTCCCTAAAGTGGGGAAAACTGCCCACTACTAAAAAAAACCAAAATAAACAATAAAAAAAAAAAAAATTCATAGCCAGACAAACATAGCCACTTCTAAAATAATTACAAGTAAGAAATAATATTACTATAAAAAAGTATGTTTAACTGCATTGGTACGCAGGTAAGAATGAAAAAAAGGGCAGTATCTGTAATCGTAAAAGAAAATTTCTACTTAGTATTGCAAAATTACCTTCAAAATTTTATGTAATTATCAAACTACACTCTCCAAATGTAAACATAAAAAAAAAATTAAGGACATTATTTTATTGGAAAGAAAATAATTTATTATATGTGAGGAAGATGATTAAAATACATGTAATATATCTCCAATAAACTGATTTAAATGCATATAGATTTAATTTTTAAATATACTTTAAAAGCTGTTACGCACAGTTCCATAATCCAGGTGTCAATTTCTTCTCCTTAAAGTTGGAAAGCAGTTGGAAGACATGGAATCAAAAGCAACCTAAAACATCATTAAGAGTTCATTAAAAATAATTATGATTATAAAGCAGTTCATTAGTTTTAAAATAACTAAAAGCTAACACTCATATTTAGAAAATTAGTGAATCATGTCAGTACTAAAAATTTTTAATAAACAGCTTATACAGAAACTGATTAACATTAAAAAAAATAAAACATTTTAACTGTCTACAAAAAACAGCAATTTCGGGGCGCCTGGGTGGCTCAGTCATTAAGTGTCTGCCTTCGACTCAGGTCATGATCCCAGGGTCCTGGGATCGAGCCCCATATCGGGCTCCCTGCTTGGCAGGAAGCCTGCTTCTCCCGCTACCATTCCCTCTGCTTGTGTTCCCTCTATCACTGTGTTTCTCTCTGTCAAATAAATAAAATCTTTAAAAAAAACAAAAAAACCCCAGCAATTTCAGTATCTATAATTTTTTTATACTTTTGAGTGACAATTATTAACAGAATTTTGAATTGTTTTCCTAGTACTAGCAATAGCAGGATTTGCAAGAAATGTAGAGGCTCCAATTCTTGATTTTTCTATGTAGAGAAGGTTAGATGGCTAGGTTGGTAGTAAGCACCTAACCATTTTAATCTAACAAACTAGTATCCAAACTGGTCAGCCCTTGGAACTACTAAAGATATCTTTTATTCAAATTAGATTCTCGGTCCCATTCCCAGAAATTCTGATTTATTAGCTTTAAGAGAGAGGAATCTTTAAATGTAAAAATCCTTCCTCAGTGGTTCTCAACCTTGGTCACACATTAGGAGATTTGAAAAATTCCAGTATCGATGCTAGTGCGCCAGACCAATTAAATCAAAATGGGAAGAAACCCAGGTATCAGTACATTTTAGCCTTTTTTTTCCTTCATCAGATTTTTTTAAGTTTCACAGGTGATTCCAAAATGTGGCCAAGATTAAGAACCACTGTTTCGGGTAATTCTGGTTATCAACCACTCTGGAAATCACTGTTACTACATATACCTACCAGATTGTTTCTTTTCACTTAATGTGCTACCCTGAGTCAACATTGTATCTTCTTCCCTCTGTTCCTCTTTTCTCATTCCTTTTGTTTTGTTTAGAAAAAAAAGAGGAAAAAAATATACTACTTGTTCTCTGTCTCAAAGGAAATATCAATAATAAAACCTCAGTTGTGAGGTCTGCTACTCTTACTTGAATTTACAAAGAAATTCAGTTATTTTAATTTTCAATATGTATACTTTTTTAAAGGAAAAAATCCTTTCTCCAAACAAATTTTACAATACTTATATAGAACACCTAAACCAGATATATCATAAAACAGAAAGTATATGTTATCGAAATAGGTTTAGGAAATACATAAATATAAATTCTTTGTAAAAGTAGATGCATACATTCTCCAAGTAAGTAAGTTGACCTGATTCACTAACTTTCCCTGGAAAAATTATATAACCTCAAGAACAGGATAGAAAATTCAACAACAGATCTAAAAAACATGTTAAGTGATTTGTCCAATCAACACTGCTAATTTTAGAAATATCTCATTTGGATAAATTATAAAAAATTATTGCTTAATCCGAATCAATGAGTAGGGGAAGGACAAAACATTTCTAGGAAAAACAGAAAACACTGCCCCAAAAAGGATACAACAAGAAAGGATACACTTTGTATGACAGTAATACAGCAGTATTTACGCAGGAATGCTTCTAAAGAAGAACAGCAGAATGCAGTTTAATTCTTTTTCTCAGTTTTCACACACTAGATTTATAAATAAATGATTTTTTTTTAAACACACACTGAAAACTGTTAATTTTTAACCGTTCCACTAAGGTATTTATAAGAATTCGGACTATACCAGTAGAGATACTATACAAAATTCAAATACTCAAGGCATTTCACTAAAGGAATAAACATTAAGCAAAATTTTTCCTTATTTAGTTATATGATTTTTTTTAGCTTAACACCATTAAAGCTAAGTTACTCCATGTTCTTCCAAACATAATGGCAGAAAGATTCAAAATAAAACAAAAAAGTTTCCACTCAAGTATCTTAAATATAACACGAACTTTGAAGTTTAAAATGGTTAATTCTATCATTTTTAATCATTAAATTACTTAAGTATGCATTAAAATTACTTGAGGCAAAAAATTTCATTCCACAAAAAATATGTAAATATTTCTGTGACATGTGTAATTAGTAATGCAAATTCTTAGGCCCCAATTTGAGTGACCAATTTGTCTTGGCTTGGTGGACACTTTCCCAGTATTAGCAGAGGAAAACTGGCATGGTTGACTACACAAGGCTCTTACACCAGACCTACTGAATCAGAAACTCTGGGTGAGGGTGAAAGGAAGCCTAGCTAACTGCTTTATCAGCCCTTCAGGTCACTGTAATATATGTTGAAGTTTAAGAACCACTGCTTTCCTGTGGTGAAAAAGTTCTAAGACAAAGACATATTCCCCTCATAAATCCATTCTCCAAACTTAATTTTATATACAGATGGGCTTTAGTCTGTAGTTGTAATTTTGAAATCTATTAGGAATTAACTGTATAGACAGTGACACAAAGAGAGTGATAGAGACATGGATGGATAGATGGATCAACTGATCAATTATCCTTTAAAAATCTTACGAGATTTTTATACTTCTTTTATTTCAAGAAAGTCTTGTTCTTTTATTATGTTATATCCACACTTACCTTCATTAATTTTTAACACTTCCTTTTTCCTTCTTTAGAATCTTGTTTTGGTCTAGCAGATCGAGCAAATTGCTAATATTTAAAAATTAAGGTTTTTCACAAACAGGACAGTAATCTTCTCTAAATAATTATTAAGAACTACCTAATATATGGTAGGAGTTTTTTAAATTTATCTCTTATACTTGTCTTTCTACTCTCAGCCATTTGTCAATTTTTTTTTTTTTTTTTTTTTGAGTGCCTCCTACCTGCTGCCCATGATTTACTGAAGTAAAAAAATTTACCTTTTCTTCACCATTAACTTTTACACCTGGACCTTCAACTCCATCTATCCCACTGATTTCTAGTTTGCAAACTACATTAACTACTAAAACCAGAATGCTTAACCAATGATATATTTTGGTTGTTAAATTTTTCAAATAGAAATATGAATTATACTGGGGCGCCTGGGTGGCTCAGTGGGTTAAGCCTCTGCCTTTGGCTCAGGTCGTGATCTCAGGGTCTTGAGATCGAGCCCTGCATCGGGCTCTCTGCTCAGCAGGGAGCCTGCTCCCCACCCCCACCCCCGCTTGCCTATATGCCTACTTGTGATCTCTCTGTCAAATAACTAAAATCTTTAAAAAAGAAAGAAATATGAATTATACTATAATAAAACATAAAACAATAAAACTACAATGAATCATATCTTTTTTTAATGACTCCGAGTGTATTTGTAGATACTGTAGTGTTTTAGGCTTAGCCTAAAAATGTGCTTCTGAGCTATATAAATGAAATGTTTAGACATGGCTAAATTTTAATAATTTCATGCTGCTGAGGTTCCTTTATTTACACCCAGGTGACTCAACTAAGTATGTTTATAACTGAGTATCTCAAGCCAGAATATGAGTTGTTCAGCTTTCTAAAGGATAATTTAAAAATTAGTTTTTTATAAAGTCAATTTATAAATTCAAGGGATTCCTGGGTGGCTCAGTAATTTAAGTGTCTGCCTTAGGCTCAGGTCATGATCCCTGAGTCCTGATATCAAGCCCCACATGGGGCTACCTTCTTAGCAGAGAGCCTGCTTCTCTCTCTCCCTCTGCCCTCACCCTAGTTCTGTTTGTGTTCTCTATCTCAAATAAATAAATCTTAAAAAAAATTAGTTTCATATATACCTTTCTACTAAAAAACACCCTGTCTTTGGAACAGATTAAAGGATACAACCACCATAGGTTTTCCAAAAAGAACATATCCATTAGCTTCCTTTAAGGCTTTTGCTGCTGCTTTTTCATTTGGGAGTCCAACGAATGCTTGTCCTTTCATACGACCTTCTTTCATTAAACGAATATCAAACCTAGAAATCAAGAAGAAAAAGAAATTTTTATTTGAAGAATATCAAACAGTTTGGATCATGGGAACACAAAAATGTTGAACATTTAAAATGTTTGATATTTCAGAGTAAAAGTGACCATACTGTCTGGTTAGAACATTACTCAGACTTTCTAAAGTTATGTTTTGTATACTGTTCTAAACCATACACGAAGATAAACTCAAAATGGATAAAAGACCTCAACGTGAGGCAGGAAATCTATCAAAATCCTAGAGGAGAACATAGGCAGTAACCTCTTCGACATCAGCCACAGCAACTTCTTTCAGGACATGTCTCCAAAGACAAAGGAAACAAAAGCGAAATTGAACTTTTGGGACTTCATCAAGATTAAAAGCTTCTGCACAGCAAAGGAAACAGTCAACAAAAC
>CM053606.1:76185275-76230034 GCA_028646535.1 Procyon lotor | reverse complement strand
AACTTCAGAGTAGGAAATGACCTTATTTATCATCTAGTCAAAATAATCATTTTACAGAAGAAGTCTACAGAGAATGACTTCTTCAGTCATAAAGAAAGCTAAAATGAGAGCAAAAAACACAAACCAGATTTTTTTATTCCAAGTGTAATGTTCTATTATTCCATAAGATATTCATTTTTCAACATTTTTGGGAAAACGATATTCAAAAATCAGAAAAACCAAACTATAATTTAGAACTAAAGTACTTTCTACAATTGCAGTTGTCTATATAGAGCATTAAAAAATGCAGCGATTTGGGGCTCCTGGGTGGCTCAGTGGGTTAAAGCCTCTGCCTTCAGCTCAGGTCATGATCTCAGGGTCCTGGGATCAAGGCTTATATTGGGCTCTCTGCTTAGCAGGGAGCCTGCTTCCCCTTTCTCTCTGCCTGCCTCTCTGCCTACTTGTGATCTCTGTCAAATAAATAAATAAAATCTTAAAAAAAAAAAAAGCGACTTTTTTAATTCATGCTAGTCCCATGAAAAACTATTAATCATTCTGATGTATATATAGCTTTCTCCATATAGAATTATTTTCCCCCTGAAATTCTAATTGCAGCAATACTAAAAATAGAAGAAATGGATGTATATAAATACTTATATAAATGAAACATTTCGTACATACATATTTTTTGGTTTCTTATAATCATGATTCAAAGGTAGCAACAAGAAAAAGGACCAAAAAAAAAAAAAAAAAGAAAAAGAAAAAGAAAAAGAAAAAGGACCAGTATTTTGCATGAGTAGCAAAAGAAACTTTTGGTATACTGGTAAGAAAAGAGATCTGTCACTACTAAAAATAAACAGGCCAGATAAGACTTAAAAAGATTAAAATAAAACTTAGTTCAAGTCGCTCTTCCATTTTACCTCCAACGCAAAGTCTATCTCTTTACCTTTTCTACTTTTCCCTGCTTCTAACTTATATGGCCTGAGGGTCTTATATACTTTGCAGCTAACTAATTATAGCATTTTATTTATTTATTTATTTATTTTTTAAAGATTTTATTTATTTGACAGAGAGAAACACAGTGAGAGAGGGAACACAAGGCGAGAGAATGGTAGCGGGAGAAGCAGGCTTCCCGCCAAGCAGGGAGCCAGATGCGGGGCTCGATCCCAGGGTCCTGGGATCATGACCTGAGCCGAAGGCAGGCGCTTAACGACTGAGCCACCCAGGCGCCACTAATTATGGCATTTTAAAGAATGAAATTCTAACTCTAAACATCAGCTTTTATATCGTTTATAAATCATATCCCTCTCTTTTGCTCTCACAAAATTGGGAGCCTTGCTTAAGGCACATTAATTAAAAGAAGGGAAGTTACTGCCAAGGTTAAGAATCTAACAAAATTTGCCAGACTGCTATATATACTCCTGAAGAGGTCATTAATGCAGTAGTTTTCAAAGTGTAGTCTTTGGATCAGCAGCTTTGGCATCATCCATGAGCTTTTTAGAAATACAAACTCATAGGGCCCTACCTCAACCTAAAGGGACCCAGGAAATGGTTTTACTAAGCTCTTTAGGTCATTCTAATGCAGGTTAGAGTTTGAGAACCACTGCTTTAGAACTGGGGATTAAAGATGGAATTTATGCTGTTTGTATAAATAAAGTTTTATTGGAACTCAGACATAAATATTAGTGTAATATTTACGCCTGCTTTCATGTTACAAAGATAGAACTGAGTAGCTCCAACAGACACTGTATGGCCTGTAATAAAAAATATAAAATTTTTACTATCTGCCCATTTACAAAGAATTCTGACTAATGCGTTAGACACCTAAAAATTATGCAACAGATAAGAGCAATTTTTTCCTACAATTTTTATCTCTAAAGGGAAAGTGTTGGGATTTAAAAAAGGATTAATTTGTAACAGATAAAAACAAAACATAATTTGAGAATATGACTCACACTTACATTATCCGTTGTGTTTCTGATGAAAAGTCAACATATCTCCCAAAAATAAATTTAAGGTCCTAGAAATTTAATAAGAAAAATACAAGTAAGAAGGTTCAGGAAAAAAAAAAGTAAAATAATAAAGTCAATTTATAAATTTCAATTACCTTTTCTTGAACATGTTTAGCTAAGTTCTTTACATAAATTCTACAGTTTGGTTCACCAGGTTCATAACTTCTGAAAACTGAAAGTGTTTCCATTTCTTATTTAAAAGCAAAACAAAAGGACATATATTAGGATATTTTCATTAATTTTCTCAAAGAAAAACTATAACAACATTCAAATACAAGTGTTAAATAGAACAAGCATTATGAAAATGTCAAAACCATAACCATTAGTACCAATGTTATTAATAAATATACTCATTAAAAATCTGAATTGATAATATGAAAAAAAGCTTAAGAGGTGCCTGGGTGGCTCAGTGGGTTGAAGCCTCTGCCTTCAGCTCATGTCATGATCTCAGAGTCCTCAGATCAAGCCCCACGTTGGGCTCTCTGCTCAGCAGAGAAGGGGAGCCTGCTTTCCCCTCTCTCTCTGCCTGCCTCTCTACTTGTGATCTCTCTCTCTCTGTCAAATAAATGAAATCTTTAAAAAAAAAAAAAAAGTGTAAAAATTAACAGGCCATCTAGAATAACTAAAATGTGTCCAATAAAATATCTCCTATTGAAACTCCTTTACAATAAAGTTACCTTATTAAAAAGATTAAAGTAAATAATTGTCATCAATCATTTGTGTCACTGTCTTGCTTAAAGTCAATTTCCCAAACCACCAGGCACCAACATAGTCAATGTAAGAATGAATTATTCAAACCTAATCAATTATTTCATACAAACTGTGGCTTCTGAATTCCTGTATCAGTACTCCTAGTATCAATAATCAGTTCCTGACAATAGATATTCTATGTAAAAGGCTGTTGGAAGTTTATTTCCCATTATTACGGGAAATATTACATTTTACATGTCAATCTAAAACCCCTAAATAATTTCCTAAAATGTACTAAAACAAAAAATTCTTTAGAAGTAAAAAAAGATCATGCTGGGATATAAAATCCTTAAACACAGACTTAATTACCAAATAATTGAAACTATTATTTTTACAACTGCTTTGCATGCATCTCAAACACAGAATTGTAATGATATATCCACTGTATTTGGAATATAAAACTCCAGACCATGGGCCACTTGGTTTTTTTTAAGTGTTATATAAATAATATTAATATATTAATATATAAAAAGTTACAGGAATGACGGGTGCCTGGGTAGCTCAGTGGGTTGAGCCTCTGCCTTTGGCTCAGGTCATGATCTCAGGGTCCTGGGATTGAGCCCCGCATCGGGCTCTCTGCTTGGTGGGGAGCCTGTTTCCCCCTCTACTCTCTGCTTGTCTCTCTGTCTACTTGTGATCTCTCTGTCAAATAAATAACTTTTTAAAAATCTAAAAAAAAAAAAAAAAAAAGTTTTAGGAATGAAAACAAAAATATTTTTCCAATCATAGACTAGACTGAAAACACTACTGAGAGACATTTTCCTCCCTACAAAATATGGGTATTAAAACCAAAAGTAGTAATTAAAAACATTAATTGGAAAGATGTTTTAAAATATATGCCTCAAAGAGGTAAAGAACACAAAGAGATTTGTTGTTTCTGACGCATCAAAGAAATGGAATAAGCACCAGTTTATTTCATGAAATTACCTTCTCTAGAAATTCTGCCTTTTTCCAACTCCCTTCTAGAAATACATTCTGATGGCATTTCATCACAGTCCTCTTTAATCTCTTCTATGATGTTCAAATTAGGTTTAGGGAAGATTTTTCCAAATCCTACATTGGGTGCATCACCTTCAGTAGCAGGTAAATCTAAAAGTTAACATTAACATCAGCCATTAAAAATTCCCTCCCTTCAAAACAGGTTTTGTTTTCCATTTTTAGTCTTTAAGATATCTTTTAGCACTAAAACTCTTTAGTGTTTTTCTCAACACTTTAGAACTAGGTTTGACAAATTTTTTCTATAAAGGTTCAAATAGCAAATATTTTAAGCTTTGCAGGCCATACATTTTCTGTCATGGCTATTAAACTCTGCCACTGAAACATGAAAACAGCCAGACAATAACTAAACAGCCAAATTGTTGCTTTGTGGTGCTACTCATAGGGCCTGCAAAGTGGAAAGAAATGAATTCATTTTCAACGTATTTAGTCTGAGGTACCAGAGGAACACCTCAAAAAGATAAAATGTATTGGGCAAGATAGACAGAATGTGTGTGTATGGGGGGGGTCAATAATAATTATTTTGTTTAACCTATCCACTTTGAACTATTAATAATTATATGAAAGTTCATTAAATAAATTACATAATTATCAAAGGCATTCATTCTGTACTGGAATGTGATCATTCAAAAGTATTTATACAATGGGTTTGAAGACTTCATAGTGGTACACCAGAATATAATTAAATAGCCTTCAACCTTCAATCTTATTAAAGGTGAATAAAAGAATAAGATCAGCACAAATGCTGAAATCATAAGACAAATGGAAATTTGAGGATACCAAAGAAGCTTCATTAACCCTTTCCCCACCCTCCTACCAAAAACCAGCCAATTCTACTCTTGGATCCTATAAGAAGTAAAGAATAACAAGTATTCACACTTAAGAAATTACTCAACCAGGAAAATTCAAAAACACTGAAAATTTTTAATTTTAGATAGCAACATAATGGATTTCATTTATAAAATATGAATTTTAGCTTCAGCAAAAACTAAACTGGCACAGTAAGGATAGGGTTAAATATTCACTAGACAAATTCAAGTCATACTACCAAAAAAACAAACAAAAACTAAAAAGCTATGAAAATGATGCAAAGAACAGGTTAAACTTAGGATTATAAAGTCTCTTCATAATGTTGAAAACCTGTTGTACAAAGAGATCTCCTGTGGCCTGAAAGTATCAGTAAGAGAAAAAAGACAATTTCTACTGTAACATTACTACTTGACAGCGATATAGCATGGGAGGACTGTCACCCTCTCACAGTGGTCTACGCCCTCGAGTAAATTAAGCTTAAAAGAGTAAAAATTTGTGTCTAGGTGACTAACATGAAATAAGATAGAAAAATATACAAAAAGAAAAATATAAATATTGAAACAAACAAAAAAGGAGCGATCTGTGCCCTACCTACTGTTCATTTATTCAACAAATAGCAGCTAACATTTAGACATATGTACCATGCCAAACATTTTACTTGGATCATCTTGTTTGTTTCTCACAGCCAGTATTTATCAACTGCTCTTCTGTGATAGGCACTGTGTTCTGGGGCAGGGGTTCTGTATATGCTGCCCCTCTGGTGGAGATTATGATCCAATGGCTAACACAAGCCCACACCTAATGACAGCAGGGCCAGGACAAGAGAAGAAATGGAGGCCTCATATCATATGTCGAAATACTATAAAGTTATAAATCAAGTTTAACTGTTAAATAAAATATGTTCTATTCTACTTAATAATAATAGTAATAAAGCTATCTAAAAAGGCAATGCCTCCTCACTAACCTTGAAAAAGACAGGAATTAAAATCAATTTTCCACTCACTACATTTGCAACACTTACTGGAACTCTGACTGCATACTCACACAAATGCTCAAAAGATATATGTGCAAAAATGTATGTTCCAATAGTTTCTCGGACAGTAAAAAAACAGGAACAATCTCAACTTCTATCAACAGAGCATGATTAAAGATTGATATAATTGTACTATGTAGTATTATGCAGCCATAAAAAAAGGTATGTATTTTTATGTTGATACAGTAAGCTACTCCCAGTAGACTTTAAACTCCTAAAAATCAGAGAGCATATTTAGCTTGTCCTTTAGTGCCTAGCATACAGCCTGCTATACTGTATGCTTTTAATAAGTCAATATTAATTAAGTCAATGGCAAACACTACATAAAACATTATGCCCATTTAAAACAAGATAAGAAAATGTGTTTATACATGTAAAGGATAAGGTCTGGAAGAATAACTATATTCCAAATTATTAACAATGGTGGTGAGACAGGGGACAGTGGGGTTTGAATTTGTAAAACTTTTTAAATTTTTACTTTATATGCTCCTGTTTTGATTACCTTTTCTATAAGTTTGTATTATTTATGAAATTAAAATTAACAAAGGAATGTCACTATAGTATCAAATTAATGCCTAAAATTAACAGAACAAATATCTGTAATTTTAATAAATTGTCTTTAAACCTAAGAACAGTACTTTAGTAATTTTCCATGTCTTTTGGATAAAAAAAAAAACTTACATGAAATCTACAACACACACAATAGTCACACTGCTTATTTCCTCATCAGTAATACAAACATACTACTAATAAAACCACAGAACATCACATTTAACAATGAAAAAATAAATCAATAGAATGATTTCATTGTATTTTTAGTGTAAACATCAGCAAAAACCAGACTCAATTTCACCCTAAAGTTACTAGCAAAAGGCAACAGTGATGATGGTTTCATCATTAAGCATTAATTTTAGTTATATGAAAAAAGTTCAATATGGATAATATTCCACAATATTAAGGAAGATTAATTGTAAATTTTAAAAATTCTAACGCAAAAAGTAGAATGAGAAGAATTTTTACATGGCATATTAGAGAACCAGAATATGCTTACCATAATTTTGTTCTTCACAATTTTGTTCTTTTTCTAGATCTTTCTTAAATGCAGATGGCATGTCAGTAGATATATGAAATTCAATTTTCTTATTACCTACAGGTTGTGGTTGGTCAAATACATCCGAAGGTAACAGCACTGGATGTAAACTGCTGTTTATAAATAGTGACAGCATTACTTTGCAATTGCAAATAAAATCCTAAGTAAAACATTATTCCTATTTACCTTAAATTAACACTGACAAAGCACTCATAATACTACAGGCATTGCACAAAATAACTTACATTTAATACTTCAATAAACCCTACCAAATTTTCTAATATGGATACTATTAAATTACTAGTTGAACGAGGTGACTGAGATTAAGGGATATCGCTCACTAAATGACAGAAATAGTACTTAGCGACTACTGATTCCAAACTTAAGGATATTCACCAATATACAAAGACATTCATTCTATGTTTAATATAAGCATTTTTGTGTACTGTATTCTACATTACTTAAAATAAAGCTAAGCTGTCTAAGAGAATTGCCGCTAGCCACATGTGTCCTAATGAGCACTTGAAATATTGCTGTCCAAATTAAAATATAAATACATAAAATATACACCACACTATGACAACTTTGTACAAAAAAAATGACACATCAATAATTCTTTGTATTAATTATATGCTGAAATAATATGAAGAAACATGACACATCGATAATTCTTTGTATTAATTATATGCTGAAATAATATTTTGGATGGGATAAATATATTATCAAAATTAATTTCATCAGCTTTTTAATCCTTTTATGTGGCTACTGGAAAACTGAATTTGGTTCAGGCTATTTCATTGTTCAGTGCTGCAACAGAGATTAAAAGCATGGGACTGTGGTATCAAGACATACATAGGTAAGAAACATACATATTTATACTTAATGTGAAATTTAAAAAAACACAGATTAAAAACTTATTCCTTCAAAATGGAAAAAAGGATTTCTAACAAACTCATTTCTCAATTTATGAAGTTACTTATAAGTTCAAGGGAAATTTACATTGTAGAATAGCTAAATGAAATTAAATTGCTATTAATGTTAATTTTATGTAATTAATATACTAAAATATATAGAATTCCATGGCAAACAGGCAGATAAAATATCTGTCATAATTGTTTATAAATGACATAAGTTAAGCAAATAGACAAAGTAAAGAGACAACCCTTATTTCATAATTCAAAACAAAATTACCTGTGTGGAACAGATGAAGGTGTTTTCAACATATCCTTTATTTTTCGCTTTTTTCTCACATGGTGCTGCTTTATAGTTTTTGGCCTTTTGGGCTGAAGATTTGCTAGTTCCATTAGTTTGGTCATTCTACATTATAAAAAGAGGAAGTAAAAACAAGAAATTTTTCATGTAGAAGCATATAATATGAACTATAAATATATATTATACATGTTATATTATAAATTATGATTTATACAGCAGAAACATAGTTTCTAAGCCATCAATTAGGATAATTTACAATAAGCTCAAGTTTCAACTTTCCTAGGCCAATTTTCATCTTTAAAGGAACTGGGAATTTATTTAATTTCAATTTATCTTTTTTTTTTTTTTAAGATTTATTTGAGACAGAGTGTGTGTGTGGGTGTGTGTGAGGGTGTGCGTGCGTGCGCGCGTGTACACACACAAACAGATGGAGAAGCAAAGGGAGAGGGAGAGAGAGAATCTTAAGCAGCCTCCCTGCTGAGTGTAGAGCCCGATTCAGGGCTATCTCACAACCCTGAGATCATGCATGACATGAACATAAATCAAGAGTCAGGTGCCACCTGACTGAGCCACCTAGGTGCCCCTCAATTTACCTTTTATTTATTTATTTATTTTAAAAGATTTTATTTATTTATTTGACAGAGAGAGAGAGAGAGAGAGATCACAAGTAGGCAGAGGGGCAGGCAGAGAGAGAGGGGGAAGCAGGCTCCCGGCTGAGCAGAGAACCCAATGTGGGGCTCAATCCCAGGACCATGAGATCATGACCTGAGTCGAAAGCAGAGGCTTTAACCCAGTTAGCCACCCAGGTGCCCTCAATTTATCTTTTAAAGATATGTTTTATAATGAAAATTATTAGTTGTCCAAATAAAATGGTTGTACTTGATGCCAGAAAGCGCAACAGGATACAGTGATATAACCTATGTAATTTTATTGCTTTTCTTGACTGATATTCAAAGACCTTACAAATACAGGACAATTATTTTGATTCTTATTCTAATTAAAGAGTTTAAACTAAAGTTTTTAATTTAAAGCATTTTCATGGGGTGCTTGGGTGGCTCAGTGGGTTAAAGCCTCTGCCTTTGGCTCAGGTCATGATCTCGGGGTCCTGGGATCGTGCCCCGCATCAGGCTCTCTACTCTGCAGGGAGCCTGCTTCCCCCTCCCTCTCTCTGCCTGCCTCTCTGCCTACCTGTGATCTCTCTCTCTGTCAAATAAATAAAAATCTTAAAAAATAATAATAAAGGATTTTCTTAACTGTTGCACAAGAATCATTATACAAACAGGATAACTTACTTGATAACAAAGTTTCAATACTACACTATGAAGTAGTTTTTTATAAGTAACTATCAAGGTGTGATAATTGATAACTGTACCCAGTTTATCTTCATTATGAGTGTAATATTTCAAATAGATCTTGTCTAGGCATTTTTGATATCTTCCATAGAATCAGACACAGTGTTTCTACAGAGTACAAGCTCAAAATCACTAGTCACAACTCTATTTCTACAGTTACATTTGTGAAATTTGAAGGCAAAGTAAAGGAGAATGTGGTTAAAATAAGCTTTAAACCAAGTGAGGAAAAATGTAAACATATGAATGTGGTTAAAATATGCTTTAAACTATGTAATGAAAAATGCAAATACATACTATACGTTTGTAAAGCTTAACAACCAAAGTTTGCCCAAAATTTTACAAATAAATTCAGTTATATAAAACATGTTTCTAGGGGCGCCTGGGTGGCTCAGTGGGTTAAGGCCTCTGCCTTCGGCTCAGGTCATGATCCCAGGGCCCTGGAGCCCTGCTTCGGGCTCTCTGCTCAGCGAGGAGCCTGCTTCCCTCTCTCTTTGCCTGCCTCTCTGCCTACCTGTGATCTCTCTCTGTGAAATAAATAATACAATCTTTAAAAACAAACAAACATGTTTCTATTCATAAATTGCTCACCCAAAATATACTAAGCCTCTACAGTGCTAAGCATAAATTAGGTAATCAATAAATATTTGCCGAATAAATAGCATAGCTTTGGTTTTGTTTTGTTTTTTTTTTTTTTTTTACATTTCCAGAAGATAGTAGAAAAGCATGAAACTAGAGACTGTTTCTTGGAAAAACTTTATTCTCATTACTCAAGATGAATTACTTTCTGAATTCCTCACCACATACCTAAATGGAAATCTAAATAAACAAAACACAAAAAAAGGTTTTGGCCAGTCTGCATAAAGCATTCCTGAAATTACTGTCACTATTTTTATAAACAAAATAAAATTTGCAGAGGTTATGTAACGAACTCAAGGCAACACTTTATTTAGGCAACTTTAAAGGCAACACTTTAAAGAACAACACTGTTCTTTATTTAGCAACAAGTTAAAGTTACAGTCTATCAAGAACTGCCAGCCTTCCTAAATGTCTCTCTTCAAGACATTCCATTCACTCCATTTTTGTAGTTTTGGCTCCACCTACATTTTTAACTCTTTCTCTAGAAAGAATGCATACTGAGCCACTATTTAACACTGACTCAATAATAGTCATATTGTTACTGATTATTTGTAAACATTGCCTAGATTCTATGCTTGGGTTTTGATTCATGTCAACCACTCCTGTATCTGACTTCTGTACAGTTACCTAAGATTCTCAACATTTGGGATGCCTGCCTGGCTCAGCTGGTGGAGCATGTGACTCTTGACCTTGGGGCTGTGAGTTCCAGCCCCACGCTGGGTCTAACAATTACTTAAAAATAAAAAAAATCTTTAAAAAAAAAAAAAAGACTCTCATCATATGCCCATAGTGGTCTTCTAAGTTAGGGGTTGGCAAATCACAGCCCTAGGACCAAATTCAGCCAGCTGCCTCTTTTTGAAAACAGTTTTGTTGAAACACAGTCATATCCACTCATTTAGGCATTGTCTGTGACTGCTTTCCTACTACAACAGAACTCTAGCCCTATACAGAAATTATTTAGAAATTCTTGTTCTAGGATATGCTGTGGATTACACATCTAAACATTATTAACAACTTACTATTCTCACCAGAATCTTTAAATAAAATACAACAAACAGGTTGTCAAGAACAACCAATAAAAAAATTCATCTGTATTAGGTACTATGAAGTATTTTGTATAAAATCCCACAGATATGCTCTGGAAATTTATTCTCAGGTGAATACAATTCAGGAGAATAAGCTGGAAAAAAATATGAATATAATCTGTTCGTATTCTTGTTATTTGAGATAGTTAGGTTTTATAAAGTCTCCACAAAGAATCAATGAATAATGAATCAATGCCCCTACCAGGAAGTCAGGATTGGGTTCCTATAAGCCTATGCTCTAGCATTTCACCAACTGATCAATATATACCTTGTTTCATGTGTGTTTTGTTTAAGGACACCTTATTTTATATATTTTGATTCACTAACATTGAATTCACAGTCAAACCACTATAACTCAAGCCTTATCTAACATGTTTTCTCCATTAGGCACATCACAGCCTTCTTGATTTTGGAAACATTAGACACCTCAACACTATGCTTGGGGACCACTTTAAACAGTAAAATCACCAACAAAAAGCATAAAAAATATGAAAGGCTTGGTATTAAAAAAAACCACAAAAAGGATACTTACTTATAGTATTATAGCTGAAGTAAGAAGACAGCATGCCCCTCTGTTCTACCTCATCTAGGAATGTGCACATCAAGCAACTCACATTTTTCAACATTCTGTGCATACCCACATTGGCAAAAGACCATAAAAGCACTATAAGTATTGATTTGGTTATTACAAATAAATTTTAGCATCTGGACAATTCTCAAATATGTAATCCACAAATAATAAGAATCAATTGCATTTTATAATACCATAATAGTCAATCTAAAAAGATCACTCATAATTCAAAAATTTTCCCTTAGGTCTGGATATACAGTCTCAGATCTTAATCTATACCTATTACAATATGCTCGAAGGGTTCGGGAATTGGGAGAAATTTTAATGACCCCAAATTATGGAAGTATTATAGGTAAAATTTAGGAAGAGCCAAAGAATCTCTCTCATATTGTTCTTGAAATCTAAACAAGTATTATTTAATATTACAAACCTCTGTCGGTCTTCATCATCACTGCTTTCATATTCTGATTCTATACTTGATAATTCCTCATCCTCATCTGGTAAAGGAGGTTCCTCTGGTGGCTGAGGGGATGCAGGTGGAAGAGGTGCATGTAATGGCATATAGTCTTCATACTAATTAAGAGAAAAACAGTAATCTATGATATTTATAGAACAAAAAAACCATCTCCATTCAGATACTCTATTCTCATCTCTCTCCCTCATGATATTCTTTTACATATTCAACACACTGAGGGAACACCTACTACATAAGACTGCTATTTGATCACAAAATTTGCTTCCTCTTCCTTGGCACCTAGCTGAAGTAAATTTCCAAACCTCCTTTACAGTTGGATTTAACCATGTAATTGAGTTTTAACCAACAGAATGCTAGCATAAGAAAAATCCACCCATAATCCTCTCTTCCTACTTGATCTGCAGGATGTATGGTAATGCCTTCATTAATCTGGGAATGCACACAGTGAAGACAAGTTAGGTCTTTTGAATGACTAAGTAGAATGGAACATCATTCTGCCCTACTTTTGGAATGGACTTGACATGCACAAGAAATAACTTATGCTGTGTTTAGTGACTAAGATTTGAGTTTTATGGTAATAGCAGTTAGCCTAATCTTAGCAGATATTCCTGTAATGTGCCAGATATTGAAGTATTAGGATTACAAAGAAAAATTGTGATGTTAATAGTATATACATCAGAAAAGCAGTCAATATGCAATACACAACAGAAAAGCAAATTTTCTATTTAAATGTTAGGACTCAAAATAATTTCTCATTGCTATTATCTAAACAAGTACTAAGTACTATAACAAAATAGTAACTAGAATAATTCAATAGCAGACATAGACTACCTAAATTACAGATATACTTGCATAGTAAATTTGAATAAAAATTATTAGTAACCTTTCTTCTCTTCTGCAAATGATGCTCTCTATATGCAATAAAACCAGAACAATGGAAATTTTACATAATGAAGTTTGTTAAATGCAATTATTTTATAAAATGGAAGAACATTCTGGGTCAAAGGACTGAACAACACTGGTAGAAATTAGAGTCTTTATTACCAAAAATATATTTTTCATGTTCTGGCTTTCTCCTACTCATAGTTCTCCACTTAACTATTATTAGCATGTTAACTTTATATTTGTCCCTTACTTTCAATGTACATTAGAAGTTAGTGGCATAGTATTTGTGAAGGTTAGCCTCAACAATCCCACCTCAGGAAGAGAAGTTTAAAAAAAAATTTTTTTTTTAAAGATTTATTTATTAAGACATTTGGGTGGCTTAGTTGGTTAAGCGTCTGCTTTCAGCTCAGGTCATGATCCCAGCGTCCCGGGATCAAGTCTTGCATCGGGCTCCTTGCTCAGCGGGAAGCCTGCTTGTCCCTCTACCTGCTGCTCCCCATACCTGTGCTCTCCCTATCTATCTCTCTCTAACAAATAAACAAAATCTTTAAAGAAAAAAAAAAGATTTATTTATGGGTAGGGGGCAGAGGGAGAAGGAGTCTTAAACAGACTCTGCACTGAGCACAGAGCCCAATGAAGGGCTCGATTCCATGACCCTGAGATCATGACCCCAGCTCAATCAACTGCACCACCCAGGTGCCCCATAAATCTTTAAAATTTTAAAATATTTCTTACCATGGGAGGTCGTGCAGTAATTGGTCCAAAAGGTGTGGGCAAATTCATTTTATTCATAAGATGAAGCACCTTAAAGCAGTAAAACATTGAAAATCACGTAGTAAAATGGTAATTCAAGTACAAAATAAAATTCAAGTATTTTATGTACTTTAAAACTCTGCAATAATACTCCTGATTTAGCACAAAAGCTGGCCACTCTTTGCTTTATCCCAAAATAGGGTTGTTACCAGTCACTGATAGATCTCAGAAGATTACCCCTCCTAAAATGTTTGTCAATTCTACAAGTACTCATTATTCTCATTATTAAAAATACCATGTTCTTGCAATGCAATGTACCAAAATGTTAGATCTTTCCCCCAATTACTGTGGAATTCAATAAAAAGTATATTAAAGAAAATAAACATCATCTATAGTTTGTATTTAAGAGTATTGTAGTACTGTCAATACTTTCAAGCATATGCTGAGGGGTCCACTGTGTTTTTTCCTTTAAGAAAGACTCTCCACATTAAAGGTATAGGGTCAGGTAACAAAAATTACCAGAAGTTATATTTCCTAAATTATCTTATGTTTATTAGTATTAATACTAAACACATTAACAGGTTTAATCCAGTTTATAAAAACCTTTAATCAAATGTAGTAGTATTTCATTACTTTTGCAATGGATTTAACCCCCGCCCAGATACATATACTAAATCCTAACCCTCAATGTGATGGTATCAGGAGGTAGAGTCTTTGGGAAGTAATTAGGTCATAAGGTAATGCCCATGAATGGGATTAGTGTTCCTTATAAAAGAGACCCCAAAGAGCTCTCTCTCCTTTTTTCAGTTAGGTGAAGATACAAAGAGAAAATAGCCATTTGTAACCCAGGAGAGGGCCCTTACCAGAACTCTACCTTGCTGTCACCCTAATCTCAGAGTTCTAATCTCCAGCACTGTGAGAAATAATTTTCTGTTGCTTATAAGCCACCCAGTCTATGGTACTTAGTTATGGCAGCCCAAACTGAGAAGACACCTTTAAGTAAATGTAATACCGTTACCTGTTAGAATTGGTCTGATTAACGCTATTATGAAAAGTAAAGAAATTAGCATGAAAAAAAAACTTAAATTATGGGAAAGTAAGTTTCATTCTACTTACCTGAACATAGAACTTAGGCACACTTGCCAAAGCATTTACTATGTTTGCTAGGATTGTGCTTGAAGGTGGTGGGTACATATACTTGAGGCATGAATTCAGAGGGAAAGTCAGCCTAAAAAATATATTTAAAATGCTTATCATATTTTAGTAAGTTTCATATCAATAACACATTTTTACATAACCTGATGAAGTACATAATTGCTCAAATAATTTAGTACTTTTAGATTTACTTTGTTTCTTATAATCTCAAGTAATATATTTAAGAAGAAACTTACTTTGGGTGCCTGAGTAGCTCAGTTGGGTAAGTGTCTGCTTTTGGCTCAGGTCATGATCTCAGGGTCCTGGGATCAAGCCCCTCCCCCCACCACTGGGCTTCCTGCTTAGCAGGGAGTTGGCTTCTCCCTCTCCCTCTGCCCCCCATACCTCCCCATGCTTATAAGCATGCGCTCTCTCAAATAAATAAAATCTTTAAAAAAGAAAAAGAAACGTGCTTTTTGATTGCACTAAAGAAAAATAAGGTATTTATTAACAAAGCTTATTTTATGGCTCTTAACATTTTAATGGACCCAAAATCAGTGACAAACTCTAATAGCTCAACATATTTAACCAACATATTGATTGACATAATAAAATATCCTTTAAAATATCTTATTGCAACATACACACAGAACACACTCACACACTCAGAACAACACACACTCAGAACAACAAACCCAAACAAAAAACACTAACCCATGGTTTGGTGCAATTCCATTTTCTATGGTCAAACAACCAAGTTCTTTCTTTTCTTTATCATCTTCCACAGGGTCATCAGATCTATAAAATACAGAATCCAAGTTGATCTTATCTTTAGAAATAGAGTAAAAAATTGAGGGTTTGTTAAAACTCAGACTGCTGAGGGGCGCCTGGGTGGCTCAGTGGGTTAAAGCCTCTGCCTTCAGCTCAGGTCCTGATCTCCAGGTCCTGGGATCGAGCCCCACATCGGGCTCTCTGCTTAGCAGGGAGCCTGCTCCCCCCTCTCTCTCTGCCTGCTTGTGATCTCTCCCTCTCTGTCAAATAAATAAATAAAATCTTAAAAAAAAAAAACACAAAACTCAGAATGCTGGGCCTTATATTCCCAACCCCCAAATTTCAAATTCAATAGGAGTAGGGTAAAGCCCAAGAATCTGTATTCCAATCAAGATCCTAGATGATGCCATTGGCCCAAGGACACTCTGAGAATCACTAGTGTGAGGCAAATTTGTAAAGTTTTTATAACTATAGTTACTGCTGGGAACCAAATACCAGTCTTTGATTTCAAATGCCTATCCATGACACCCTGCTATCTATAATACAACAAGGATTTTATACTAGTTATATTCCTCCACTTAAAGCTGAATGCTTTTCACCCAACCCTCTTCCCACTGATTTTTTTTTGATTAACTCTTAATATTAAATCAACACTCAGATTCCTAAAGCATAATTACGAACAAAAATAAATATAATGTACTAGATTCAACAGAGACATGTATCATTTATTATGTCAAATTATTTCCTTGCTAGTCTGAAAACAACCCAACAGCAATACAATTGATTAAAAAACATTTTAAAATGTTAGGAAAACTTAACTATTTACATACCTTTTCTTTTTTTCAGGGTCTGAAGGGGGACATGGGGAATGAACTCGATCTTGCTCTTTTGCAAATTCAACAACTAAAGTATGACCTAAAAGTTTCAGCTGATGTAGTCTTGTCAATGCCTTCAGTTGGAAAAACAAGAGTAAAATATATGACAATTGCATCAAAAGTTGTTTTTTAAAGATCATTTCCAAGTAGTTTATACATGATCTTTGTGAATTCTGCAACATTTCCCTATTTTTTACCCATTTCCAATCTCAGGGTGCATAGCCTTTGTCACTAAGGGACTGCTTTCTATCACTTAGTAAAACCAAAATCTGGTGAAATCCAAATCTCCCTATACCTAGGCAGCAGAAAATGGTTAGAAAAAGAAACATAATCAGCCTGGACTCACTTTAAACTCATGACCACAACTGCAAATTTAGGGATGAAACTTAAATGATGCCACACTTACCACATTTTTAGTTCATTTCTTTCTACTAATCTCGAAGATATTATTTTGTACTTTCTCCTTGTTCCTCAACCTCACAACATTCCTTTCCCATTCTTTTAGCCTAGGACTTTGCTTCTTACTTTGGAAAAACTGAAACAACCAGATGAGAACTTCAGATTCCTACCCTAACTCCTGTCTAACAGCTAATGAATCCACATGTTCTACCTTCTATTATAAAGTATTAATTATCCATATTTTTATTTAAATCTGGTTCCTTGACTTGTATACTAAATCCCACTCTCTTATTTACTCAACCATCTCCCTTCTTCTCTGTATGAGGAATGTTCTTAACGACACTGCTAATTTTCTGACCTGTACTGAATCATACATATTAGCACAGAAATATGCGTCTTCTTCTCCCATCCTAATTTGTCTTATTCATCTATTGATCCCATTAGACCCCGTTTCCCCCTCTTTAATTACAGTTGCAGTAAAACTCCTTAAGGATTATTTATCTAAACCAGGGCTCCTGGGTGGCTAAGTCTTTGTTAAGGAAAAAGCTGCCTTTGGTTGGGGTCATGATTCCAGGGTCCTGGGATCGAGCCTCGCATTGGGCTCCCTGGAAGATGGGCAGCCTGCTTCTCCCTCTCCACTGTTTGTGCTCTCTTGCTCACTCTCTCTCATGCTCTCAAATAAATAAAATCTTAAAAAAAAATTTTTCTAAGCCCTCTACCTAAAATTCCTCACCTCCCATCCAGTCTCCAACTCAAAAACAACAAATTCTGTACTGCCAAGCCAATGGTCTATTTTCAGTCTTCATTTTATTGCATTTAACACAGTTGATCACTCCCTCCTTGATACATGTTCTTCATTTGATGTTAAAACATCATATTTTCCTGAAGTTTTCTTTCTGCTCATTGGTTTCTACTACTTAATCTCTTGGCTTTGCCTTTTCAAACTCTAAATGTTGGCATATTCCAAAGTATGCCAACTCTTTGGCATACTCTTTCTAGCTATTGGTCCTCTTTCTAGCTACTATCTTAGTGATCTAATCACCATCCTAAATTTATTTATTTATTTATTTATTTTTAAAAGATTTTATTTATTTATTTGACAGAGAGAGAGATCACAAGTAGGCAGAGAGGCAGGCAGAGATAGAGGAAGAAGCAGGCTCCCTGCTGAGCAGAAAGCCCAATGCAGGGCTCGATCCCAGGACCCTGAGATCATGACCCGAGCCAAAGGCAGAGGCTTTAACCCACTGAGCCACCTAGGCGCCCCTCACCATCCAAAATTTAAATCCCAGTGCTATACTCATAATTCCCCAATTTATAGCCTCAGCCCAAACCTGTTCTGAAGTCCAAGAAAACATATCCAAACTAGCAGACAGCTCTCCTTAACTGTCTAACAAACATCTCAAAATTGACATTTCAGAAACTGGACCACCGATGTTCCATCCTCATCCTCCGAAACGTTTTCTTTTTCTTTTTTTTTTTAAAGATTTTTTTTATTTATTTGACAGAAAGAGAGATCACAAGTAGGCAGAGAGGAAGACAGAGAGAGAGAAGGAAGCAGACTCCCCGCTGAGTGGAGAGCCCGATGCGGGACTTGATCCCAGGACCCTGAGATCATGACCTGAGCTGAAGGCAGAGGCTTTAACCCACTGAGCCACCCAGGCGCCCTCCGAAACGTTTTCTATATGGAGCCTTTCACATTTCAGTTGAAGGTAACTTCATTCTTCCACTTACTCATATCAAAAATACTGGAATCATCTGTAAGACTTCTTTCCCACGTTGCATACCTAAGCCATCAAGAAATTCTGTTTGCTTTTACCTTCAAAATATATCCAGAATCTAACCACTTCTTACTAACTTGGTCCAAACACCTATCATCTCTGACTTAAATTACCACCATAACCTTTTTACAGATTTCTCCGTTTCTACTCTTCCTGCCTCTCATCTCTTCTCAACACATCCTTTTAAAGATATGTTAGATTATGTCACTGCTTTGCTCAAAATACTCTAGTATCTTCCCATTTTACTCAGAGTAAAATCCAGGATCCTTAGAGTACCAGGATCTTTAGATACATATACAAGATATGATATCTATTACTTCTCTGACCTTAAATTCTAATTACATTCTCCTCATTCTTTTTCTTTTTAAAGATTTTATTTATTTATTTTACAGAGAGAGATCACAAGTAGGCAGAGAGGCAGGCAGAGAGAGGGGGGAAGCAGGCTCCCCGCTGAGCAGAGAGCCCAATGCGGGGCTCGATCCCAGGACCTTGAGATCATGACCTGAACTAAAGGCAGAGGCTTAATCCACTGAGCTACCCAGGTGCCCCAACATCTTCCTCATTCTGTCTGCTTCAGTCATTCTAGCTTACTTGAACATGACAGACATTCTCCTACACTAGTGCCCTTATTCCAGCCATTACTCTGGAATGTACTTTCTCCAGATATTCCCTTAGCTAATTTCACCTCCTTCAAATTATTACTTAAATATGACCCTAATCGCCTTAACTACAACTTAACCATCCTCATCTTGCACTCTTGACTGCATTGCTCTTTTTCCTTTTTATTTCATAGCATTTATCATTTTCTAAAAATATTAAAAAATTAAGTTTATTATTTATTATCTGCCTCCCCTTTTGAAAATGAGCCCCAAAGAGGACATAAGTCTTTATTTCCTTTTTGTAAATATTTTAATCACTGGTTTATCCCAAATCCTAAAGCAGCATCTACTACATTGTAAGCATTTAATATTTTTTAACAAATAGACCTGTAAGCCTTAATTAGGACTACAATTTTATTTTACCACCTTTATCTATCCTTATTTGATTCATTCATTTTAAAATGTTTCAATAATTTTCAAGTCCCTAAATCCATTCTAGACTTCTTCACTACCAGTGAACCTTTGATTGTCTGAAATACAGGGCATCTAAGCTCAAATGCTTCACCTTTCCTGTTGGCAAAATGGGTATCACACCTATTTTCTTTAAGGATATACAGTTTTTCACTTTTATTGTTAACTAATTTCTCCATCTTGCCCAGCTACTTACTTTATTCTTAAGTATTTCTCTAGCCTTGTTTTATTAAAAATCTATCAGTCATGTGCACTGTAACCTAAAAGCCACACTGATGCTATTATCTCCTCATTCCTTCTCTACTACAAACATTTCCCAAAGACAATGACTGGTGCCCCATCCTCTTCTCTAAGTTAATCTCGACCATAAAACAATGTTGGTTTCATTACCATATTTTATTTATAACATCTTACACCATATTTACAAGAATTTTTTTGAAAAAAAATTCTATGTTAAAAAATATATACAACGTTAAAGTCTTCTATAATCCCACTTTGACAGAAAGACATTTATTAACCATCTGGTGTACAGCTTTGCCACATTTTTTTCCTATGCATAAACATATGCACTACTGGATTTCCAAAAATCTGTTACATCTCATACATAATGTCTACCAACTTTATTCATGTACTCTATCAAGGCTACATTCCTTACTAATATATATTCGTTTGATCTCATTCTTTGACAGTAGTCCAGGCTACTGATATACTATAAGGTGTCCCTTCCCTTTATTGATGAGAATTTGGGTGATTTCTATTGTTTCACAATAAAAAATCCTTTACTGATTAGACTATTCATTCCTCATTTTGTGTCATCACAGTATCTCATCTTCTTAAAACTCTCTTTGCAAACATGATAATTTCCTTTCTAGTTCTACTTTCTTTTAAATTTTTTCCTCCCATTCTCCTTTCCTGGCTTGTCTTCCTTTGGGCAATCATATCCATTCACCTGATTCAAGAACTCCATTTTTGATCTTGTCTCAGCTCTAGATTCATATTTTTAACTATATTAAAAATATTTCCAGGGTGCCTGCGTGGCTCAGTTGTTTAAGCATCGGATATTGGAATCTGAGTCTCATGTAGGGTTCCCACTCAGGAAGGAGTTTGCTTCTCCCTCCCCATGCTCTGCTTCTCTCTCAAATAAAAAAAAAAATCTAAAAAAAAGAAAAACTTCCATAGAAACAGCTCGACTCTTCAAAGTTAATATAACATTTGAATTCATTATCTACCTTCGCCAACATCCTTTGAATCCTGCCCTTAATGTCAGCTAATGTAATAACCCAATACCTCAATCCAAAATCTTTTGAACAAGGATTAGTTAACAGGAAATTGCTGATAACTTTAATAGTTTAAAAAAGTCATACCTTTATAGCTGCTTTTTCATTAGGGAAAGTAGCAAAAGCTGTATGTTTCTGAAAAAGAATTAAGGTACAAATTATTTCTGATGCAATTTCTGTTTTTCATAAGTCTGACTTTACCAGCTGACAGTTATTTCACAAATTAATAAAGTCATGGAAAAGGATGGAATATCAAGATCATTATAACTGTTTATTAATTTCAGTACTGTGGTTCTGAATTTTTTGGATCAGAGTTCCTTGAGACTATAGCTATGTAGCCTTTTATATAAAGGTGTACACACAGACAGTATGCTTTACATATACTTCCAAATAGTTCAGTACACAAGTTTAAAACCCCTACTCTATTAAAGAACCCTTAAACAAAATATCTTCAATTTATAATACAGATTTTTCCTCTATACAGCCAAATACAGAGTTTAAAAATGTTTACCAACAGAAAATCATTCCTCATGTGCATGGTTCCTTTGAATTTTACCCCTGTAATAAGGTTTCAATGGGGGAAGCCTATTTTAAAATATGAACTGTAAATAATTTAAAAGCCATTAGGAAAAAAAAGTAAGTCAAAAGTAAATGAATCATACAATGAATAATGTTATCGTTCTTAACAGCGCTTATTAAAACATTTACAAGGTCCTTGAGTATTTATATCACACATTCTAAATTTTGTCTAATCTGATCCAAGATGACCTAATTAAGTAAACTAAGCATATAGATTATTTGTATTTTCTGGTATACCTGACACTTTGATCAAAATTGTTCAATCTTGGGGGGCCTGGGTGGCTTAGTGGGTTAAAGCCTCTCCCTTTAGCTCAGGTCACGATCTCAGGGTCCTGGGATCAAGCCCCACATCGGGCTCTCTGCTCAGCGGGGAGCCTGCTTCCCCCCTCTCTCCCTGCCTGCCTCTCTGCTTGCTTGTGATCTCTGTCAAGTAAATAAATAAAATCTTTAAAAAAAAAAATTGTTCAATCTTCTCAATACTTCTCAACTCTGTCTGCATATTAGAATCACGTGAGGAAACTAAACCCACTGATATTTGGCTGAATCACAGATCATCTTGCAGAAACTTCAATTCACTATCACTATTTTAACAGAGAGAAATCGATCTTTATCTTCGGATATATAAGCAAATTAAGTAATTATGTAAATTCCTGTATAGAAACCTTTAATAGTCTTAAAATATTATTCCAACGGATTCCCTCAGAAAAATTTTTACAAAGAATTTTTTCCTAAAAAAATCTCGTACAAATCGTGTAACTGGTTTACCTAAGTTACTACTGTACTTTCTCCTCTATTTTAATGAATGTCTTAACAGTGGCTTATAAATGATCCAACATTTTTAAAAAGTCCTTTGTACTTCATATCTGAGAGTAAGTACTCTGAGTCTAAAAGAAATGCTCCCAAATTCAGAGGAGTGTTCAGATTTTTAAGATAGATCAGAAAAGGAGACAGAAGCTATTTTCCATTCTTCTGCCTTGACTTTTTGACTGCTCTTTTGGACAGCGCAGTGACTAACACAGGCTCAAGCCATCTAAAACTTCACTTGGTACGCAAGATATTTTGACGTAAGAGAAGGCAGGGAAGACCCCACTATACAAGCGGATTTCCCCACTAATTTCTGTCCACTTCCTTTTGTCAAAGCTTCCCCCATCCTGAGCCAGTAGCCAAGGGCCTTCCCCGGCGGCTTGGGACGGGCGCGCCCTTACCAGTCGTCCCTTATCTGACAGGACGCGCACCGACTGCGCCCCGAAATACTTCAGCAAGTCCTCTTTCTCTTCGGCGGTCAGCTCGGCTGGCAGGTGCCTCACTAGAAGGGTTCGGTCGCCCCGCGGCGGAGAGAGCGAGGCAGAGCTCGGGCATCCTCTTGACATCGGCGGTAGTGGCTGCTCGGGGGCGGCCATTTCCCTCGGAGAAACCGCAACACGGAAGGCGAAAAACGAGCACGCAGTGAAAATGCGCTAATCAACAGAAGCTGAAGATATAAATGAGTAGTTTTCCGCCTCGCGCTGAGGATTCTGGAAACAAGGAAGTACCGCGATAGATGGTCACTTTCTCGCGAGATTTGCGCCCCGACGGCGGACTCCTCTGCGGAGACCGATTCCTCAAACTGAAGGATTAGGTTCCACAGCTATGGGAGAGCAAAGTGATTTTAAAATTCCAGGCAGCTGCTGAAGGTATTAAAGACAAAAATTTCCCATGGAGAAGCGCGAGGATTTAAAGTTGTCAAGGAATAAGGGGCCTCAGCCGCGTGAAGGAAAAGGATGTAAACCCAAGGACAGGAAAGAACTACTGCGGCGCTTGTGCGAGCGGGGAGCGAGTCTGGGCGTGGCGCCCGCCTGGTCCGAGCTGAGCTCACTGGGTTCCTGTTACTCAGCCAATTGCGAAATCGCATTTAACTGGCTGGCAGGGAAGGGTGACCTGGTGTGGGGTTAAGCGGTGTGTGTTTACAGTCTTGGGATAGTAAAACCTACAGATAGCAAGTTCTTTCTTCAAATCAATAAGGTGCACGTGGGCTGGAGAACTCAGTTTAAGGAACAAAAAGTTAAGAAATGTGTTTTGTTTTCTTCAATCATCGTGCATATCGCAGTCTAATAGGCTCTGGCCAGTGTTCATTTCAGGGAATTAGCTTTCTCTAGGGAGATATACCCTAATGAGTATAAATAAAGAATTACATAGATAAATCGATCGATAGATAGATCTTCACATATTTAATTCTAATAACATTCCTAAGGGGTAGGTACTCCTTCCGATTTTACTTTTGAGGACTTTGATGTAAAACGAATTTTAAGTCACACGGCGAGTAAATGGCAAAGGTGAGATTCGACACTCCTAGTGTGTCTGGGGATTACACTTTAATTCACTATACTGTCTAATTTCTGAATGGAGTGAGGCAGCGATCAGCCCAAGAAGTGAATCAGAAATGTCTCCCTCACTCCATAAAAGTGAGGGCCTTGAGGATTCCAGAGAAAGGTATTCTCTACAGTCCCGCTGCATTCTGCACAGGGGTGCTGCGTACTTTTTCTATTTGCTACTTAATAAGGTGTTTAAAATATAACAGCAAATAATATATTAAACTTATGCTTTCATAGAGCATTGTTTGAGAAGCAAAGGAGGGACAGACCTTAATAAAAACTGGAAAAAATATGGGCAAACCCCCAAAGTGTCAGGTATGTAGAGCCAGACCTTGATGACCCTGTATGTTTTGTTTGGAGTCTTGATTATGTGGAGAGTAATTGGAAACCGACAGATTTTTCTAGTAGGGGTGTGTGTGTATGTAGTAATTAAATTTTGGATATAAAAATTTCTCTTTGGTTGCAGTGTGAAAATTGTCATAGAAGCCAGAGACAGCTGGGCTACTACAATAGCCGCAGCAAAAAATACATTGCCTGAAATAGTTTGGTAACAGTAGATACAGAGAGAAGAATCTGGAATTGAGATATATTTGGGAAGTAGAATTGATAGACTTGAAGAAGAGTAGTGAAGAATAGTTTGGGTTTTTGGGTTGAGCCCCAAACTGTTCACCATCTAAGTGGATGATGATGTCATTTATTGAGTATGAGAAGAGGGAGTTTATGAGCTATAGCTCATATGAGCTATGAGAAGTTTAGCTAGATATTAGGGACTGCCAGGAAGGGTGAGGAAGGGATTTTTAAATTTAAGGTATCTAGTCAATATCCATGTTTCAAGTAGGCAATTGGATATATAAATTTGGTATTCTAGAGAGATATTAAAACAGGATGCACATGTAGCATCAACACATATGATTTATATCCAAGGGATGAGAGATAGTGTAGGCAGGGAGAGAGGGGCCCAGTATTGATTGATGGAGCATGCCAATGTTGAGAATTGGAGGAGAGAGGAAGAACAAGATGATAATCCTTTCTCTGTTGGCACTTACATTCTAGTAGGAAAGATATACCATAATGTGTAGATGAGTAATTAAGTTACTTTGGAGAGTAATACTTGCTTTGGGGGAAAAATAGAGACAGGGTAGAAGAATAAACTGTAATTAGAGATATGCTACTTTAAACACTATCCTTTGTAGGCTTTTGTCCTTGTCTTTTACTATTAGTAAAATGATGAGCATTTAATAGACATAAAAATACATGTTCAATGAATGAGTAGGGGAATGGATTAACTTTAATATTTGCAACTGTCTCTTTTGGTTAAGAATTGCTTCATAGGCTATCAAGATAAATTTAATGATCTTTATCTATTATAATTGATATATCACAACTCATTCTGATAGTAAAGGGACAAAATTTCATTTTCTCTCCACTTTTAGTTGTACTGACTTAAATCTGTCTTATCCTTTTCTTGTCAATAGCTCAGGCAAATATCATAATTTCCTAGTCACTTCCAGTTAGTAGTCCTAGTGGACTTGAAATGTCAACTCTAAATTACATTCAGCCCTCGCTTTTTACTCTCTTCTCATATCAGCCTTCACCTAAGAGATAGGAGGAAGATATAATTTGCTTTCAGCTCTCCCACGTTTGAGTAGAAGTGAGTGTGGTCTGCTCTGTGTTGCACATTTCTCAATTTTCTTTTCTTGGGATACCACAGAGGTTCCCAGACTTTCTCAGCTCATGGTGCTTTTATTGTCAATAATTTTTTTAACAGCATCCCTTGGTGCCTCTTCATTTCCTGTTCCATCCTGATTTTCAAGAGACACTTGTCTTTATCAAAGCAACAGGAAAAAAAAAAACAAAAAACAAACCCAGCTTTGCAAAGATTCTTAAAGTCAAAAATATTCAAGCTGGTGATCATGTAGTGTCTGGTGGATAATGAGTATTGCTGTTTCCCTCAAATATTTGAAATATTCCATAATAGGTACATCTGGCTGACTCAGTTTTGAACTTGGGGTCATGAATTCAAGCCCCATGTTGGGTGTGGGGATTACTAAATAAATAAATATATGTTAAAAATAAAATATTCCATAGCACCTCTCTGAAGTAGCGGGGGCACCTGGGACACCTCAACACATAGTTTGAAAACTGTGGCTCTAACTACTTTCTGGTTTTGATTTTCTTCATTGCAGTAGGAGGAGGGAATGTTAGAGGTTGGGAGTATCTTACTTCATTGACCAAATGTTGGTTCTTTATCTCACTCTGATTATCTCTGGTTCTGTCTGTTGATGGAAGCCTCTGCTAATGTGGTTTTTTAGAGGCTCATATTCATCAGTTCCCCCTCTATCAATCACTGAGCACCTTTTCCGGTAAGAGTAGCTTCCTTCCCCTTTAGCCTTTACTTTGGTTTACATCTCCAGTTTACCTCACTAAGCCATGTGTCTGTTTGGGCATTCCTTTCAATTTCCAAGCTCCTTATTTTTTCTCATGAAGCCAGGAGAATTCCTGGGGCTTATTTTTACTACTTTTGGAAGGCCTTGGAAAACTAACCTAAGAAAAGAATTTACTCTTTTTTTTTTTCCTGTTGTTTTTTGTTTTGTTTTGGTTTTTGGTTTTGTTTTTACTTAATATACAATTGATATAGACCATTATATTAGTTTCAGGTATGCAACATAATGATATGTTTGTATACACTGCAAAATGTTCACCACAGTAAGTCTAGTTTACATCCATCATCTTACATAGTTTCAGATTTTTTTCTTAGGATGAGAACTTTTGAGATGTACTCTCTTCGCAACTTTCAAATATATAATATAGTATTATTAACTATAGTCACCATGCTGTACATTATATCCCCAGGATTTATTTATTTTATTACTAGAAGTTTATATCTTGACATCCTTCACCAGTTTCTCCATCTCTTATTCCTGCCCCTGGCAATCACCAATCTATTCTTTGTGAGCTTGGTTTTGTTTTGTTTTTGAGTCCCCATGAAAGTGAGATTAGATGACATTTGTCTTTCTGTGACTTATTTCCTTCATTTTTATTTCTGAAAAAATATTACAAAATATTTCATTATCTAGCACATTTTCTTTATCCATCCATTCATCCAAGAATACCTAGGTTGTTTAGCATATATCTTGGCTATTTTAAGTAATGCTGCAGTGGATGTGGGGATACATGTATCTTTTTTAGTTAGTTTTCTTCAGCTAAGTACCCAGAAGTGGAATTGCTAGATCATATGATAGTTATATCTTTATGTTTTTGAGGAGCCCCATACTGTTTTCCATAGTGGCTGTACCAGTATACATTTTGTCAACAGTGCACAAGGGTTCCCTTTTCTCCCTGTCCTTGCCAACACCCTTCTTTCCCTCTTTCTTTTTTATGGTGATACCCACTCTAAAAGGCATTTGTTGATATTTCATTGTGGTTTTAATTTGCATTTCCCTGAAGACTAGAGATGTTGATCATCTTTTTGTGTATCTGTTAGCCATCAGTATGTCATATTTGGAAAAATGTCTACTTAGATTTTCTGCTTATTTTTAGTTGAATTATTATGGTATATTTTTTGCTGTTCAGTTTTCTGAATTCTTGTCCTAATTTTTTGCTAAAAGCATTCTTCTTTTCCTTCACAGACAAACTTCTAGAGAGATTATATGGGAAGCAAAGACAAAAGAAACATTAAATTTCTTTACTACTTAAAGCTAGCCCATTAACAAGTCCTTGAAACAGGTTAACAGTCCTCTAGGACTCACCTCAAAGTCCTTGCTTCAAAAATACCTTAGAGAATTTTGCTATCCCTAATCACCTCCCAATTTGAAAATATATAATCAGCCGCTCCTCGTGACCCAATGCAGCTCTTTGTGCCCGTGGGTCCTGTCTCTGTGCTTTAATAAAACCACCTTACCGCACCAAAGACATCTCAAGAATTATTTCTTGGTTGCTGGCTCCAAACCTCAACATCTTTCCTACATCAAAAGACATAAGTTATCCTTATTTCTTTACCTTGTACTCACTCCAAAATGCACTTCTATCTGACTTCTGATCCCTTCACTCTATAAAGTAATTCTTGCTACAGTCAACAGTTATCTCCAAATTGCTAAATCTAGTAAGAGTTTTTCACTTCTCATTTTAACTTTTCAGCAGCACTTGAGACATTTGGCCACATTCTTTTTGAAACATCATCTTTCCTTGGTTTACAAAATACACAACTTCTCTTATTGTTCTAGCTCACTTTCTATCTAGTGTGACTGTAGTAAATTTTCAACTTCATTTTTTTCTCCTTTGTCCCCTAACTTTGAACCTTCTTTCAACTTTACTCTTAAATGATAACCTTGTTTTTTATTCTCATTGAAAAAAATTGGAAGACTTCCATACCAATCAGTTATACTTGCATTTGTGCCCCTTAGTTAATGCAACCTCTTACTTCAGAAGTAGATTCCCTGCCTTCTCGAGTACTCTACTGAATCATTCTCATTTGGTATATATGCTGTTATCATTTTGATTTTTATAAAAGCAAAGCAAATGATGTGGAGAACAAAGGCAGAAGAAATAGAGAAATAAATTAAACTTCCTTACAACTTAGAGCCCATTGACAAGTACTTGGGACAAGCCCAGTGACCTTCCTCCAGAAAATCAATTGCCTTAACGTTAATACTTTGCTAGAGGCAAAAAGCAACCTTAGCTTGACAATAGCTCCACCTCTAGGGCCCTAAAAGTCTTCTTAAAATATAAAAATCCCTTTGGAAACTTCCTTTATCTCTACCCCCATAATAAGGGAGCAAAATGCAAAATGATAGCAGATAGCACAAGCTAACACCCAGCAAACCCAACTTCCCCAGGTATGTGTAACATTCCTCAGGCTTTCCTTGCTGCCCTTGAGCAAAGAAAATGAAAAAATGGCTAACTGACAGTTGTCACAGTCTTCAGGATAAGCATCTCCATTACTCTGCAACTGTCTTAATGATACAAGAAAAAAGCAGTGTCCAAACCTATAGATTCAATTTCCTGGAGCCCTAACATCACCATCCTCTCCACAGGAGTCTTATATAATCAGTCACTCCTTACGTTCCTAGTGCCCCTTTTTCTGCACATAGTCCTGTCCCCTGATATAATAAAAACACCTTTTTGTACCAAAGACACCTTAAGAATTCTTTCTTGGTATGAACCAATGAATGAACCCCAGCAATGAACCCCACCACTCTAAACCATATCACTCCCAAGATATATGTTAGCAATCATCCTCCAAACATATGGCCCACTGGTATATATCTGAAGAGTGTCATGACTAAGATTTTACTAGACAGTACTAAATGCTCCCTCAAGGTCCTGGGAACCTTGCTTCCAATTCCTTAGGTACTTATGCTATCCCTAACCTCCTCCCAATCTGAAAGTATAAAATCAGTCACTCCTTAAATTCCAGTGCAGCTTTGTCTCTGCACTATTCTGTCCCCATGTTTTAATAAAACCACATTTTTTGAACCAAAGACATCTCAAGAATTCTTTCTTGACCATTTGCTCCCAAACCCAACATTTCATGTCAGCAAATATACAAATTAAAAAAAACAAAAACCTTTTGTTTCCACTTCCCTCTCCAGCTGCCACTCCATCTCTTTCTGTTTATAGCAAAACTCCTAGAAATAATGATTTGTATTTGTTTTCTTCACTTTTTTTCCTCCCATATTTTCTTTAGCTTTGTTAAAAAAACTGCCAGGCCCAAAGTGGCATTACTGGACCAAGTCACTAAAAACAAGTCTTAATACAAAACCTAATTATAGTTTCAACCTCCACCAGACATATAATCTTAACTGGTCAGTCAGGAATTTTCTGTGAAGTATCAATGAAGTGATCTGTCAGATGGGCCCTTTCCTGACCTGAAAGGAAGAAGAGGTAATCTACCTGATAAGACTTCCTACCATTCCCCCATTCCCCGTAAGGAAAGGTGACCTTCTCTGGGACAATCCTTTTTTTTTTTTGCTAATAACTTCTTGTTCTACCCTCTTTCCTATGAAAACCTTTTATTTTGTATAACTCCTTGGAGCGCCCCTCTACCTACTAGATGGGATGCTGCCTGATTCATGAATCACTTACTAAAACCAATTAGATCTTCAAGTTTACTCAATTGAATTTTTGTTCTTTAACAGATTTGGTGGCAGCAGTGGTATCCAAAGCAAATTTCCATCAATATTCAGGGATAATGAAAAACACAAGCATGGTGCATTGTGAAATCTTCTGAATTCACTTTCTTGCTGTTTTCCAAGGCCATTGGTGAGTTTTTCTCAGTTTGAGTTCTGTGCTCTGCATTTGCGCTCCTGATCTAATTGACTTTTTTGTCCAGGGTTAACAGATCACTCTAGACTAAGAGGAAGCTCTAACAGATCATCAGTCAGCCCTCAGTTCAGGCCACAGTTCCACATCAGAATCCCTTCCCTAGTTCCAGTCTGTAGTCCCCATTTATTGGGGTTTGCTGGGTTAGTCCATGTTGGACTAGCCAGCGCTGGACTGGGTCAGACTTAAGAACCAGACTGAGTTCAGGATCAGACTGTATCCAATTTAAGAACCAGAATGGGTCTGGGATTGGACTGGGTCTGATTTGAGTGTGCATTTGGTGTGAGGCCTTGGTGTTTTAAATAGAAACTAGGTGCTAATGGGGAATCTTGAAAGCCAGAAATAAAGCTGCAAACATTGGTGGGCATGGATTGAGCATTTAAAGCCTTTGGCACCACAAGAAGATTCCCATGACAGGATAAGTTGGTTATGGTATGACACCAGGTCACTTGTCAACTTCAAGAAAATTTCTGTGCACTGAAGTATACTGTAAAACACGTAACAATTACCAAACCCATGACATATCCCTCTTAGAGGTATTAGTTTGCCTCTAAGAAACCTAGCTAAAAGGCCTGGTTAAAGAAATAGGATTCTTTATATCTAGAGAGTTGAGCACACTGCCTCTAGCACACCTACTTATTTTGTGTCTCAGAACTATAGTTACACAGACTATATAACATAGTCCTGTTAGTTGGAGATATCTAGCAAGATGGAACAATTTTACTAAAAACAGCCTAGAATGACAATGACCATTATGGGGAATGTTACAATTAAATAAGATAATTTAAGAAAAACGCTTAGTGGTGCCCAAATTAAATAGAATGGGATACTTACTGTAATTTACATGCATAGGTCTCCAAAAATTTTCAAGCTTCCAAAGTCGTTTCAGTGGAAGATTCGTTGTAAAAGGCTAATAAAAAATTAAAGAGAGCAAAGGTACCTAAAAGATTATATTCTGAAGAAACTATTAAACAGTTGCCTTTTAAATTAAGAACACTCAAGGCTACAGATAGTTTTTTTCAGGTATTTTTCATTCTTTAGTCAAAGACCAAAGACCAAAAGACCAAACCAAAGACCAATGAGTTAAGAATTTTTTAAATCCTGGGATGATCCTCAAAAGTTTTTATAAATAGATTGCCTCCTGAGCCCATTCAAAAGAGGAAAATAAAATTTCATATTGTCCCTCTCTTTTCTAATCCATATCAATTGATTATTGATTCTTTCTTTCTCAGGATAGCTATTTCCTTTTGTTTATCTACCTTTTGAATCTTAAGAATTGGCCTTGGCTTTTTACCAGCCTGGGAAGTGCAGGTTATTGGTTCTTTCTTTAGCTATCTTTGGGAGTAACTCTAGATCTTGTGAAGATACAATCTTGTACACCCTCTTTGAGGACACCTCATAGGTCTATGAGGTTGTTTAAAACTGCCACAAATATTTATTTTTTGTCTAGGCTGAAACCTGAAAAGATATTTGGAAGGACTTAATAACTCTATGAGCAGAAATTTGGCCAAAGTGAAAGCTGATATTCAGAGCCTGATAGGAAATTTTTTAGGCATTTTCTCATGGGCTAAATATAACCAAAAGGAAAGAAGAAATTCTAATGTAGGTGGATGGGTACAGCAGGCCTTTGATATCATTGGCAGCAACTAACCTAACTGAGGAATTTGAAACAGTTGTCTTTGTTTTACTAACATAGTCTTTACAGTATCAAAGGCATGGTTACAGAAACAATTCAGAGTCCACTGAACCTTTTTACCTATTCCCAAACCTCCCTTATTTATCTCAAAAGACTTGTAAGTAAAACTTGTAAAAACTCTGGCCTCAAGGGAACAAACATCCTAGGAGCATCTTAGTATATTTTTTTCCTTTGAATTATATATGTTGTACCCAGGGTCGTCTCCAGAACTTTTATCTAGACCATCTTTTTATTTTTATTTTTTAAAATATTTTATTTATATATTTGACAGAGAGATCCCAAGCAGGGGGATCAGCAGTGGAAGGCAGAGAAGTATGCTCCCCACTGAGCAAGGAGCCCGTTGTGGGGCTCAATCCCAAGACCCTAGGATCATAACCTGAGTCGAAGGCAGATGCTTAACTGACTGAGCCACCCAGACGCCCCCAGATCATCTTTTTATTTATTTGTTTGTTTGTTTATTTAAAAAGATTTTATTTATTTATTTGAACAGAGAGAAAGAGAGATCACAAGTAGACAGAGAGGCAGGCAGAGTGAAAGGGGAAGCAGGCTCCCTGCTGAGCAGAGAGCCCAATGGGGGCTTGATCCCAGGACTCCGAGATCATTACCTGAGCCGAAGTTAGAGGCTCCACCCCACTGAGCCACCTAGGAGCCCCTAGATCATCTTTTTTAAAAAGCGAGTTTGGGGGAGGTTAATTCTTTTTTTTTTTTTAATTAATTTTTATTAACATGTAATGTATTATTTGCCCCAGGGTACATGTCTGTGAATCGTCAGGATTACACATTTCACAGCACTTAACAGCACTGGGGGAAGTTAATTCTTATCAAGAAAAAAAACAAAAGCAGAAAGGTTATTTAGAACTTGATTTGCTAAGGATTAATAACAAATCTTAAGTGTCTTCACAAATATTACAAGCTTTAGCCATCTAGATAGGTAAGTTTAGCTTATTCCACTTACCGGAAAAACAAACCTAGATCCATCTTTTGTAACTAGTGAGTTTTGCAACAATTTCATGGCAATAATTTTAGAGCAGAAGATATAATGTCTCTTGCATCTGAACATATAATTCATGTGTATCTATATCTATGTTGTAGATGCATGGTATTTTCTACCTCCAAATGATATTGCCAAAATTAATTTCTAAAAGCTCTGTTTAATTGACTTAAACAAACAAGCACTTTACATAAATTGGTATTCATAAAAATTCTCAGAAGTATAATAGAAACTAACCTAAACGTTTTCAAGTTCTTATGATCTGAGATGATCTGTAGTAAATTAAAGTTAATGAGTTCATTCATTTAATTAAAATACGCACATCTTTAAAGTTATCAACATTGAATATAATTCTGGTAAACAACCATTATCCTACTAGTTAAACTTTATTTACTATTTAAATTCATGTAACATCATTTTGCAATTTGTCAGCAAAACTAATTTAGAATTATGGTTGACTTTGGTGCCTCATAAAGTTTTTGTGCATAATCTAAATAATTGTTAAGAACAAAGAAGTTGAATAGATAAAATTTTAAGTAAACTATTTAAATAGTGTCCCCAAATCTTGGTAACTTGAAACTTTAAATTTTTGCTAAGTGATGAGTTATGTTTTAAATTCATTGAATATCTGGATTACTTCCTAATAATAATGAAACATTAATTACTGAGAATAGGTTTATCTGTTTTTGGCTTCTTATGACAGAAACTAAAAGATATTTGAATGTGATAGTGCTACACTGGAAAAGGCACATACTTCTAAAATTATGAAATGTATTCATAAATCTGCCAACCTAAAGAATACTGGTGCTACAGGGTTGCAGGTTTCTTATCTCACAGAGTTGAAGAATGAATCTTGTGGACACAAAAGAGTGAAGTGATAGTTTATTAAGTGAAGGTGAGAAACTAAAGAAAGCCCTCTAGAGTGAGAGGGGTCCTGAATGAGTTGCCACTAAGCCTTTTATGGTCAGTCTTTTATACAAAACTGACCAGGGAACTTAAATCTTTTTGATATCACCATGGTGATGTCCCCCATGAATAGCTCATCTGTGATGTCTGAGATAAATTAGGTGGTCTGGTTATATTCCCTTATCTCTGGTTTCCTTTATACCTCTGCGTTTCTGGGATTTTTTGTGAGCTTGAACACATAGCCCGTACTTGTCTTTCCCTAACTAGCCCAGCCTGTCCCTTACTCACTGCTATAATTGTTCACAATTGCTTACTTCTAGTTTTTACTAGATATTAAGGTTTCTAAGTGTTGAGAATTCTAACTAATGTATGTGATTAAAACTACTAGAAATAATAAGGGAAACATCTCCTTATACCAAGAAGTAGGCTATGTTTTCAATAAGAAGATATGAAAAATTGAAAATTGAAAAAAATGCATTTTTTGTTGAAGGAAAAGAAAGTAATATTGTCCTAAATTGGGGCTAATTGTCTAAAGAGGAAAAACATACAGGGGCGCCTGGGTGGCTCAGTGGATTAAAGCCTCTGCTTTCCGCTCAGGTCATGATCTCAGGGTCCTGGGATCAGCCCCGCATCAGGCTCTCTGCTCAGCAGGGATCCTGCTTCCTCCCCTCTCTCTCTCTCTCTGCCTGCCTCTCTGCCTACTTGTGATCTCTCCGTCAAATAAATAAATAAAATCTTTTTTTTTTAAAAGATAAATCTTTTTAAAGATAAATCTTTAAAAAAAAAAAAGATTTTATTTATTTATTTGTCAGAGAGTGAGCCCACAAGCAAGGGGAGCCACAAGCAGAGGGAGAAGTGGGCTCCCTGCTGAGCAAGGAGCCCACTGCTGGACTCATGACCTGAGCAGAATGCAGATGCTCAACCAAGTGAGCCACCCAGGCATCTCTTGGCAAGCATTTTAAAACTTTTTGTCTGTGTGTGATTTTGACAAACTTCCCAAAATCAAATTCTAAGTGAAATCTTTTTGTCCTAGAAGAAACTAGCATTTTTCCAGAAGTTTCCTTTAACATTTCAAAGGATTTGCTAAACTAATTAGGCTAATTTAATATGTTAAATTATATGGGAAGCATTGTCAAATAAGAACTAATGCTGTGCCTTCCTTATGTTGTATTTGTACGAATATGTAACAGTTCTAGAAATCCTGTGAAATTCCTGGACATGGGTGTCCTGATAGAACTCTATCATTTTATATTATTCGTTTACCTTCTGAAGTTGCTCTCATCAAAATTGAGGCTTATACTAAAAGGACTAAACCTGAATATCAGGGAGATGCTTTAGCTGACTTTCATGCAAAGGAAGAAACAGACTCTGTAAAGGTCGTGGCACATGTGGATAAAGTGTATTCTGCTTCTGCAAAAAATGACCCTTTGGTACCAGACTTTTGTCCTACCGATGTTCTTGCCCCACGGCAGCAGCCTGCTTCTAAGTCAAAGAAACAATAATTGTAAATTAAATGAACAATTAGGGCTATGGGAAACCCAAGAGGGTTGTGCAGTTCTTTCTGGCTCCCTGACAAGCCTCACTTTTTTGGTGTTTACATTCCTTCACTCTGGTGCATTCACAATGACTCAAATTATTAATGGACATGGATGAGAAAACTTGTAAAATTCAAAAATAATCTACCAAAACAAAACAAAAAAACAAAAACCAAACCAAAACAAAACAAAACGCAAAACAAAACAAAACAAAACAAAAAAAGAAAAACCAAACCAAAACAAAACAAAAAGCAAAACAAAACAAAAATAGTCTACCAATAATGTCTTACTCATTGTGTTCATAATCCTGGAGAAACTGTTTTGTTTTTCAAGAGGCTTCACACCTCCCTCTGGATCCTTTGAACCCCTGCAGTTGGACTTCATTCATCTGTCACTTAGTACAGGTTACCACTATATTCTTACTCTTATATGTGTGTTTTTTGGATGGATGCAAGCTTTCCCTTACTATAAGACTAATGTCCTCATAGTGGCAAAAAGCTGTTAGAAAATGTGTTTTCTACTTAGTATACCTTCCATGTTCTCCAGTGATCAAGACATCTCTGCTTCACTGGGAAAATATTATAAGCCTTAATGAAAACCTTGAAACTTTTGGCATTATCACTCTCCTTATCACTTTAATCATCAGACAAGGTTGAGAGAACTAATGGGATCCTCAAACTGAGCATTTCTAAACTTGCCAAAACTATTAGACTTCCCTATTCTAAGGTATTAATGCCCTTGGTCTTACTGACTGCTAGAAGTTCCCCTTTTGTGAAGTAAAACCTCATACCATGTGAGATAGTCATAAGCAAACCAATGTCTATTGGTGTGCAACCTTTGGCTGTTCCCTTGTTGTCTCATACTAGTATGACTGACTACTATAAGTCTTTCATATCTTGAGCTCAAGCCTGTCAGCAGGTTATAGAAGCCCATCTGGATCCTAATTCCAACGATCCTGTTGGTCACAGTCTAAAGCTTGGTGACTGGGGATTCTGGAAACATCATCAGAGGAAGACAGTTCTTAAGCTCACTTGGAAGGGACCTTACCAAGTTTTCCTGACTGTTGATACTGTCACAAAACTAGAAGACACTGGAGATCTCTGAATCAAATTGACAAGGAAGAGAAGTAGCTGACATTGAAGTAAACTGATCCACCCAAGACAATAGGTCAATTTCATACTTTAACTAAACATGAACCCTTCCCCCTTGTTTTCTTTCCCTGTACTTTGGCATTGCCTAGAAAGTTAATGCCCTCATCTGTATCTCTCAGGCTATTGCTGAGAGGGGGTAATCTAGAATTTATTTTAGGCTAGGAGAAAATCTAATTGTGCCCCTAACTTTTCACAATCAAAATAAGAGATCTTATTGGTTGACTCCCCGAATTTACATTGTTGAGTTAGATAGGACCTACCAAGGAGACTTTCATAATTTAGGATTCACTCCTTGTAGCAGGTCCCAATTTCCCTGGTTAGGGATAAATGTAAATGAGGCTATGACCAAGAACTTCTCCTTAATTCTTAGTTATTGCAGTATCTGCTGCTGAAGTAATAGTAGCCCTACGAAGATCCTAAGACTCTCTGGTCAAAGTTCTTGATAGTATATTAGCCCTTAATCATCTTTATCTGAGCAAGGAGGTGTCGTGGCCAACACCACTTGATATACCTGTATTAATACTTTTGGGGAAATTAAAACTCAATTACATAAAATCATGGGGGGACCCGCTTGGCTTAAAAAGTTCAGTTTAGGTGGGTCACCTGGGTGGCTCAGTTGGTTGAGCATCTGATTCTTGGTTTCAGCTCAGGTCATGATCTCAGGGTCATGAGATTGAGCCCCACATCAGGCTCTGTGCTCATAGCAGTCTGCTTGTCCCTCTTTCACTGCTCCTCCCCCTGCGCTCTCTTTCTCTTTCTCTCACTAAAATTAATAAACAAAATATTTTTTTAAAAAGTTCAATTTAGGGGAGTCTTTTACTTAATTTTGATTTATGTTAATGAATTTATGAATTATATTTAAGTCTTGGGGACTATGGCTTTGAAGTGTACTATGAACATTGGGAATTATAATCTCTCTGGCACACTGTAACCTCTCAAAAACTGAAATGCATATTTGAAGCTGCTAACTACCAAGCAGATGATCTTCCTGGACTAGAATCTCAAAGGAGAAGCCAGGAAAATGACTGGCTTAAAAAATGTGAGCTTGAAGCTATGACCTGTGAATATCACAGAAGTTAAGCATGACTTATAGATACCACACAAAGGAAAAACACAAACTGCAAGAATTTTAGCAGTAGCTGAGACCAGTACTGATGCTTTAAATTCTGATGACATCTCTAAATTAAGCTGAGAGTCTGATCAAAAGGGGAGGATTGTAAAAAGAAAACCATAGACCCCAAATGGCTTTGCCTAGGTAAAGTCACCGAAACAGCTTAATGTATAATCTACTTGCAGTTTTTTTTTTTTTTTTTTTAAGATTTTACTTATTTGAGAGAGAAAGAGAGAGAGCGAGAGCACAATAGTGGGGAGGGGCAGAGGGACATTCTGAGTCCACCCTGAGCATGGAGCTGGATGAGAGGCTCAATCCCAGGACCCTAACATCATGACCTAGGTCAAAGTCAGACACTTAACCAACTGAGCCACACAGGCGCCCCTAACCTACTTGCAGTTTTAACCTGCCCAAGAAATGTAGTCTTAACCAGTCAGGAATTTTCTGTTAAGCACCAAGTAGTCTGTCACATGGATCCTCTCTGTCCCTCAAAGGAAGATGAGATAATCTACCTAAGATCCCCTAAGGGAAGGTAACCTTGCCTGGAACAATCCTTTCCTTTCTTTTGCTGATAACATCTTGCTCCACCTTCCTACCTATAAAAACCTACTTGCTGGATGGGATGCTGCCTGATTCAGGAGTCACTTCATAAAGGCAATTAGATCTTCAAATTTACTCCACTTAATTTTTGTTCTTTAATAGTTTATTCCCATCAAGTTAGCAACCCCACTATTCTACTGAGATTTCCCTTTTCAAGGTCACTAATGACCTCCACATTGCTAAATTCAGTGGCCATTTCTCAGATCTTATCTGTCTATATCACTAAGCACAGTTGTTTACTCGGCTGTAAAAACAACCAAAACAAAACACAATCTCAAAACTCAGCACCCTTCATTTGATTTGCTGGGTACCACACTTTCCATGTTTTTCCTGAATCATTCTGGTCACTCTCTGTTTCTTTTGCTGGTTCCTCCTCATCTTGACCTCCAAATGTAGGAATTTCTCAGGGTTAAGTCTTTTATTCTCACTCTGCTCATCTACAGGTAATCTCAACAAGTCGCATGGCTTTAAACACCATCCATATATTGCTGTGTCTTTATTTAGATCTCCATCCTTTACCTCTCCCCTTTATGCTTCAAAACCATAAATCTAAGTGCTTACTTGTATTCCTCCTCCGTGTTGTGTAATAATCATCTCAATCATAACATGTTTAAAACTGAGCTCTTGATATTCTTTAAATCTCTTGAGTTCTTCTACCTCATTTACTTTTGACTTATCTCTTTTATATCCCATGACTTTCCATTCAGCAAATCTTCATTTTACCTTAAAAATATGTCAAAAACTGGACCATTTTTCTCCATCTCCACTGTTATCATCTTGTCAAAGCCACTACGAACTTTCCGAAATTGTAGTAGCCTCATGGCAGTTCTACTTTCGCCCTTACTCCCTGGGCAGACATAAGGCTCAACAATTATTCAGTGCATTCTTCATTTACCAAATCCCTTGTTCTGAGGTGGGACTATGTAATTCATTCTGATCAATGGGCTGTTACTGAAAGCAACATGTGTCAACTCCACACTACAGCATGGAAGAGTAGATATGAGAGCAGTGATCATGGAGGCCACACACTGAGATTATAGAAATAAGGCAAACATAGACAGACAGGTAGACATAACATGGAATACCTAAGTCACCATATTAATAACAACTGCCTTACGAAATTGCTGGACTCCCACCAAACTTTGCATAATTAAGAAATAACTTTTATTATGTTAAATGCATGATAGTTTAGGGTTAATTTTTTTAAACCATATCAAAGCTAATTCTATCATGGTTAAAAATACACTCTGATGGTTCATTCTATGTATCAACTTGACAGGGTGCCCAGATTAAACATTATTTCTTGGTTTGTCTCTGAGGGTGGCTTTAGATGAGATTAGCACTTGATTTGGTAGACTTAGTAAAGTAGCTAGCCTAGTCCAATACAGGGAGACCTCATACCATGTCACACCATACCATCCTGAATAGAATAAAAAGTGGGTGATGGAAGAGTCCACCCCTTTTTTCTTACCTCGCTGTTGAGTTGGACTATTTCACCTCAGACCTTTACTGGGACTTATACCATTAGCTTCCATGATTCTCAGGCTTTTAGATTTGGACTAATTTACACCCCTAGCTTTTCTGGATCTCCAGTTGCCAGAAGGAAAATTATCAGACTTTTCAGCCTCCATAATCACAGCAGTCAATTCCTCAAAATTAATATGTATCTTCTCTATGAATATATAATTTTTATTTATCATAAGATTTTAAGGTTTACTTTATATGCATATTGAAGAATATATATTATAGTATATATTAGTCTTATAATAAGAATACATATGACACAGAGTAGGAGGACCCTAGGCTGGCCTTGTCTCACAAATACAATTAGATAACTATCAAATCATCCTAAATATCTCAGAAATTGATCTGAAGATTGGCAGAACAAACTCCACAACGAAAGGAAGAAAAGAGGCCACATTGAAGAAGATAGAAAGTGCAGAGATGTGGCTTGGGAGAGAAATGGATCATGGCCACTGTGGTGGGAGGGAGCCATGGTTGCAGAGAAGGTTAAGAGATAGACCAACATAACACTCAGGAGCACATGAGGAGATGAATCCCCATAGCAGTTGCCTTGGAAAGTGAGAGAGCCTGAATTTTGTAGGTTCTGTAACCAGTGGGGCTTGAAGCCTGGAGTTTTTTTTTTTTTTTTTTTTTTTAAAGATTTTATTTATTTATTTGACAGAGAGAGAGAGAGATCACAAGTAGGCAGAGAGGCAGGCAGAGAGAGAGGGGGAAGCAGGCTCCCGCTGAGCAGAGAACCGGATGTGGGGCTCGATCCTAGGACCCTGAGATCATGACCTGAGCCGAAGGTAGAGGCTTAACCACTGAGTCACCCAGGTGCCCCGAAGCCTGGAGTTTTAAAGGTCAGCATGCTTGGCTCTGGGAGATTTCCATTGCTGCTCTAGAAGTAGTGTATCTCCTCACCTTCCCATCACTAATCAATTATCCTCATGTATTAAGTTTTGGGCATATAACAGCCTAAACATTATATTAATGCTTTTACATGTGAATGTGTGCATCCACATGCGTGTTTATGATACAAGCTTTATGAGTTTATGATACAAGCTTTAAGTATATTTTTCTTGTCTTTTTCTTGCTCACTTCTTCATCCACAGGCCAAAAATAGTACCTGGCACATTATAGGAGGTCAGCAAATAGTTTTTTAATTAATAAGTGTTTTCCAATCATATATTTATCTTGCTTGCATATACAAGATTTCAGTTTTGTATTAGAGGTGGTTGAATGCACAGATTTGAGAGTGAAACAGCCTGGGTTTATATTCCTGTTCTGCTTTGTGACCTAGGGGAAATTGTGTGACCTTTCTGCCTCCGTTTTCTTTTTTTAACCAGAAGGATGTTATCCTTCATTTTCTCTGTTAATCTTGTTGAATTTCCAGAATAAACTTTCCCAGACATGTGCAGAAAGTGAATACAATAAAGATAATTCTGTTAGATGATGAATAGTACCTTCAGTGTCCTCTCTAACTCTTCAGCGAGTGGTGGGAAATTTCTTACAAAGGTAGACTGAACTGAATTCTGCCCAATGTGTCAATACTTATGATTGCTTTATTATGCAGACTTAATGCCACTTATAACTTATCAGATTTTAAATTACCAAAAAAATTTCCATAGTTAGACAATATTGGAGACATCAGTTTAAAAAGCATCTAATCTTATTTTCAAAGTTAGATACGAAACAATCAACTCTTTAGAACTGCCTCAGTTTTCTAACCTGTAAGATGGAGAGTCTTCCTTATAGGCTTTTTATGAGTATTATATAAATCAATCTGGCATAGAGTCAGTGCTATTGAAGTTTTATTTGTTGTCATTTTTACATTTAATTGGTGATTGAGTAATGTTTGTCTTCCCCATGAGATTTTTAGGAACCATATTAGTTTTTTTTTTTTTCTCACCACTGTATCTCCAGACACCAGCTCATAATAAGAACTTACAAATTATGTTAAAAAAGAGAATGATTTGGGGCGCCTGGGTGGCTCAGTGGATTAAGTCTCTGCCTTCCGCTTGGGTCATGATCTCGGGGTCGTGGGATCATGCCCCACATCGGGCTCTCTGCTCAGTGGGGAGCCTGCTTCCCCCTCTCTCTCTGCCTGCTTGTGATCTCTCTCTCTCTATCAAATGAATAAATAAAATCTTAAAAAAAAAAGAATGATTTAAGTTTTGAGGTAATACTTGCATGTTTGTGTGCACCGAATGCTTTCCCATATTCTGTAGTTACCTGTGAGTGACACTAGATGGCAAGCTTGTTCTAAGCAAGACAAATGTTGCCGGCATTAAGCCTCATAAATGGAGTGAAAGTGCAAGGTAGGGGTAAATGTCATATGTATTTTTTAGGTTGGCAGGGTAGTAGGAAGATGAGAGTTTAAATCATAAAATAAGAAGAATCACCTATATTTTATTCTGCTTCGTTCTATTGTATGTTCTAACCCTCTGACCAGCTAATCTCTTGGCATAGTGATGCTTTTTGGCATTTCTGTCATTCTACTAGCCCCTTCTTACATTATTTGTAGTTTTCTGTTGAAAAGCAGTGTTTAAAAAGTTCTCTTATAGGGGTGCCTGGGTGGTTCAGTGGGTTAAAGCCTCTGTCTTCGGCTCAGGTCATGATCTCAGGGTTCTGGGATGGAGCCCTGCATCGGCCTCTCTGCTCAGTGGGGAGCCTGCTTCCTTCTCTTTCTGCCTGCCTCTCTGCCAGCTTGTGATCTCTCTCTCTGTCAAATAAATGAATAAAATCTTAAAAAAAAAAATAAAAAAAATAAAAGGTTCTTTTATAGTATGCATTATTAACAAAAGTTTCCTAATTCTTTAAACCCTTTACCTGCTGGTTCTAAAAATCCACTATGGTTTTGGCTGGGACATGAGTTACTCTATATCTTAAACCCTCTAGTCCTCATTCTTGAGCAAGAACTTTGACTTTTATTTTGATTATTGGTCATGCACACTGATGTGAACCACACGTAATTTTTGTTCTTTTCTAGCTATGTACCATCTTGCCAAAAGAAAATATTGGGTTCAATGCTGTTATTTGTCTAACTTTACTTTTGTTTAGCAAAATTATCAGCAAGCACTTGGTATAAAAGAAAGAAAGGAAAGTGTTGAGGAGCATACAAATTAGGTAGCTTCTAAATGATCAAATTTTTTAGATTCTGGAAATTAATTTTATAAATATCTATTAATTAAAATTAAATGTATGCATATGCTGTAGTAAATTAAATTTACTAAAATATACTCAAAATGTGGACACATAAAAATGAATAATAATACTTTAAGACAGTGGTCTTATTTTTCTCTTTGTAATATGATGTGACATGTTATTGGCTAAAAGAGAGAAAATTGGTTAACTTTATTTCAACTGCTGAAGAAAAGATTTTTTTTCTTCCTTTTTTATGCTTAGTAAGAAAGGTGAGTATTACTTAATTCTCTTCACTAGAATAACTTAAACTGAAAGGAATATAAATATTTAATTATTAAAATTAATTTTTTTAAAAGATTTTATTTATTTGACAGAGAGAAACACAGCGATAGAGGGAACACAAGCAGAGGGGATGGAAGTGGGAGAAGCAGGCCTCCTGCAGAGCAGGGAGCCCGATGCGGGGCTTGATCCCAGGACTCCGGGATCATGACCTGAGCCGAAGGCAGACCCAGGCGCCCCTAAAATTAATTTTTTAAAGTTAACCCAGACTTTGCTACCATTTGCAAGGCTGGCAGGAAATCAGACCTATTGATAATATTTCTCAGTTTAAATGATTGAAAGTTGGAAAAAAAATTCAGTACAGTGATTTCTTACATCATGGGAAGATTTGTAGCATGAATTCTGAATCTTGCACTGAATCCTATGTACTCTCTAATCTCTCTATTCTCTTTCATATCTGAGTCATAAAATTATTTTATATTCAACTTGAGAGAATTTATGAGTTGAACTATTATAGTAAGAAGACATCCCCCATGTAAATTTTTCAAATATATGACTGTCCCACAAATATCCCAGATTCAGTCACCCTGAGAACTCACATTTTTAAAAAATATGTATGAATAAAAAAAATTTATTCATTTGAGAGAGAGTGCGCATGTGCACAGGTGTCCCAAGAAATCATATTTTTTAAAAACAACTATAACTTATTTGAAATAAATGTACTACTGTTTTCTAAAAGTAATGCATGTTTAGGAATGTCTGGGTGGCTCAGTTGGTTAAGCATCTGCCTTCAGCTCAGACCCTGATCCCAGGGTCCTGGGATGGATTCCTGCACTGGGCTCCTTGCTCAACAGGGAACTTGCTTCCACACTTCCTCTGCTTGTACATGCTCTCTCTCTCTCTCTGACAAACAATTAAAATCTTAAAAAAATGCATATTTACATTGAACATCTGTGCTAATTAGCAGATGAAAGAAAGAAAAAACATAACCCCATCAAATATGGATAAACTCTGTTAACAGTTTAGGATATTCTTTCTACTCCTTTACCCATTTTATATACATGTTTGTAAAAATTGAAGATCATCATTCCTGTTACTTTGTAAATCTTAGCAATGTATTATAAACATCTTCTTGTATGATTATACGTTGTTCTTCAAATCATGTTTTATAGGTTCCCAATGCATGGATTTAACCAATCCCTTTATTATTTTCCTCAATTATGTCAATATATAGTATTAGAAGATATAAAAGAATATCTCTAACATAGATGTTATAGAGCCTGGTAATATAAAAAGGACATCCATGAATCTACCACCTCACTTCTAAACTAAATTATTGCCTAATAATGATCATTTTACATTGGCAAATTCCCTAATGTAGAGTAATACCGTGTAAGGAAGTTGCAGGTAAATAATCTATGTTGGGCTCCAGCACACACAGTCTTGCCCCTATACAATTTTTCTATCTGCTTGAACTCAGCTTTTTCTTTCTTGCCTTTATCTAGTGTCTTGTTTTGATCTATCACTTATGAGAAACAGTTTTGGTAAGAATAGGAAGACACATAGATATCACATGTACCCCAAATAAATCGTTTTCAGAGACATTGTCTTAATCTAAATTTAGACAATACCCATTTTCATAAAGG
>CM053606.1:76102835-76185175 GCA_028646535.1 Procyon lotor | reverse complement strand
ACTGTGCAGCTATCAAGAGAAATGAAATCTTGCCATTTGCAATGACATGGATGGAACTGGAGGGTATTATGCTAAGTGAAATAAGTCAGAGAAAGACAATTATCACATGATCTCTCTGATATGAAGAATTTGAGAGGCAAGGAGGGAGTTTGGGGGGGGTCGGGGAGAGAAATGAGACAGGATGGGATGGGGATGAAGACAAACCATAAGAGACTCCTAAACTCACGAAACGAACTGAGGGTGGCTGGGAGGTGGGGGAGAGGGTAGGGATAGGGTGGCTGGGTTGTGGACATTGGGGAGGGTATGTGCTATGGTAAGTGCTGTGAAATGTGTAAGCCTGATGGTTCACAGACATGTACCCTGGGGCAAATAATACATTATATGTTAATAAAAATAAATAAAAAAAAATAAAATAAAGTAAATTTTTTCTACTTCTAGAAAAAAAGGAAAGGCTAGCTTAAAGGGTTCTGCTTCTATCAGGTTTTAAACAGCTTTAACTATTTCTAGATAATCTTAGGTAGTTTCAGCTAGTTTGTTTATTACAGTTTTTTTTAAGTCAGAGGAAATAGCTATTTCTGAAGATTAAAGACAGTATGGGACGCCTGGGTGGCTCAGACAGTTGGGCATCTGCTTTCAGCTCAGGTCATGATCCCAGTGTCCTAAGATTGAGTCTCTCATTAGGCTCCCTGCTCAATGGGGAGCCTGCTTCTCCTTCTGCCTGCCGCTCCCTTGCTTGTGCCTGTGCTTTCTCTCTCTCTGAAAAATAAAGAAAATAAAAAAAAAAAAAAAAAAAAGACTAAAGACAGTATCTTATCCCTTCAGGGTAATTTTTATGGTCTACTTAACCAATAGAAGTCTGACTGTCAATATTTGCTAAATGAATGATTTTGGTGAGTAGAATTACTCAGTAATACTTCAGTTGTCTAGAACTAAGCAAACTGACAACCTATTCTACGTAAAATAAAACATAGCCCCCCACTAAAAAAATACTTGTGGAAGTCTTTTGATACTCATATGGGGAACTTGCTCTCCACTCTGCCATTTCTCACCCTTGAGGTTTGAATTGATTTACCTCTATGTACTTCAGGGCTGGACTTACTGGCTTGAAGCAGTCACAATCCGGCCAGAGTTTATTTCAGGGGTAAGCAGAAGAGCCAGTCCATTAAAGTATAATTCAGGACTTTTGCTGTGAATACCAGGGCAGATCCTCCCTTCAACACTGGGCTAGATATGACAATGAGTGGCTTGGAAATAGTAAGGCATTTTGTTAACTGGAAGAGCATGGCCCAAGATTATGGCCTCCACAACGAATAGAGACTGCAAATTCATCATAATGCAGTTTTGTTTCTGACCTGAAATAGAGTTACCCCTACAGTATTCCTTTATGTTAGCCAGAATCCCTCCTTTTTTGTAACGTCCAGCTTTGTTGCATTTTCTGTCACTTGCAACCAAAATAATTCTAACTTATTGATTTACTTTATTTGGGTTTTTTTTGTTTAGTTCTTTATTCAGATATCTTTATTTTATGAATGATTCTAAAAAATTCCGTTTTGTGGTTTTCAAGCAAATAGTTGACAAAAATTTAAAGGGAAAAATGGGTAGGCCCACTGCCAGTACTTAGCCTTTCAGTCACTGTATATTAAACCATCAAACTAGGAAACTCATGAAGGTAGTGGACCATATCTTCTTTTTTTTATGTCTATGTCCACAATTTCTTTTTTTTTTTAAGATTTTATTTATTTATTTGACAGAGAGAGAGAGAGAGATCACAAGTAGGCAGAGAGGCAGGCAGAGAGAGAGGGGAGAAACAGGCTTCCCGCTGAGCAGAGAGCCCGATGTGGGGCTCGATCCCAGGACCTTGAGATCATGACCTGAGCCAAAGGCAGAGGCTTTAACCCACTGAGCCACCCAGGTGCCCCTATGTCCACAACTTCTAAGGCAATTTCTCACACATTGTAATTGCTCAACTGTTCTCTAATGAATAAATGAATAAAACAATTAAAAGCATTATAATTTAGTAGAAAAAAATCGGGATTATTGTTGCCTAAAATATTTGATAATTGAAGAAAAACAGATTTATATTTATGATATTAAGCCACAGATAAGTATAAATGAATAAGGGAAAATATTATTAGTTCTGTAATCATGAGAAATTACATCACTTTTCTGAACCTCATCTGTAAAATAATTATAATATCAAGCTGAAATCCTCAATTTCTCTGAGGATTTAATGAAATAATGTATGTAAAGTGCCTATAAGAGCTCAATAACTGTTAGCTACTTTTATTGTAATGAGTGGATGATCAACCTCACCATAATTTAATAATGTTTGGTTATTACTGCATTGTTATAACTTTCAAATTTTGTTGAAAGCTAAATCTTGTAGTTAAATTTGACATTAAGCATATCCAGTCAAGGTTGGATTTACATAGTTCATTAACTAATCACTTATCAGATTTTCACATCAAATGTCTCAATTTGAGAATATTGCTGGCTTTCACTTTTATAAAATGCTGACAGCAAGGAAGCTGGAAATTCTGCCTGGCTTATCCAACTATACTAATTCTTTAACAAATTAGATATATCAGAAAAGAATTAGAATTAGAGCTATAAGTCATGAGACTCAAGAACATCTTAATAGTAGAGCAAAAAACCAAATTATTGAAAGTTTTCTAAGTAAAAATCAAGGAGAGTCTGAAAATCATCTCATTATGACTTTTCCAGTTAGAAAATTTTGCTAAGTATCCACAGAATCATTGCTAATGCTAATGAAATATAAAATGGCCTGCATCTTCATTTACCCAGTTCAAGTGTGCTCTAAACAACGTAGTGTATTTTTTATTTTATGTTCAAAGTACATATCAGAAAAACAAATAGCCAAGAATTGAGAACTATTTTTGTCCACTGTTACCTGCTGTTTTTGTATCTTTTCTCTGGAATTCCTAAAACCAAAACCTGTGTTTCTCAGATTGCATTCCAGGACTACCTGTATCACCTACCTGCCTTTTGATAATATGTATTAAATGATTTAACCAATTTTTATTCAGTGTTTTTGAGTCCATAACAGAACCTACACCACCAGACTCTTGGAGTGAGACCTGAGAGTCTCACTCCCCTTCTGATGCAAAGATAAAGTCTTATTTTCTGTGGAACTTAAAACACATATACATAAACCTGTTAGTTGCTATTAAGGTCCTACTAATGGCCACTGTATCTAACTTTACTAAAGTCAGTCTACAAAGCTGAGTCCTATATAACTATGTTTAATAATAAGAACAGTGAAAATCACCAAAATTGGTACTGAGAATTTAATAAAGGGCTTAATTAATGTATCCATATAGTTATATCATGAATTAATTCTGTGAAAGTATAGAAAATGGCATAAAAAGTATAACTAAATAATGAAGCAAATGTTATCATCGTGGACCATGGAATCAATGAGCATTCCTAATGCTGTAGGAATTAGTATGGTATATATTAATAATACATATTTATTAATATATCGTAACACAGATCATATAGTACCTATCACATGATATGGACTAAATCATGATAAGAACTAAATACATAGTTTAAGATGTATGTATTTTATGTATTTACTTTTATTATAAGATTAGACATATATGGTTATATATTATAGACAGATCAGTATTTTTTTTTTTTTTAGATTTTAATTTATTTGAGAGAGAGAGCATGAGCAGTGGGCAGGGGCAGAGGGAGAGGGAGAAGAAGGCTCCTCACTGAGTAGGAAACCCAACACAGGGCTCGGGTTTCTATCCCAGGACCCTGAGATCCTGACCTGAGCCAAAGGTAGATGCTTAACTAACTTAGTAACCCAGGTGCCCCAACAGATCAGTATTCATAGGAAATTGGGTTTTTGGAAGATTTTTTTTTTTCACTCGTATGGTGTGTTGAATAATGGCTATTTCACTCGTATGGTGTGTTGAATAATGGCTGAGTTATTTGCTTCAATTATTTTCCCTGCTTCCTGTAATAATTTGCCCTGTAACTTTTCAATTCTACCCCCCCAACACACAAAAGAGTATACTTTCTTCCCTACCTTTTGATGTTTTGCTCAGTCATATGAATTATTTTGGCCAGTGTGATTTTAGAAGACAGAACACGGATGTGTTTGTATAGTCTGGTTTTTTATCTAGCTCTTTGGCCTTACCATGAGAATACCCTAACTAGCTAGTGACTCCAGTGGGGGGAATGAAGATCATGTCACTGAATGAAGCAGAATCACCCCAGCAAACCCAAAGACATGTGAGTAAAATTCCTCTGAGAGGTTTTTGGGCAGTTTTAATGCATCAAAAGATAACTGATAGAATTTAATTCTCTTTTTTTTACATAGCTTTTCAAGATGTTCCTTCCAGGAAATTTTCCCAGTACTCTTCTTTTATCTTAGACTAGATAGATACCTCTCATCATATCTGTGAGTTGCCTTCTTCGTATCTTTATCACTGACCTTACCACATTATACTATATATGCTTTTTACTTTGTTATAATCTTCCACTAGACTAATTTTCTTTAGAGCTGGAGGTATATTAAAAAAATCTGTGTTTCACACACATAATAGGAGCCAAATAACTATCAAATAAATGAATTGGTTTATAGGAATAAGTCTGATATACAATGTGAAATTACATTCAGTTTTGAATGGTACAATACAATCTTATGATAGAGTTTGCTTCCTTATAATAGTAATATATATCCACATCCTTGATAGTATATATCCCTACCCTTATCTCCAGGAAGGCAGGCGGTACTTCATCAGCCTTAAAGGCTTGAACATTTGGCTAACAATGGTCTATGGATTTTTAGCAGATATGACAGTAGTGAAACAAAATAATGCAGCCGTTGAGTCTGCCCTGTTGTGCTTCTGTTATTGTCATGTGAAGAACATGTGGCTGGTAGTCTACTAGTCCCACTGATCCAAAAAAGATATATAAGCAGAGTTGAACCTAACCTATAGCTTGAAGCCAAGCTTAGCCTAAATCAGCCAACCTTCACAGGACACAAATGTGTGAGCAAGAATAAAAGATTTTTGGGTGCCTGGGTGGCTCAGTGGGTTAAAGCCTCTGCCTTCGGATCAGGACATGGTCTCAGGGTCCTGGGATCGAGCCCCGCATTGGGCTCTCTGCTCAGCTGGGAGCCTGCTTCCCCCTCTCTCTCTGCCTGCCTCTCTGCCTACTTGTGATCTCTCTCTCTCTGTCAAATAAATAAATAAAATCTTTAAAAAAAAAGAATAGATGAATGGATAAAGAAGATATGATACATATACACAATGGAATATTATGCCTCCATTAGAAAGGACGAATATCCAACTTTTGTATCAACATGGATGGGACTGGAAGAGATTATGCGGAGTGAAATAAGTCAAGCAGAGAGAGCCAATTACCGTATGGTCTCACTTACGTGCTGAGCATAAAGAAAAACATGGAGGGCATTGTGAGAAGGAAGGGAAAGGTGAATGGGGGGAAACCAGAGGGGGAGATGAACCATGAGAGACTGTGGACTCTGAGCAACAAACTGAGGGTTTAGGAGGGGTGGGGGTGGGGGGCGGGGCGAGCCTGGTGGTGGGTATTGAGGAGGGCACGTATTGCATGGAGCACTGGGTGTGGTGCAAAACAATAAATCTTATAACACTGAAAAAATAAAATAAACATTTTTGGGGAAAAAAAAAGAAAAAATGATTTTTGTTTCAAGCCTTGAAGTCATGAGGTAGTTTATTTACAAGCACAATTGTGGCAATAGTTGATACTTATCTCTGAAGAGTTTTTTTCCATGTGACTAGTTAATGAATAAACTGCACAGTTTATTTTATATCCACAGAAAAATTTTCTAGTGCTTACATATTTTCATAATCAATCAAAATGAATCTAGTATGCCTATGACATAAAGCAAATCCTTATTGACACAGTTGAATTAATCACCGTTATAGCAGATGGATGGTTACAATTTTAGTAATTTCAAGATATGAATCACACTACTTACTTACTGAATTATTACACTAAAGCTTACATATGTGGTCAACACTGCTGGTTATTGATTCCCGACATCCATTTTCCCTCTTCCTATAATACTAGGCACTAGGTCATCTAGACTAAAGATCCCCAGGCTTCCTTCAAGGTAGATGTGCTTGTGTACTGGACAATAGCATATGAGCAGATAAAATCTCGGCCCCCTGCAAGCAATACTCTTAAAGGAAAGGAAAATACCTTTCCTTCCTTCTTTCCATTTTACTGCTATCTAGAATTTGTATAGGTGTTAAGAGCCATCTGGGAACTGAATCACAAGATAGAAGGAAGCTGACCCTCTGATTACTTTCTATAGCACAATTGCCATAACAGCTTGGGCCTTTAACTTGTGTGAGGACAGACTTCATTCTTGTTTATGTAGTTGGTAATACTGTATTTGAAATGTATATCATAAAAATGGTCTACGTACTGGTCTATAGTTGCCTATATACTGTTTACCTAAGTTATTCTAACTGAATGGCCTACTTTAAAAATGAAACATATATTTTTAAATTACAAAATATTTGTGTGTTAATACACTTGTACACTGAGTAAGAAACCAGAAATTTTACCCTCTGCCTTCCTGTCTAAGAATGGTCATCTTAAAAGTTTGGTATTGCTATTGCTTTTGTATGACTGGACCAGTTGTCATGTCTGCATTCCTTCCTGTGTAAGATACTAGATGACAAACAGACCATACCAGAGCCAGTGATTACAAGTAATATAAAGGTTTTTTACCCACTTAGTCATAGGCAAAATGAGGGGAGTCCCTGGGCTTGGAGACCTCCAAAGAGAAGAGGGGAGTGAAGGGAAGCGGAGGAGAGAAGTAGAGTAAGAGAAGAGAAATACAGTATGGGATACTGCCTGCCTGCATTTTTGAGTAAGACTAATACTGTTTCCTTCTCTAAATAGAGGTCAGGGAGTGGAAGTGGAGATCAAAGACAGGCAGAGTGGCGTATCTTGCACACAACTTATCTGTTAGCACAGCAGAAGTGATTGGGGCGGGGGAAGGGCATTGGCAGTTTTCTCTCTGGTACTAATTATACCAACTCTATTTCTCGCAGGTATATATCCTTCCAGCATATTTTGAAAGTATCATTAAACTTGCTTATAATTAAGGAAGGTTACAATGACGAATTTTATGTGTCAGTTTGGCTGGGCTATGGTGCCCAGGTATATGGTCAAAAATTATTCCATATGTTTCTGAGATGGGGTTTTTTTGGGATGAGATTAATATTTAAACTGGTAAACTTGGAGGAAAGTGGATTGTCCTCTGTAAGGTGGTTCGGTCTCATCCAGTCAGTTGAAGGCCTAAATAGAACACAAAAATGACTTCCTCTGAGTGAGAGGGAATTCAGCAGGGCCAGGCTTTGAGACATGAACTGCAGCAATGGGTCTCCAACCTACCAGTCTACCTTGCTGATTTTGAACTTGCCAGCCTCCATAATGAGGTAAGCCATTGCCTTAAAATAAATCTCTTTATATATACACATCCTATTGGTTCTGTTTTTCTGGAGAATCCTAATATAAGGGCACAAGCAAAATGGTTATGAAATATGAAATACATTTATATTCATTTTGTAGCACAAATTCTATTTCAAGTGGAAATAAAATGATTATGATGACAAGAATTGAAATATAGCTATACAAATTATATTATGATCCACTTTATTTTAAACCTCACAGTGTTATATTATCCTTAACATATTGCCAACCATCTATATTGGCCTCGTATCTTATTTCTTAATTTATTTATCAAACAAAACTATTGTGTATAGTGAACTAGTTCAAACATAAATCAAATAATTTACCATGACAGGTAAACAGAAATGTTTATCCAGTAAGTTTCACCTTAGGTTTGGTCTGCAACCAGTGGAAAATGCTTCCTTGTACTAATGAATAGATTCAGTGAAGCTAGCCAAAGCACCTGCCAAAAATACCTTAAAAATGTTCCTTTTCCAGAACCTAAAAAAATTAAAAGTGTTCAAAATGCTAATTCAGAGTACTAAGGGAACAAGCACATACCTTGTGTTAACTAGTGTTTATATGAAATGGGAATTCAAATTACTGAAGCTTAATTGTATAAAGATATCTGGGACCCAGCAATAATTTTTGGGTAAGGTGTTTGGATAAGACACTACTCAAGTAAGTAAATGTCTTTCTCTCAATTTTTTTTATTCAATAAAATATCTTTCTAAGTTTCCCTTTTTTTTGTGGGGGAAGGGATGTTTTATAACATTATCAAGGAAAACAAGAAATTATTTTTTTAGAAGATTTTATTTATTTATTTATTTGACACACAGAGAGAGATCACAAGTAGGCAGAGAGGCAGGCAGAGAGAGAGGGAGAAGCAGGCTCCCTGCTGAGCAGAGAGCCCGATGCAGGGCTTGATCCCAGGACCCTGAGATCATGAGCTAAGCCAAAGGCAGAGGCTTTAACCCACTGAGCCACCCAGGTGCCCTGGAAAACAAGAAATTATGATAATAATAATAATAATAACTGCTTTCAAACTTGTGGATCAAAAATGAATATTCTCCAAGCTTCAGGTAGAAGCACACTCAAGGTGGGACACACCAAGAAAATCCTATCCTAAAGATTTGGGTCTTTCGTGATACCTTCTGTCTCACAGGACAGATGACTAAGATAAATAAATGTCTCCTATTCTTTAGATCCCATCTACCCACATTTCTTCAAGGATATCTTTTCACAAATTAATCACATTTCTTTCTTCATAGCTTCATTTTATCATTCTTCACTATTTCCTTCTGTCCAGAAAATACATTGATTTCTCTTGTCTTGAAAATATTCTCCCTTAGTTCTGTGTAATTTAATCATGATCATTCCTTTATTTCACAGCCAATTTTCTTATAAGGGCTACATAAGATTGCTCTGTCCACCCCTTTCTTTAGTAACCAGAGATACTTTTTTTTATTTTTAAAGATTTTATTTATGTATTTGACAGAGAGGAGAGAAATCACAAGTGGGCAGAGAGGCAGGCAGAGAGAGAGGGGGAAGCAGGCTCACCGCTGAGAGCAGGCTCTGCTCTCAGAGCCCGATGTGGGCTCGATCCCAGGACCCTGAGATCAGGACCTGAGCCGAAGGCAGAGGCTTTAACCCATGGAGCCACCCAGGTGCACCAAGTAACCAGAGATATTTCTAAGCCAGAGTGTAAAGCTTTGGGTATTGGTAATTTAATTCTTAACTGTCTGACAAAATATCTGTAGATATCCCCTACTCCCTATTTACAGATGAGGAAACTGAGATTGAGACAGATTAAAGCATTTGCTGAAAGTAACTCAAACCCAAAGTCTGTGCACTAGAATGTAGACATTGTCATCCCCCCTAAAATTGACTGCTGTTCATTGACTGAGAGCTTACTCTGTTGCTGGGTAAGCTCTTTACACACGTTGTTGTTTCGTTCTCATGACATCTCTGTGAAGTGGATGCTCCCATTCATTCCTCAACCTTCATGGATCTTCCAAATTCAAATTTTTTTTTTCCAAATTTAATGTTTTTTCTCAAATTGTGAATAATCTATTGAATGCCAGATCAAGTGAGCATTTAGCTTTCCTTTTTAATTATTTCTCTGTGACATTTAGTATTTCTGAGCACTCTTTCTAGAGAAAGATGTTTTCATTAATGTTAGGGAAAAAATCTTGGCTTATACATATATATAATAAGAAAATTGGAAAACACTAATAAAATGAAGAAAAAAATCAACTGTAGTCCTACTATTCAGCGATGATTAATATTACTGTTTCACTGTATATACTTTCAGAATTTTTTCAGAATATTCATATATATTCGTATATATGAATATTCACATATATTCATGTATATTTTTAAGTGCAAAGTCTAAGCTTTGTAATCTGCTTTTTTCACTGGTCAATGAAAGTTTACCACCTCACATGTCAGTAACTACTTACTTACAAAATAATTCTTAAAATTTGGGGCACCTGGGTGGCTCAGTGGGTTAAAGCCTCTGCCTTCAGCTCAGGTCATGATCTCAGAGTCCTGGGATCGAGCCCCGCATTGGGCTCTCTGCTCGGCGGGGAGCCTGCTTTCCCCTCTCTCTCTGCCTGCCTCTCTGCCTACTTGTGATCACTCTCTCTGTCAAATAAATAAATAAAATCTTTAAAAAAACCAATTCTTAAAATTTTAATAGTTGAACAGTATGGCTATGTCATTTATTTACTCAGTACTTTATTGTCAGATGTTTAGGTTTTTTTAATTATTATTTAGCTTTTGAAACATATGCTGTGATTTTCCTTAGGATAATTTGCCAAAAATATACTTATAAATCAAAATATACATATATTTTTAAAGCCTGGGAGATATATTGCCAAATTTTTTACAAACAACTTTCTGACCCCTCCTTGATTATTGATTTGCTTGAATTACTCTTTCCTGGTCCTCAGCCTGTTTTTTCAAACACTGCATGTCAAATCTCCTGTACTGATAACTTGTTTCTTTCTGGACCCCCTTAAATGTTTCTGTTTCCTAAGGATCTGATTGCATTCTTCTCACTGTACATACTCTTACTGGAATATATTATCTAGGCATGTGGTTTCTACTTTAGCTTCCTATAGCAATTTCATCACCATTTTTTTCAGTCTTACTAAACATTTCCTCTCTACTTTACAAGACTCTACCCTTGACCTAGTCTCAAAGTCAATGCCATTTGCTTTAAAATTGTAATACAGCGGACTCCAATGCTCAGTACTTATTTCTGTATCAGTTATTTATTATTACCTAAAAACAACCCCAAAATTTGGTAGTTTAAAACATCAGTTCTCTGGATCAGAAATTGGGGCTAGATTCAGCAGGTGTTCTTATGTGGCTATAGTTATCTCAACAGTCAACTAGGGTTAGATGGTCTAAGGTGGTGTGTTAGTTTTCTATTTCTGGCATAATAAATTACCATGGATTTGATGGCTTAAAAAATATAAAGTTATTATCTCAAAGTTCCTTAAGTCAGAAGTTTGGATTGGCTTAGCTGGTTTCTCTGCTCCAGATTTCACAAGGCCAATATTAAAGTGTTGCCTAATTGGGCACTTATGAAAAGGCTCCAGGAAGAATCCACTTCCATATTCATTCACATTGTTGGCAGAGTCTAGTTCCTTATGGTTGTAGGGCAGTGGTCCTCCTTTCCTTATTGGCTGTTAGCTGGGGATTGCCCTTGGCTACTAAAGGAATCTTTCGTCTTCATCTCAGAACCAGTGTCAGTGTGTTGAATACTTTTCATGCTTGAATTCTCTCAGAATTCTCCTTTTGCCAATCTCTGACTCGTACTTTTGCTTTTAAGTAAAACTTCAACTAGTCACATAAAAGAAAACAAGTTAACTTCAGAATTCAAAATGAAAAAAAATGCAGGAACACAATTGAAACTTGTACTTTTCTAGCTGATATTTCTATTCCATTTTCTCATAAGTTGTTCTGGTATATATTTCCTTCCATTTATTCTGTCAAATTCTTTTATTTTCAAATATGGAAACCAACTTAAACAAGGTCAAGTGAAAAGTTGTTTATTATAAAGCCACAGATATCTCAAGATTTTAAAGAATGGAAATGAGTAATGTTGAACCTCGTGGGACCTGGATTTGTTAGGAACAGAGACCACTCTGTTATTTCCATGACCCCAATGGACTCTAAAATCTGCTTTCTATCTGTTGCTTAGCTATTCTGTTTCTTTCTCTCTTACCATCTTCTAACCTATTTTGTATGATGCCAGTTAGAATCACCAGTAATACCTCCAAATTATGACAGTTTAGCATGTTCTTATTAGTAATTGATTACTATTTCTCTATCTCAGTTCATTTCTTTCTACCTCTTCTTTTTTTCCCCTTTTTCTTTATTTTTTTATAGACAGGGGTGGAGCAGAAGGGGCAGAGGGAGTGGGGAGACAGAGAATCTTATTTCATAATAAGTGGCTCTATTTCATAAGCCTGAGATCATGACCTCAGCCAAAGCCAAGAGTCTGATGCTTAACCAATTGAGCCACCCAGGCACCCGATCAGTTCATTTCTTGAAAGACTCAAATTTATCATTAGGTTGCCAGTGCCTTGATAGGATTTGAGCTAGATGATTATCCGTGATTGAGCATGAGGAGGTGGGTGAAAGGGTCACAAAGGTCTGTTTGTCTAAAGTCTGCGGTTATAGTAGATTCTAGTAAATGACTAGGAGAGGAAATGATAGGCATGTCTACTATATTTGTTAAAAATTTTGAAAGTGAAGTTTTAGGGAATATTTAAATAATATATCATTACTGCTTTTAAATATTCATGATTAACAGTACACTATATTTCTCTTTAGTCTATTTATATGCATTTTTATAGTTATGATCTCTTATGTGTATATGCTTTTATTTTGCTTTTTTAATTTATTGATATAGCATAATTTCCTATATCATTAAAAACACTAAAAGACAAATTACAAATGATCACATCACATTAAATTATTTGGGTATATAATCCACTTAGTTATTACCCTAATATTACAGATTTGGCTTGTTGCCAACATTACAAATATTAGTTTGGTCAGATTCTTTGTTCATAAATTTTTGTCTGCATTTTTTGTTAGATTTCTGGTGAGTAATAAGGAAGTAGGGTATGAAAATTCTGAGGTTTTCCAATTTCTCCAAGTAATTGGCAAATTTCTGGAAGGATTGAATCATTTTACAATACTGCTTTTATTAATCCTTTATATTCATCATCTAGTGATGAACTAGGGAAAAACAGCAGTCCTGAAAATATAAGTCTTATTAAAATTTACTTCCAACTGCAGAGAGAGAAATCTAGGTTTGTATTGTCATTCTAACCAAAAAACTTTTGTTCAATGAAATAGAGGCAGATTATGAAAAGTGCTAACCTCCTCCTTTTTTCTGAAAGATCTATTCATTGAATCAATAATTTAAAAATTACATTTGTTTGGAAAGGTTATCCTCATTTCATTGCCTCAGGATAGCCTGAACATAATGTGATGAATCATTTCAAATTGGTGACTCTATTGATATGTTCTTGTGCTTTTTACAACAGAAAAGTATGAGCTTTTTCACTTTATTTTTTTTAATATTATATATTTATTTGAGACAGAGAGCAGGGGATGGGGCAGAGGGAGAGGGAGAAGCAAACTTCCCGCTGAACAGGGAGCCTGAGGACATTGGGATCATGACCTGAGCTGAAGGCAGATGCTTAACGGACTAAGCCACCCAAGCACCTCTCCCACTCTTTTACTAATATGTTATTTAGCCTAAACTAATTATATTATCAATAATTGACATCATATTCTCTGTGTCCTCATACTGGATGGCCACTCTGGTGTCTCATAATCTTAAACCCCATGATTAATGATTTTTCTCGAAGAAAGTCCTTAGTAGCATAAAGATTGATTGAGGATGTGGCTCTGAAGTCAGACAGACATGATTTCGTATCATATGTGTTTCTGTTATATATTAGCCTGGATTACTTGAGGTAAATTTTACAGCTTATCTAATACTTTTTCCTCCTCTGTGAAACAGGAATAATGCTAGAACTCATAGAAATGAGTTTAGAAATTAGAACATTAGAACTCATTTAAAAAAAAAACAACTTTTTTTTTTTTTTGAAGTTTTTTATGCACTATGTATTTCACATTCACATTGACCCCAAGGCAGATGAGGCCAGGAGGTACCAGAAAGTTCGATGACATGCTCCATCACTGCTTTTAAATGGAGGACCTGGGCACAGAGCCAGGCAGCAGATCTAGAGCTCCCATGCTAACTGTACCCTGACACCACCTCCTGAAATCATCATAATGATTAGGTTAAATCGTCTACATAAGAGGAACCTGGGCTGCTCAGTCGGTTAAGCAGCGGACTCTTGGTTTCGGCTTGGGTCGTGATCTCAGGGCTGTGAGCCCCATGTCGGGCTCCATGAGTTGTAGTTCATGTTGTTGTAGGGTGTAAATGAATTATCCATATGTTTATTATTATCCATAATAAACACTCAAAACGTCAGTTAATGTTATTGATTTAGTAAATTAATAATTGTTAACCATTAACTGTTTCTACCCTATTTATTCTTTTATTTTTGCTTTATCTAAATTTGATTTCTGAAGTAAATGAAAAATCCAGTTCCTACTTCAGCTTTATTTTCTCCATATATACCTTATTGTGCTGCAGAGCCATCCTCCATATATACTTTTAAATCTTACTGGATTATTAGTTTTCATGGTAAAATTTTCTCAACACATGATCCATATACCATCAAATATTATTAAAACTTAGATTTTTTTAAGATCACATCATAATTGTAATAAAAAATTAAACAGTAAAATTAATGCTGAATTCACTTCAGTTATACTGCTTATTCAGCAGTATATGTCAATATACGTGATGATATGGTACAGAATTAATAAAACAAAGCCACATATTTACTGGGTTGAAAACAGTTAATTATTTCAATAATGAATACTAAGAAAGAGAAAAGAAAAATTTGTCAATGGCTTTGGTGATCCTGTCAGCTGGCCTGACTTTTACAGCTAAGTGTTGGTGTTCTCTTGAGCGTGGGATAATTTTGTAGAACACCAACATCAGAAAAGGTCACTCCGTGACCATGAAAGAGCAAGACAAAAACAAGCTTACTTTATAATCACGTCTGCACACAAACTATAAACATTTGTGGGAGTCACAAGGTAGCAAACAACTTCCCTTTCCTAGCTAATATGAATGTCACTTCTTAGCCAATTACTATTTTAGCCTCACTGTAGTCTACTTTTCCTATATAAATGAGACTTATTGAGATACCCAACTATAAAATTGTCCCACTTTCTGGCAGAACTCAATTTAGGGAATTCTTGCTTGGCCCTCCCCCAAATCATTCAATCATAACCCAAATCCTACAATAAGTCTTTTCTAACATTCTCTTCCTAAAAAGTTCCACAGTTCTTCAGAGTATGCTTTCTCTCTCAATGGTAGCAAGTAATAAACCTAACTTGTTCAACTCCAGTTATGTTCCTTGCAGTCTTTGATTGGAAGGCATTGACAGAACGTAAAAGTTGCCAACCTACTCAGATTTTCTTTACTTTTACTCAACATCAGTTGTTTATCCATTCTATTGAATAGTGAGACCACTTTTAAATTGTCATAGATGGATTTTTAGTATTACAACCTTTTAAATTTTGTATAATTTTTGTGACTTCAAAAAATTCAGTTCTGCAGATTAGTTGTTGCCAGAGGAGGAAGTGGGCATACGTGAAGAGGATTAAAGTAGTAAAAAGGTACAAACTTCCAGTCATAAAATAAATAAGTCCTGGATTATAATATATAACATGGTGACTATAGTTAAAAACACTGTATTATATATTTGAGATTTGTTAAGAGAGTAGATCTTAAAGATTGTCATTACAGGATAAGTAATTTTAACTGTGTATGATAATGTGTATTAACTAGACTTAGTTTGTGATCATTTCATAATATATATATCAAATCATTATGTTGTAAACCTGAAACCAATATAATGTTAAATGTCAATCATATTTCAATACAAGAAATTTAAAAAATTCAGTCTGTTTCTTCATTTAGTGATTGTCACATATGTTCTTTTATATTTAATGATATCCCTCAAATATTGTCTGCTGAACAAATACTCTTGGATACTTTTTAATTTATTTAAGATAATCTCATTAAAGAGCTCATTAGAGCCACATTGTGAATTGGAATGCACCATTTAGTAGCATGCTGAGGTACTTAATGGTTTGTGATTTCAGAGTACAATTTGAAAACTTTATAATGCTGTACTTTTTAGTAGGATAAAGTAAGATATAGTTAGTTACACTAATTTCCATATTGAACTGCTGCCTAGAGTAATTGTTTAATCACTAGTTCCAAGGACAGTAATATTTAACAGGATAAACATTTAAGTAAATGGAGCTTTCTAGTACTCTGTTCTCAACTACAAATTAAATTTACCAAGGAAAAGTTTCTCATAAATTCCTTCTTCCCTGTTTTATCTAACCCAATTAAACTAGTTTTGGTCCTTTTTTTCCTAAATTCTTTCACTAAATGTCAGAGAGTAGAAAAAAGTATTACTCCTAATGTACTTGTTGCAAAAGTAATATTTTATCTAACAAAGATCAGTTTATCTCTTACTTGGTCATGAAATTTATATATAACAGCAATACAAGTTAATCTAGTTCATGTTTAGAGTAAGTAATAATCCAGATGGGCAATAATATGCTCAATGAAAGTGCAGAAATTTCATACGAAATTAAATTTATATTTAGGTCAATTATCTCTTTCAAGTTAATCACTACAGGTCAATATTGCTAGACCCTATTTGGAAGAAACATAAGGAAATAGGATAAATATTCTTTTTTTGTTAAAAAATTTATTTTTATTTATTTTTAAGATTTTGTTTATTTATTTGTCAGAGAGAGAGAGAGATCAAGAGAGTGAGTACAAGCAGGGAGAACACCAGGCAGAGGAAGAAGCAAGTACCATGTTGAGCAAGGAGCCTGATGTGGGACTCTATCCTAGGACCCTGGGATCATGACCTGAACCAAAGGCAGATGCTTAACTGAGTGAGCCACCCAGGTGTCCCTAAAAATTATTTTAATATGACTTAGTTGTTCTGAGTTAAAGGACAAGAATTTGTATATGGGGAAAGAATTGAAAAGAGTAAGAATGGACATTTATTTAATATTTTTAGGAAAGATTTATTTGTGTATTTTAGAGCAAGAGAGCACAAGCATGAGGGGCAGGGGGAAGAGGAGGATCTCAGGCAGACGCTCTGCTGAGTTTGGAGTTTGACCAGGGCTCTGTCTCATGACCCTGAGATCATGACCTGGATGGAAATCAAGAATGGGAGACTCAAACGACTGAGCCACCCAGGTGCTCCAATAATGGACATTTATTGAACACTTACCATGAATCAGGACTTGTTTAAGTACTCCATATATATTAATTAATTTAATGGTCACAAAAAACCTCTGGGTGGGCCCCTGTGTGGCTCAGCCTAAGTATCTGCCTTGGGCTCAAGTCATGATCTCAGGGTCCTGGAGGGAACCCTATGTCAAGTTCCCTGTTCAGCAGGGTTTCTGCTTCTCTCTCTTCCTCTGGCCCTCTCCCCACTTGTGCACACTCTCTATCTAATAAATAAATAAAATATTTTTTAAAAAAAGAAGAAACCCTTTAAAACAACACAAAACTAAAATAAAACAAAAAACCTCTGGGGAAAAGTGACACAACTTCTAAGTGCTCACCCAAACCATAGCCTCCTCATCTTTTTCAGCTGAGGAGCCATTTCCCAGTTTTCTTTGCAGTTAGAAGTGGTCATGTGACTGAGTTCTAGCCACTGAATTGGAAAGTGATCTATAGTCCTTCCAGGTCTGGCTCATAAAACTCTCCCACAAGTGATCCTCCAAGCTCTTTTTTTTTTTCTGCTATTAACACAAATGAAGATGTTTCTTAGGATGCCTTTGCCACATGCGTATTAGAAATGGAGTACTTATGTCTTGGGGTCACTAAAATTAAATCTCTCTTACATAAGTCAAACCTTATTATAACTAGTTATGAATAGTTACAACTCAGTATATATGATAAGGCCTTTTAGTTCTTAAAGGAACACAGTGTTCTTAAAATGACACCTAATCACATTTTGTAACCGTATGATTTAACTTTTCATGTTTTTTACGGTTTTTGCTGCATAATTTTAGAATTATATATATTTTCTTTTTCTTTTTTTTTTTCAAATATTTTATTTTTAAGTAATCTCTGTACCCCTACCTGGGACTAGAACTCAACAACCCTGAGATCAAGTGTCCTCTACTGACTGAGCCAGCCAGGTGCCCCAAGAATTATATATTTTTTCAATCTCATATTCTATAGCAGAATATTCTGTATGTAAATATATTTGGGTATGCCAATAAATAAGTGAACTGGAATTTACTTCATGTCTTTCTTCTGATTTATAAAAAACTTGGAAAAGTATTATGTCAGAGATGAAACAAAGCATCACTAAAAAATTTATACTAATAAATTAAAATGTAACTATAGACCAAATTCCAAGGGAATTTTTTTGTCTTTTAGTTTAAGAACAGAGAATTAGTTTCTTATGGAAGATTGTTAGAGATTTCAATTTGAGTTTTAATTGAAATTGAGATTTCAATTTAAGTTTTAGTCAGAATGTTCTTTTTGTTCTTTAATCTCTAGCCTCTATTATCTGTAAGTTGTTTCACTACTGAAAAAAATATTACCTTCTAGTTATTTCTTAATGGCTTATTCAGAGAAAAATAGTATTAAAGTAGAACTTTAAAAATTGGGGGGAAAATATAAAGTTACATATTTAAAGAGGCTAAATGTCAAGATCTTAATGGTCACTCCAAAAAAGTAGAGTTGAAGTCTTTTATACTGGAGATGCAAGGGATTGATTAAATTCTGTCTAAACTTTCCCTAAGCCTTTTCAGCAGCTTTGACAGCAAAGAGCAAAGAATTTTTTTTTTTAAGATTTGATTTAGTTATTTGACAGAGAGAGATACAGCAAGAGAGGGAACACAAGCAGAGGGAGTAGGAGAGGGAGAAGCAGGTTTCCGCTGAGCAGGAAGCCGGATGTCTGAGTCGATCCCAGGACCCCGGAATCATGACCTGAGCTGAAGGCAGACACTTAACAACTGAGCCACCCAGGTGCCCCTTGAGCAGAGAATTAATAACAAAATGATCACAGCTCTTTAGATTTTCAACATACTCTTGAACCTCTGCAATGAGTCTAACTTGCTTTACAGATCTAGATGGAGCTGAGCACATTTGTGTAATATATTCTATTCTTTCAAAATACAAGGTCATTAACTCCTGTGAGGGGTGTAGGTTAAACATTTGGTCATACAGGTTGGCTTTTGATTAAATACAACTTAACAAGCTTTTATGTTGGTTTTTGCAAACTACTTACTAGACAGTATTTCTCTTGGTAGCCCTTTTCCAGGAGACTTATTTCTATTCTGAACTATGAAGTTTGGGAGAAGTTAAAAATGTTCCTGTTGCTCTCTCCTGTGATCTCTCTCTAAAAAGAAGTGGAGAGGGTTGCTTCTGGGTGGCTAAATTGGTTGAGTGTCTGACTTTTGATTTTTGCTCAGGTCACGATCTCTGGATCATGGGATCAAGCCTTATTTGGGCTCTGTGCTGGACATGGAGCCTGCTTAGGATTCTCTCTCCCTCTCCTTTTGCCCTCCCCCCACTTGCAGGTGCTCTCTCCCTCTCTCAAAAGAAAAGTTCCTGTTGGATATGCAAAGAAAGGGAGGATGAAAAAGCTATGCATAGTGGAATTAATGACAATGAGGGCATGACAGATATATTTATATAATCAGATGAGCAATATAGTAAATTATTGCATTTCATCAACTTGAAGATGTATTTTTTTTTCAACTACTAACATACTAAAAGTTAGGATGCATTTCAACTAAGTGTCAATCGTGATATACTAGTTAATGCCTATACATAAATTTGGTATAGCTGTTTATATTTTACTTGCTTCATTATGTGTGTTGTTGGAACTACAGGTATTGTTACTACACACTAAATAGTGTAACTGTAGAGATTACCAACTCTTAAAATAGGTAAAACAAATCTTTTTTTTTAAAGATTTTATTTATTTGACAGCGAGAAACACAGCGAGAGAGGGAACACAAGCAGAGGGAATGGTAGCGGGAGAAGCAGGCTTCCTGCCGAGCAGGGAGCCCGATGCGGGGCTCGATCCCAGGACTCTGGGATCTGACCTGAGCCTAAGGCAGCCGCTTAACGACTGAGCCACCCAGGCGCCCCAGGTAAAGCAAATCTTAAAGCAAAGAGAGGCTGGAATGACCAAATTCATGAATCAAGTAAGATTATTGTTAGAGTACTAAAACATAAATTTGTTAAAAAACTTTCTGTCATCTGAAGAGAAGCTGCTTGTTTCAGCAAAATGTAATTCAAATGAGGAAAAAATAAAACTATGAGGTTATTCAGATAGAAAAACACTAGCATCACAACTTTCAAAGTGGATATTAGCAATTTAAAAGACAAATCTCAGAGACAAGAGTCTTTTAAGAAACGCTGTATCACTAGCAATTTTGATGGCACAGAGAACGATATTGTGTTAAAAAAAAATAAAAAGCAATGACTCCAAGTTAAAAACAGATAGAGTCAGACTTTATGAAAAAGTTTTTAGGAATAAATAAACTAATTTCTTTTACTAACGTTTTCCTCGTGTGGTATATGTTAAAAATCTATGTCTAAATAAATATAAAATAATATTTTCAATAAAAATTATAAGTGAAGAACCATTTATTTGCGTGTAACTAGGAGCATTTTGCTAATATTGTGCCATAAAAGATTGTGGGACATAATCAGTGGCATCTTAGATTAAATAAAATATCATAATTTATTTTAATTTTCATGACCTAATATTATTTTCAAACAACTTAAAAATATCTTCTATATAAAAATATATATATTTATATTTAAATATGTATATTTATTTTTATAAATATATAATATGTATTATATATAAATATAATAAAAATATCCTTAACACAGTTAAGGATATGTAATATTTATATGTTAAATTATCCACATATTGGTTGATCCTTTTGCCCATTTTTTGTTACAAACATCTTAGGCTATCACACAGCAAATCTACCTCACCCTACTTATTTAATAGAAAGGATAAGGAAGAATAGCTTTATTATCATAATTGGCTCACAGTGATTGAATACCTCCAGTTACTGAGCACTAGACAGTGCTGTTTATGGGCTATGTCACACAATCCTGACAAAGATCTGTGTAAGATATCATTCCAGTATGCAAATAAGGAAATTGAGGCTGGGAGATATTAAGCTGAGAGTCACACATATATATAGTATGTAGTAGAGCTAGAATTCAAATTCAGGCAATCTGGTTTAGCCTCTGTGCTCCATCACTATGGGGAAGCTATACTGTGTAGTGATTAAAACATAGACATGGAAGTCTGATCAGTTGGGTTGAAATTCCACTCTGGCATTAACCAGTTTTGTGACCCTAAAGAAGAGATTTAACTTCCTTTTTTTTTTTAATTTATTTTTTTTTATTAACATGTAATGTATTATTTGCCCCAGGGTACATGTCTGTGAATCATCAGGCTTACACATTTCACAGCACTTACCATAGCACATACCCTCCCCAACGTCCATAACCCAGCCACCCTATCCCTACCCCCCACCTCCCAGCCACCTTTAGTTCGTTTCATGAGTTTAGGAGTCTCTTATGGTTTGTCTCCTTCTCCATCCCATCCTGTTTCATTTCTCTCCCCCACCTCCCCCAACCCCCCACCCTGCCTCTCAAATTCTTCATATCAGAGAGATCATATGATAATTGTCTTTCTCTGACTGACTTATTTCACTTAGCGTAATACCCTCTAGTTCCATCCATGTCGTTGCAAATGGCAAGATTTCGTTTCTCTTGATGGCTGCATAGTATTCCATTGTGTATATATACACAATATATATTCTTTATCCATTCATCTGTTGATGGACATCTAGGTTCTTTCCATAGTTTGGCTATTGTGGGCATTGCTGCTATAAACATTTGGGTGCGCGTGCCCCTTCAGATCACATTTGTATCTTTAGGGTAAATACCCACTAGTGTGATTGCTTTGTCATAGAGAAGCTCTATTTTCAACTTTTTGAGGAATCTCCATACTGTTTTCCAGAGTGGCTGCACTAGCTTGCGTTCCCACCAACAGTGTAGGAGGTTTCCACTTTCTCTGCATCCTCGCCAACATCTGTCACTTCCTATCTTGCTAATTTTAGTCATTCTGACTGGTGTGAAGTGGTATCTCACTGTGCTTTTGATTTGTATTTCGCTGATGCTGAGTGATGTTGAGCACTTTTTCGTGTGTCTGTTGGCCATTTGGATGTCCTCTTTGCAGAAATGTCTGTTCATATCTTCTGCCCATTTCTTGATTGGATTATTTATTCTTTGGGTGTTGAGTTTGAGAAGTTCTTTATAGATTTTGGATACTAGCCCTTTATCTGATGTCATTTGCGAATATCTTCTCTCATTCTGTCAGTCATCTTTTGGTTTTGTTGACTGTTTGCTGTGCAAAAGCTTTTGATCTAGATGAAGTCCCAATAGTTCATTTTTGCCCTTGCTTCCCTTGCCTTTGGAGATGTTTCTAGGAAGAGGTTGCTGCGGCTGAGGTCGAAGAGGTTGCTGCCTGTGTTCTCCTCCAGGATTTTGATGGAGCCCTGTCTCACATGGAGGTCTTTGATCCATTTTGAGTCTATTTTTGTGTGTGGTGTAAGGAAATGGTCCAGTTTCATTCTAAAGAAGAGATTTAACTTCTTTGTCCCAATTGTCTCTTCTGTAAAATGATGATGAGAATAATAATGATAGTTTCTTTTCTATTAGGATGTTGTAAGGATTAAATGAATTAATATATGTAGAACATTGAGAATAGTGTCTGGTATATGATTAACATTATCTAAATGTTAGTCTTTCATTATACTATCTCCTGTATATTATAATTGGCTAGAAAGGGAGTTATCTGCCTTTAAAGAAATAACCTTGTGATCACAGAAAAATCCATCTGGCATTTTTTATTTCTCTGATGCCAACATTTACTTTTACCAGAAAACCAAGTATGATGGCTCTTTTCCAATTGTTCTGTCTAATTGAACAATTAAAATTAAAGATCAGCATTATCTTTAATGAGTTTTCCTATAGCCACATTAATTCTACTCTTTAAATTGGTGTTCAGTGGACCTTTTGAATTTCTCATAGATGGTAGCAAATTCAAATTTAAAGTTATTGTTATATTCCCTTCTTACGGGCACTAGAAATGGTTATCTAAAGTTTGCTTCATATTGTTAAAGACTTTTTTTTCTAAAGATGAAAACACAAAGAATGTGTAAAAAGACACCTGAAAAGTCACAAGGACAGATTCTATAGTTATGCAGATTGTTAAAATGTACTTAATGTTATATTATTTTTCTAAGAAATAACACATTGAAATAAACTCTTGTTGATAGAACCAAATTATTTGTTTTGGTTCTAAAAATTACCCAAAGTAACATAGAAGATAGATTACATACTGACACAGATCTGGATTTTAATCCTGGTTCTGTTAATTACTAGTTGTATGACTTTGAGCAAATTGTTTAACTTTTCTCGGTTTGTTTCTTAGTAGGAATTGAATAAATGTCTATTTTATAGGTCAATTGTGAAGATTAACTAAGTAATTAATATAAGACATCTAATACAAAGACTCAGAATTAGTTAACTCAATGTTCTACTCCTTTACACCCCTTTTCTGCCCCAGCCTTTTTCTTTCTTTCTTTTTTTTTAAGATTTATTTATTTATTTTAAAGGGTGAGAGAGAGAGCAAGAGCAAGTGCAGTGGGAAGGGCAAAGGGAGAGAATCTCAAGCAGATTCCCCACTGAGCATGGAGCACCACACCAGGCTCCATCTCATGATCCTGAAATCATGACCTAAGCCAAAACAAGGAGTCTAATGCTCCACCAACTGACTGAGCCACCCAGGTGCCCCACCCCAGTCTTTTTCCAAAAGTAGGATCACCCCTAGGTTAAATGAGACACCTTGAAAATATTCTTGGTGTAACTTACTATAGAAATAAGTAAACTGATTTTAAAAACTACAAAATTTCTGGGCCATAGGAAGTGATTTTTTGAAGAAGATTTAGAACTGTGGATGGGGAAAATGCACACACATATTTGTTTATGAGCAATCAGTGCCCTTCCTTGGATATTGCTGACCCAAGTTGGCAGTGTGGTTAGACTACATATGATTGATCTCCATGTGCAGGGCCATATACAAAGCTCAATACCAATGTTCTGTGAAGAGCTAATGTAGCTCATTCCCTTGAACTTGGCCTATATTTGAAATGAGTGAGTCATCAAAAATTATACCAATAGGATTCTGGGGGCCAGTTTTGTAGTAAAGAAGTACTGACCCAGCCAACAGAAATGATCTGTTTGCTAAGCCACTTTCTAGGAACCAGGCCAACTATGGTTTCTATAGACATAAACCCAAAACTATTCGTACTGTCTAGTCAAAATCATACTCAGGATAGAGAGTTGAAGGGGAAAATTAGGGATCAAGTTCTGTGTGAGTCCAGTCTGGACTTGAGAGGCCCTGCCCAATTGGCCTTGACAAATAAGATACTCCATATGGAGTGCTTCTTTAGTTGGGGTCTGCAACAATGGCTCTACTTTCCATGTCTGGGGATGATTCTGCACAAGACTTTTAGATTCTCTGAGATCCTTTAGTAATATAGCAAGGATCACTACTTAGTCTAACTTCAGAGTCTTCTGTAAACTTAATGACGTAAGTCATTCCTCAAGACATTATCAAATTAGTTATTAGGACATCTCAAGCCAAGTTGCAACAAGCAAATTTTCTTAAAAATTTAAAATCCCGTCTATATTCTATCATCTTTTACAGATCCCTCCAATTTTTCAGCTTTTCCCCGTTAACCATAATGGTGTTAATGTTATCAGAAGAGTTAAGAGTGGGCCTACAAATGGAACCTCTGCTCTATATTCAGGGGTATTTTCCCTCAGAGGTTTTATCAACTGATTTTTTTCTTCTAGTGTATTTTTGGCATTTTATGCCCGAGATCTCACATTTATTAACACAGATATATTCTTGGCTCCTGACAAACATCTTGGCACCAAGGATAGCCCCTTGATGTAATGTAATGTAAATATTACATATCATGCTTTATCTTAATCATCATATGTCACTATAATCTATTCTAAAAGAGAACTGAAAGAAGTTAAGATTTTTAAAATAAACTTGTCATATAAGATATTGAAGAGTGACAATGCATTATCCACTGGATTTGCTGATTACTTATAATTAAGTTCAGCATATGCTATAGTTCTTCCAATTCTGTTTCATTACTCCTAAGTAACTAACCATATTAGCTACTTTTCAATCTTTTATTTCAATTCTTCCCAAAAATTTTAGATATATCTCATTGTACCTGTTTTTTTTTAAGTGCTTGCTCTAGAGATTACAATATGCATCTTTATCATAGTATATTTCAAGTTAATATTGTGTCAATTCACATAAAATGAAATGATTTTAGTGATGGTAAGTAATCTTTATTATCTTGATAGACATCTGATGCTAGTACAATTATATTTTCAGAAAAATTTTTTCCAACTTAAAAACTTGACTTTAGAGTAAGAGTTTGTCTGAAACACTTAGTCCTAATGTTTAAACTACTTTGTGTTTCAGACTAAAGTTACCTAATCACAGTATTTTCTTTTTGTTTGTTCTTTTTGTTTAAGTTATTTAAATTCCAGTTATTTACCATACAGTGTAATATTAGTTTCAGGTTTATAATATAGTGATTCCACACTTCCTTACAATACCCAGCAATCATCACACACACACACACACACACACACACACACACACACACAGAGTTCTAAAAAGAACTCAAAACGTATGTCTTTTTTTATGGCTTTTTTATGGCTAAGTAATATTCCAATGGATAAAGGATCCTTTATCCATTCATTAGTCAGTGGATACTTGGGCTGTTTCCATAACTTTTCTATGTTAAATAATGCTACTTATAAACATCAGGGTGCATTATCCCTTTGAATTAGTATTTTTGTATCCTTTGGGTAAATATCTAGTAATGCAATTGCTGAATCATAGGGTAGTTGTATTTTTAACTTTTTGAGGAAACTCCATTCTGTTTTCCAGAGTGACAGCACCAGTTTGCATTCCCAACAGTGCACAAGTGTTGCCCTTTCTCTGCATCCTCACCAACACTTGTTTCTTGTGTGTAGTCATTCTGACAGGTGTGAGATAATAGCTCATTGTAGTTTTGATTTGTATTTAACTGATAATGAGTGATGTTGATCATCTTTTCATGTGTTTGTTGGCCAACTGTATGTTTTCTTGGGAAAAATGTCTATTCATGTTTTTTGCCCATTTTTTTCTGCCCATTTTTAAAAAGATTTTATATATTTGTTTTGAGAAAGAGAGAGAGAGAGAGAACATGATGAGGGGAGGGACAGAAAGGGGAGAGGGACAAGCAGACTCCCTGCTGAGTGCAGAACCTGAGGTGGGGCTCAATTCCAGGTCCTAGAGACCATGATCTGAGCTGAATCAGGCACTTAACTGATTGAGCCACCCAGGCAACCATGTCTTTTGTCCATTTTTTAATTGGATTACTCATTTTGGAGGTGTTGAGTTTTTTAAGTTCTTTATAGATTTTTAGATACTACCTATTATCAGATATGTCATTTGCAAATACCTCTCCCATTCTGAAGGTTGCCTTTTAGTTGTGTCAATTGTTTCCTTTGCTGTGCAGAAGGTTTTTATTTTGATGAAATCCCAATTGTTTATTTTTGCTTCTGTTTTTCTTACCTTGGCGACATGTCTAGTAAGAAGTTGTTACCACCAAGGCCAAAGAGGTTGCTGCCTTTGTTCTCCTCTAGGATTTTTATGGTTTCAGGTCTCACATTTAGGTCTGTGCAGTTTTCCCAACATCATTTGTTGAAGAGATTGTCTTTTTCCTATTGGACACTCTTTCCTACTTTGTCAAAGATTAATTGACAATATAGCTGTGGGTTCATTTCTGGGTTTTTCATTATGTTCTATTAATCTGTCTGTTTTTGTGCCAGTACCATATTGTCTTATTGACCACAGCTTTGTGACATAGCTTGAAGTCAGTGATTGTGATGTCTCCAGCTTTGCTTGTCTTTTTTTATTTCTTTAGTATCTGGGGTCTTTTGTGGTTCCATGCAAATTTTAGAATTGTTAGTTCTGGCTCTGTGAGAAATGCTATTGGTATTTTGATAGGGATTGCATTAAATTTTTAGATTTCTTTGGGTAGTATAGACATTTTAACAATATTTGTTCTTCCAATCCATGAACATGGAATGTCTTTCCATTTCTATGTGTCATCTTCAATTTCTTTCATCATTGTTTTATACTTTTAAGAATACAGATCTTTTACCTCTTTGGTTAGGTTTATTCCTATGTATCTTATGGTTTTTGGTAAACTTTATTTTTTTAATTTTTTTTTTTTTAAAGATTTTATTTGACAGAGAGAAACACAGCGAGAGAGGGAACACAAGCAGAGGGAATGGTAGCGGGAGAAGCAGGCTTCCTGCCGAGCAGGAAGGATCAATCCCAGGGGCTCGATCCCAGGAGCCTGGGATCATGACCTGAGCCGAAGGCAGACACTTAACAACTGAGCCACACAGGCGCCCCTTTGGTAAACTTTAAATGAGACTAATTCCTTAATTTCTCTTTCTGCTGCTTCATTATTGGTCGATAGAAATGCAACAGATTTCTGTAGATTGATTTTGTATCCTGAATTCCTGCATCAGTTCAAGTAGTTTTTTCATGGAGTCTTTCAGGTTTTCCGCATAGTTTCACATCATCTGCAAATAGTGAAACTTGACTTCTTCCTTGCTGATTCGGTTGCCTTTCATTTCTTTTTGTTGTTTGATTGCTGTGGCTAGGACTTCTAGTACTATGTTGAATAAAAATTATGAGAGTGGACATCTTTGTCTTGTTCCTGACCTTAGGGAAAAGGATCTCAGTGTTTCCCCAGTGAGAATGATGTTATCTGTGTTTTTTTCATATATGGCCTTTATTATGTTGAGGTATGCTCCCTCTAAACTTACCTTATTGAGGGTTTTATCATGAATGAATGAAGAACTTTGTTATATTCTTTTTCCTCATCTATTGAAAGGATCATATGATTCTTATGCTTTCTTTTATTAATGTGGCATATCACATTGATTGATTGGGGAATATTGAGCCACTCTTGCAACCCAGGAATAAGTCCTGCTTAATCATGGTGAATGAGTTTTTTAATATATTGTTGGATTTGGTTTGCTAGTATTTTATTGAGAATTTTTCTATCTATGTTCATCAGGGATATTGGTCTATAATAGTGCTCTTTTTTAGTGGAGCCTTTATCTAGTTTTGGTATCAGGGTAATAAACTTATCCTGAAAGAATGAACTACCCTCAAAGAATGAATTTGGAATAGTTTTCTGTTTTTTGGAATAGTTTGAGAAGGCTAGGTAATAACACTTCTTTAAATATTTGATAGAATTTGCCCATGAAGCTGTCTGGTCCTGGACTTTCATTTATCAAGAGCTTTTTGATTATTGACTCAATTTCTTTGCTGTTTTTTTTTAAGATTTTGTTTATTTATTTATTTATTTGACAGATAGAAAGAGAGAGCTCATGTGTGAGAGAGAACACAGAGGCAGGGGAGGGGCTGAGGCAGAAGGAGAGAGAGAATCCCAAGCAGACTCTGAGCTCATCACGGAACCCAGTGCAGAGCTTGATCTCATGATCCTGAGATCATGACCTGAGCCAGAACCAAGGGTCAGATGTTTAACTGACTGAGCCACCCAGGTGCCTCTCTTCCTCTTTCCATTTTGGTTATTTATATGTTTCTATGAATTTATCCATTTCTTCCAGGTTGTTCAATTTGTTGGCATATAGTTTTTCATAATAGTCTTTTATAATTGTATTTGTTTTTCTATGGTGTTGGTTATTATTTCTCTTCTCTCATTTTGATTTTATTTTTTAGGGTCCTTTCTCTTTTCTTCTTAATAAATCTGGCTAGAGGCTTATCAATTTTTTTTTTTTTAAGGAACCAGTTTCTTGTTTCCTTGATCTGTTGTACTATTTTTTTTTTTTTTTTTTTTTTAGCTTCTATATCATTTATTTCTGTGGAGCTGTCCCCTCCAGGTTCTATCCCAGTCAATACTGCTTTCTTTAAAACTCCAGGCTTAAAAAAAAAAACCAAACTCCAGGCTTTAGGCCCCATTATTTGTAAGAGCTCACAAAATTTGGCTCCTCTTGTTTTTCAAGCCAGTGGCTTTGGGGAAACCTTCTTGTGCATTCCTATCTGTGCTCCTCTCTTTCTCTCCCTTTTCTGCCACCATAGCTTCTTCTTCTCCACAGCACCCATGAACTATTTTCCCCTAAATCATGTCCACACACTTCTTACCTTCCTCTATGTGGCCTCTTCTCTCCCTTTAGTTGTGGAGTTTGTTTTGTCAGTCTTCAGGTTGACTCCTGGGGTATTTAAGATGATTTGTTAGTTATCTAATTGTGTTTGTGTGAAAGACGAGCCTAGCTTCCTCCTACTCTGCCACCATCTTGCTTTCTAAAACTATTTCTTCTTTAAAAAAAAATTGAGGTATAATCAACAAACAGTACAACATTAGTTTCATGTGTTCAACATAATGAGTCAACATTTGTGTACATTGCGAAATGATTACAATAAATAATTAGAGGATAAGATTTGCAACATTTTGAGTTGATCAAATTTAGATGAGATTTTGGATTTAGAGTTAATGATGGAATGGTTTAAGAATTTTAGGGATTCTAAAATTTTTTTAGATGTGAATTTTTGAGGGCCACAGGCACTGTACTGGGTTGAATATTGTTCCTCTCAAAATTCATATTCCCTCAGATTTGATGAATATGACCTTATTTGGAAAATAGGGTGTTTGCAGATATGGTAAGTTTGGAAAAGGTCATACTGGGTGAGGGTGGGTCCTAAATCCAATGACTGGTGCTTTTATAAGACTATATGATGACACACAGATAGAATGCCACATGACAATAGAACTAGGGAATGGAATGATGAAGCTGCAACCATAGGAATGAAGAGAATTGCTGGCAACCACTGGAAACTAGGAAGAGGCAAGGAAGAATTTTTTTCTAGAGCCTTTTAAGAGAACATGGCCATGTGACACCTTGATTCCAGACTACTAGGTTCCAGAACTATGAGAAGGTAAATTTCTATTGTTTTAAGCCATGTATTTTGTGCTACTTTGTGCTCTAGTTTGTTTGTGGTGGCTTCCCAGTTTTCCCAACACCATTTATTGAAGAGACTGTCATCTTCCAGTTGTATATCTTGGCTCCTTTATTGTAAATTAATTGATCATATATATGTGAGTTTATTTCTGTGCTCTCATTTATTTTTTTTTCTGCTCTCATTTCTATGCTATCAATCTAATCTATATGTCTGTTACTTTGCTACAGCAGCGCTAATAAACTGATATACATACTTTCAAACATTAAATATAAATACATACATACATAAATAAATAAAATATTTGAAAATTCTACATTATCTATTTTTTCCTTGAACATATATTTGCATTCTACTTTCCTACTACATTTATTATGATATAATGTACTTTTATTCTTGAATGTTTTTCATTGATCATCTTATTCTCACTTTCCTGTAACAAACAAAAAATATGTATATAAACCAAAGTTTATTTAAAAATTTTTCTTTGATAATAAGTCTTCAGGTTAAATACTGAGTTAGAAGTACAAGTATTATCAGTATACACTAATCAAAATAACAAAAAATATAGAAAGTAGCAAAATTTACAAGAAGCAAATGTTTTGTTGACATAACTCTAGTGAGCTTAATAGATTGTTTATTTCCTAAAGTGAAGTATCAATGAATGAATATAATTTACTTTATTTATCCATTTATCAATTGATGAGCACTTGGATTGTTTCCACCTCTTAGCTGTGAATAATGCTGCTATGAACAGGGATGTCCAAGTGTCTCTTTGAGATCCTGCTTTCAGTTGTTCTGGATAAATATTTTGATGTGGGATTGCTGGATTACATGGTAGTTTTATTTTTAAGTTGTGGAGGAACCTCCATATTGTTTTCATAGTAGCTATACCAATTTACATTCTTTCCATTAGTTACATAAGGGTTTCCTTTTTCTCTACATGCTCACAAACACTTGTTATTTCTAATCTTTTGATAATAGACATTCTAACAGCTGTGAGGTGATATCTCATTGTGGTTTTGATTTGCATTTCCCTGATGACTAGTGATATTGAGCAGCTTTTCATGTACCTGCTGGCCATCTGTATGTCTTATTTGGAAAAATGTCTGTGCAGATCCTCTGCCCATTTTTAAAAAATTAGTTTCTGTTTTGTTTTTTTTTTTAATTTGTTTTGCTATTGAGTTTTATGAGTACTTTATATATTAACCCTTTATCAGATATATGATTTGCAAATATTTTGTCTCATTCTGTAGGTTACCTTTTCATTTTATTTATGGTTTTCTTTGATGTAGAGAGGCTTTTCAGTTTTATGTAGTTCCTATGGCTTATTTTTACTTTTGTTGCCTTTGCTCTTGGTGTCAGATTCAAAGAATCATTGCCAAAACTTCATCTTCAAAAATATCACTGCCAAGGGGATGCCTGGGTGGTTCAGTCAGTTAAGTGTCTTCCTTCTGCTCAGGTCATGACCCCGGGATCCTGGGATCAAATCCCCACATTGGGCTTCTTGCTCAGTGGGGAGCCTGCTTCTCCCTCTGCCTGCTGCTCCCCCTGCTTGTGCTCTCTCTCTCTCTCTTTGACAAATAAATAAATAAGATCTTTAAAAAAAAAAATCATTGCCAAAACTGTAGCTATGTTTTCTTCTAGTAGTTTCATGGTTTCAGGTCTTATATTTGAGTCTTTAACACATTCGAGTTAATTTTTGTATGTTGTATAAGATAGTGTCCAGTTTTATTCTTTTGCATGTGGCTTTCCAATTTTTACAAAACCATTTATTGAAGAAACTGTCCTTTTCTCATTGTGTATTCTTGGCTCCTGTGTCATAAATTGACCGTGTATGTGTGGGTTTGTTTCTGGGATTTCTACTGTATTCCTTGATCTATATCTCTGTTTTTGTGCCAATACCATACTGTTTCTATTACTATAGCTTTGTAATATAGTTTGAAGTCAGGAAGCATGATGCCTCCAGCTTTGTTCAACTTTCTTTTTTTTTTTTTTAAAGATTTTATTCATTTGACAGAGAGAAACACAGTGAGAGAGGGAACACAAGCAGAGGGAATGGTAGCAGGAGAAGCAGGCTCCCTGCTGAGCAGGGAGCCCGATGCGGGGCTTGATCCCAGAACCCTGGGATCATGACCTGAGCCGAAGGCAGACGCTTAACGACTGAGCCACCCAGGCACCCCTTTGTTCAACTTTATTAAGATGGCTTTGACCATTCAGTCTATTGCAGTTTGAATTCTGGGATTGTTTTTTTCTATTTCTGTGAAAAATACCTTTGGAATTTTGATAAGGGTTACACTGAATCCATAGATTGCTTTGTGTAGTATAGACATTTTAACAATATCGATCCTTCTAATTCATGAGCATGGAATATCTTTCCATTTATTTGTATCTTCTTCAGTTTTTCTCATCTGTGAGGATGAGAAAGAACTATAAGACATCAGTGTCTTATAGTTTTTAGTATGCAGACCTTTCACCTCCTTGGTTAAATTTATTACTACATAATTTATTCTTTTGGCACAAGCATAATGTGATTGTTTTTAATCAATTTAATCAATTTAATTGAGATTGTTTTCTCAACTTATTTTTCTGGTAGTTTGATATTAGGAATAGAAATGCAACTGATTTATGTATATTGATTTTTTATCCGGTAATTTTATTGAATTTATTACTTGTAATAGTTTTTTAGTGGACTCTTTTTTAAAAAAAAGATTTAATTTTTTATTAGAGAGAGAGTGACAGAGAGAGCATGAATGGGCAGAGAATATCAAGCAGACTCCTCACTTAGTGCAGAGCCTGACGAGGGGCTTGATCCCAGGACCCTGAGATTGTGACACTTAACCAAATGAGCCACCCAGGAGCCCCTAGTGGAATCTCTAGGATTTTCTATATATAATATAATGTCATCTATAAATATTAACAGTTTTACTTCTTTCTTTCCAATTTGGATGTCTTTTCTTTCTTTTTCTTTCTTTATAGCTCTGGCTAGGGTGGAATCTACTTTTTTATAATTCTTTTATATCCAAGCTTCAAAAGCTTATTATTCAGAGTAATAGTTACTTTTCAATAAATTATATCTTTTTATTTTCAAGAGATGATACCTAGTTTTATTGGGAATTATTAGAGATCTTAAACATTCTAAAATTGCCAAGCTATGCTGATTGAGAGTAGGCCTACAGAAGGCAGACAGAAAGGTATCATTGAAGTTAGGGTTATGTTAGCCTACTGGCATGGAATGGAGTAGTGTCAAGGAGTGTAGGATATTGACAAGAGAGTGTTTAGACCATAGCAAGGAAAAATAAAGAGTTATCAATAAATTGGAGCACCCAATGAGGTGAAAGATAATGGGATAGATGGAAGGATACAAAGTTGGAGTCAGTTGCAATATATTAATTTATACTTTTCAGTTGTTCATTAGAATGTCTAGTTTAGAGAGAGGAAAATAAAACTAAGAAGTTTGGTTATTAGATTGATTAATTTTCTTGGCTGACTTGAGTCAGAGAAAGTTTTGCCTTGAAAATTCATAGTGGTAAATGTAACTGAAGCAATACTGAAACATTTCCCATTTTATGGGATATGAATAATTTGGATAGAATTGTCAAATTTAGTACTGCAAACAGGGATATTTTATTTTTTATGGACTTATCAAAGTATATTGTCATTGAAAAACCATTGAGTTAATAATGTATTAATAAAATAAAGGTTTATAATCTATTCTTAAAAATAAAGTTCAACAACTCATTTGCACTATTAGCTTAGAAAGAAGTCCATGGTGAATGAGGAAGAACATACTGTCAATGCTCTGAGGTAAGACAGATTTATTCTTTTATATGAACTCATGTTTACACATTTTTTTTAGAAAAAGAAGTCACACCCATAATATAATGTCTTCTTCTTAATTTTATTTATTTATTTTTTAACATTTTATTTATTTATTTGACAGAGAGAGATTGGGATCGCAAGTAGGCAGAGAAGCAGGCAGAGAGAGAAGGGGAAGCAGGCTCCCTGCTGAGCAGAGAGCCCGATGAGGGGCTCGATCCTGGGAAGCTGAGATCATGACCTGGGCTGAAGGCAGAGGCTTTAACCCACTGAGCCACCCAGGCGCCCCTAATGTCTTCTTCTTAATTTTAAATAATGAAAAGATTGTCATTAACATATATTTTAGGTTTTTCTCCTTTGAAATTATCGAAATTTAGTAATTTTTGATAAATCAGCTAAGACCTTGTCAAATATCACTTTGTTTTTAAATTAGAATAGACAGATATTTATGAGACCGGTTGATTTTTGTGGAGTGTAAAGATTTAAAATATAAACTGGTACTGAGCATCTAATATTTTAAGCTTAATATTATAATTATACCACTATTCATCAAATAAGCTTTGACTCAGAGAGCACCTAGGGAATGCTATGTTGTTGCTACAGCTGACCTGTAGAGGTCACTATTAACAGACAAATAAAAAGCAGTTTGGAATTACAGGTTAATATAAGCTAGATCTTAAATTCTGTCTGCCCAAAATTACTAGAAATACCATATCACTCCCTTGTATTAAGACATTATAAAACTTTAACAAAAATTTAAATCAGAATACTTTTAGATAACTAGATGATAAAAGCAGACATTACTACTTGGATGAGAGAGCCAAATCATATGATTTAAAATTTCCTGGGGGCGCCTGGGTGGCTCAGTGGGTTAAAGTCTCTGCCTTCAGCTCAGGTCATGATCTCAGGGTCCTGGGATAGAGCCCTGCATCAGGCTCTGTGCTTGGCAGGGAGCCTGCTTCCCCCTCTCTCTGCCTGCCTCTCTACCTACTTGTGATCTCTTTCTGTCAAATAAATTAAAAAAAAAATTCCCATCTCTGCCACACCTTAAACAAATTGAAAGAAGAGAGACCCCCATTAAATTGGATTTTCATAATTTTCTATTATTTAATTATTTTGTATAATATTTAAGAATATATGGATGGCAAAAATACAGATGAAAACAGAACCTTGTTTGGATTCTCTGAACATGAGCTATATCTTATAAAGTATAAATTTTACTCCATTAAAAAAAGCTGAGGAGATATTTCCAATAAAAAATGATAAAATAATCATTTTTAATGTTCATTCATTTCTGTAGTAATCAGGTGGGTATACGTGGGGAAAGATAGCAGGACTAGTCAATAGAGAAACCACCCTTACCACGCGAATGCCAGTAAAACCCCCTTAAAATGAAGAGAATCTGTCATCTTGTATAAATTCTCTTCTGCTTCCATAAACACAGCCGTAATCAATTAAAGACCCACTTGTGAAGGAGCCATTGTTTGCAGTTCCATTCAGTTGCTGAGTTGTCTTTTAGACTGCCCATGCGGAAACCCTGGTAAGGTGATGAGAAAGTTCAAAGCACCTAACTTTGAAATGTGGATTTTGTTATTGAAACTTCTTTTTATCTTTTTATTCATTTTAAAAACTGTAGTGTATGTAGATGTGTTGGTTATTGGTTCCAAGAAAGGGAAGTGGCTTTAAGAACATAACAGAATGAAAATGATCTAATGACATAATTCTCTGTGACCTGTGGTTTGCAAAGCCCTTATGTTTTATTTAAAGAGGAATCAGTGTTGAAAATATTTGCTAAGAAAACAAATAATACTACTTTATCATAAGTCTCTTGATGGAAAGTGAAAGCGGTTTCTTCAATATGCATTTATTAATTTGATCATGACAACTATTTTGTTTTTTTCCTCAATTGTACCTACTCTAATTTCGGCTAGACAGTGGTATTACCACTGAGGTGTGGTCAGTATTCAATCTTAATTGCTAGATTTGGGAGACTGGTGGGACTTTGCTAAACAGATATAAAAATATTTCAGAATTTGTCATAAGTTTAGAGAATTAAGATAAAAATGAATCAATGTTAAATATTTAATGCTATTGATATGTACAGAACTAGAGGGAGTAAACAACTTATACAGGAGTAAAAGTTATTTAGTATATGAAAGTAAATCCTCATACAGCAAGTGTAGGGGCTAAGAAAGAAATGACATAATGTTATTCTTAGTAACTACCTTGTCAGAATAGGAATCTGGCTTTTGGGTCACCCTTGATCTTTTGCTTTCTAGGCAGAAATCGGCCAAATTTCTTCCCTGACTACCTAAAAAATAACTTGGCATAGGGCTAGGGGAAATCACATTCAACTATAGTCATGGTCAAGTCAAATATAAAAGATTTTGGAATAGAAATTAAGGAATGAAGCGATCCAACAAGAATATGTTTTCTTTCCTGGATTCCTTGGCTTTCCTAGATCAAAAAAAAAAATCTTTAGGACTACAATTTAATAAAACTGCTGAGTCTGTCATTGTTATGCAAGCACATAAGCCTCTCTCTTTTCCTTGAGTGACATGTCTGGGGAGTTTATAAGGAAGAGCCTCAGTGCCCAGACCAGCCACTCTACAGATGACTCAGGACACCTTCGCTAAATCCATTCATTACCCTGGCCCCTAGTGGGAGTTACAAGCAAAGCCTGCCAATTAGATGTTGGTAATGTGGACTCTGCTTTAGGGAATTGGGTAAGACTGCCAGAATTCATTCCTGAACTTTAGCAGCCACAAAAGAGTATTTTTCTGTCGTCTGTAACTGATTCAAAACCAGGTCTCAAAAGGACAAGCTTCCTTTTGTGTCCCATCTTCCTAAAGTCCAATGACTAATAATGTCACAACATCAGGTTTTTCAAAAGATCACAGGAAACATCTGATGAAGGAGAAGCAAAAAAAAAAAAAGTCATCGTTTGACTTGATTAGCCTTTGTTTATCTCTGTTTTCTAATTTTAGAACATTCTCTCTGGAAAATAATTATGTGGTAATTCATCCCAAATTAATGTACTTTATTGTTAAATGAGAGATTAGGCCTAGGATGTATCAAGAGTTATAAAAAAATAAAGAGCTTTCCAAAATCTTTAGGTGGCGAATAAAGAAATTAAGTAAATTCATATTTAAAACTGCTTGCCCTCGCCTTGAAAAAATATTTCCAAAATCCTATCCTGAAGTTGTATTGGCATCACTACTTCCTTCTCTGTTAATAAACACACATAGGGTGAATGCTTTGCTTTCAAGGTCATTGACATTGTTGTTGTTTTTATTTTATTTTATTTTTTTACACCTTAGACCATTTCAATGCTTAGGTGATGTTTTGAGAATTTTGAGAGGCAGCAGTGGATTTTTTTAATAAGGATTCTGCGAACTTAAATATCTTGTTAGTAGAATGAACAAATCTTGGAAAATGTCCAGGTCATTTTTGTAGCAGATGTCAGAGAACTCTAAACGGTAGGAATTTTAGGTTAAGAAGAAAGGTTTTACTTTGTACTTCTGTATGTTTTGTTTTTGTTGTTGCTTTTTGTTTGTTTGTTTATTTATTTTCTTTTGGCTTCTAGTCCTAATTTTACTTTAGAAATTGTTTTTGATGTGCTTCAGACAGAGGCCTTCTGTCCAGGTCTTGAATGCAAGTATTTTATCTTTGTTTTGTATTCTTGTACAAATATATTTTATTGGGAACTTATTTCAAAATGCTTGTTAAACATATGAGCTTATTCACATGAGTGCACTCAAGTGTTATAACTGCAGGGGCAGAAGTTGGAACAGAAGAACCTATGTCTCATACTTGCGGCTGCAGCTCACCGTTTGAGGAGAGAAGTTTCCTTCAACTTACTGCCTGTGCACATGCTACACTGTGTACATACTTATTTTTTTTTGCAAACACACACACACACACACACATACACACCCCTATGATTTAAAGGAAAAAAACACATTAGTCATAAAGCTCAGGAGTTGAGAGTAAGAGAGTAAGGCCGGGGTAGTAACTGTTCAGAACTTGAATGAATTGCTGGTTTTCACCAAGTAAACTGGCTGGCCTTCTCAGGCAGGCTCCAAATTCCTGTTGAAATGAAGACTTTCTTTCCTGGACTAGGCCTGGCATTCCTGGGAAACAATGGCCCTTTTCAAATAGGCTCTGAAATTTCACAGGTGAAGGGAGAGGGGCAGTCATTTGATCCCACCCACAAGAAGCCTGTTAGTATTTTAAAAAGTGAAGACAGAGCCTATCATGGAAATGCAGGCAAAGCTGGCTAGTGGCTAAGAGCTGCAATCTAGATCCATGGTTCTGCAGATCTCTGTGAAATATGAATCAATTTCAGTGTTCTGTCTTTGACTCATATTGCAGCTCTTTTTCTAGATTTTCTTAAGACCTGACTATAGAACCACTGAAACAGGGTTTTGTGTCATGTGGTAAGGACGAGCAATATTCAAGTTTTTCTTTAATTAGGAACTGACATTAGAACTTATTCAAAAGAGGATTAAATTGCTGGAAGGTGTGTGTGATTTTGGAAGACATGCAGGGTAAAAATACTACGTAGAGTTACAAACGCATACATATATAATTACATATATATAATGATTTTACCTTGCATCCTTTCCAAATTGGACCTTTAAATTAGACCTAATTATATTATAATTCAATAATTTCAAAATTCAAAAAATGTTCAGATACTTTTGGAGTCTTTTATGAAAGTATAGATGACATCCAATTTGAAAGAATTTGGGTATATCAATCACCATACTTACATGTACAATTGATATCAGATATATTTCGTATGTTTTATGGAAACTTTTATTTGACCAGATCTTTCAGTAATTAAGTTAGATGAACTAAGATTTTTAATATTCAGTTTCATGGGTGAGAACATAATAAAAGTTGAAATTGTGATATTTGTCATTAACAAATAGATAAATTTTATTAGGCACTCCTTTCCATTTTTATTCTTTTTAATAATCCTGATATCTGCCTCAAGATTGATAATGTACTCAGTATTTAACATAGGCCTAACATAAGACTTATTTTAGAAATAAATTACTGGAGAGTCAGAAAGCAATTGGTTTTTACTTAAAAATTAATAATAGAACTTTTTATGAAACTATCACTTTAAATTATATAGCCCTTCTCTAAGCAACATAATTAACCCAATCATTATGTAGCAGTATAGTATTTTGAAATATTTTTCCTGATATTTTGGTTATTACATGATATTCTCTCCCTACCCCACACTCCCTTCTAACCCTGGCCCCAATTCTAGCAGCAACCAGAGTATTCTGAGCTTATGTCTTAAAAAAGGGAAGAAACATAGGATAATGACAATGAAACCAAAGCATTGGTGTTTGAATTTCAAATGCAAAAATAAAGAATAATTTTTAAAACACACACACACATACACACACACAGTAAATAGAAAAAAAAGCCAAGGCACAAAAATAAACTAAAAATATCAGTCAAAACCAGTTTCCCCAACCCACTAAGAAAATGTTTTAGGTGGGAAAGAGGACAAGAAGCAGAGGAAAAAGAGTGTCAGCAACGACAGAAAATATAGGAGAGAAAATATGTACACCTTGATGGATATTAGTATGAAGTGACCATTGAGAACCATATAAAACCTGTTAATTATGTGATACTAAGAACTTTGCAACTTAGATACAACCTCAGTGAAAGGTTTGCAGGTAGAAAAGTAACTGAAATGATTGAGAATGCCCTAACTTGACCAAGATTATTATTTTTTTTAATTTTTATTAACATATAATGTATTTTTTGCCCCAGGGTTGACCAAGATTATTTTTATGACCCAGCGAAATAGGGAGGAGGGGGACACAGAAGAAAAATTAAGTTTATTTATAGATAAATAAAGTTAGTAATTTTGCACACTTGAACTTTAAGGACTAGAAGTCAGACCCTCTGCACTTATTATAAAGAACGAAATTCAAAGGAGAAGAGCTAAGTTCCTTGCCAGTTTGCCTAAGCTAGTTTTATTGCTTTATCCTTACTGCACTATAACCTTATTTGAACTCAACATTAAAAATCCAGTTATCTAGTGGTACCCCAAACCTTACAACCTGGAAGCAGATGCTCACCTTGTCTATCTAGAGGACATAAAAAAGGCTGACCAGCTGCTTGGTGTAGAGCCAGGAGATTATTGCACTTCTTTTGGGACCGACATATTTTCCTAGAGCTTCCTATGGTAAAAGATATGTGAGTGGACCAGTTACCAGCCCTTAGAAGAGAGCTGGGTTGAAGAAGCCATTTAAGGACTGCCCAAGATGACCAACGGAAATTGTTGAAGGGACTCCAATACTATGATACTGTGTGAGGGAGGGCTCCAAGGAAATTAGAGGCTGAATGAGGAGTATCCAGCCAGGAGAGTGAAACACCACAGCTATGGAAACTTCCAAAGTATCCATGAAGTCATCCCTTAAGAAAGTAAGCTTTAACCACATATCAGGCACAGAGAATATGACACAATCAGCTAAGGAAAAACCATTTTATTCTTTTTTTTTTTTTTTTGATCCTGAGAAGTCTGGAAAAGCTGCAGGCTGGTGAGGAAGGAAGAAGACATGTGAGGAAAAAAAGCAAAGGACTATCAAGCAGTCTCATTATGTTAAGGCAGCCAACTATAAACCTTGTTCTTGGTAAGGAAAAGAAGTCTCAATTTGAATAGCTATAGAAAGTATGAGACCTAGTCAATTTTACATCCATGGGCAGGAAAGATTTCCCACACTGAATAAATTTTAAAGAGGTATTGGAGATAAAACAATTTTAATTTTAATTTATCCTACATGTCTCATATTGAATATACTAATTATATATCTTATAAAAATGCACAAAATGCTGTGCAGTCACAAATAAGGATAAATCACTCCTGTTCCTATCCCTGTGGGATAGGGAGCATTGTCCAACAGTTTAAATAAGGATTTGTTGGAGTATTGTTTTATACCTAGCTTTTGTCACCTTTTTTTATGGGGTCACCTTATGTAAGTTTCACAGTATTTCTTGATTTCAGCTTTTTCCATGTAAGAATGAATAAAAATGTAATAATGCTATATAAAGTGGCTTTTGCATCAAATGAGATAATATAAATCAAATGTGATAGTATAGTGAGTATATTTTGAACACTTAAGGGCGATACAAATGTAGTATTATATTGTTAAAAATAATGATGGCCACTCTGAACTCAAACTATTTTGTTAAAGGAAAGGTTTTTGCTTTTTTAGGTTTCTTTTTGAGTTTTAAAGTTTATGTTCATATGCATTTCAGACATTTTTGAAAGACATACAGACTGCACACATGTACTTTGTGATTTAACCTGTTACATTTTATTTCTTCTTGTTTTTTGACAGCATCTGAAAATGAGATTTTTTTTGTCTCTAATTTTAAGGCCTACAAAGATTGAGATCAAAATATTAGGCGACAACTACATATAATATTTATTAGTGAATATATGTACATAAACACTGATATATAATACATACAAGCATATACTGATATATGTACCTGCACATATATGTGTGTGTGTATATATATGTAAGCATGTACATACATATTCAGCTGTGTGCATGTTTGTGAACAGATGTGTTTATATAGCTGGATGTGTATATAGGACTGTATATGCCTGTGTATACAGTTAATTTAGTTCTTTTTTTTTTTAAAGATTTATTTATTTATTTTAGAGAGAGAGAGTGAGGGGAGGGGCAGAGACAGTCTTCAAGCAGACTCCTGCTGAGTGAGGAGCCAGTGAAGATGTGGGGCTCCATCTCATGACCCATGAGATCACAACCTGAGTTGAAACCTAGAGTCAGAGGCTTAACTGACTAAGCCACTCAGGCACCACAATTAATTTAATTCTCTTAATAACCGTGAGATTTATGCTATTGTTTTATGTATCTTACAGATGAAGGAACTGAGACACAGTTTAAATTACTTTGTCAAGGTCACATTTGTGGTGAATGGTAGAGCCAGGAGCTGTACCTCAACAAGATAGTATCAGCATATGTTCTGTTGAGTATATTTCTATTCCCCAATCTAAAGAGAGTTGTGGTACAATCCATGTTGGTATTACAGAGCAAATGATTAAAAATCAGCTTTGGAGAGGCCGGTGTTCATATAAGTGAAGATCAATGATTTAGCCAAAAAATAGATAATTGAAAAGAATTGTCAGGTTGCTATTAATCTCCCATGAGTGGGAGTGGATTGCTTCTCATTTACCTCAAGTCAAGTGAGAGAGCCATCAAGAAGAATACAAGTAGAACTGGATAGATGACCTTTGCAGCTTGGGATAGGGACTCTCACAAGTGTCTGTTTCACATCTAAGAAATCTAAACAACTCTGCTGAAGCAGCTGGTGGAGATATATTAAAGGATGCAGGTAGGAAGTAACTCCATTCTTCCCAAGAGTGAATTAAAGTTGCACATTTCCAGAGTCCCTGGGTGGCTCAATCGGTTAAGTGTCTGACTCTTGATTTCGGCTCAGGTCATGTCCTCAGGGTTGTGAGATTGAGCCCTATGTTGAGCTCAGCATGGAGCCTCTTGGGATTCTCTCTTTTCTTCTCCCTCTACCCATCCCTGTCCTCTCTCTCTCTCTCAAAATAAATAAATAAATGAACAAACAAACAAACAAATAAATTTTAAAAATAAGTAAATTAAGTTGCATGTTTCCTCTGCTCTAGACATGAGACATATATAAAGCGCCTGTTGGAGCTGCCCTAAAGTCCCTCTAAGAGTCATGTCTAAAAGGGAGCTAGTGCAAGAGAAAGAGACAGATAATTAGGAGAGTTATTGAAATCAACCACTTAATGGAAATGTATTTACCCTCATCAAGGAAGAGGTTGGTGAAAGACTTCAGTGATCAGAGATTTCCAAAGAACCCACAAAGCACCCCCATGTAACCAGCAATTAAACATGGACAGAGGAAACCACTGCTAAATTACATTGGTACCAGTCATGTATTATTTTTCCTGACACTTATTTTTTTCTGGAAGAGTCAGAAATTGTGGTTAGCCTACCCCTTCCCCACTACAAATGGTCTGTCATACTACCCTTCTTTCAGTTCCTCAAATATGTCAAGTTTATCTCTGCCTCAGGATTTTTACATCCTGAGGCAGATTTTTACAGGTTTTTTACAGATTTTTACAAAACCATCTTCTCTGCCTGGCATATTCTTTCTTGTGATGGTCACCGGACTCCTACCTTCTAGATAGTCATTTAAATATAAAATAGAATCCCTTCAAAGGAGACTTCACATAGGGCCTTATAGGCCTTGTTTAGGGTTCTGGCTTTTAATCAAAATGGGAAATGAAGTTAAAGAAGGATAACCTGATTTGATTAAAAATTTTTTTCTTCTTCATGGTCTGCACAGTGTATACACAGAAAAGGGACCCAGCCTAGGCCCCTGCATCCTCTATAAATATAGAGTTCTCTCTACAAAATATAGGTAATTTAGCCCCCCATCATGGGGAGGAGGGTTTAAAAGGAGGGGGGAGGGTTTAAGAGGAGGGGGAGCACCTAATTTAAGTTAAGATCCACCCCTCTTGGGGAAGGTTCAGGGCTGAGAGAGGGTTTGAAGGTAAGATCAGCACAGAGAGAGGAGGAGCACTTTTTATTAATAGTCATTCGAATTTGCATGGAGAAAAGATTGTAGAGGAAATTAATGGAGAGAAGAAGACAAATAGATATGCTTTGAAGGGAGAGCTCACAGAATTTCATGATAACTTGATTATAGGTTGTTAGGGAAAGAGAGATTACGTAGGACTCTGAAGTGTTTGGCTGGAGCAATATCGTCATGGGAAGACTTGCATGAGGGAAGTTTGGGTGTAAGTTGGTGTGGATTCCTGCTCTGTTGTATACATGCCTTGTATAAACTCTTCTTGAGACTGAGCAGGGACCATAAATATAGTGGAATATCACTCCCATGACTAAGTTATAAATTGGTTCACTTACCATTAATAAAAAGAGAGATTATCTTGTGTGGGCATAACCTAACCATGTGAGCCCTTTGAAAGAAGGTGAAGTGGCAGAGAGATGTTCTTCTGATGACCTCAAAGAGGCAGCAAACTGAGATGCTGAGAGAAGAAGGGATCTCATAGCAAAGACCTGAAGGAGCCTCTAGGCTGAACGACTAGCTGATAGTTACTTGATGGTAGTCACTAAGGAAATAGGGACCTCAGTAATAGTACATCCACAAGGAACTGAATTCTGCCAACAATCTAAATGAGTTTGGATGAGTACTCCACGTTTTAGGTAAGACTACAGCTATACCTTGATTTTGGCCTGTCACGATCCTGAGCTGAGAACTCAGCTGCTCCTGAGAAGCTTCTAGCCTATAGAAACCGAGATGGCATATGGATGTTGTTTTAAGCAACTAAGTTTATTGTGATTTGTTACATAACAACAAAAAACCAGTGAAGTTGGGAAGCAGGGTTTCCATTTTGGGCATAATAGATTTAAAATGACCATATATAAATGGTATCTCATAAAATGAGTTATCAACAGGGAATTTGTTACACCTGAGTTTCAGGGGAGACTGACATAGTGACTTTGTGCATGTGCAGTATTTCAGAGTAAATGGTGAGAAACAGACCAACAGCAACGTTATTCCATGAAGTTGACTCGGTTGATAGAAAGGAAAAGAAGAGAAAATGTGCCTGTCTTCCAGGAACTTACAGCTTAGACTAGAGAAATAGAATTTTCTTAACTAAATATAAGATACAATCCTAAAAAAATGCTTTAATAATAACATTTTCAAATAGAAAAATAAGACAATTGCACACCTTCACTTTAATTCAGTAAATTCTATTTTATCAATATTATTTTATTATGAAAACAAAAATAAGTGTTGGTTTATTCTTTTCTATTTATTGGTTTTTCTCCTTATAAGATTAACTTGAGAAATAGAGAAATTATTTTCTCATCTTGTCTTTGATGACTTTTTCCTTAGGAATTCTTCTATCCTACTTAGGAGTTCCATTTACCATGATCTTTCTACTCCATTGAGAACTCCAGAGCTATTGGATATTTTGGAAGTCATTTAGCATAGTGACTTTATTTTAAATGTAGGTAAACTGAGGAACATAGAGATTAAGTGGTTAGCAAGCACTGGTAAAAAAGCCGCCACTGGAGTAAAATCTCCCATTACCCAGACCCTTGTTATTCAGTGTACCATGTAATATCATATCACTTCTCTGCCAATATGAAAAATTCTGTTTTGGTTGGGAAGAAGGAAAGATGTAAACCTATGTAAACTTAAATATGAAGTTGGATTTACATTGTTTCAGTGCCTTCATTTGATAAATGACAACAAATATGTCTTTTTTTTTTTAAAGATTTTATTTATTTGACAGAGAGAAACACAGCGAGAGAGGGAACACAAGCAGAGGGAATGGTAACGGGAGACGCAGGCTTCCTGCCGAGCAAGGAGCCCGATGCGGGGCTCGATCCCAGGACCCTGGGATCATGACCTGAGCCGAAGGCAGACGCTTAACGACTGAGCCACCCAGGCGCCCCAACAAATATGTCTTTTTAACATTATACAAACAATAGGGACACTAAAATAGGTTTGGGCCTTGTTAAAAATATTTGAAGGGAACAGCCCAGATAAAAATATCCACATGGAATTCACACTTATATGTATCTTAGAAGGACCCTTAGACCTTGAGGATCATCAATGGTTGTTATTTGTACTGAATTCTCTTACTATCCTGTTGGTCCTGATAGTTAATAATTGTGAAATAGTTTTGAAACTTTGATCCATTTATACATTATTTTTCTTATTATTTTTGGGCACGGCAATGACACTAGGGAAATACAGAGAGATTAGAACTGTTGATAACTGGAAGAGAAATTATCTCATCCTCTCTCTGTGGAAGATAGCGTGCAAAAATCTCATTTAGCCTTGGGTCAAATTGTTTTTTGGAAAGAAAGAGGAAGTAGTTGGTCCCCAGTTATTTGATTAGGTTATTTTAAACTCAACTGGAGCCACTTAGCAAATGACCACAGCAGTTCAGGAAGAGATTTTCATTGTAGTTTCTGGTTATTACATTAGTGCAAATTATGGAGTCCCAGAAAGTTTAAGAGGTCCACGCCTTCAAGTGGATTATAATCTAAAAAGAGAGATTACATTTTATTTTATTTTAGTATTTATTTTAACATGGTATCATAAAATGAGCAAGGAGAATTTGGAATTGCAACTGTATTTGTAAAGTGGGTCAGTCTGGGTTAATGGGTCAGTCAGATTTTTCATGCTTGTTAAGAACCAAATAAGGTATTTTGAGCATATTTATTCTTAGAAGAATAAAGTTGAAATCTTAATTAAATTTCTCCATTGAACAGTTTTAGATTTTGTTTTACAGCCACTGCTCCTAATTAGTAAAGAGAAAAATAAGGCTTAGAATCTTACCAGGCCCCTTTCATTTGTAGAACTGGTTCTTGTTTTTTTGCTGGAACTCAGCTTTACCTAACTAGTGTTTTACTTGGCTTGGTAGCATTTTTACTTAAATAAATGCAGAAATTTAAGAAACATAAAATACAAGGTTCACTGTATTCTCTAAAGTTCAGAAAAAAAAAAAAAACACCTTAAATATCCAGCCATATCTATTCCAAATATCAGCTAAAAGTTAAATAGCTATTTATATAGTTAAGTCAGTAAAATAATCCTGACAAATTATTCTCTTGAGCTTTTATATAAAACACAGTTTTTAAAAATATAAAAATGTAGAAATTACAAGAGTTTAGAAAAATACTTCAGGGAGGTGCCTGGGTGGCTCAGCGGGTTAAAGCCTCTGCCTTCGGCTCAGGTCATGATCTCAGGGTCCTGGGATCAAGCCCCGCATCAGGCTCTGTGCTCAGCGGGGAGCCTGCTTCCCCCTCTCTCTGCCTGCCTCTCTGCCTACTTGTGATCTCTCTCTCTGTCAAATAAATAAATAAAATCTTAAAAAAAAAAAAAAAAGAAAAATACTTCATATATATTACTTCTACCAGTCCATGCATTATAAAATATATAGAAAAAACAATGAACAGTTTCATAAAGTTATTAAAGTGATTCAAATATGATAAAATGTTTCTTGCTTAAAAGGAAATGCATATTTAATTTATTTCTTAATCTTGAAAAGAGTAAGTAAAGGCTATTGAACTTCATAAATATTGTGCTCAAATGTGACACAGCATAATAGATACTATCAACTTTTGGCATGTAAAATATTATGCCTGTATTCATCAAAGAAGAATTACTCTCTTTGAATACATGCTTGATAGTTTGTTTTTTTTTTTCTTTTTTTAACCACTTGTGTATGATTTGGGAAAAAGGTCTAATAGAATAGTTTACAACACACAATTTGGAGTCAGAGGTACCTGGATTTGGATTTTACTCACTTACCATCTATGTTAGTCTCTATAAAAGGGGTTAAATAGTGCTACTTACATCATAGTGCTATTGTGGGGATAGTTTCTTTTCATTCAAAATATTATAAAGATCCTTTTTTCTTATTCTAGGAAACAGTGATGATACATGGGCTAAAGTGACAATAAATGTGAACCACAATATGCTTACATATAAGTTAACCCTCTTAAAATATAATTTTAAAATGTAATAATATAAACACATATTTAAAAACCTTTTATTTTACTTTGTTATTTTACTTGTTTTATTTTTTTAAAGATTTTGCTTTTAAGTAATCTCTATACCCAACATGGGGCTTGAAATTACAACTCCAAAATTAAGAGTCACATGCTCTACTGCCTGCCAGCCAGACCCAGAGAGGGAGAGGGAGAATCTTATATAGGGCTAAGTCTTACAACCCATGACCTGAGCTGAAATCAAGAGTCGGAAACTTAACTGACTGAGCCACCCAGGCCCCCCTAAAATTTTTCTTAAAATAAATATGTAGTAATACAGTATGAAATATGTTACTATATATATATATTTTATATTATATGTAAAATTTAATCATTATATAAAAATATATACTAATATATACAATAATTCTGTATGGGAGATAATTTTCCATTTTTTAATTAAATTATTTGTTTGTATTAGCATGGGCTTCTGCATTCTATTTTTACTTTGAATTATAATCCAATACTATTTAATTTTATTGTTCAAACTGCTCCAGGATTTGGCCATTGGGAGCTCTTCAGTTGGCTTCTATATCTCTTTGTCATAACACTTATTGTGACGTTTTGTTTTCTGTTTTTTTTATTAAAAACATTTTTTTTAAAGATTCATTCATATATTTGAGAGAGAGAGCGTGCACACAGAGGGAAAGGGAGAAGAAGAGGGAGGATCAGACTCCCTGCTGAGCAGAGAGCCTGACTCAGCTCAATCCTGGGACTCTGGGATCATGCTTCAAGCCCAAGGCAGATGCTCAACTGACTGAGCCACCCAGGTGCCCCAGGTTTTGTTTTAAACACTTTCTCACTTTCTATACTTTAAGACAGTGTCTCTACAAGAGGCTCCAGACTCATGTATCTCCTGTTCCAGCCCTAGAATCAGCCATTTCTTTAAGGATCTCAGGTTCCTTTTATTGGAGGATGGTATTAGAACCCTGGATCTAAAAGGGTTTGCGGCTACAGGGGTGTTATTTGTTCTAGACCCTCTCAACTGACAGAAAGAGGAGTATGTTTGTATAGTCACATGCCTATAAATCTATATATAACCATATGTATCTATATTAAGCAAAACAGGAGATCATATTGATGTCTCCAACTTTAATCCATTATCACATGGGTCACTGCAGTCTCCTCCCCTTGATTATCTATAAACTCCCCCTTTAATAGTGAGAAACTTGGTTACCATTATCTGCTATTTATTTAGTTAGTTGTTCAATGGCAGTATACATGTGTTGTGGTTTCAGAATTGTTTATTTGTACCCTATCAGGGAACAACTTTGGAATACAGTGCTCACCTACAGTTCTTTTTGCTTTTAAGATTAAATCTTCACTCTTTCTAAAATCTTAGATCAAATACTTTTTTTTTCTCTCTCCTTTAGTGTGGATGGCTCATACATTTGTAATACATTTGGGTTCTTTTGTTCTTTTTTGTAAAAAAATAAATTCTGCTTTCCATTCTGGGATTCCCAGATTCCCTCTCTCTCTATTTTTTTTTAATATGCACACATTAAGGACTTTTAAAAAAATCATGTAAGTTATTTACTTATTTGTTTATTTATTTATTTACTTATTTCTGCAAAATCCATCCATTTTATGTGTACAAGTCAGTGGTTTTTAGTATATTTACAGAGCTGTACAACCATCAGGACTTTTACATCTCAATATGGCAACAGTGGAAAGAATGGCCAAGTTCCCCTGGGTTGTGAGAATATATGATTCTTTAGCCTGATCTACATATACTCAATTCCTACTTAATGAAAAAGAGCATTTAGGAGTGCTGAACCTTATATATTGGTACCTCGTAGGTTACTCAATTCAATGGACAACTCAAATTATAAAGTTACTTTTTCCCTTAATCCTTAGGTCTTGCCTGTGTTCTAATAATAAACCAAGGACTGTTTCTGAAAGGGAGAATAGTTAATTTGCTAAAGAAAAAAGTTGTTTCAAAGCCTGTGAGACTGAACTATGATTTTCTTAATATGAATTGCTATAAGCTCCAATCAACTGGAGATATTTTGTGCATCACTTAATCTGCCTCATCATAAGGGTCATGTTGTGTAGCAATTTGCTCTTCATCTTGAACAGCTGGAGAGAGCATTAGTAGACAATACTTCCTAGAAAACAAAAATAGCCTACCATGTATTTCATGTCTTTAATAATGTTAGGATGCCCATGGTACAGAAACCTATTACTCAGAAAAGTACTAGATTCTTGGGTCAGCTTTGGAGGTGATGGTAGGCTGTGAATTGTGCAAAGAAATGATAATGCACAACAGCATTAACCAAGGTTGCAGGAGTGTTCGAGAAGAAATGTAGTTTCTGAAGAGGTCAAGAAGTATAGGAAATGCTCTGGAAGAGACATATATCTGTAGGTGGAGAGAAAATATCCTTAGTTTTAGAATTGGACTCAGATGATTTTACCCAGGGAGTTCAAGAGACTAATATTTAGGATTAGGTTCAAGAGCTAAGGATGGAGAAGAACCTTTCTTTTGATTCCCAGAATTGCATTGAATATAAAATAGGTGTTCATAACCATAAAAAATTTTTATTTTATTTTTTATTTATTTTTAAAAAAGATTTTATTTATTTATTTGACAGAGAGAGAGATCACAAGTAGGCAGAGAGGCAGAGAGAGAGAGAGAAGCAAGCTCCCCACTGAGCACAGAGCCCGATGCGGGGCTCGATCCCAGGACCCCGAGATCATGACCTGAGCCGAAGGCAGAGGCTTTAGCCCACTGGTCCACCCAGGCACCCCAAGAAATAATTTTAGATATTCCTAAAACATCATATACTTCTCAAAAAAAAAATCTCTTATTCATGTTAGAGTTATAGTTACAAATATTACTGTATACCAACTGATTTGATGGCTTTCTGTTTGCAATTTGTACCCTTTTTTAAGGTTAAAAATTTGAACTTCATGCTTTTTCTAAATGACAAAGATAACAAGCACCCAAACTCCGCCAATATTTACTAGGAAAATTAAGAAATCTTTCTTAAGCATATTGTAGGTCCTATTGTGGAGAACCAGATGTGGCCACCTAGAAATATATGGACAGGGTAGCAAGGAATCAGATAATAAAATCATAATAGCCAATAGAGTATGTTCTATTTGAGTTCAAGTAAAGAAGTAGACTAATTTAGCCACACCGACTCTTATCTGGTAAGGAAAAACATTTTTTGCAAGAACGAAGATGAGAGAGTAACCCCTTTTTCCATCTTAAAAAGCTATTTTTATTCATATTCTAGTCAACCTGATAAATAAATCCATAATATGCTAAAACTTCTATGCATTTTATAAGGATCTTTCTGTTTTGTCTCTAATGATAAGAATTCCAGGAATGTCCCTAAGGGAAGATATATTTGGCAGGTGGGGCCTCTTGGTATTTCTCAGATCATACCACCTACTCATATGGCCAGTCTTGGGTACCACTGGAATCTGAGATATTTTTTTTTCCTAGGTGTAACCCGAGTTAAGGGGGAAAAAATCAGTTATAGTTGAAGACTTCTTTCTTAAAATGACTTTCCTCTGATGATTTGAGAGAAGTTTTATTTGTTATCCTTCAAATCACAATAAATGTCAGCATATTTGGGACAAGGTAAAGATGAGAGCCAAAAATACAACTCAGTAGTTATAATCCTGCATTTTGATTGGTCTAGTATGTTCATGGGATTTTTTTTCAGTGTGACCTGTTAAAATTTGTAATAATTTAATAATTTAAAAATTGTAATAATAATACTGTGTTGAATAATTGTGTATGTCAACTTGGCTAGGCTAGGGGGTTCCCAGATATTTGGTTAGACATTATTCTGGGTGTTTCTCTGAGGGTATTATTGGATAAGATTAACATTTAAATTGGCAAGACTTTGAGTAAAGGAGATTGTCTTTCATAGTGTGAGTGAATCTCATCCAATCAGCTGAAGGCCAGAATTGAACAAAAATACCACATTCCCACCCCCTCCCACACACATACCCCCTTAGCAAAAAAGAATTCTATGGAGATGGCCTTTAGACTTGAACTGGAATATTGGGTTCTCCTGGGTCACTGGCCTGCTAGCCTACCCTGTTGATATTAGATTTGCTGGCCTCCATAATCTTGTAAGCCAATTCCTTATAATAATTTTCTTTGTTTAATATATATTTATATTTATATATAATATAAATAATTCATTTTTATGTATCATTTCATCTTTAATTTGATAATAATTTGTAAAGTGACTTCCTATATAGTATCTTCTCTAATTTCCACAAAATTCTTATAATAGAGATAGAAAATGTATTATCAATATCAAATTTTTACAGATAAGAAAAAAAAGGCCTGGAGAGGTTATCTGAATTGCCTAAAACTCTATAGTCAATTAGCAAGAGACTGAATTTGAACTCAGGGCTTCAGACTTTCAGTGTGCTTTTGACTCCGCTAGATTAGCTACTTGGAGAATTTGTAATAATCTTGATGCTCAGATTGTATTTCATAGGGATTAAATAATGTGAAGGTGGGAGTCAGCCATCAGTACTTTTAAAGATTCTCAGGTGATTCCAATATTGAGTGAAGTTTGGAAACTACTAGTTCTTTAATCTCAATTTAGCCTGACATTTATTTCTTTTCAGGATTTCTTAGTCACCATTAACACATATTATAACTAGTTTCTTACCATTACTTTTATTCACAGAAGTAGTGAATGTTATCCCTAATAACATTCAGAAATAAAATAATATATTTCTAAGCATAGAAACATAAAATTAAGAGTAATTAGAATTTTTTGTCAGTGAAATTAATATGCTAGAAATATTTAAAAAATAAATAGGCATTTATAACCCCTATGAGAACAGGGATTAAATTCTTAGCTTCTTAATTTTGGTCCACCTAGTTGTCAATAAAAATAAAAATGAAAACAAAGATACAATTCCTGAAAAAGCTTTTTTCCTAAGCAAAATCCCTGTTTATTTCTTTTAGGAGTTGCTTTCAAAGTTAGTTACTTATCTCATTCTCTTATTATCATCTCTACTCCTTTTCTGTTTTTTTCAAAGGAAATTTTGTTAATAAGATTAGAGGAAAACTAGAAACTTTTACTATCAGTGGATATGAAAGAAAGTCACGGATATCAAATATGCCATGTTCTACTTTTTATAAATCAAGAGTCCAGGAATCCAGGTCTATTTTGGCAGGATTTTCTGTGCCCAGTAGGCCAAGAGAATCCAAGTCAGAGTACTTCAAGAAGTCTGTCTTTACTGGAACCAGAGACTAGTGTGATAATGCTTTTGAGGTAGTCCAAGTGGAAAATTCAGTCAAATGTCCAGGTTGCCCATCAGGTACAGGTTTGTTATCAACAACTAACTTCAAAGCTTCTGACTCTAGTCAAAGGGATAAGTGTCTTAAAAAAGCAAAAAGCAAACAAACAAAAAAAACCCCGATAATACAAATAAAACACTTTCTTAATAGCTCCAGGCATGAGGCTCTGAAAAAGCCTGACAGTGGTAGCAATGATAATAGTATTCCACGTGGGCAACTAGAACAGCTTAGTGTCTTGCAAGCAGCCAACCTCAGAGCTGGAAGGCAACTGAGATGAAGTTTTGGAATATAGGTGAGACTTAGTGGGGTGAGGTCCGGAGCTGACAACCAAGAAAGAATTTTTTTTTTTTAATAAATTTTTTAAGATTTTATTTATTTATTTGACAGAGAGAGAGAGATCACAAGTAGGCAGAGAGGCAGGTGGAGAGAGAGGGGGAAGCAGGGTCCTTGCTGAGCAGAGATCCCCATGCAGGGCTGGATCCCAGGTCCTGAGATCATGACCTGAGCCAAAGGCAGAGGCTTTAACCCACTCAGCCACCCAGACGCCCCCAAGAAAGAATTCTTGAGACATCTTTGGTGCAAAATGGTGGTTTATTAAAGCCCGAGGACAGGACTTGTGGCAGAAAAGAGCTGTTGCACTGGGGTTATGAGAGGGGGCTGATTATATATGGGGTTAGGGGAGGTAAGAAAAAAGGGAGGTTTCAAAAGAACTTTCATATGACCTACAAGATAAGGGAGGCCTTGCCATTGTCAAGTTAAGGTGGTTTTTCCCCTCTAGCAAGGGATTAACATTAAGACAGTTGGAAGATTCCTGGAAGAGTGTCCTACCCAGTAGTGGGGGATGGGGTAGAGGTTACATGGTGTTAGCTTCTGCTTTATCATCAGCTGGCCTTCTGTTCCCTCATCAAATGAGTCCTTCCTTGTTTCTTGTGGGTTCTTCAGAGTAATTGGTCACAAAAGTTTTAAAAATTAAGGAAATAGTGGAACTCTCAAATGATTTATAAAAAATGTCTCCCTGACATATTGACTACTTTCAGTGAGGTTTGGGGAGGGGGGACATTTCCTCCCTCCCCCCTTTCCTCTCTCCTTCCCTTCCTCTTTTCCTTCCGTCCTTCCTTCCTTCCTTCTCAAGTAAATTTGGTCAGGTCAGTTTCATTCTTTTAAATACAATCAGTAACATTTCAGCACTAAGAAAGACATCTGTGTTTTTTTCATTCAGCAAATGAAAACTTCCTATACTAGAAAAATGACATAATAATATATCTATAATATATCTCAGAATATATGTCAGGATGACCTATAAGGGGAAAATCTACTTTATGTTACTAGTACAACTAAATTCTCTTGAATGATCCAAGATAAATTGATTTTATACTATATTTTGCTCTAGGGTAATTAAGAATTATAAAATTGGCCTTGGATCCAGTGTCACAAAATATGTTCTCTTCTTGGCTCTACTACTAACTAACTATGCAGTTAAAATTCTCTATGTCTCATTTTCCTCATCTGTTTATAAATGGACATGAATATACTTTCTCTGCTATACTGCCATAGGTTAATGTAAGGGTCAAATATGAGAGCTCTTTGCCAAAAATGAAGTCTGAGGTATTAGTTTTCAGGTAAATCTTTTTAAAAGTGCACTTTAACCTTGGTTTAGAATGTAAAAAAAAAAAAAAGCTACCTATTGCCTATGCCATGCTTTTGAAACAGTGAGGAGTATAATTTAGGGGATACATTGTGGCATGCTGTAGGCTCACAGGATAAGCACAGCATGCTTTTATAGTGTCAATACTGCATGAATATTTGGGCAGCAGTTTAAATTTTTGATAAGTAATAAGTAGGTTTTGTATTAATTATTAATATAAATTTATCCTGAATTTTAAGGATAAAACATGAGACTTCAAGGTAATTTTAGCAAGAGCCAGGTAGTTTCAACTATATACTTCCAGAATCTTGAGGCACATGTACTTATGTTCCTCTCAGATATTAGGGACAATTAGGCAGAATAGTTTGAGGAGAACCCAGTACTCTGTCAAATTCAAACTCTGCTATTTGGTATATAAGGCCTTCCATAATATTGGATCTAATTATTGATTGATTCTCATTTCTACTATATCCTATGAATCTATGTATGTTCTGACTGGTATATCTCTTCCTACCTGTTACAAGAGTGATTTCTGGGATGTATTCAGTATTTCATAAATAGCTTCCATGATATACTAGCATGCTTCTATTGAATTAAACTTGCTTTATCCTAGGAATCAGGAATCTAGAAAAGGGAATTAAGTCCAGTGTGTGTGTGTGTGTGTGTGTGTGTGTGTGTGTGTGTGTGTTCATCATACACAGACATAATCTGTAGACAAGTAGAGGCTGAGATAAATATTATTGGCACCTGGAAATGGGCATCCATCTTCTTTTTCTAGGCTTTCAGTTGGTGTTTTGAGTAAATACAGGTGGTAGCAAAACTAGATTTTTTGTTATTGTTGCATCACCAGGTTGGTGCTCTAGTGTTACTTTGTGTTTGTGGGTTGGGGACTGGATTATGGGAAGGTTTTTCTCAGTGTTCCTGTTCTAGTCTGAACCTTAGGCTTTCCTTATGTGTTGCATGTTTCAGAGGTTCTCCCTTCATATTCTGGTCCCTCTCCCAAAGGTAGATTGCTTTTTCTTATTAGTCGCTGGCCTGTTAACCTGCCAGTAGGTCTAGGGCAGGAATGGCTATGCTTCTGTGCTTTCTGATGTCCTGGTTTAGACTCAGTCTTAGACAGGCTTCCTGTCCCTGGTTCTTAGGGTTGTGGCCTTCTCAATGATCATATCCTTCCCTCAGTGGTAATAAATCTCAAATGGTCTGAAGCCAGAAGGTTTTCTATCTTCCCCCCAAGAAGTAGAGAGAAAACTGTTCCCTTCTCTTCTCCCTCACTCCCAACCAAAATGAGTATTCATCTATTAGAGCTTGCTGCCTTTCCTAGGCTTAGGCTTTTATTCTGTAGAGAAGATTTTCCTTCTCTACAGAATAGGACTTTCTATTATTGACAAGGTAGATGTTCTCTTCCCCCAGACTTGTACCACAAAGTAGACTTTTCTTGATTCCTGCCCTGCCCATAGGGTGAGGAGTGTGAAGAGCATGCGAGTAAATGTAAACTCAATTTGCATTTCTGGCTCCAGGAGGCTTTATACTCTCATACTATTCTACACTCATATTTCAGGAAATTGTTACATGTTTGGCTAAATTCTTTTTTACCCATTTTTGAATGCCAACTCCATCTCCTTTCTGTGCTATGTCCTAGGTAAGTAATGCTTGAATCGTGTCTTTGGGCATGCCTGTCTTTAATTGAATTTCAGGCTATTTGATTGCCCTGAAATATCAATTCTCTGATAGTTCAAAAACAGTTATAGCTAAATAAATTATCGGCTTTTTCTAGACGTTAGTAGGTGGGCACAACACTCTTCTCCCCTTACTACATATTAAGAAGACACTGAAAGTTCCACATTTTATAGGGCTTAAACATTTTAAATAATCTGATATATTAAACTTGAGAAATTAACTAATGTAAGAATTTGATTAAATACATTAACATCAGTGTATAAATGTTTGGGAAAATTTAATTTGTTAAATTTTACATTTTTAAAACTTTTAATTTGAAATAATTAGAGAATCATAGGAAGTTGCAAAAATAGTAAAGAGTCTTTTGACCTTTTACTCAGCTTCTCCAATGCCTCCCTTTTACCTAACTATAGTATAATTTCAAAACCAGTGAATTGGCATTGGTACAATACTCTTAACTGAACTACAGACCTTCTTCAGAATTTGCCAGTTTTTACACATACTCATGTGTATGTGTGTAGTTCTATGCAGTTATATCTCATAGGTTCGTGTAAGTACAACAATAAAGAAATGTTCCAGTTGCCTCAAAGGAACTCCCTTGTACCTCCCTTGAACTCCCTTCACCGACCTTCACCATCACTATTTTCTGTCAATCACTAATATGTTTCCTTTTCTAAAAGTTTGTCATTTTCAAGATATTCCATTTTGCAATTTCAAGAATGTTGTATAAATGGAATAATATAAAATGTAACCTTTTGATATTGGGCCTTGTTTTAGTGCCCTTGAGATTTAAGTTATTGCATATATAACTTAAATTGTTACTTTGTATTTCTGAATAGTATCCCATTGTATGAATATACTGCAGTTTAACTATCTACCCATTAAAGGATTGTTTTTCAGTTTTTGATTATTAACAATAAAATTGCTATGAAGATTTATGTACAAGTTTTTAAATAATTTTTAAAAGATTCTTACATACTTATTTGCGAGAGAGAGAAAGAGAGAGAGAGAGCCTGTGAGTGGGGAGAGAGGCAGAGGGAGAGGGACACAGAGAACCCGATACTGGGCTCAACCCCAGAACCTTTAGATCATGACCTGACCCCAAATCAAGAGTCCTGTGCTCAACTGACCAAGCCACTCAGGTGCTCCTTATGTACAAGCTTTTATGTGAAATTAAGTCTTCATTTCTCTTAGATAAATGTGCAGAAGAGCAATTGTTGACTCATATGATAAGTGTATACAGTTTTATCAGGAACTACCAAATGATTTTCAGAGTGGCTGTACCATTTTATGTTCCTACCAGCAATGTATGAAGGATCTAGTTTCTTTGCATCCTTATTAGCATTTGATATTACCACTATTTTGTAACAGTAACCATTTTAAAATGTATATGGTGCTATTCCTTTGTGGTTTAATTTGTATTTCCTTAATAATCAATGATTTTGGATATCTTTTTTTGCTTTTTACCATCTGTATATTGTCTTTGGCCTGTTTATATCTTTTGCCTATTTTCCAATTGAATCTTTTGGACTTTGTTACTCTTTCTAGACATGCAGTTTGCAAATATTTTCGCCCAGTTGGAAATTGTTTTTCATACCCTTGACAGAATCTTTTGCAGAAAAAAATTTAATTTTAATGAAGGTGAATTTATTATATTCTTTTAGTGATTGTGCTTTTTGTTGTCATGTCCAGGAACCCTTTCCCTAGTCTTTCTTCCTCTATTTTCTTCTAAAAATTTTATAATTTTGTATTTTTCAATGAAATTTATAATCTATTTTGAATTAATTTTTCTATAAGCATAAGGTTTTATATCAAGGGGCTTGTGTATTTATTTTGATCATGGTTGTTTAATTGCTGCAGCATTATTTGAAATGTATTCCTTTTAGCTACAGGAGTATTAACTCAAAAAGATAAAAAAAGCTACTCGAGGCTATATCTCTCTCTCTATATATATTAGTTTAGAAAAAAGAAATATTTTCTTTTAATAGTATTCGAAGGAATACAAATTGAAACTATAATAATATGTAATTTTCTTCTCTTACTTATACATTCCTTAATGTTCTTGTTTTCTTTATGTAGCTCTGGGTTTCTGACCTATATCATTTTCCTTCTCTTTAGAGAAGATGTTCTAATATTTCTTGCAAGGCAGATCCAGTGGCAACAAATTCCTTTAATATTTGTTTGTCTGAAAGGGGTTTTATTTTTCCTTCACTTGTGAAGGATAATTTCACTTTGTTTTCCCTCTTTCAACACTGAATATTTTTCTCCATTCTCTTGCTTGCATGGTGTTTAGGCCCTAAACAAAATACCATAAATTGGGTGGTTTTTTAAAAAAACAATAGTTTGTTTTTTTTTTTTTCCTCACAGTTCTAGAGGCTGGGAAGTCCAAGAAGAAGGTGTCAGCAGATTTGGTGTCTGGTGATAGTCCACCTTCTGATTCATAGACATCTACTTTTTTGCTGTATCCTCACATGATGGAAAGTGTGAGGAAATTCTATGGGGTATCTTCAATAAGAGCACTAATCCCATTTGTTAGTGTTCCACCCTCATGATTGAATCACCTCTCAAAGACTCCACCTCCAAATACTGTCACATTGGGATTAGGATTTTAACATGAATTTCGGGGTTGGGGAACATTCAGTCTGTGGCACATGGTTTCTCAGAAGTTGGATGTAATTCTTTTCTTTATCCCTCTATATGTAAAGCATTTTTTTCTCCTGGTTTCTTTCAGGAATTTATTTATTTATTTATTTATTTATTTATTTATTTATTTATTTATTTATTTAAGATTATTTATCTATTCATTTGACAGAGAGAGAGAGAGCTCCCTGCTGAGCAGAGAGCCCCATGTGGGGCTGGATCCCAGGACCCTGAGATCATGACCTGAGCCGAAGGCAGAGGCTTTAACTCACTGAGCCACCCAGATGCCCCTATTTATTCATTTATTTATTAACATTATTTTTTTTTAATGGGGTGCCTGGGTGGCTCAGTTGGTTAAGTGTCTGCCTTCAGCTCTGGTCATGATCTCAGGGTCCTGGAATTAAGTCCCATGTCAGGCTTCCTGCTCAGCAGGAAGTCTACTTCTCCTTCTCCCTTTGCCCCCTCCCCCTGCTTGTTCTCTCTCTCTCTCTTTCTGCCCCTCTTAAATAAATAAATAAATACAATCTAAACAAAGAAGGATTTTTAAAAATCTTTAATTTTCTGTAGCTTGAAAAATATATGCCTAGGTGTAGTTTTTTCGGCATTTATTCTTGGTCTTGTCTGAGCTTCCTGGATCCTTAGTTGGTGTCTGACATTAATTTGGGGGAAATTCTCAATTATTATTGTCTCAAATGTTTTTATTTTCCTTTCTATCTTCTCCTTCTGTTATTACCAATACATGCATGTTAAACCTTTTGATATATGTACCATTGCTCATTAGAATTCTTTTTTTTCCTCCAGTCTTTTTCTCTTTGTTTATCAGTTTGGGCAAGTTCTATTGAGATATTCTCAAGCTTAAGGAGTTTTTCCTCAACTGTGTCCAGTGTACTAATATGACCTTCAAACACATTTTTCATTTCTGTTAAAGTGTTTTTGATCTAGCATTTCATGTTGGTTCTTTCTTAGAATTTCTCTTTGCTTACATCGTCCATCTATTGTCTACTTTGTTTATTGGAACCCTTTGTGTATTAGTCACAGTTGTATTAAATTCTTGGTCTGATAATTCCAGTATCCCTGCCATATCTGAATCTGGTTTTGATGCTTGCTCTGTTTCTTCTAGCTGTTTTTTTTTTTTTTTTATATTGCCTTTTAATATGTGTTACAATTTTTTTTTCCTTCTTGATAGCTGGGCATGATGTACTGGGTAAAAGGAATTGCTGTAAATAGGCATTTAGGAATTTGGTGGTAAGGTGTGTTGGGAGGGGATTTTTTTATAGTCCTATGAGCGTTTTATAGTCCTATGAGTAGGTCTCAGTTTTTGATAAGTCTCTGCTTCTGGAATGTGAACCTTACCTGTGCTTCTCAGTTATCATCCCTTCCCCACCAAATTTAGGTGGAGCCGGATGGTTGGAGGGAGCTAGAGTTGGGCATTTTTCTTCCTCTAGGTCGTTTAGTCTCAGATAAAACCCATCAAGTTAAGCTCTTCTTACTTTCTCCTAAGGGCAGAACTTGTTAAGAATAGAATGCTCTGCATATTTCAAAATATTTTATTTTCCCTTTCCCCTGACAGAACAATGAGGAGATTTTTCTCTAATATATACACTATGAGAACCTGGTAGAGATCCAGAAGGTAAAGCTCACAGAAGTATCAGGGACTCCCAAAGACTGAATCCTCTCAGGAGTTTTTAAGTCTCAGACTTGTTCAGACTGAACCTCTAGCAATTTGTCAATTATACTGCAGGTTTTTAAAACTGGTTCCTGAGAAGGTAGCTGCTTTAGTAAGTTGTAATTCTCTTTATTCACCTCTAGTTCCCTGTGATTTAAGGGGCAGCAGTTTGCCCTGTGATCTTACTTCTTTTATGAATCTAAAGGTAGTTGTTCATTTTTCAATTTGTTTAGCTTTTTACTTGTTAGGACAGGGCAGTGATTTCTAAGTTTCTTGCATGCTGGATTGGAAACTGGGAGTCCTGGTAACTGTTCCTTTTTTGTCTATAAAAACCTGTTGGGCAGTTAAGTATCTAGTGCCATTAATAATGATGCTATCCACTATGGTACTATTATGAGGAAAAAACTTATGTTTTTGAGGAAACATTGAAAAATAGTGATTTAGAAGAAGAGTAGAATGTAAACTAAACAAAGCAAATCCATTATGCAATTTTAAGGATCATTAACATGTGATTTAGAAAAATGCTTTTCTTTATAGCACATCATATATTTTATATTTTATGTAAGCATGCTCTTAAACAATGCTATTGAAAAGAAATGGCTGAATTTCTCTTCTGCTCCTCCATATTTATTTTGCAAGAAGCAGTAGCTAAATCTCAAATGGCTAGGCAATGCTTCTTATATTCCCTCGGCATTAGCATCTTTGATATTACCCAGAAATATCAGGATAAACTTTCTCACCATCAGGGAGGTATAAAATTTTTAAATCACCGAAAGAAATTTTAGGTTCTTTTGTAGTAAAATGAAGCCTAGAGAATTTATATTTAAGCTAGTCTTAATGAATGAATATTAAATTAAAGAATGTAAAGCCTTCCAGCAAGTCTTAAGTTTTGTACTTTTCATCCAAAGATATGATGCAGTTTTTAATCAAAATGCTGGCATTATTAAGTGCCAATTTTATGGTTTAAAATAAATGTACACAGTTAAAGATATTGAAATATCATGTATGTGAAGCAGAATAAAATTGATGCATATTTATTTTTATGTTATATTTGATTTTAAGTAAGACTTTTTAAAACTTTTTTATTTTTTTAAAGATTTTATTTATTTATTTAACAGAGAGAGAGATCACAAGTAGGCAGAGAGGCAGGCAGAGAGACAGGAGGAAGCAGGCTCCCCACCATGCAGAGAGCCCGATGCGGGGCCTGACCCAGGACCCCAAGACCATGACCTGAGCCGAAGGCAGAGCCTTTAACCCACTGAGCCACCCAGGCGCCTCGATTTTAAGTAGATTTATGCAAAAATTGGGCTACATTAAAGATATACCATATCACTAGATCTCTAAAATTTATGGTTTTGAAAAGGAGTATAATTTTTTAGTTAAGTTAGAATTAAAACCTATCATATTAGCAAATGTTACAGATGCAAGAAAATAATAGTTCTTGAGTTTTGTTGCAGATAGTGTGTCTGATATCTCAAGCAGTACTTACTTGTTATGAATAAATAATTTCCTGGATTCCCTATGAGCTACATTGTGTCCAAAATTACTGAATTGCAGTTTATTCTTAATTTTAAAATAAGTCAATATTTAGAAAGGCCCCTAAATTTTCAAAAAATAGCTTATGTCTTGTATTTCTAGAAAGGCTATATTAGGCTGGTTCAACATCCACAAATCAATCAATGTGATACAATGCATTAATAAAAGAAAGAACAAGAACCATATGATACTGTCAATTGATGCTGAAAAAGCATTGACAAAGTACAGCATCCTTTCTTGATCAAAAATCTTCACAGTGTAGGCATAAAGAGTACATCCTTCAATATCATCAAAGTCATCTATGAAAAACCCACAGTGAATATCATTCTCAATGGGGAAAAGCTGGGAGCTCCCAGCTGTTGTATTAAATTCTTGGTCTGATAATCAGGAACACGGCAGGGATGTCCACTATCTCCATTGCTAGTCAATATAATAGTAGGAGTCCTAACCTCAGCAATCAGACAACAAAAAAGAATTATAAAAGGCATCCAAATTGGCAAAGAAGTCAAACTCTCACTCTTTGCAGATGACATGATACTTTATGTGGAAAACCCAAAAGACTACTCCAAGACTGCTAGAGCTCATACAGGAATTCAATAAAGTGTCAGGATATAAAATCAATGCACAGAAATCAGTTGCATTTCTATACACCAATAGCAAGACAGAAGAATGAGAAATTAAGGAGTTGATCCCATTTACAATTGCACCCAAAACCATAAGATACCTAGGAATAAACCTAACCAAGGAGGCTAAAAATCTGTACTCAGAAAACAGTGTAGTACTGGCACAAAAACAGTCACATAGATCAGTGGAACAGAATAGAGAGCCCAGAAATGGACCCCCAACTCTTTGGTCAACTAATCTTTGACAAAGCAGGAAAGAATGTCCAGTGGAATAAAGACAGTCTCTTCAACAGATGGTGTCGGGAAAATTGGACAGCCACATGCAGAAGAATGAAATTGGACCATTTCCTTACACCACACACAAAAATAGACTCAAAATGGATCAAAGACCTCCATGTGAGACAGGGCTCCATCAAAATCCTGGAGGAGAACACAGGCAGCAACCTCTTCGACCTCAGCCGCAGCAACCTCTTCCTAGTAACATTACGAAAGGCAAGGGAAGCAAGGGCAAAAATGAACTATTGGAACTTCATCAAGATAAAAAGCTTTTGCACAGCAAAGGAAACAGTCAACAAAACTAAAAGACAACTGACAGAATGGGAGAAGAAATTTCCAAATGACATATCAGATAAAGGGCTAGTATCCAAAATCTATAAAGAACTTCTCAAACTCAACACCCAAATAACAAATAATCTGATCAAGAAATGGACAGAAGATATGAACAGACATTTCTGCATAGAGGACATCCAAATGGCCGACAGACACATGAAAAAGTGCTCAACATCACTCTGCATCAGAGAAATACAAATCAAAACCACAGTGAGATACCACTTCACACCAGTCAGAATGGCTAAAATTAACAAGTCAGGAAAGGACAGATGTTGGCAAGGATGTGGAGAAAGGGGAACCCTCCTACATTGTTGGTGGGAATGCAAGCTGGTACAGCCACTCTGGAAAACAGTATGGAAATTCCTCAAAAAGCTGAAAATAGAGCTATCCTATGACCCAGCAATTGTACTACTGGGTATTTACCCTAAAAATACAAATGTCGTGATCCGAAGGGGCACAGGTACCCAAATGTTTATAGCAGCAATATCCACAATAGGCAAACTATAGAAAGAATCTAGATGTCCATCAACAGATGAATGGATAAAGAAGAGGTGGTGTATTTATATACAATGGAATACTATGCAGCCATCAAGAGAAACGAAATCTTGCCATTTGCAACGATGTGGATGGAACTAGAGGGTATTATGCTAAGTGAAATAAATCAATCAGAGAAAGACAATATTATATGATCTCTCTGATATGAAGAATTTGAGAGGCAGGGTGGGGGATCGTGGGGGGTGGGAGGGAAATGAAACAAGATGGGATCAGGAAGGAGATAAACCATAAGAGACCCCCAAACTCACAAAACAAACTGAATCTGGCTGGGAGGCGGGGGGGTAGGGATAGGGTGGCTGGGTTATGGACATTGGGGAGGGTATGTGCTATGGTAAGTGCTGTGACATGTGTAAGCCTGATGATTCACAGACATGTTTCCTGGGGCAAGTAATACATTATATGTTAATAAAAAAAAAAGAGAGGTGGGGGAAAAAAAAGACTTTTAAAAAAAAGAAAGGCTATATTAACACTATATTGTTTTTCAGGATTGCTGTATATGTTATTTATAAAATATGCTTAAAGCTATTTCTGGAATGTCCATATTAATTTGAATGAGCAGATGGTATATTTAAATAAATACCTTTATTACCTCCATTAATTTAATCTTTTTTCTGAACAAATTTCTAGCCTAAATCCTATAAAGTGATTTAACATATTATTCTCTTTGTCCTTTTATATTGAGAGAATAGGAAGAAAATAAAATTAGTTTTTACACCACAACCATCATCCTTGTAAGCCCATGGGAAAAAGAAGCACAAAACCTGAAAAGGCATGGTTCAAAGAAGTACAAGTTTAGGAAAAGAAGAAAACCAAGGGAGCACTTTCAAGTCTGTATCCTGCCTCAGCAGCTCTGATCCCCATAACTTACTGCTTCTCTTTTTATGTAAGGGGAAATATCATTCCTCTCTCTTCCTATCTTCTATTTAGGTCTTACCCTTCCAGAAGCAAAAGGAAACACTGATCCTGATTGTTCCCTAAAAGCTAGGATATGTCCACACTCTTCAAGTGTAGACTGGTAGATACTTTCTTTTCCTTTCCAGCTAGCTGTTTGACTGGAATAAAGTTCAGTGCTAGTAAAATTACTTTTATCCCCCAAGCTCAACACAGGGCTTGAACTCACAACCCTGAGATCAAGAATCAGGTGCTTAACCAACTGAACCACCTAGGTGCCCTCAGCAGTTTGGGTTTTTTTTTTTTTTTTTTTAAAGATTTTATTTTATTTATTTGACAGAGAGAGAAATCACAAATAGGCAGAGAGAGAGAGAGGGAAGCAGGCTCCCCAGTGAGCAGAGAGCCTGATGCGGGGCTCGATCCCAGGACCCTGAGATCATGACCTGAGCTGAAGGCAGAGGCTTTAACCCACTGAGCCACCCAGGAGCCCCAGCAGTTTGGTTTTTAAATACAAGTTCTCTAAAGAAAACTTTGGATATCGGTCTTATCTTCCTATCATTTTCTAATGTTATTCTATTGAATTAGAAGTAAACTGAGAACAATATGCTTATAATGAAATAAAACCAATTCCAGGTAGGCCCATTCTAAGTCACTCTAGAATATATTTTAGTAGAATTTACAAGGAAGAAAATATTGACATGGACTCTATAGTAGAGATTTTGTTATTGCTAATTGCTTACCGCCATATGTACACAGAGAGAGTGTGTGAATACATTAATGCTCATTGCCATGTGACCTGCAACATCCCTTCCTGAGAGAGGATTGTACTGCTGTTTTATGCCCCATTGCTTATGTGACTAGCTCTGACCAGTGGAATATGAGTAAAAGTGATGTGTAACACCATTGACTGGAAACTGGAAGAATATTTGCTTGGTTTCAACATTCTTCTTCCTCCTTTGCCATGAAAACAAGATAGGGCTCTTCTTTCAGCTTTAGTTCTACAATGAAAACAATAAGAAGCAAAGCACAGTGAACTGTGAAGGACAAGTAATAAGAGTGAGAAATAAACCTTCATTTTTGTAAGCCACTAAGATTTTATGCTAAATTATTACTGCAAAATAACTTGGTAAAAGTTATTAGCAAAACTAATATAAACTCAAAGTGAACTAAAGCACTAATGTGAACGATTGGGCATCTTAACTTGCATTCTAACTCGAAGATAAGTTTTATCTTTCCTTCTTTTCTCCTTTCTTTTCCTTCTTTCCTTGTTCATGCTGTGTGCATATGTGTATTTGTACACACCTAGATATATGAAAATTTGGACATCCATAGTAAATCAAATATGTTTTTAAGAATTTTAGAACTAAAAAAAAAAGAATTTATGACTGACAATTTGAAAGTACTAAGCACTCCTAAGTAGAAATGGAAACTTGAAAACTGCAAAATTAACATAAAAAAATGAAAGAAACTAACTGAAAAAAATGTTGATGGAGTCAATTATCATTGGAATTGCTATGGTGAAAAACACAAAAGTCTTAATCTTTTTATTTTGCTGAGTATCCAATTTTATTCTTTATTCTGGTCAGTAAAAATTGAGAGAGACTATATAATCGTTGTATGTTACTCCCATCATTATTATACACATGGTAATAAAAGCAGTAATGTACTTAAACTAGAACATCTGTATTTCTGTGCCATGCATGAGAAGGAAATCAATGATCATCCCTGACATTGATTATCTGGTATCTTCTCAATTATATATGATGTTACCAGTGATATTTCTTTCTAGTCAAGAAGGAATGAAAATCCTTCTTTTTATCTGTTCCCATACTTTTTAGTTAATTCTTTTGGTTGCCTAGGATGTGGGTGATTCTCCTGGCCATGATAAGAACACAGTACTGATTGCCTTTTATGGTTAAAGTTGTCCTAATTAATCTAGACTAGGTCCATTTTTGAAGTCTCACAGATGCAGAGTTGGTTAAATCTCAAATGCTATGCTTCTTCAAAAAATACAAGCTGTCTTTCTTTTCTGGGGTAATAAAAAGTATAATTTTATAATTCTCCCAATATTAATTATATACTATATTTTATTATTTTCAGTCTTGTCTTTATTCAGTGGGACATTCAGTTTTAGCAATTAAGGTAATAATCTCTAATCTCATATTTGTTCTAGTGAATCAAGGGGAAGTGTTTAAAGAGTTTGTGTACTTTTTTCATGCTATCTTATTAAACTTTCTTTAGAATTTAAAAGAACATAGGCTTAAGTGCTTAAAATGAATTTGTAACAAGAACCTCTTTTTTTTTTTTTAATTTTAAGGCATACAGCATTAATGGTTTTTTTTAATATGTATTGTGAAATGATTACCATTGTAGGTTCAGCTAACACCTATCTTCTCATATAGATAAAATAAAAATAGAAGAAAGAAGAAACGAAAAAAGGAAAAAAAACCACTTCACCTATAATGAGGACTTTTAGGACTTCCTCTCTTAACACCTTGCCTAAGAACCTCCTTTCTTACCATCTCCCTATCTCTCTCTCTCTGTCACACATATGTGTGCGTGTGTGCCTAAGTGTGCGTGTGCATCTTAGGTTTCTTTGCTGCTGTGGATACTTCACAATGAAAGAATAAAGCATCTTTCTTTTCCATATTCACTAAAAGTCAGAAATCCTCATTATGTTTTTAAAGATCCAAGTTTCCACAGTAACACGTTTGAGAGGGAAATGCACGACATATTTTTTTAGGCTGAATTATTCCAGTGAAGTAGGCAATAAAAGTGAGTTTTCAGTGGGAGTGGAAGATAGGGCTAGTCCAAGAGTATGAAGCTACCTGGGATTTACCAAATGGGACTTTGGCGTTTCCGCGTTCTATAGAAAGTCTTGTCCAGATGACATAGTATTATTCCACATGATGAGATTGAAAATTGATGTGTGCTGCCAGGTGGATGTCAGTAGAATGAATTAGGGTGGCATGAATCTCTGAGTTTGGTTAAACTCAGAGAGTGCCACTGCCTGAGAGGCAGACAGCATCACTGCTCAACTGCAGCATTGTGAAGCTAAAGGAGCAATAGTAAGATGGAAATAATGATAGACTATTTTTCAGACATCATATAAACTAAGGATTTCTTTTATGTTTCATGGGAAGGTATCCTAATGTTGACTGAACTGAATTTATGGCCAGCAAGTTATGTGTAGAGCATTGGAGGATATTTGATTTAGAAAGATGGGTCATTATGAAATTTCTTAGCCTTGAGTATTATGGAGTAAAATTAATACCAGTTATATATGGAATAAATTGGGGATTATTACAAAGCTTTGTGCAACATATATTTATAAGGAAGACAAATTGTAATACTCAGAATTGGGGGTGGTTAATTTTGAGATAATGGTTATAACCATGTTGGAGAATTAATGCATAGTGGGCACTCATAAAGCTCTGTGGATCTGGTGGATTTGAACTGATACGAGATTTAGTGTGAAGGGAGCTAATTTTAATAACCATGAGCAGTAATTGGCAGAATTTTCAATAAAGGGAGAGAAATAAGCCTTTTACAATGAATTTCTTTGTGATTCCTGAGAGACTACTAAGAAATAAAGAGTATAGAAGAGGAAAGTTAAGTCCCCTATCTCAGGCTATGAATTTCAAAAATAACTTACCCATTTCCATCTGAGAGATGAACACACAGCAGCCAATGTCCCTAAGGTCCTAGAGGAGTGTTTTTCAAATTGCCTTTTGAGATCCATTAGTGAATCATGAAATCAAATTGGAGAATCTCAAAAAAAACCCATTTTTAAAACATTAAGTACAATAGAATAAAATGGAAATATTTGGTTTTATTATATATAGTAACAGTCTGTATTATTTAATTTTTATTATATGTATTTTTATATATCTATAAATAGGTATAAATTTGTGCAATGGATCACAATGAAACTGTATTTCTGCTGAAGCTCGGATGAAATGAATTGTAGACCTCTGTCATATTCTGCTAAAATTTCCACGTATCCCCAAACTTGAATATCATTTATACATAGGCTGAAATGTTTTGACTAGAGGTAAGGAACAGTATTCTTCCAATGAGGAAAATTATAAATAATCCCTAAGTGAGGATTTTTGAAGGGGATAAAACTTCTGGGTTGGTTGAGATGATATTTGAAAAGAATTCACAACTAGAGGAATGGAAATTATCTGAGGTCATAGAACACTACCATGATAAAATAGGATTAGAATCTCACAGTTGGAGGCCATTTGATTCTCAAAAGTGTTCAGTTCTGTGGCTGAATGTCTGAGTAGTTTAAAACAAGCTGAGAACACAATCAGCTTTTTAAATGCCAACCAGAGGGCTGGTTAAATGTTTCAACATTTATTCCAAGGCCAGACACTTTGGAGACTTGGCCTTGACCAGAGGAGGAATACATCCAGAAAGTGTGGCTCAGGCCCAGCATGACCAGGCGCAGGGAGAGGCTGCTCTGGGTAAACTGTCCACTTTGAACTCCACCTGGTGGAAATTGAACTCCTCCCTAGAACTGTTTTCAACTTTTAAAAATTTGTTGGAGAAGGGAAGGAGGGGAAAGTGGTGGTTCATTCCAGAAGAGAATCAGATATTAAAGATAATTTTAATAACCTGAAATAGTACTCTGCCAGCAAGGACACATGGGGACTTCATAATATGCAACAAAAGACTCAGTGTTGTTTGTTTTCTATTTAAGCCCTGGTGTGTGTACTTCCACAGGGCCCTTGAAAACCCAATACTTTGGTATCTGAACAACCCCTTTTTCCACCATTTTGGATAGCCTGGGCTATAATACAGAATTGAAGATTCTGAGGAGTAGTACCCTGAACCTGAGTCAAGACTATAAAAGCTACTGCTCAACTATAGACATGAGAAGAACATTTCAGAGTGGTCTAAGATTTCAAGGAAACATAAAGGGCTGGGGCGCCTAGGTGGCTCAATGGGTTAAAGCCTCTGCCTTCAGCTCGGGTCATGATTTCAGGGTCCTGGGATCGAGTCCTGCATTGGGCTCTCTGCTGGGCAGGGAGCATGCTTCCTCCTCTCTCTCTGCCTGCCTCTCTGTCTACTTGTGATCTCTCTCTGTCAAATAAATAAAATCTTAAAAAAAAAAAGAAAAGAAACATAAAGGGCATTTGCTTTGCTTTGTTGGTAGGAATGTTGGGCGTTTCATGCAGACTGATCTTGCATGTGCAAATGCTAAAACCTTAAGAGAGTAGAAAAAATTTCCAAGGCTGAGCCTGAGATGAATGAACAGGAGTTAGAGAGCCAACTTTGTCAATTTGAAGTCTCGGGGTCCACCAGATAGATGGTAGTTTTCAGAATTCTGAACTAGCAACAATGCAGCCAAAAGAGCAATAGTAAAGAAGGTAACATTCACAGTATCGTGGATTGGGTACTTACCCTGGTTTTCTGTCACCACAGAAACCTAGAAATTTTATGTGATCCCATGGAGCTATTAAGGAGACCCCAGAAGTACTGACATTGAATTTTTTGCCAACTGGGGGGAGGGGGTGGTTAAAAGCACAAAACAGACTAAATTTGATTTAAAACAGTAATAGAATATGAAAATTTATAAACCCTAGTGTTGTGTTGTGAGGTGCACACAAATACATATACAAGTAACATATAAGTTAAAATAAGTTTATTTTTCTAGTGTGTTTCGTTCTCACTTCAAATATATTCATACATGTTAGGTTCAGTGTAAAGTTTGTGTATGGGCTCTGGTATTAGAGGCTAGGGCTTGGATCTCAGCTGTACCACATTAATAACTATGATCTTGATCAAATTGCTTACCTTTCTGAATTTTAGTTTCTCACACATAAAATGGAGATAATAACATTGCCAGTCTGATCAGGTTGTTGTTGATTTCTTAGCAAGTTCTTTGGAATATGGAACTTAAAAAAAATTCTCTTATTAAGAACATAAGCTATCTCCTTGTTTTGTAGCATGCATTTGATTTTTTAAAAGTTATTTTTGGGGGCGCCTGGGTGGCTCAGTGGGTTGAAGCCTCTGCCTTTGGCTCAGGTCATGATCACCTGCTTCCCCCTCTCTCTCTGCCTGCCTCTCTGCCTACTTGTGATCTCTCTCTCTGTCAAATAAATAAATAAAATCTTATTTAAAAAAGTTTTTTTTGTATTTTTTATTTGCTTTTATAGATGTGATTTTCTCTCCAAATTATACATTGATCCTGCCACTTCATAAGCTAGTTTTGAACCTATGCACCTTTAAATTTGTTTCTCCCACTCATCCCCAATCCCTGAATTCTTTTTTTTAAAGATTTTATTTATTTGACAGCGAGAAACACAGCGAGAGAGGGAACACAAGCAGAGGGAATGGTAGCGGGAGAAAGAGGCTTCCGGCCGAGCAGGGAGCCCGATGCGGGGCTCGATCCCAGGACCTTGGGATCATGACCTGAGCCGAAGGCAGACGCTTAATGACTGAGCCACCCAGGCGCCCCCCCCCCCAATCCCTGAATTCTTAACCCAGGGCTTTTCTAGTATTTTCTCTTCTCTGGTCCCAGTTTTGTATTTCCTCTGAGGCGTTAAAATTTTTGGACACAATTCTCATGATTGAGACTGAGAATCAAATTTGTACTTCATCTACCGCTATATAACCCATTCAAATACTTGACATTGAATCCCAGGCTTCTTAATTTGTGCATTCAGTCAACAAATATTAATTGCTTGTCTTCTCTGTGCCAGGCGCTGTGACAATCACTACGGACTTTCACAGAAAAAAGAAGAATCCCTGATTTTCATTGACCCAGCTATAAATTTTGCATTTCCATGGTATGTAAGTTCCCCTTGTACTTAAATCAGTTTAAGTTTTGTTTCTTTCATTTGTAACCCTAAATATTCTGACTTACACTGGCCAACTTCATCATATATTAAATCACCATATGTACTGAGGTCCTGTTCTCTACCCTCTATTATACTCCATGGATCTTATCTATCCATACCAGTGCTTAAACTGCATTGTTTTAATTACTGTAGTTTTATAATTTATTTGTTATTGGAAGAGTTTTACATCATCACACATTCAAATTATGTTTTACATGTTGACTTTTCTAAACTAAATTTAGATTTATTTTAGGTTTTTTCAAAAAACATAGAACAAGAAGAGTAAAATATATATTGGTCTTTTTATTGAGATTATGTTAATTTATGTGTTAATTTTGATAGAGTGAATATTTACAGTATTGAATTTGACAATACAAAAGAAATTTCCCTGAGATATTGAGCAAACTGTAGTGATTTATCTTTACCTTAAATTTTCTTAGAATAATGAATTTATCCACTTAATTATAATTTATGATATTCTTGTATAAGTCAAAAATTTCTCAAATTGAATTGACAGAAACTTAAATTGAGAAGAAATGTCAATTCCAGAGAAGAATTCTTATTTTTTACTTGGGTCATCTACTTAATATGGAACCAACTTTTGTGCCAGAAATGTGTGGTACTCTGATGAGTCCTGACTGGGCTATATACCAAATTCGGAGAAGAGGTGGTAGAGGGAGATGTTGAAGACTTAGATACAAGAAAAGAGAGAAAACTTATATCTTTTCTGGAATGTAATTCCCATGAGTGTAAAATTTGTTTTTGTTTTTCTTTTTTATTTGCTGCCATATATTCAGTTCTTAGAAAAGCATCTGGCTCAAAATAGATGCTCTATAAATGTATTGTTGAATAAATGAGTAAATAAATGAATGAACAGACAACAGTATTCCCTAATGCATTTTACTACCCTTGTGAGATGCTCTGCTGTTTCCTAGGGATGCAATATTTGCTTTATTCTGAGGTCAATGATATGCCAAAGCATTGTTAAATTTTGTGACTCCTGTTTTGTATATTTCTAATTATCACAATTGGAGTTATTCCATAGTTCTTCAGTATACACTGGTTTTCATAACTGCACTGAAAACTTACTGAGAACAAAGCGGATGGTTTTTCCTTTTTTTGGAGTCCTAATAGAACAAATAGATGTTTGGTTAGTTGAATCATGTTTCATTAAGGGTCTGAAAATGAGTCTACTAATCAATAATCAAGTAAGGGGCTAATATGGTGGAATCTGCTCCATTCTTGGTAAAGCTATATTTTTGTGGTATTTATATATTCAGTTCTGAAAGTTAAATGCTCTTCTCTATTATATCTATTAATATTACCTTGTTATTTCTTCTGTAATGTCTAGAGGTATGAGAGCGAATTATTAAACACAGCTGCAAAATTCAGGGCACTTAAATTCAGAGCACTATCTTATAGATGATATATTTATTTTTGATTAAATTATTTAGATGATTACAGCATGTAATTTAAAGATACAAGTGTTGAAACACTTTTTATCAGCATCTATGTTCTTTGAGAATGACAAACTGTAGACTAAGACATGTGCTCCTATTTCTATGTTTCTTCTAGCTTTCATCTAGCCTGAAGTACATGAATATTCAAGTAATAATGCCTGATTCTTATTTATGATATAACCATGAATTAATTAACATGTACAGATTAAGTTTTGAATTAATTTATTCATCCAACGTTTTTATGCCTCCATAATTATTTTTCTAATAACTCTTCAATATTCTACTTTTTGGAATATTTTTATAGTAGTGAGATAAGACATCATTATTTCTAATTAAGGGTTATATTGCATGGTAATAGGTATAATTTTAAATGCTTATTTTTACTTGAACTATGTACTGCTTTGATTAAAAATATTTTCCTAATATTATGAATATTTTATTCTTGAAAAAATTGAATAACCTGTTTATAAATGGAAATTAGAATCTTTGGGAGGGAGGTCTTTGGCAAGGCAATTATTTTACACAAACAACTGAATCCATGGGAGGGGACCACACGAAGCTTGAATCCCCTTTTGAACCCTCCGTAGCATACTCCAGGGAAAGTCAGTGACTGAAGATTGTTTAAATGACAGCAGTAGGGTGCATAGTAACACTGCTCCTCAAAGGAAGCATCACCTTATTTGACCTAGCCTTGGAGTAAATAAGGCGCCTGCTTCAGCCAGTTAACGATAATGTCTCCAATCATTTCCATTTTTTAGCATTCAGAGCCATTTGAGGACATCTTTTGTTTGTTTATTAGATCTTCACAGGATATATTTTGTTGAAAACTTAAGATGAACTTGATTTTTAGTTGAACCTTAACCTCGGACAATATGATGCTAAGGATTTCTGCAGTTCTGTGATAGATGTTATTAGGTCTTGTGACATACATCAATTACCCTAATGATGAGATCTTACAATGTGCTCTTACCTGCCTGAGTCATTTGGTAAAGTAAAAGCTATTATCTTTTCACTTAGCAATAGGTAATAGTTGAACAGTTGCCTTTTTCACTTAATCTTTTCTGAAACATTAAATTTATGTTGTTTTTCTTATAGTTTCTTATTTTAAAGACGTATAGAGTGTCATTTGTGGAGGGAACCATTATGTAGCTTGAAACCTAGACAGTCTGTAGAAAATGATCCTCTTGGCTAAGAGTTCCAAATGTAAGGAGCTATGAAGAACATTGGGTCAATTTTAATTACACAGCATGTTCAGTTGTGATTCTATCCATCTCTTCACTGAAAGATCAGTGGTTAAGTATATGCTATTAGCTGCCAGAGTCAACACTCATAGTTTTCTTTCCATTCTGTGAGAAGAAATTCAAATGTTCTTATTCATAAAAGTTTATACTGCAGCCTGTTGGTCTCAACTAGAAACACAGAGTATTCCATGTCCTATGAAGAATTCCAACCTAAAAAGGTCAACTGTTAAGTTTATCACAGTGTTTATGGAAGCACTGATTATTTATTGTAGAGAAACTGATATTTGTTTTTAATTCATAAATCAGAATATACTATTGATACAGTAATTAGGAATGTAACATCATTATGATATATCTGTTAGAGCACATCCTTTTCAAAGTTTTTTACTCATACTTCTGTATATAAAAGCAAACCAAAACTTTCTTAAAAAGTCACAATTATATATGGGTTGGTAAGTAGTAGTATTCATTTTCTACCTTTGTTTTCAGTTGTATCATATTGAAAGCAACTTTTAAGCCAATTAATTTCAAAAAAGAAAGAAAAAAACCCCACCAGATTGATTGTTAATCATGAAGTCTGCACTATGTCTTATCCAGATTTACAGAGTTAAGTAATATGGAAGGAAATTTTTTTTTAAAGATTTTATTTATTCATTTGACAGAGAGAGAAAGATCGCAAGTAGGCAGAGAGGCAGGCAGAGAGAGAGGGGGAAGCAGGCTCCCTGCTGAGTAGAGAGCCCGATGCGGGACTCGATTCCAGGACCCTGAGATCATAACCTGAGCCAAAGGCAGAGGCTTTAACCCACTGAGCCACCCAGGTGCCCCTGGAAGGAAATTTTGTTTTTTTGAAGGAAATTTTTAATAACAGTAGACACAATACTTTAGTAATACCTGCTTTTTAGTTCTGATAGACTAAAATATATATTTTCTCATTTTTTATTTAGTAATAAATTAATTTAACAAGGATATAGATACAGAGCAGAGCAATATACTATCACAGTATCCAGAATTAGCCAAATGGGAGAGTTTGAGAGAAATTTGACTTCTGATATCAAATGCAATTTGTTTTTCAGAATCACCCTCAGTTTTGATAATTTGTTGAAAAGACTCAAAGAACCCATTGAAATCTTTCTTATTCATGGTTGCATTTATTGCAAAGAAAAGATATAGAAAATCAGCCAAAGAAAGAGATGCATAGGACAAAATTTGGAAGGGGTCTAAATACAGAGCTTCTCTCTCTCTATGGAGTCATGAACGATCTTAACTCCTCCTGGTCACAGTGTGTGCAAATATCAGCCAGGGAAGTTCACCCAAATCTGTTGTCATCCAGAGTTTTTATTGGGGCTCAATCCCATACTATCTACAAGGCTGTCCTTTAGTTTCTAGCTCCTCTTGGAGGTCAGGATATCTTTAGTCTCCAGTTCTTTCAGTGTGGTTGGCACTTATACTGCATGGCCCAATGTGCTCATCATAAATCACACTGTTAGACTGTCTTATTTTAATTTTGGAAGATATGGAATGAGGCAGGGCGAATTTAGAAAATACCGAGACAAAAGTAGAAAATACTTAGGGCAAAAGAGCAAGAAGCTAAGAAATGCTATGTAGTACTTTTTGATGTCTTGAATTACAGAATTTGAAAATAAAGGGGTATTGGTAATCACCTAATCATATGAACTTCTTTATCTGCATGTGAGAAAACCTAGAGAAATTAGAAGAATTGGCTGTTACACAGATTTTATGGAAAGTATCAACTAGGATTCAAATTTTTCTGTTTCTCTTTATTTAGGCCTAATCATATCCCCACTGGCATTCTCTTTCAGGCAATTTTAAACAGCATGAGGGTGTTCTCAATATATTTTTCCTCTAGTGGTTCACAACTGCTTATCGTGGAAAAAAATTATCTGCATTCTATATCAAAGACTCCAGGCTACTTGGAAATAAGACAAAGGTTGAAAGGAAACTAATGGAAAATAAAGATTGTTAGATCAAGACCATTGAGATATAAGAAGATATCTTCATATTTCTATGAAATTCTTTAAATTAACACACATTCAATGTTGTGTTATGTGATTGGCTGAAATTATGCCTAACACTCAAAAGACACAAGTGTAAGAAACCTAAGTTGAAGAATACTTAAAACAAAAGGGCTTTAGTAAGACACCTGAGCTCTAGTCCCAGTTTTATAATAATAGCTATGTAATTGTGCTCAAGCTACTCCTCTGAATCAAAAGAATATAAGGGAGTTGAACTGTCAGTGAGTCTTACTCTTATGGAGTCATAGAAAGACCCTTTAAGAATCCAAAGAAGTTTTGCACCCTCTATCTAAGAAAATGCACAAATGTGTAAGTTATGTACACAATTTTAATGCACTTTCTGTGAGTTCAAGTATTTGACCCACATTTTGAAACCCAGGTTAATAAATTCTAGTTATGATGATTCCCAAAGTATCTTTGAGATCTAAAATTTGCTTTAAAAAGTAAATTATTGGTTTTAGATGTTGTAAAGAAAAGCTCTATTGTTTTCATTTACATTACATATAATACTCTGAATACTACTTCACTTCTGTCACTAGATGTGTGGGTTTTCCATGTATCAAGCTGTTCTGTGACACCAGCTGGATGTCCTGCATTTTACTCATTTACTTATTAGGACAATGAGCTTCATCTACCTGGAGATGGCATTAGATCCCACAGGCTACAGGTTTAGTTCTATAAGACTGCATCCTCCCCAACTCCTGATGCCAATCACAAATCCAGGTTGGGACTCTGATTGACTAGCTATAGATCAGAGGTTCCCATGTACCCTTCTCAGGTTCAATTCATTTGGTAGAGCAGTTGACAGAACTCAGGAGAACTTTTTTTTTTTTTTTTAAGATTTTATTTATTTAGTTGACAGAGAGAGGGAGAGAGTGAGAGAAAGCACGAACAGTGGGAGCCGCAGAGGGAGAGGGAGAAGCAGGCTTGTACCAGGATGGTTGGGATTTTGAGAAATGCTACTATTATGGATGTAGTTTGAGGAACAGTTAAAACCTACTACACTTAATCCATATAATACATTCATATTTCTGTTCTTGAACACTTTTGTTTTAATAATTGTAGCTTTTGTGTTAAATCCTTGATTTTCTATGTACCTACAAAAAAATCCATGAAAAGCTTTCTAACTTAAGTGTGAATTCTACTCCTCCCCCCATAACTGAAACATCAAGTATTCTGCTTGATCCATTTTTTGGAGAGGGAGTGGTGAAGATATCCTTCTTATACTTCTTTTTGCTCTTGTTCCAATTAGATTGGGTGATATCTAGGCTTCTATTATTATCCTGGGATTTTTCCTTCATCATCGCCTCTTGGTTCTTTCACAGTTTGGGATTTGTTTTGGTACTGTTAAAAAACAAAATTCAACTGAGTAAATTTAAAGATCACATTGGCTTTATTCAGTGATTCATGAATTGGGCAGCATCCCATTTAGCAAATAGAAAGGAATTCCAAACAGCTGAACAAAATGGGAGTCTTTTACAGGCAGAAGGGGACAGAGATAAGAAGATAATCGATTATCATTTTTCTTCGGGGAATGGAAGAAGTCTGTCAGGCAGATTAACTAATTAGTACAGATCGGAAAATCCCAGATTTACTGATTTAAGATCACATTCCCGGGAGAGGTTGAAATTGCAGTTAGGTTAGGTATTAAGTCTTGGTTAGCTGACATGAAACTGAGCACAAGTGACTCCATTTGGGGCTTGTTTTTTCTCTCTCTCTCTGCATCTCTCTTAGCAGTACCATGGCTTTATCTTCCTTTATTTTCTTCTTTGTCAGTTATGTATCTCTTCCAAGAAAAAATACATCCGTTAAAAATTTTTGAGATTTTGCCTGTCTGAACATGTTCTTGTTACAAGCTCATGAGTCTTGATATTTTTGACTGGTTAATTTTCTAGGTAGGTGTGGTGGTTAATTTTATGCACCAACTCTAGTAGGCTGTGTACCCAGTTGTTTGGTCAAACATAAGTTGAGATGTTATGGTGAGTTGTTTTTTAGATATGGTTAACATTTAAATCAGTAGACTTTGAGCATAGCAGATTACCCGCCCTAATCTCCTCATCCAGTCACTTGAAGGCCTTAAGAGCAAAGACTGAGGTTCTCCTAATTGGAAGAAATTCTCCTCAAGACTGCAACATAGAAATCCTCCGTGAGTTTCCAACCTACTGTCCTGTAGAATTAGGATTCAAGACTGCGACATCAACTCTTAACTGAATTTTCACTTTGCCAGCCTGTCCTACAGATTTTGGACTTGCCAGTCCCCACAATTGTGTGAGCCCATTCATAATGAAATTTTTATTCTGTAAAAGCAGCTTTTCCTCCAAATTCTCCTTTTCTAAAACAAAACAAAACAAAAAAACATTTTTCTTGATCCGTGGATGCTACAGCTTCTATTATTTTTTTGGATATTAATTTTAATTGTACTTAAGCTTCATTCTTCCCTTCATTGTTGCTATTTCCTAAGTTCCTTTATTTTTTTACAATTTTAGTCTGTTATATTAGATGCTATCTGTCCATATTTACAGGTAGGGCACTACTAAGCTTATTGAAAGTAGTGTGTGTGTGTGTGTGTGTGTGTGTGTGTGTGTGTTCAGAGTAGAGCAATTTTTAATGCCCTACTGTGGCAATGGGAGCTATAGAGATAAAGGATGATGGACGCTCACTGTCCAATAATGGATTTTCACTAACTCCTCCTGGTTTGGGTATAGACCACCAGCCCTCATCAGTGCCTATTCTCTCAAGTTTAAATTATCAATTGTTGAATCTCATTATTCTGAAAGGTTTTCTAGTAGGTGGGAGCTTAACCACATTTGTGTGTGTGTGTGTGTGTGTGTGTGTGTGTACGGACAGTGGTACTCACCTAGCTATGCTGAGTGGCATAGCTGACTGAGAGTTTTATTTTATACAGATTTTCTGTCTGTCATCCTCTTACATTCAATTAGGCCTGAAATTCTGCTTTCAAGACTGCTCCAACCCCTTCCTCACCCCCATCCTTATAGGCAGACACTTAGTTTTTGGCTTTGTTGAGTCTATTTAAATAGTTATTGTTCATTCCTGTATTGTCCAATGTACAAAATGTTGTTTCTTGTGTCCTCTCTTGTTTTATTTTATTTTTTTAAAGATTTTTATTTATTTATTTGATAGAGAGAGAGATCACAAGTAGGCAGAGAGGCAGGCAGAGAGAGATGGGGGAAAGCAGGCTAAGCAGAGAGCCCAATGCAGGGCTTGATCCCTGCTGAGCAGAGAGCCCAATGTGGGTCTTGATGCGGGGCTCGAACTCAGGACCCTGAGATCATGACCTGAGCTGCAGGCAGAGGCTTAATCCACTGAACCACCCAGGAGTCCTGATAGTTGATTTTCTTAATACCAATAACAGTTTAACAACAATGGATGTTAGATGGAGATTGCATATTTGACTATTTGTTACTATCCACCATGATATTATGAGCTATGTATTGGGCAAATTAATTTAATTGTAGTGCATAAAAATAACTATATTTAATACTTTAAAATTATTATTAAATTTGAGTTACAACACAAGGATGAAGACTTCAAGAAAAAGAGATATTAAATTATGAATATTTTTAAAGGTTAGTGAGGTATTATCGTCCAATAAAACCACACATTCAATTAAAATCTGTCATAGCAAAAATGAAAACCTTATCTTCTCTTTTTATACTTTTGTTATATATTTTACTTTTTGATCATTCTTATTTTCTTGGTTTCTTTATTGGAAACAATGTGTTAATTTTCCAACTTAACAAAGAATGCTTTCACTACATTTTTAGATCTCAGTTTTATAAGGGTAAATATGTAAATTCTGAATTTTCCGTGAGTTTTACATATTTAAAGTTTGAGTCACTTAAAATTTTAATTTCTTAGGAAATTACTATGTCTAGGTTTATGCTTTCGTGGAGTTGTATCTATATCATTGGCATATAATTAATTATGAACTATTAGAAATTAATTACTTACTAAGTTTATGATGGATTTAGAAGACCAAATCCTTTTGCCCATATTTTATTAATGCTATTTGCAGAAATTAAGATGTAGACAAATGAAACATTCATTAATGTAATACCTTTTTAAAGTGTCAGGGTTATAAGACAAATAAATTTTTATTTTATATGTCAGTAGACCAATGTAATAGGTGGATTGGGCCATTCATTTACTTTTGGTGTCATTAAAAAGATGCAGACTGGACGTATGGTCCTACAATATTCTAAATATAGGAAGTTTTTTGTAATAAATTATGAATAAAGTTATAATGAAATTGTTCATTGCAGTGAAGGTAGGAAGGAGTACTTCCATACATACTAACTAGGAGGGGAAATATATTTTGCCAGGTTCAAAACCAAATATAACCCACTCAAAATTTAATATTCTGCTGAGTGAATTTGTTTTTGTGAACTAATAGAAAATTTCTACTTTTAGAGTGGAATGCTTGATGTCTATTTTATGTAGTGCTTTGAAACAGCACTTTGAATATTAAAATAAAAAAATTCTATATCTGGTTAAAATTTTCAAATACTCAGGAATATTTGTAGAAATTCAAGTTGTTAAAATAAAATGACAATAGATAATAGCCCAGTGTCTTAAATACATCGATTGATCGATTGATTGATTGACAGAGCTAATATTTATCTATGGTAAAGAAGCAAGTGAATGAAGCTATAATTTTACTTCACTTACTCTTAGGACATCCACAACTATTTCCACCTACATAGATCTTTAAAATAAGCATACATGGGTATTGACTATTATCTACAAATATTTATTGTAACACTTGAATAGAACTATAGATTAGCATGATGTATTTATTATTATTGAATTGTATGTAGTATGGCATAATTTAATTAGAACTTAAAGTATGTGTGCTTAAAAGATTCTCCCATATTGCTATTTCTAATTTAACTTACCACTGATAAATATATTCCTGTAAGGATTAAATGAGATACTATATTTAAAGTTTAACACACTCAGCCTAATGTATCATAATCACTTTATTAACACTAACTAATTTTTCTTGACTAAAAATCCAAACATGAAAGAGATATACATGGCAAGGGTTAGGAAAAAGTACAAATAACTCGTATTTGCTTCAATGTATATTTATTATTCATCTAATTTATGATATGCAACTTATTCAAATCTAAGATATGTTAAAAAAAAGGTTCTTGCCTTCAGACACATGTTTTAATTTTTTGTTGTTGTTTTTTTAAGTAGTCTCAGCACCCAAGGTGTGGCTTGAACTCCTGACTCTAAGATCAAGCTTTGCATACCCTATGACTGATCCAGACAGGCACCCCATGGTTCTTGCCTTCAAAAAGTTCATTTTCATGGACACATTTTTATGAATAAAGATAGTTCTGTGAATTGAGTGCTAATGCAGCCATGTACAAGATTGTATAGCAACACTGATCATGGAGCATCTACTTGTGACTGGGAAGACCAGGAAGATTTCTCTAAGGAAAATACAGTTAATTGGAGGCTCGCAGACTTCTGCTTGAATTCTCCAAACCCTGTAAGATATGATTTAGAGTACCCTAATGAATTCCAGTTCCACAAACAGCCAGTTTTTAATCCAATATATCCTACTAACCATGGCTAAGTTTATTGTAGTTATTGGGTATCTTCAGCCCCAAATAGTCTGTACATACTGAGGTATTGAAATGTGATGGGGAAAGTAGTGCACTATTTAGTTACACAATAGCAATGCCCTTTAAGGGGGCCATTAAGCTAAGATAGTATTTATTCCAGTTTTTCAACATGAGGGTTATAGATCTGTCATGAGGCTGTGGAGGGATACTTTTTATAGGTTCATAAAGGAGAAGAAAATATTGTTTCATGGTACTTCATGCATTGGCTTCTCTATTACACTGTGTTTCCTAAACCTTGATGTTTATTTAGAGCATATTTTGAAATGAGTTGAAAAAGGAAGGTATAGGATTGACTTCCATGGACTTTTACATTTATCTATTTGATTTTTAAGCAAATTTATTCTAAAAATCCTTTACCTCTAGTGAATTATAATTTAATTTCATTAGCACGAACTATAATGTTAATGTGTGGGATAAGTCATTTACTTATGAGTGAGACTAGCCAACAACTGAGCACCTGTATTTCTTTTTTTTTTTTTTTTTTTAAGCAACAGGTATTTATTCTCTCACAGTCTCAGGAGCCAGAAGTTCAAGATCAAGGTTGGCAGGGTTGGTTCTGTCATAGGGCTGCAAGGGACACTCTCCCATGGCTTCTGGTCATTTTCTGGAAGTCTTTGGTGTCCCTTGGCTTGTGGATGCATCACCCAGATCTCTGCCTTCATCTTCACATGGCCTTCTGCGT
>CM053606.1:76041850-76102335 GCA_028646535.1 Procyon lotor | reverse complement strand
ATTCCCTGCATGTTACCAGACCACAATGTCTTGAAACTGGAACTCAATCACAAGAAAAAATTTGGAAGGAATTCAAACACGTGGAAGTTAAAGAGCATCCTACTAAAGAATGACTGGGTCAACCAGGAGATTAAGGAAGAACTTAAACAATTCATGGAAACTAATGAGAATGAAAACAAATCAGTCCAGAACCTATGGGGTACTACAAAGGCTGTTCTTTCAGCAATGTGGCAAGATACAATTAAAAACCGCAAAGAGGTATCACCTTACACCAGAAAAATGTCAGAAATTAACAAGACTGGAAACAACAAGTGTTGGCAAGGATGTAGAGAAAGGGGAACCCTTTGGTGGGAATACAAACTGGAACAGCTACTCTAGAAAACAAGATGGAAGTTCCTCAAGAAGTTAAAAAGAGAGCTACCCTATGACCCAGCAATTGCACTACCGGGTATTTACCCCAAAGATACAGATGTAGTGAGAAGAAGGGACACATGTCCTCCAATGTTCATAGCAACAATGGCCACAATAGCCAAACTGTGGAAGGAGCTGAGAGGCCCTTCAATAGATGAATGGATGAAAAAGATGTGTGTATACAACAGAATATTACTCAGCCATCGGAAAGAATGAATACCTACCATTTGCATCAACATGGATGGAACTGGAGGGGATTACGCTAAGTCAAACAGAGAAACAGGGATGGAAGGGATGGAATCCTGAAGGGGGAGAAATTGGAGATGGAGATGAACCATGAGAGACTGTGGACTCTGGGAAACAAACTGAAGGTTTCAGAGGGGAGGGGGTTGGGGGGATGGGGGTTGCCGGGTGATGGGTACTAAGGAGGGCACTTTTGTGATGAGCACTGGGTGTTATATGCAACTAATGAATCACTGAACACTACATCAAAAACTAATGATGTACTATATAGTGGCTAAGTGAACATAATAAAAAAAAAAGTGGGAAAAAAAAGGGGGAGGTGAGTCCTACAAGAAAGGTAGAATTAAAATTGACAGGATTCTAGGTATGGAAACAATTAAACGTGCCTTTTGTGACAGTAGAGAGGTAGCATATAATAACTGGTCCATTAGTATTTGTTGAATGAATAAACACATGATATTACATAAGATGGAGAAAAAAGAAGGAAGAAAGCAGGGAAGAAATGGTTAAAAAGTCAAATATCATAAACATATCATAAAATGACTGCAAAGCACCCATTGGATTTCCCAGCTAGGGATTGTTGATCATGGAGACAGTCATTTCAGTGGATTACAACCAGATTTTAGTGAGTTGAAAGTGGATGTGCTGAGATGAAAAGTAGAGAGTAAAGGAGAATAGAAATAAAAAACAGGTTTTGTCTGTTTTGTATTTGGTTTTGTTTTGTTTTGTTAATTTGGGAGAAACAGAGCACATTTGTAGACTATAAGGGGGGATTTAGATGAGGGAACAGGTTTCATGACATGAAGATAGTAGTAGGTCATGATGAAGGCTGCAGAGGTAGACCTTGGACAGAAGGAGGGAAACCTTCTTTGAAAATGGAGTCAATAGAAGGGATGGCTGCAGTTAAATCTCATAATGAATATCAGGAAAATTGATGAAATTCTGCTTAAGTGGTCTTAATTTTACTTTACAAAATGGGAAATGAAGACATTTGTGAAGGAGGTAAGAAAGTGGTACTGCGTAAGAATAATGAAGTTTGGACAGGATTGCAATGAAAATAGGAGTGAGCAAGTCAGTTCTAGCTCAGTTTGAAGACATATTTTTTTGGGTGCACAGTTTTGCTGTAGTGACGTTTGTGCACTGAGTTAGATGTACAGGGCTTGAAGTTTTTACATGAATGTACAGATGTATATTTAAAGACTAATCGAGGGGCACTTGGGTGGCTCAGTCAGTTAAGAGTCTGCCTTTTGCTCAGGTCATGATCCCAGGATCCTGGGATGGAGCCCTATTGGGCTCCCTGCTCAGCAAGAGTCTGCTTCTCCCTCTGGCCCTCACACTTGCTCAAATAAATAAATCTCTCTCTCTCAAATAAATAAAATCTTCAAAAAGAAAAAAGGAAAGCAGTGAAAAACTGAAGCAGTGAAACTGGAGAAAAAGACTTAGAAAATAACAGAGACACAGAGAAAGGAAGTATGGTAAGAAATTGGTGTATTAATCTCAAGATTTCAGAGGTTTAGTTTTATAGAAAATAACAACGTTTTTGGAGGAAGTGATTAAAACGTAGTACAAGTAAAGGTCACTAAAATAGTGAGGTCAGCAAACTGAGGGTAAAGGCTACATGATATAGAGGAAAAAGGCCGCAGATTCTGACATCTATCTCTTAAGCTACATGACCTTGGAAAATTACCTAACTTCAGTGGCCCTAAGTTTCCTAATAAGTGGAATTAAAGTGCTACTATAAACATTAATGAAAAAACATGTATTAAAGAGCCTAGAAAAAAACACAGCATGGAAGAGTTATGTTTTATTACGTTATTGTTTGTTTGTTTACATTGTTCTTTTTTTTTTTTGCTGTTATCATTTTTGCTTTTGTCACCATTAAATAGGTCAAGGACTTGGGGGTTATCAGATTTTGAGTACAGAGGAGTCAAATGTGAAAGTCTGTGAATACAAGGAGTTGATAAGAAGAAGAAAGACAATGGTAATGAGGTGATGTCATTGGATAGCTTGGAACAAAAGAAGCCTTATTTTTATACTCTTGGGAAATCAGAAATAAAATTTTATTTTTATTTTTTAAAAGATTATTTATTGAGAGAGAGAGAGAGAGGAAGCACAAGTGAGGAGAGAGGCAGAGGGAGAGAAAGAATCCCAAGCAGGTTCCACACCCAGTGCAGAGCTCAAAGCAGAGCTCAGTCTCTGAGTCCCTGAGGTCATGACCTGAGCCAAAATCAAGAGTCAAACACTTAACCAACTGAGCCACCCAGGCGCCCCAGAAATAAAATTTTAAATAGTACTTTGTAGTAAGAGAATTCTGACCTCTCTCTGCATTTGTGCCTGGAAAAGAGTAAGATGAAGTAGCTTTCTATCAAGGAAGTGGAAATCTAGTGGAGAACATTTAGAGTAGAATGGAATTCCAGAAGAAGAAATATAAAGGACTAAGTGAATAGTGGAAGGATGAGTAAGGAGAGAGGAAATATACAGCAATGAGGATGAAAATATGGGAAAAGAAGAAAATCAGAGGGCCTCTACCAACAGGATAATAGCAAGGATGATAAGCATGAGTTGAGAGCATGCCCAGATGCCACACAGATGTCGAAGTAAAATAATTTACATATTAGAGCTGGCTGACTCTTCTCTTGGTGATAAAAACTTAGGGATGTTAGAGACATGATCATGTCACATATAATGATTGAAACTGAGGATATAGGATATATCAGATTTTTTAAATTATTTCAGAAATACTAGAATGGCTAATTGCAAATAACTAAAATTACATTTTGAATGTAAATCTGAGTTTCTCAAACCCAAGTTTTATTTAATTACAGTGACCTCAAAAGAAAACACAATGAAAATAATATAAAAGCTTGCATTTCTGGAGATTTAAATTGACTGGCTGAAGTTCTTCATAAACTTTCCTTTATATTTTTTAAAAATATTTGTCATTTCAAAATCTTGGGCATATGAAAGTTGCATTTTAATGCTAGTACAATACTTGAAAGAGAATGAAAATAAAGTAAGCGTTGAAATATGTACTTTTTAGATAGCACTTAAAACTTTAAATAGAAATGTAACCCAGAGTTGGCAGATTGTCTTTGTCAGCCTTGAACAACATGTAGACAGCAGGCTGCATGGGGTTCATAAATACATCTGGAGGCCTGCTCTTTGCCTGCTTGCTGCGTGGGAGTCTTTATGACTGGCAGTTCTACAGGCATCAGAATGGAAACAATAGACCATCATCTGGATATGATAGTCACTTACTAAAATTTCAGCCGTTTGCATTCTCCTTAAAATACCATTTTAAAGATTTTCATTGGTAATTGGAGAATAAAAATTTAAGGCTTCTATAATGATATAAATCAGCCATAGTAATGATTAAATTGTTCATTTGGAAATTATTTTGTAACCAAGTAGTTAGTGGCATAAATAAAACAGATTAATGGCATCATTTATAAGAAATTATACATTATGTATTTAGCTTATTAACTAAAATGTTAAATGCAACAATTACTTAATGCTACTGAGAAATATATACCCTCAAATTTGACAAATTAGTATTTACACCCTTCAAAATAGGGATTTTTCCACCTTCTGGTCTAAGGCAGCCAGCAACTGGCTTAGGTTTTTATATAAATTGGCATTTTCTGGGCTTACAGAACCCAACTCATCTTGCACACATTACAATTCTTTACTGCCACAGTGGAGAACAAAGAGAACTGGAAGCAAGCACAGCAACTTGACATTTGGCTCAAAAGCAGTAACTCCCAAATACTTAACAAAACTTTTCTTAGGCCTTTTCAGAAGCTGTGAAACTGGTCAGTACAATGATATTTAGCCAACAATGGATTGTTTCCTTTATTTTATAGAGACCCTAGGAATTCTTCCCATTAATATAAACTGTCTCATAAAAATCAACAATAGTGCTGATTATCTTGTCAAAAACAAGTGCATACATCCAACAGAAGAAACACACACACATATACATCCAATGAGATGATAGACTCATTTAATTTAGCAATTCATTTTTTTTTTCTTTCCATTTCATGGCACATCTTTGCAGCCTTTCAGATTCTCTGAAAATATTTTTGGTAAAGAAAGAGAAGATTGTTCTTGTTCTTCACTTAACCTTTCTCTGATCAAACCATAAATACACTATATGCCTGTTGCATACCATACTGCTCTGTACAAGTACCAGTCATCATGTATCTTCCTATAGCTCACTCTAACTTCATATTCCAGATGTTCATGCAAAAAATAATACAGATTTCATGATTCCAAAGGCTTCAAAAAGATTTACAGAAGTATTTTCAAATGCTAATTTAATCAGGACTATGGGGCACCATTATCTCTCACTGGATTATGACATTAGCTTCTTCACGTCTCCCTGCTCCCATTCTGCCCCTCCTATGGTTTGTAGCAACTAGAGTGAGCTTTTAAAATCTGTCAGATCATATCTCAAAATTCTTAAAGGAACTCTCATCTAACAGTAAAAGCCCAAATCCTTAAATAGCCTGTGGGCTCTGCAGAGGACCTGTTCTTATCTCCTACCCCTTCCCTTGACCTGCTTCAGGCACACTACCATCCTTGATGTTTTTTGAGCATTTCAGACACACTCCCCCCTAGGAATATTTTCACTGGCTCATTCTTCTGTCAGGAAAATTCTTCCCCCAAATGTGGGCATAGCTTATTCCTTCTCCTTCTGATTATTCTGATAACACCTTTTAATGAGAGATTCAGTGAACACATTATAGTTGACTCTTGAACAACATGGGTTTGAACTGTGTGGGTCCACTTATACACGAATTTTTTTGGTAAACGCAGACAGTGCTGTGAATATGTTTTCTTTCTTATGATTTTTCTTAATAACATTTTCTTTTATCTAGCTTATTTTGTTGTAAAAGTACAACAAAAATACATATAACATACAGAACATATGTTAATAAATTATTTGTGTTATCCTTAAGGCTTATGGTCAACAGTGGGCTATTAGTAAAGTTTTAGGGGAGTCAAAATTTGTACACAGATTTTCAACAGCTTGGAGGTCAGTGCCCCCTAACCTCATGTTGTTCAAGGGCCAACTCTATTCAAAATTGCAACTTCATTCTCTGGAATTCCTTATCTTACTTAGCTTCTCTTTGTAGGAAGTATCATAGTCTAACACCTTTCCAATTTAATTGTTTATTTTTATTATCTGATTCTACACACTCTAATGAAAGCTCCACTAGGAGGGGTGCTTTGTTAAGTGTTCATTGCTGTATCTTCAACACCTGGAACAGTGCCTGGCACATAGATTCTGTCTAATAAATATTTGTAAAAATCTGTTGGAACCCAAAGGCCTATTTTTAGGATTGTAGTTATAGGGGAATTTCTCATACAAAAGGAAAATTTGTAGGGATGTAGTAAGCAATTGTTACTTGTTTACATTTTTATACTTTTTATAAAACCAAGATAAATTTATTAATTTTTTAAACTTTTTAGAAAGATTTATTTTATTTATTTTAGAGAGAGAATGAGAAGGCTGGGGAGAGGGGGAGAGAGAGAATCTCAAGCATACTCCCCGCTGAGCACAGAGCTTCATGCATGGCTGGATCCCATGACCTTAAGATTATACCTAAGCAAAAACCAAGAGTCAGACCCTCAAATGACTGAGCCACTCAGGTACCCCGAAACCAAGATGAATTTAATAAAAGACTTATGAAATTTAGGCTATGCACGGTATGCTTTAATGCATACTTTAGTCTTAAAACTAGTATGATAATTCAATCATACAGAAAAGAACAAAAACACAAAACATGTCTGTAGATTCAACATTAAATTCTCTTAGATCTTGGTGAATTTTGCTATATTTGTTCCTCATAACTCATTAAAAGTAAAATAAAAAATTACAGATATAATTTGAACTTCTTGAAACACCCACTGATTCCATTTCTTTCTTACCACATCCCTAGATTTACTAAACTTGGTGTTTGAAAATCCCATGAATACATATACATAAGAACATATAGATGACTCCACATGTATTATATAATACTGTTTTACATAATTACAAACTTTATATATGTGCAGCCATAACTTAATTTATATTCTTAATTTGTTTTCTCTCTCTGCCGTAATTATGTTGATAAGATATTCATCTGGTAATATTTTTAGCTCTATGTAATTAATTTTAATTCCTATATAGTATTAAATATATTAACATGTGTTTATTCATTCTTCTATTGATAAAACTAGGTTGTTTCAAATTATTTTCCTGTTATATACTGTTACAATTAATTTTTTGTACACTCATCATTGTGAGTGTGTGAGAGTTTCTCTAATGTATCTAAACACGGAATTTTTGCATCAAAGCTTACACACATTTTCAACTTTATTAGATGCTACTAAATTATCCTTCAAAGTTGTTATAGCAATGTATGTACATAGAAGCAAAGTTGAGCTCTTTTCTCTTGATCTTTGCTGTGGCTTGTTATTGTCAGACTTTTTTTTTTTTTTTTTCAATTTGACATGTGAAATGATGTCTAACAGTTGCTTTATTTGTGTTCCCTGATTAGTCATGAGGTTGAGTCCTTCCATTATTGATTTACTGTATAGGTTTTCTCTTCAATGAATTATTTGTTCAATAGCCTTTAACCACTGTCCACTAGAGTAGTCTTTGTCCTTGTAGATTTGTTTTTCATAAATTTTGTACACAAAATTTTTGAAAGTTTTAGTGTGACTTATACCAAACCATTTTCAAGAATGGAACAGTGTACTCTCTCTCTCTCTTTTTTAATGATTTTTATTTATTTATTTGACAGAGAGAGAGATCACATGTCGGCAGAGAGGCAGGCAGAGAGAGCAGGGGAAGCAGGCTTCCTGCTGAGCAGAGAGCCTGATGCGGGGCTCGATCCCAGGACCCTGAGATCATGACCTGAGCTGAAGGCAGAGGCTTTAACCCACTGAGCCACCCAGGCGCCCCTCTCTCTCTTTTCTTTTATTTAGATTATATTTATTTGGGGCGCCTGAGTGGCTCAGTCGTTAAGCGTCTGCCTTCGGCTCAGGTCATGATCCCAAGGTCCTGGGATTGAGCCCCACATCGGGCTCCCTGTTCTGCAGGAAGCCTGCTTCTCCCGCTACCATTCCCTCTGCTTGTGTTCCCTCTCTCACTGTTTCTCTGTCAAATAAATAAAATCTTCTTTAAAAAAAAAAAAAAAGATTATATTTATTTATTTGACACAGAGATAGAGTGAGGGAGAGAGAGAGGGAGTGAGAGCACAAGTAGGGTGAACAGCAGAGAGATGGAAAAGCAGGTTCTCCACTGAGCAAGGACCCCGATGTGGGGCTCAATCCCCAGGATTCTGGGATCATGATTTGAGCCAAAGGCAGTCTTTTAACCAACTGAACCATTCAGGCCCCCCTGGAAAGGTGTACTCTTAATAGTTATGTCAGAATAACAGAAGAAAACCTGAATTATCTTGGACAAACTGGTTTGTATGGTTATGCTAGTTGTAAGTATTGATATCTGTAGCTTCTTTTTAAACTTTGTTTATAGCATGTTTCACTGAACTAATGATTTATATGCAGTCGAATTTATCATGTTTAAAGCCAGTCACAAAAAGACAAATGCTATGTGACTGTACTTATGTTAGGTACTGAGAATAGCCAAATTTAAAAGACAGAAAATAAGGACTGAGAGAGGAGGGTAACAGGGAGTTAGTGTTTAAATGTTATTGTTAACTAAATACAGTTTCAATTTTGCAAGATGAAAAGAGTTCTGAAGATGGATGGTGGTGATGGTGATTAACAACAGTGTGAATGTATTTAATGCCACAGAACTATACATTTACAAATAGTTAAAATGAGGGGCACCTGGATGGCTCAGTCAACTAAGCATCTGCCTTTAGCTTAGGTCTAGACCTCAGGGTTCTGGGAGTGAGCCCTGAGTCTTCCTTGCCTTGGGCTCTCTGCTCAGAGGGAATCAACTCTGTGTGTTCTCCCTCTCAAGTAAATAAATAATTTTTTTTAAAAAAATAGTTAAATGGTCAATTTTATGTATGTTTTACTATAATTAAAAAATATAAAATAGGAATCAATAAATTAGTATAAAGAAAAAATCACTATTTTGTTAGTAATAGATTACATTTTTTGTATCATGCATTTCTTCTTTTGGTTAGTGTCTAGAGTTTTTAAGGGTTGTAGGTTTTTTTGGTTGTTGTTTTAATGACTGAGAATCTTTATTTTGCCCTCATTCTTGATGGTAGTTCAGCTGAATATAAAAATGTTTAGTGGATGTTACTTTTCTTTGGCACTTCCCTTGTATTCAGCTTAATGACCAGTTCTTTGTGTGTAATATTTTCTTTTTGATAACTTTATATTTTTCTTTTCACCTTGACCTTCTATAGTTTTTTTTTTTAAAGATTTTATTTATTTATTTGACAGAGAGAGATCACAAGTAGGCAGAAAGGCAGGCAGAGAGAGAGAGGAGGAAGCAGGCTCCCTGCTGAGCAGAGAGCCTGCTGTGGGGCTCGATCCCAGGGGATCATGACCTGATCCAAAGGCAGAGGCTTTACCCCACTGAGCCACCCAGGTACCCCGACCCTCTATAGTTTTATCTCAACATTCAGTAGTTTAGATTTAGCTTAATTTAATGTACTTAGTGATTAAATTTCACTTCAGTCTGAGGATTTAGGTCTTAATTGATCCTGCAGTTCTCATGGTTGCTCTTTGTTTCTTTATAATATAAATATGGGCAAATATTAATTTTTCAATTAAATTTGTTCTTGATTATGTGGAATTTATTATAATTTTTAAATCTTTTTTATAGAGAATATGTCTTTATAATATTTCTGGTTGGCTTTATTACATATCCATATTTTATTTTGTATCTTCTGGGCTTTTAAATTTTGTTTTTAATAAGTGTTATTCTTTGTTTTTCTGATCAATCAAGGCACTCCTTTGAAAACTCTTCTTTGGAGTGCTTGCTCCATAAGATTATTTTCATGTAGAGTGAATTCATATTTCAACTATTAACATTCTTGGCCACCTTTCTTAGCACAGTTTTTTATATCTAATTGAATTTTGAGATTTTGATGTATTGATCCACGAGGGGTAAAAGTTTTTGAGTTTGAGTTTTATTTTGTGCCAGCTTGCTTTCTCTTTATAAAATTTTTGTGTTTTGTTTTTGCTTGTGATTCTTCCTTGGAAACTTACTGAGCTATTACTTACTGAATGAGGTATTATCTTACATATTGCTATTTTGGATCTTCTGCTTTATTTCTCTTGAGAGAAATCTCAAGATCTGGTAATATAAATAGTGGGTAGTTGGTTGAATTCCTGGGTGATGAGGCTGTGTCTTTTTCTTCTCACAATCCTAGGTATGAAAATTCTCTTGAAAATATAACCCTAGGCAGTATACCAGCAGGTTTTTTTTTTTTTTCAAAGTCCTCTTGTATAAATAAGGAGTCTCATCTAGTTTCATCTAGTCATTGCTTAAGCAGGTTGTTTAGTCCTTGTCTTTCCTCTTGTATGGAGGGAGGATTTTGATCTTTGATGCCACATTGTTACTAAGCTATTGAGCTGCATTGTCCACTTCCAATCGTGAATCCACTGGAGTATGATTTTTCCCAGGTCACTACTTTGTATTGCTATTTTAGATCATTTTTCATTTGATTATTACTTTGAATTTTATTGAGATTGTTGTGTGTTTTGAGCAGAAACAATATATCTAACCATGCACTTCATATCTTGACCAGAATCACTCATTAGAATTATAATTCAAAACAGTTATAAATAGAAAGAAATGGAAATAAAGATTTTAATCTTATTTCTCAAGATATAAAAGATATTATGGAATACTTTAAGGGCTAAATTAGTTTCTGAGTGAAGGGATCCATTGACACCTTTTCTTGAACATTACATTATTCTAATTATTATAGTTTTATTTAATTGCTTCATATTTCTTTGGAGCTGTTAGTTAAAGTGCATACCAGAAGATGAGGAATAAAGTGAAGTAGATCTGTCAGTGGATATTTTTTAATTAATTAATTAATTAAATTAAAGATTTTATTTCTTTATTTGTCAGAGAGAGCGCACAAGCAGGGAGTGTGGCAGGAAAAAGGCAGAGGGAGAAGCAGGCTCCTTGTGGAGCAAGGAACTGGAAGCAGGAAGCAGATCTGATTCTAGGACCCTGGGATCATGACCTGAGCCAAAGGCAGACCCTTAACTGACCAAGCCACCCAGGCATCCTGGGCATTTTTTTTAAATGTTATTTTTTTTTTCTTTCAATTCACTGGAGATAGCTTTTAATATTAGGCGTCAGACCCTGTGCTGAGCCCCAAAAATATATTGTGTCTTATTTGTACAAAGGGGAATGGAATATACATTGATTTAGAATTTTGCAAAAAAAAAAAAAGTTGGAGAAAACTAAAACTTCATTTATTTGTGCAATTGATTACATCAATTAATTTGACTGCATTAATGATTGTAATAATAGTGAAGAGTGTGTGAAAAGCTACTTAATTAGTAAAAATTTGTCTCTACTCAGTGGCCTGACTCTCTCCAACAATTTTCTTTTTCTTATTTTTTTCTTTTTCCTTCCTTCTTTCCTTCCTTCCTACCTTCCTACTCCTTCCTTCTTGCCTTTTCTTTTCTTGTCTTGTCTTTCTTTCTTTTTTTTAATTCAGGAAGAAATGTGGACACATACTTGCTCAAAGCAACATGTTTTCAGGCTGTGTATCACCTTTTCTGTGGTAACTACAGAAAGTTTCTTCCTACCTTATTAGACAAACTTGGCTAATGCAAGGCAATCTTAAAACTTTGACATTTAGACTTGGCAAATGCAGAATTCTCTTAAATATATACTTAGAAATAGCAGATGGAAACTTTATGGTTTCCTAGGTTATTCAAGAAGCAGGCCATTTATCACTTAGGGTTTAATTTTTAAAAGCCACAGTAAGCCACTGAAACAGTTCCACTTAAGTAAGCACACATTTTAATCAGAAAATGTTTGTGCTTCATTCTAGTTTAATTTTCTTATGTTTCTGGTTTAAATCATATGCTAAGGCAATAATTTTGCTGTAACTTACTGAATATCTATTATGTGTCAAACTTTGTATATTATTTCCAATCCAAAAATTTACTACCCAATTAGGTATTATATTCCCACTTTATTAATTTTTTTAATATTTTATTTATCTATTTGACAGAGAGAAAGAGAGAGAGATCACAAGTAGGCAGAGAGAGGGGGAAGCAGGCTCTTCGGTGAGCAGAGAGGCTGATGCAGGGCTCCATCCCAGGACCCTGAGATCATAACCTGAGCTGAAGGCAGAGGCTTTAACCCACTGAGCCACCCAGGCGCCCCTAGACTCCCACTTTAAAAAAATGAGGAAAGAGAATCTGAGATGTTAAATGTCTTTCCCAGAGCCCTACAACTTGCTTAGTATTTAAGTTGGTCTGCTTGGTCAAGTTAGTCTTGCTTCAAACTGGTCTGTCTTGCTCCAGAGTCTTTTCCCTACCTACTACTACAGAATGTCTCCTTGATGGAATATATCACTTCATATAATCTAAAATGTAAAGCGGGGTGCCTGGGTGGCTCAGTCGTTAAGCGTCTGCCTTCCGCCCAGGTCATGATCCCAGGGTCCTGGGATTGAGCCCTGTGTCGGGCTCCCTGCTTGGCAGGAAGCCTGCTTCTCCCACTACCATCCCCTCTGCTTGTGTTCCCTCTCTCGCTGTGTTTCTCTCTGTCAAATAAATAAAATCTTTAAAAATAAATAAATAAATAAATAAAATGTAAAGCTACCAGGAATAAAAGTCATGGGCTTTTACATGTATATAAATATTCATGACCTAGTAGCTGGTAACATCAAGTAATAACAAAGTGAATCTTTATTTATTTTTTTTATTTTTATTTAAAACTTCTGCTCCTGCTTTATTCAAAGTGAATAACTAGAGAGTAATTAAAAGAGAAATAAGACATGTCCCCTTCCTTCAAAGAAACTTCCAGATAAAAAACTTAGTTTTTAAGATGTACAAGGACACTCATAGCAGAAATAGCCCCCTGACCAACCCAATTAATTTTTCTCTTTCTGTTATATAGAATTGTCACTGGGAAACGGTGTCTAGCTAAAGACTACATTTCCCAGACGCTTTTGCATCAAGGCATGGTTGAGTTCTCATGAATGGAAAGCAAACAAAATTGACGTGTTTTATTTTTAGGACATAGTTGTTAAAAGTTAGTGTGTTTTCCATACTCTTTTTCTTTTACTGAAATCTGGATGGTGGAACCACAAAATGAAAGAAGCCTAGGTTTATGAGCAACTATACGAAGGAAACCTAACACAGAACACATGAGAAAAATGAACTTCTACTAGATTAAGGTATTGAAATTTTAACATTTTTTTAGTCTCAGGAATTAATGTTGCTCCAACACTAATAATAATGTAAGTTGGTACCTTGACGTTGAACTTCTGCAACAAAAACGTATAATATGCAGTACTGGCTTAACATTTTGGGAATAAAGAGATAAACAAAAAATGGAGACCCTGTTATATGGGACCAACATCTTTGGCAAATTATTTCCTCTTCTTTCTACCAAGACAGACCTGTACCCATAGAACCTGTAACTCTAAAGGAAGAATTTAGAAAAAGCCAGTAAGTTATTGTGCATTTTTTTTTTTTAACTGTGGGTACTAAGAAGATGTTAGAAAAAGAGATGAGTACAGGCACATATTAACTGGTTTAAGAGGGAGGATGAAAAAGAATCAAGGAAACTCAGGTGTTTTGATCTTGTAGGGTTGGAAAAGTCATCTGCATCTGGGTCCCCAAACAGCAAAAAATAAGCTTGATAAAAGTATTGTGCTATCAAAGCATATTACAATGTCTCACTTAAACAGAGTTTCCACAAACCTGAGGCAGAGATCAAAGTGAGATGCTTCCTTCCAGTCCAAGCCTGTTGTTTCAGGTAGCTCAGGCTGGTAGCTATGATAGAATTGAAAAGAGGTGTTTAGGTGAAGAAGCCAGGGAAAAACTCAAGTTGGGAATTATGTCTGATAAATAGGCTACCGACGAATGAAAATAACTGTAAGTAAATTGATTGGAAATCTACTAAGCTTTGTAATTGTATTGCTAGAGCTAAATGTCTAAACTGAGAAACCCTTTGAGATTTTGCCATGGAAAATAATGGATTAAGAAGAATCATTTATTTAAAAGACATTGGTCAGGGTCTAGGTAGAACAGATGTAAGAGAGTTTGTCTGTGAGGATATCAGGATATCTGTGAGGACATTGGGAGGTCCCAAGAAGGGGATCTTTACCATGCCTGACTGGCAAGATTTTTTCATTCTTATGAACTACTCAAAGCTGAATGTTTTCCACTTTTTCTTTCCAGAAAATAGGTTTTAATGCAGATATCTTACCTTTGTTTTGCCACTGTATTTCAGGTAGGGAACAGGAGGCAGATAAACTTGTATATTTAATTTTTAATTTATAATTTAGTGGATCATAAGGAATAACAATTGGGCCAGTTGGCTAGGAGATTAAAACTATGTTTGAGATCTTAGCGTTTGAGTTAGATAAGGTAATTGAGCTACGGGTTATTTCCCTTGAGGAGAGATGAGCTTGTCCTATGTGTGAAAGAAAGGTACAGAGAGGCAAAATGTTGCATAGTATGCCACCTTCTCTGAATTTTGTGCTCTTCCAGTCAAGCACATATCTTGTGACCTGATGTGAAGCTTAACAGTCACAATTAGACCCCAGTTGTTAATTCCTGATTGGATACAGTGTGTCACTAATAAACAATCCCAAATCTTCTTGATTAAATAATAAATTCCCACACTTGAAAAAAATTTTTTGTGTTCTTCTTTCCATAGGATAGAGTTGTCAAGTTGTCATTTGGAAAGACCTTTCTTTTTTTTTTTTTTTCTCTCAGAGAGAGGGAGATCACAAGTAGGCAGAGAGGCAGGCAGAGAGAGAAGAGGAAGCAGGCTCCCTGCCAAGCAGGGAGTCCCATGCAGGGCTCGATCCTAGGAACCCGAGATCATGACCCGAGCCGAAGGCAGAGGCTTTAACCCACTGAGCCACCCAGGTGCCCCAAGACCTTTCTTTTTTTTTTTTTTTTTCAGATTTTATTTATTTATTTGAGAGACAGGGAGAGCTCCCACTCATGAGTGGGGGGAGGGGCAAAGGGAAAGTGAGAAGCAGACTCCCTGCTGAGCAGAGAGCTCCATCCTAGGACCCTGAGATCATGACCGAGCTGAAGGCAGATACTTAACCAAATGAGCCACCCAGGTGCCCCATGGAAGGACCATTTTTATATATTCAGGTCAACACTAAAAATTATCAGTATTTTTATTTATTTGCCAATCTGATGGATAATAAAGGATATCATATTATTCTTTTATAATAGGCTGTTCTGATTGCTATGAAATGTACACATAATGGCCATTTGCAGTTATTTTCTGTGAATTGCCTAGTTGTATAGCAGATACCATTTATGTGCCGTTTCTGATCTATTTTTATCTAATATCTCCTGATACTTTGACATTTGTTCTGTCCCAGCTGTTTCTGAGTGACCAACTCTGTGGGCTCTCACTGCTTTATGTGAGCACATGACAGTTCTTCACCTCATGTCTATTCCATATGACCCTCAGCTCCCACTTCATAAAATCTATTTGACATTTACATCTGTACAACCCAGTGGTCAGGAAGTTAGAGCCTTCTAGGGCAAAACTTTCACTAATGTGAAACAGAGCTAGCTATAAATACACACCAGAAATGGCTCTGGAACACAGGCTCACAATAAGTCTGTGGAGCTGGATAACTCACCATTCTGAAGGCAATCGGAACTCCACACAGGTGGCAAGTGGAGTGGCCATAATCCCCGGGTTGCAGGGGTCTCACAATTATTAAGGATTTCAACTCTGGTTAATTGGTGAAAGGTAATGTTGGGATGGGCAATATCTAGGTGGACTAGAATAGTAGGGAGGCAATGTAAATTACAAAGATTACACCTTCTGTTATAAAAACTATGAGAGAGAGCAAGAGGAAGACGGTGCTAAGAGTAAGGCCTAATACTTAATTCTAAGAGTGTCAGAGCTACAAAACAGGTGTAATACGCAGCTTCCAAAAGTTTCTTATGTAAAAGTCAGACACTGGTTAAGATAAAGAGACCTTAAGCGTGGTATGGGGGAACGTTTGAATGAAAGAGCCTGAGAATATTGAGCATGTGGTTCCTGTGAAAATTATAAGCCAGCAGTGGTATCTCCTGCTGCTTGCCAGAAAACTGCCTTTTTCTTGCCAAGAGGTCAGGTGGCCTTCCCTGAAAGCAAGTAATTATAAGATGATGCTTGTGGCTCACCACCCTTAAAACGTTTAGGCTGATAATCAAGATTAGGTCTCAACAAAGTCTGAATAGGAAAGTATAGTCCCTGCTCCAGGAGATATAGCCTATACACAAACATGTTGAAATACCTGATTAATGTATGCCAGCAAGGACCAGTGGAAAGCATGTACAAAGGACATTGAGGAGGTTGAGGTCAAGGGGGTAGATCGTTAGGTGGGATAAAGAAGACTTTATTGATTTGGGGATACTCACCTGTGATTTGGACTTTAATGTTTTGGCAATACTTGGACTTAGTCAAAAACAAAACAAAATTCAAAAAAACAAAAAAAAAACACTATTGGGATGCTTCCTAGAAACTTGGACATATGTTAGCCCCACACTGTGCTCACATCCAATTCCCTGTGCTACCAGTAAACTAGGTGCTCATGAACTTTCGTTTAATTTTGTCCCAGGTTTGCTCTCTGGGAAAACTAGGTTAAGGTAAGTTGTTTGATGCTCTGTTCTTGTTTTGTGTTATATTATGGATTTATATTTTGCACTTTGCATTTATATTATGTCCATGAATTATAATTAATGTAGCCTGTAATATATATTATATATTTTATGTTTTAATATATACTTATTTTTCACTTTTTCTTTTCTTGCTGTATATCGTACAAATATTTATCTCCCATTTTTTATCTCTTAACTTTATTTGTGGTGACATTTACCATATATGCATATTTAACTTATTATATAGATGAATCATGCCAATTTTTTTTGAACAGATTCCAAGACAGTGTATTATTTAAGAAGTCTTTTCTATCCTAGGGAGAGGGAAAAGAGAGAAAGGAAGATTAGGACTCTATTTACTTGTTATTTTTCCTATCGACTTCATGGTTACTGATTTCCATATAATGCAGTTTGAGGTACTGTTTTTCTCATTTGTCTTTTTTTTTTTTAAGTTTATTTATTTATTTGACACAGAGAGAGAGAGAGAGAGAGAGAGAGAGAGAGAAATCACAAGTAGGCAAGAGGCAGGCAGAGAGAGAGAGGGGGAAGCAGGCTCCCCGCTAAACAGAGAGCCCGATATGGGGCTCGATCCCAGGACCTTGAAATCATGACCTGAGCCGAAGGCAGAGGCCCAACACACTAAGCTACCCAGGCACCCCACTCTGTCATTTGCCTTATTAATGATCACATCAACTGATTTATTATCATTCATATGAATTTGAAACTCTTAATTCTCAGGGAAAAATCTTTGTTTACAGTGAAGGATAATTATGTTAATGCTTTACTGGGTTGAAGTTTCTATTGTTAAGATTTTTTGTATAGGTAAGTATCATTGGTCAATGGGGACATGGTTGGGGAGATCTGCTTTAAGGATATGTGTATGTGTATGAATCATGTATATTTATGATTATTGAAATAGTTTTCATTAATGTTTAAGAAATAAGGGCAAGTAACTCCCGAACCAGACTGCCTGAGCTCAAAATTTGAGTCCATTACTAATGTTTATTTGATTTTACAAAAGTAATTTAAATTTTCTCTCTTTACTTTGTCATCTGTAAAATCAGGATAAAAATAACAGTACCTCAAAGATTTATTATTAGCATACTTTTTACTTAATATATTAAAAGTGTTTAAACAGTGCATTTTATATAGTAACGCTCAATAAATGTTATTGCTCTTCCTATTATTAGTATTGCTATTATTTCCATTATTATTATGTAGGGCTTACATATTCTAGTTCACAAGTTCCATTGTAATATGACTGATCTGATTCAGATATATATGTAACTTCCTAGTCTTGATTAGGCATTTGTGTTTGAAATACCAGTCTCTTTTTCTCTACCATATTTTTGTTGTTATTTACATGAATTTTACTAGCTTCATAAATTGAACTGTGTAGTTTTCCAATTATATATTTCTCCAAATGCTAATAAGATAAACTGAAATGCTGGTCCTGGGGGCTTTGGGGGTTATGTGGGTAGTGATTTGATAACTTTATTAGTTCTTTATTCCTTTGTGAATCAATTTGGTTATTTACATATTTCCTGAAAATCAGCATTTTCATATGTATTTGCATAAAGTGGTAATTATTATGCTCCTTTGTTTAAAAAGTGAATGTAAATATTTTATGAATTCTGAAACAGGTTGGATTTTCTGGGAGATAGAGCTTAGTGTTCAGAGTGCTTATTAGGAAACCTTTGAGATCAATAGCTGTGGAAGGGAAGGGGAGAAAGCAGGTTTAGGCAGGAGAGGCCAAGCTGTGAAACTGGCCTGAGAGCTCTGCTGACCTGAGGTGCTCCTGAGGTGAATAGTCCTTCAAGTTAGCCCACACTGGATAGTGGGATTTATATTTTTGTCTTGATTAGTCATTGGATTTGGAGAAAGGGCATACCATGGGGAAGGAGTCTGAAGGAACCAACAGCTGAAGGCCGTCCACTGACAGCACTTGCAGTAACTGGGCAGATCCTTCCTTAAAGGGGGATATGGAAGATGCATCTCCAACCAGTCACAGACCCTATTTACAATCATTCCTTTCTCTTTCTTGTTACTTTTAAGTATATACCAGGGATTTTTGGAATGTTTGTCTATTCCATTTTAAAAACTGCTCTTATTTGTGCTTTACTTTTTATTTACAAATTTATGTAATCTTTTTTTCATCCTCATTTTTGCAGATTCATGCTTTCCTTGGAGTTTATTTTTTAATGTTTTTTTCTGACTGAGTTGAATATCTAGTTTATATTTATTCTATTTCTTTGCGTCTGAGTATAGCTTTGCTTGTAACAAAAACTTTGATATGGTAGTATTTTCCTTTTCATAGATATTAGAGTAATCAGTTATATATAATTTTCATTTAGTTTTGGGAAGTGATTCTTAATCTCTAAAGCCTTCTTAATTTTGCTATTAGCTACTTAATTTTCTTTTATATGGTATAAGATAAAGAGCTATATAATGTCACTTTTATAATTTTTAGAAGTTTTTTTGGTAGCATGTCATATGATAAGTTTTTATGTTTTCTGTGAATAATTGAAAAGAAGGTTTTAGTTTTTCTTTTTAATTTTTGGGGAAAGAGTAGGATAGAAAGTTCGAGGACTACCCATTTTTTAACCTTATTAATAAAACTCTTTTATCAGTTTTTTTAATTATTATTAGCTTAAGACTGATAATGGAATTAGAAAAGTGTCAACTGCAAAAGTAAATTTCCTTGTATATTTTATGTGTTTATAGTATTAAGATTCAAGATTTTTATAGCTTTGATATGTATCTAACTTTTATTAATATTAAAATTTTTTTCTATTTAGTACTTTAAGTTTGATTTCTATTAAATCAGATGTTAATACCGTTAGTCTTGATTTTCTTGCTTGAATTTGCTTAAATAGGCATCATGTAGTTAGATATGGATAAATACAAAGGTATCTATGATAAGGATGAAATTAACTATAGCACCCTTTGTATCTCATTTAGTAGAATTCAAATAAAAAGTATTAAGTAGTAGGGGCCCCGGGGTGGCTCAGTGGGTTAAAGCCTCTGCCTTCAGCTCAGGTCATGATCTCAGGGTCCTGGGATCCAGCCCCGCATCGGGCTCTCTGCTCAGCAGGAAGCCTGCTTCCCCCTCTCTCTCTCTGCCTGCCTTTTTGCCTACTTGTGATCTCTCTCTCTCTGTCAAATAAATAAATAAAATCTTAAAAAAAAAAGTATTAAGTAGTATAAACAGGATTATTTCGCCAAAAAAACTGCTAATAAATTAAGTCTATCTGGAAATATCCTGGTCTTAAAAGTTTTGAAACGTAGGATAAATTTGCTTTTTTAGCGGTATCTTAATTGCATTTTTTGATATGTGCCCAGAATACTTACATTTAAGTTCCAAAAATATTTTCAGGTGAATGTCTCTAAGCTGAAAGTAACAGCTTTAATTGTTAACCTTTTTTTTTTTTTTGTTAAGATTTTATTTATTTGACAGAGAGAAACACAGCGAGAGAGGGAACACAAGCAGAGGGAATGGTAGTGGGAGAAGCAGGGTTCCTGCAGAGCAGAAAGCCCGATGCGGGGCTCGATCCGCCCCCGGGATCTGACCTGGGCCGAAGGCAGACGCTTAACATCTGAGCCACCCAGGCGCCCCAATTGTTAACCTTTAACTGTTAACCTCTGTAAAAACAAAACAGAATCCAAAAGATTTGGTATTTCAAGGAAAAGAGTCAACTTTAGTTCAAATACCTTTATGTAGGAAGACCTTAATAATAATGATAATTCAGAGTTCAAGTAGGTGGATGGCTATACCCATTACTTATTGGCTGTAGCCCAATCTCAATGTTGATCACACCCCCTGTATGTAGAATTGTGTTTTCACTTGCTTTATGATCTATTCTCTTTCCTTAGGCAGGTAATCTGCCCCTTATTTAGTGGTTTTAGAATTCTTACCTTAATTTTCTGGGTTAGTAGTAAAACCTTGAATTTGGATTCCAAATAGTTTTTAGTTAACATGGTGTGCCTACCTGCTGCCAAGACAAATGCTGTCAAGCAAATATCCAACCCTCAGTAGCTGTCATTGGTTATGCCTCTGATCTGCTTTTCAAGGATTATATTGTCATTCTTTTCAACTCTACATTCAGGTACTCTTCTTAGGAAGCTCTTTGACATATCATGGCACATAAGTGGGTGCTGAGTTTATGCCTTTGAAAAAAGGTGACAAAACTAAAAATCTCCAAAATACCTTTCTAATATTACTTCCAGGACCTTAAAATCTATGACTTTAGGGCTAGTAGACCTGAAATGGGCCTGAATCCAACTGACTGTCATTTAAATGTATCCTAAAATTTTGGACCCAAAAGATAGAAGGAATTTGAAAAACAACCAAGCAGTAAGTAGCAAATCCAGCCAAGTAATGAAACACCCTGAGATGGGGCTTGAGGGTTGAAGATTAAAATTAGATAGAAATTAATAATTTATAACTGAAATCTAGAATATGATAGCTGTGGAGATGAGTCTTTCTCTCACTAAAGTATGAAGTCCTTGTAATACTAGCTATAAAGAAGGCCAGGAGAAATAACTAATAAGAATTAAATCCTATTTCCTAGCCAAATTTTCCTGGCCAAAATTTCATTTTACCCACCTAAGACTATCACCCCAGTTATGGAAAATAGTGATTGGCTCTTTGATGTTTAAATACCTATAACCCATGAAAATTAGAAACAAATATATAAGGGATAAAATCATTAAAATCCTTAGGATTGCTATTTTCATGTGTTTGGGATACTTTAGAGAACTTGGCAGAATAATCTGATTGGCCAAATAGGTCTAATTTAAATATATGTAATTAAGCATTTGATTTTAGATGTGTGATTATGGATTTAGCATTATAAAAGAATTTGATGAAGTTTTAAACAGTATTGTAATATTTGAGGAAGCTATGCTTTTAAATTTAATTTGTTATAGTTTGATCTTTACTGGCAAGATTGTATTTATTTGTTAAATAATTTAAATAGTTAAAAATAGAATATTTTGGATTTATAAATGTTTATGTTTATGATAATTTCTTTATCATTAGTTTGTGATCATTTTATTAATTAGTTTTGTACAATGCTGATTTAGAAGTTTCACTGGATTAATCAAATGTTTTTTTGAAAGTGATACTTAAAATTTGTCAGATTAATAAGATTTTTTTTTTTTTAAGATTTTATTTATTTGACAGAGAGAAACATAGCGAGAGAGGGAACACAGAGGGAATGGTAGCGGGAGAAGCAGGCTTCCTGCAGAGCAGAGAGCCCCATGTGGGGCTCGATCCCAGGGACCTGGGATCTGACCTGGGCCGAAGGCAGACGCTCAACGACTGAGCCACCCAGGCGCCCCAAGATTAATAAGATTTTTAAGTTAGCCTTTGCATTAGTTTTCTGTTGCTAATGTAACAAATTACTGAAAAATCATGACTTAAAAGAATACTAATTTATTATCTTTCTGCTCTCAAAGTCAGAAGTCCAAAGTGTATTTGAGGCTAAAAGAATGGTGTCAGCAAGGTGATGTTCTTTCTGGAGGCTCTTGGGAGAATCTGTTTCCCTGAGTTTCCAGCTTCTAGAGGCCACCTGTGTTCTTTGGCCTATGGTCCCGGTCTTTATCCTCAAGCCAGCATCTCAGCATCTTCAAATCTCCCTCTTTGACTACAATCCTTGTTTCTGTCCTCATATCTCCTTCTCTGACTCCTGCCTTACTTTTATAAGGACGCTATAATTACATTAAGCCCTCCAGATAATACAGAATTAAATTTTCATTTTAAGATTCTCAATTCAGTCACATCTGCAAACTCCCATTTGCTGTGTAGTATAAAATAATCATAGTTTTTGGAGATTAGGATGCGGATATGTTTGGTGGGAAGGGGTGGTTATTGAATCTATCACACCTTAAATATACAAAGGAATAAACTTTTTAAATTTATAACTTCAATACATTTCATATTAATATTAATAATTCAGTTAACTGAAAATTTTCTTTCTGTGCACCAAGACATTCTCAAGACCACCAGAAAAACACATCTTAGTTCACCAGGATGTTTGCTTCTTATTTGGCTGATCATCTGTGGTTATATTCTTTGTTGCTGTTAGTTAATTTATGAACAGTTACTATTGATGTTCACTGACCTTGACAAAAAAGGTACACCTTGTCATAGGATTCCAAGGCCCTAACAGCACTGAATTTAACTTTATCCATATTTTTATTTTTAACCTTTTAGGCGTTGATTTTCGGTGAATCTCATAGTGGTAAATTGATTTTGTTTAATTACCTCTCTTAAAAAAATAAGTGGGGTATAAGACAAATTATGTTTTTAAATTCAATATATGAGTTCTTTTTTTAAAATTAGAGAATTTAGTACCTTGTATATGTTAAAATTAGAAGAGCATGTCAGGTAGAATAATTAGGGCTTAGTTCTATACCTTTATTTGATGTATTCTGATTTTTTGCTATCTAGAACTGATTTTGCCATCTGGCAGTCAACAAGCTAAATCTACTCCTTTTTAAAATAATTTAGAGAAGTATGATGGGGGTCAAGTCTATATTATACTTTACCAATTTGGAAATTTTACATTAAAAATTCAGACTTTCATCTTTTCATAAACTGTGAAATCTGGCAATACACTGTGTGCAGCTGAGTAATTTCTGCTGCTTTGGAGGGACAAAGGCACTGCCCATTTCAACATAAACTTTACTCTTCCCCCAACTCGCCTATAGTGGCTCAATTTAACCCATTTTGCAGTTAACTTAGTCTCTGTAGGCACTTGAGGATAGGACTCATGTTTTGTTTCTTTTGTCTCTAACAGTTATTTGGAAGTTAAGCAGTCTGTTTTAAATTTAACTGATATTTATCTTTAAGGTTATCAAATGCCTGCTTGAACACATATTTCTCAAATATTCAAAATACAGTAAATTTAGCTTTCCTCGGGTGCAATAAAGAATTTTTATTATATTTGTGTCTCACCTTCCCTGCAATATGCATCAATCTTTGCTATATTAATATGAGGACATTGAGACAATTACTGCAACGGTCTTCTAATGGGTCTACTCTCTTAGCCACTTTCAAGTATATAGTATAGTTAATATTGTTAACTCTAGTCAGCATACTGTACATTAGATCCCCAGAACTTATTCATCTTATAATTGGAAATTTGTATCCTCTGACCAACATCTCTCCATTTCCCCCACCCTGCGGCAACCACCATTCTATTCTCTTTTTTCAAAGCTAAGTTAGATCATGTCACTCCCCTGCTTATATTCCTGCATTGGTTTTCCAAATGCCATAGAATAGAATCCAAAGTCCTTAATGACTACATTGCCCAATGCTATGTAAACCCTGAATATTCCACTGCTGCAGACTTCCACAACACTCTTCCTTACTGCACTTCTCTCACAATGGCCTCCCTGCTGTTGTTGGCACATTGCAAACTGTCTCCTACCTCCAGTCCTGGGAACTTTTCCAAAAACTCTTCTCTAGGACTTTTAAAGCCTTGTTCTCTCATTTCAGTCGGGTTTCTACTCCTTAGAAAGACTTTCTTGAGCCTGCCTATCAAAAATTGCAACTGTCTTATATCCTGACCCTCTTCTACTTTCTGAGTGCTGATCACTATTTGACACTCGTTGTTTAGCATTTCTCTCATCCATTAGATAGCACCAGCAAATCAGGATACAGTCTGCCTTGTCTATTCTTATTTCTCCTGTATTTAGAAGAGTTTTTGCACTTAGTAGGTCCTCAGTAAGTGTTTGTTGAGGTTATATGGCTTTGTATTCAGTTGTGTTAATCTAATGTCTTTAAATAATCTCAATGCTCAACACCACTATTTTTATTTTTATTTATATTTTTATCATTTGAGTTATATCATTGATCCTTTTTTTCCCAAGAAGAGTGTTTAGCTGCAATATTTTCCAAGTTCTTATAACTTTGGAATGTCTTCTGTTGCTTTCATAGTAGAACAATAAATTGGTTGATGTGGAATATTTAGTTCACAAAATTTTTCCGTTGAAATTCTGTGTTGTCCTCTGGCATTCAGTTATGCAGAAGAGAAATTTGAGGACAGCTCAACTTTTGTTCTTTCATAGGTAACCTTTTTGTTTCTGCTTGAGTGCTAATACTTCATTTTAGGTCATTTTCTTCTTTGCTTTTCTTGGGTCCATGAAGTTAGTCCTTTTATTCATGGACTTGAATAATATTTCAGTTCAGAAAGATTTTCTTAATCTTTTTTTTTGTAAGAACTCAAGATTTACTCTCAGCATATTTCAAGTATAAAATACAGAATTATTAATTGTAGTCTCAATCTATACATTAGATCCCCAGAAATTATTTCTCTTATAACTGACAGTTTGTACCCTTTGACTATTATCTCCCCATTTCCACTTCCTCTAACCCCTTTGGCAACCAACCCTTTTTACTCACTGTTTCTATGAATTTAACATTTTTTTAGAGTCCACATATAAGTGATATCATATACTATTTGTCTTTCTCTCTCTAGTGTATTTCACTAAATATAATGCCCTCCAAGCTCATCTATGTTGTCACAAATGACAGAACTTCCTTCTTTTCTATGACTAAATGATATTACACACACACCTACGTACACGTATCACATTTTTGTTTTTCATTAACCTGTCAGTTGATACTTTAGTTGTTTCCAAATCATGACCATTGTGAATAATGCTGTGATGAACGTGGCAGTGCTGAGAACTCCTCGAGATAGTGATTTCATTTCCTTTGGGTATATACCAGAAGTGGGATTGCTGGATCAGATGGTAGTTCTATTTTTAGTACTGTTTTTAGTACTGTTTTTAATACTTTTTCTCATAATGATTGTAAAGTTTACATTTTTATCAGCAGTGCACAAGGATTCCTTTTTCACCAAAACCTTACCAACATTTATTATCTCTTGTCCCTTTGATAATAGACATTCTACAAGGTGTAAGGCATCTGATAATCTGATTGTACTTTTAATTTGTTTTTCCCTGATGATTAGTGATGGTGAACATGTTTTTACATACATGTTGGCCATTGTTATATCTTTGGGTAAAAATCTATTTAGATTCCTTGCCATTTTTTAATTGGGTTATTTGTATTTTTCCTGTTAATATATTAGAGTTCCTTATATATTTTGGTATTAACCTTGTATTGGATATATGGTTCGCAAATATTTTCTCCCATTCTGTAAGTTGCCTTTTCATTTTGCTGATGGTTTTTTTGGCTTTGCAGAAACTTTTGAGTTTGATGTAGTCTTATTTGTTTATTTTTGCTTTTATTACCTGTGTTTTTGGTGTCATATTGAAAAATACATGTCAAGGGACTTACCACTTATGTTTTCTTCTAGAATACTTGCAGTTTCAGATCTTATGTTTAAGGCTTTAATCTATTTTGAGTTGATCTTTGTTTATGGTTTGGGACGAAGGTCCAATTTCATCCTTGCATGAGGATATTCAGTTTTCACATCACCATTTATTGAAGAGTCAGTCCTTTTCCCATTGTGTATTCTTGGCGCCTTTTATAAGTAACAGATTATACCTACATGAGTTTATTTCTTGTCTTTTTATTCTGTTCCATTGATCTGTGTGTCTGTTTTTATGCAATACAATACTGTTTTGATTAGTAAGGCTTTAAAATATAGTTTGAGGTTAAAACTGTGATGCCTCCAGCTTTGCTCTTCTTGCTCAAGATTGCTTTAGCTATTTGGAGTCTTCTGTGGTTCTATACAAATTTTAGGATTTTTTTTTCTATTTCTGTGAAAAATGCCATTGAAATTTTTATAGAGGTTGCATTGAATCTGTAGATCACTTTAGATACTATGGAGATTTTAATAATATTAATTCATCTAATTCATGAAAATGGGCTGTATTCGATTTATTTCTGTCTCTTCAATTTCTTTCATCAATTTCTTACAGTTTTCAGTGTACAGATTTTTGCTTCTTTGGTTAAAATTGTTTCTAAGTATTTCATTCTTTATGATGCTATTGTAAATTGGGTTTTTTTTCTATTTATATTTCAGGTAACTCATTGCTACTACATAGAAACACAACTGATCTTTGTATGTTGATTTTGTATGCTGCAATTTTATGAATTTGTTTATTAGTTGTAATAGTTTTTTGGTGTAGTCTTTATGGTTTTCTATATATAAGACCATGGTATCTGCAGACAATTTTACTTCTTCCTTTCAAATTTGATGCCTTTTCTTTCTTTTTTTTTGTAATTTTTGCTTAATTTATTTCACTAAACATACAGTATTATGTTGAATAAAAGTGGCAGAAGTGGAGAACTTTGTCTTGTTCCTAATATTAAAGGAAAAGCTTTCAGCTTGTCAACATTGAATATGATATTAGTTGTGAGTTTGTCATATATGGCCTTTATTAGGTTGAAGTACATTTTGTCTGTATATAACTTATTGGGAGGGTTTTTTCCTAACCATGAAAGGATGTTAAATTCTGTCAAATACTTTTCCTACATCTACTGAGTTGATCATATGATTTTTATCCTTCATTTTATTATGTAGTGTGACACATTTACTGATTTGTACGTGTTGATCCATTCTTGCATACAAACGATAAATCCCACTTGATCATGGTATATAATCCTTTCAATGTACTGTTGAATGCAGTTTGCTTGTATTTTGTTAAGTATTTTTGCATCTATAATTATCAAGAATATTAGCCTATAATTTTCTTTTCTTGTAGTGTCCTTGTCTGGCTATGATATTAGGATAGTGCTGGTCTCATAAAATGAATTTGGAAATGTCCCCTCTTTTTCAATTATTTGAAAGAGTTTGAGAAGGATTGGTATTAATTTTTCCTTTGATGTTTGGTAGAGTCCACCAGTGAAACTATCTGGTCCTAGACTATTCTTTTTTGGGAGATTTTTGTTTTTGTTTTGTTTTGTTTTGTTTTGTAGGGGAGAGATTTTTATTACTGATTCAATCCCATTACTATTCTGTTCAAGTTTTCTATTTCTTCATGATTCAGTCTTAGTAGAGTGTATGTTTCTAGGAATTTATCCAATTCTTCTAGGTTATCCAATTTGCTGACATGTAATTGTTCATAGTTTCTTGCGATCCTTTGTATTTCTGTGGAATTTTTTGTAGCCTTTAGTTAGATTAACTAAGAAAAAAGTAGTAAAGCTGCAAATAAAATCAGAATTTTTCTTTCTTGTTTAATCTTGAATTATTGCCTACTGTCAATTTTTTAGAATTTTTGCCATGGTATGCTCATAATTCTCAAGCATGGTAACAAATCTCTCTTCTATAGGACCTTTTCTTTTATAATTTTATAGTTTTTTAAAAATTCTATTTGGAAACCAGTGATTCAGTTCTTTGCAATGTGAATTCTGTTTCTTTTATCTCCATGTGAACTTTAACTATTTAATTTTTAAAATTCCTTTTCAAGTTGTCATTATTTTTATCAACTCCACTTTCATTCTTTCTCAAAATTAACTTCTTATCAATTATAGTATCTTTCTTTATTATTATTTTTTAAATAATTTACTTATTTATTTGACACAGAGAGAGATCACAAGTAGGCAGAGAGGCAGGCAGGGAGGGGGGAAGGAGACTCTCTGCTGAGCAGAGAGCCTGATGTGGGGCTCGATCCCAGGACCCTGGGATCATGACTAGAGCTGAAAGCAGAGGCTTTAACTGAGCCACCCAGGCACTGCTATAGTATCTCTTTCATAGAGGCATATCCTTTGCATATGTTTCAATGGACTAAATAAATATTTTTTAAAATAATTTTTATTTCCTATTGGTTATAATTTTCAGAAATATATGTATATTTGGAATGTTTAGAATAATGTTCCTTTTCTATTATACTACAAAAGCTTTTATGAGGCTTTACTATTTTTATATACAGGAAGATATGTCCAGAAAAATAAGCTCTATTTATTCAATGTTAAGTGTGACTTTAGACCCTCTTGCTGTGTCCTTGTGCTAGAAGGTTTTGTTTCGTTTTGTGTTTTTTTTTCTTTTAGAACTACAGCTGAAGGATGGATAGGGTTATGTCTTATTTCAATGACTAATCCCTATCATGGATTTTTCTAGGTAGTTCTTCATCATGGAGGTAGAATTATTTCTTTTGCTGAATATAGAGTTCCTTGTTTATGTTCTAACTTCAGATAGAACAGCAGTTCTTCATGTAAGTGTTGTATGTAAAGAATACAATTAATATAGATGTTTTTGACAATAAGGCATTTCTCCCGCTCTTCTCATTTGAGTAAATAGCAGTTGCTTACACCGACAATCTGGGAGTTGTCATTAATTCTCTCTACCTCACACTCAATCTACTTTACTCTTCATTTATTTTGCCAGTGCTTTCTTGGCCTTCTTGGCCTTTCTTGGCCTTGACCTGGCTAAGGCCATTCCTTACAACCTTAGGGATGGAATGCTAATGTCTTAGCACAAAAGGTTTTAAGAAATGTAGTTAAGATATCACAAACAGAAAAATCTAAAAGACAAGATTTGAGAAGAAAGGTCACATATTTATTCTTTAATATCCATTAACCTACACATTTATACACAAGGGATAGTAACTAGCAGGCCAATTTACTGTTATCACATACAGTAATTTCCAAACCAATGAAAGGATAAAACTATGAAACCATATGGTATGCATATTATAAGGTAACCTGTTCCATTCTTTTTGTTGCTATTACTGCTTTTGACATAGCTACAGGAAATAAAAATGCTACTGGAATGCAGACCAGGAAAAAGTATTCCCACAAGGCTTTGCAAAATGAAATCTGCAATCCCTGAGTGAAAACAGATTTCTAAGAACTAAGCTTTCTGTCCTGTATAGCTGAGATGATTGTTAAAAAATAAAATACATTTATGCATTTGAACACATTTTGTAGTTTTAAAAAAATATGTTAGAGGAAAAGAATATTGGCACAGAAATTATAATGCAGTACCTAAAGTTTAGTGTGAAAAACAATAATATAATGTCAACATAATATGGTATTGGCACTCAAGATTGAAGTCTTTCATTATACTGTACTTGAAGTACACCATACTAACTTTCTTCTCATCATAAAGGAGCAAAATTCCTAATCACTTGGTTATTTATTGTTTTGTAACAAAGTACCCCAACATGTAATGGCTTAAGACAATAGCCATTTTATTTGTATATATTTCTGTGGGTCAGGAATTAAGAAATGACACAGCAGAGAAAGCATGTCTTTGTTCCATTTGATTTGCTAGAGTTAAAAGATCCAAGATGGCTTCTTTGGTCACATGTCTTAACTTCAGCTAAGAAAGCTTGAAAAACTTTGGGTGGCTGGAAGAGTTAAAATAGACCTAGAAGCTCTTTGCTGCCTATCATCTGGGTTTCTTGGTTCAACTCTATGAAGTTTCAAAAACTCCTGCTTTCCACATGGGCTCTCTATGATCCACAGGGTCTCTCCAACAGAGTGGCTGAAATTTAGGGTGAATGCAAAAGCAGATACTACAGTGCCTAAGGTTTAGGACTAAAACTAGCACAGTGTCACTTTCACTGCATTTTATTGGTTAAAGCAATAGAAAAATCGTAGAGGACTTTATAAGGGTATGAATATCAGGGGGTATGATTTTTTTTTTTTTTAAGATCATCAAAGTGATAGTGTTTCAAAATTTACCCTCTAGGGTTACCTGAGAGGCTCAGTTGGTTGGCTCAGTGGCATCTGCCTTCTGTTCAGGTCATGATCCTGGGGTCCTGGGATCAAGTCCCATGTTGGGCTCGCTGCTCAATGGGGGAGTCTGCTTCTGCCTTTACTCCTTCCCCTGCTCATGCGCTCTCTCTGAAATAAATAAATAAAATCTTAAAAAAAAAAAAATTACCCTCTGGCCCCAGTAATTCACAATCAATGCACAACCAAAATACACTTTCCCAAGATGCCCAGAGACTCATCCAATTATGACATCAGCTTCAGTCTTGTAATCCAAGATCTTGTCATTTAAAACAGATGCAAGTGTGAATGAAAGATCTTTGACATAGCTTCTCTTATTCTGAAGACCTGTGAATTAAAAGAAAAAATGTATCTGTCCTCCATACTCCCAAAAGATAGGAGTTTGGGATGATAAAATTGTAATATTCACTCCATTTAAAAGATGAGTTAAATAGAGATAAAATGATAAGTAGATAAGACTATAGTGGATGCTAAAGGTGCCCCTTTGAGATCCTTATATTGAGGTAGTGCCGCCATCTTCAACATGCTATGAGTGTTGACTTGCAGCTGTCCAACACTATCGGCTGGCACCTCTGAATGGTACAAGTTTTGTTAGAACCACATAGATCCCATTGTCATGTGTTTTGGGGGAATTTGTTCTTTTGGTCCCTGCAATAATAAACTTTATGGTTTAGGCTCAATTCCTAGAAGAGAGACACTTTTACCAGGAAATACAGTAAGAGTGTCACTGCACTTAGAACTGTGACTTCCACCTGTTGACTTTGATGTCCTGATGCCAGTAGAATGAAAGAAACAAAAAGGAATTATTATTGTCAGGAGTAATTAAAACTGATCATCCTAGGGAGGTAGGACTGCTACAAAATATGGGGGCAAAGAGAAATACATTTAATACTCACATGATCCCTCTGGCATCTATTGCCACTTTGAATTGTTAACTGATGAATATAGCAACTATGATTTGATAAGGGTATGGTGATCAGGGTCTCAGATCCCTCAGAAAGGAGGGAAGGGGGGTCTGTGTTACTATAGTAGATGCTGTTATTGTCTCTCCCAGATCCTGCTTCCCATATTTCTTCTTCTCCCATGAATTTCCTATTCTCAGGCTCTACTTTTAGGGTATACAAACTTAGAGGCAGAAAATCTTGGGTTTAGTCCCAGTTTTACCAATTGTTAGTTGGATAATTTAATATGCTAGATCAACCTAACCCTGCTTTCTCTTCAATCTTAGAATTCATTTTCTCATAAAGTTTTTGTAAAGATTAAGGAAATTAATGAAAATAATTTTGCTGGCATCATTGTTCAGTTGGAAGAATGGCAGAGAGAATAGGTATTCAAAAGTTTCACTTAATATTATCATCATATTTTCTTTCACCCCTGGTATGCCTTGAGCCATGACTTTTGGGGGCAGTTATAGATCAAACATTAATTTCACATAGAATTGTTTCTATAAGGAAATGTGCTGAAACTGATTACCTTTCTATACCCAACCAAAACACTAATCAACAATTGAAAACTACATGAATGTATTCTTGGGAAATATATTGTTGTTACTGATATATAGCTCTGTCTCTTTCATCAGGCTATAAGCTTCCTTTGCAAAGGACCACATATTATTATTTTTTAAATAATTTGTTTGAAATAAAATGTTTCATATATGGCATATTTAACTTTTGTATTTTTATTTTCACATAATAAAGGAGTTATAATCTCCTTTTATTCTTAGAGATATAATATATCAGGGGGTATGATTTTTTTTTTTAAGATCATCAAAGTGATAGTGTTTCAAAATTTACCCTCTAGGGGTATCTGAGTGGCTCAGTTGGTTGGCTCAGTGGCATCTGCCTTCTGTTCAGGTCATGATCCTGGGGTCCAGGAGATAGAGATATATTATATCTCTAAGAATAAATTTATATATGGATGGACATTCAATAGACTAACTTGCTTATTGAATTATGTGATTATCTTTTTCAATATTTTATCATAATTTTATCTATCTGAACTTGAATCAATTTGTCTAATATCTATGTCAAAGAAGACTCATATTCTTAAATCTTAACTGCTCATCATTTTCAAAACCTTGATAATAATGATTTGACAACAGTTCTATATGAAATATTACTATTTAAGTAACTTTTGGACATAAATAGTTTTGTAGATAACTCTAAAATTGAGTTAACTGTTAAAAATGGAAATCTTTAGCTAAATAATAGAAATAAAACATTACTACTCTGATTATACCTACCACAAGGCAGAATTTGGACAAGCTTATAGTATTTAATTTAGGCTCTTCTCTCACATTACAGTTTAGCCAAAAATTTTTTGAAAGAAATCTTGCAGTAACATTATGCTGAGTGAATCACAAGCTATTAAAACTACTAGAAATACAGTAGTTTATATAGCATAGTCATTTTTTCCCAGTGTCTAAGCCAGTTCTTGGGAGTGTCATTAGATTCTTTTGGAAGCTGTAGACTTATATTAAATCATCACTTCACTGCAGCAAATGGTATTTACTGTGGCAATTTTTAAAAATTACATCAAAAAAAGGTCTCATCATTAACTTGTAAAAGAGTAGCATGAAAACCAGAAGAAATTGCTCAGTGGTTAATATTTAGTGAGTATATTTAATGGACAGTGTTACATATAATATGTGGTATTTGTTTACAATTCCTTTGGTGAATAAATGCATATGAATACAACTAAGCAAATTCATGTATTATAAACTATAAATATGTTGTGTGTATATATATACACACATATATATTTTGAAGAGAATGGGATATTCAAAATAAGATTGGATGAATTTTTAGAAAGCATTTAGAATCTTACAAATGGGGGCGCCTGGGTGGCTCAGTGGGTTAAAGTCTCTGCCTTTGGCTCAGGTCATGCTCTCAGGGTCCTGGAATGGGGCTTTCTGCTCAGCAGGGAGCCTGCTTCCCCCTCCCTCTCTGCCTGCCTCTCTGCCTACTTGTGATCTCTCTCTCTCTGTCGAATAAGTAAATAAAATCTTAAAAAAAAAAATAGAAACTTACAAATGGGTAAGGAAAAGATTAACTCAGTGGAAAATAGGCCAAGTATATGAAAAGGTTTTACAGAATAAAGTAAAAGGGTAACAGACAGAAACAAACATGAAACAAACATGTTTCAATTGTTAGGGAAATGTAAATTAGAATAAAGTAACACAACATTTTTGCATGTTGATTTTATAAAATTTGAAATGGAAAGGAGAAATAATCCTTATAACTAGATAATTTTTAGAAAAATGGCTACTTTCAAACATGCTGATGGTAATATGAATTGCTTTGTTCTTTGGGAAAGTAAACTGACAATAACTATTAAAATCATTGGACTTCTACTCTCAGCTGATACAATAATTGGTACAGGACTAGACTCCAACCATAAACTAAAAAATAAACAATATATCTTAAGCCACTGTTTATAAACACTGTGAAACAATCAACCTAAATTTTGATCCCTTTGAAGAAGGGCAACCACACAGGCTATCCACATATGATTTCTGTCTAGAAGCAGATTTTTTAGACTATGATACACGGAGCCCATGTAGAGCACAGAGGTCTTTCTGGGGGCACAGATTGTTATTTCAGAGCTTCTGAGCAGCTGGAATTTGTGGGATAGAAAGGAGAGATCTGCAAAAAGAACCTCCAAAAATCTGCCCCGTGTGTTTGGCTGAATACCATACCAGACATTGTGATGACAGAGACGTTGGAATTAAAAGACAAGGGCCTTAAAAAAGCTATTAAAAATATGCTTATGGATTTAAAAGAAAGGTGGGCATATTGAGTGGAAAAATATGGAATATCAGAAAAGAAATGGAATCTTTGAAAAAAGCCAAAAGGAAATTCTGGAACTGAAAAATAGTAGTATCTGAAGTGTAAAAACACGGATGGGTTAAAAACCTGTTGGACTTTTCAAAAAACAAAAACAAAACAGTGACTTTGAAGATAATGCAATAGAAACTGACCAAAGTAAAGTTTGAAAAGAGCAAAAAAATAGACTTTACAATATGTAAATCCTCAGTGGCCTGACACAATATCAGGTGGTCTAAGTTATGGGCAGTTGAAATTCCAGAAGAAGAGATAGAAATGATCTAGAGTAGGTATCAATTACTTACAACAAGAAGCCTTATCTGGAGATTTGAATGTATAATTATTTGTCTTCCAGAAAAATAGATAAAATATCTCTTAGCTGTATAGAAAATAAAATATTTTGTGAACCCAGATTCCACTTTCACATATACCAGGAACTCTAATCATACAAAATACTTATGTTTTTAAAACATCTTGTACATTTTATTTCTTTGTACCCATTACAATATTTCCCTTGTCTTCACTGAGAAACTTATTTACATCTTATGACACAGTTCAAAATATTGAGAACAAGTAATATTTGGTAAATCAGCATGTTTTTATCAGTTGCGTTATTGAAATAAAATTTGTTAAAAATATGTTTTTAGGGGCACCTAAGTGGCTCAGTCGGTTAAACTTTTGACTCTCGGTTTCAGTTCAGATCATGATCTCGGGGTTCCTGGGATCCAGCCCCACAGCTGGCTCCCTGCTTGTCTCCCTTTCTCTCTCCCCTTCCCCCAACTCGAGCTCTCTCTCCCTCTGAAATAAATAAATAAATCTTTAAAAAAATATATGGTTACAACTGCCCATAGAAATCAATAATAATAAGCAATCAGTAATTTGGCAGATGAAACAATTGCAAATAATCATTAACATAGGCTCTTTGCGAAGGTTAAAAAAATGGCTGTAGTGAGAGAGGAGAAAGCCATGGGGCCTCTGGAGGTAATTAGCTCTAAATTTTTAAATCTAGCATACGTGCATTATTTACTTATTTTACTAAGGGTTAATTACTTAACTGGTCAGAATGGGGAAAGAAAAACAGAAAATGATAAAGTTAAATTTAGGAAAGAGACCCCACCATAAAGCTCTCATTTTCATAAAATTTTTTTTTGTAAACGCATTCAAGAAACACCAACATATATTTAAGTAGGAACTCCTTTTAAAAGTGTTGTTTCAACCTTAAAAAAAAAAAATGTTGTTCAAGTCTTAAAATCCTTTGGTAACACATACTGAATCTATCCAGTCTTTCAGGAGAAATTTTTTTGGAATCTCATAGAATTAATGCATTATGGAATGTGACATTCCTCCACATTCTGCAAAAATTAAAAGTATTAACAATGAGTGAGTTTTCACAAGGAAGGAAACTCAGTCCAATTTTAAAAGTCTCAAATCCAGGGGTGCCGGGGTGGCTCAGTGGGTTAAAGTCTCTGCCTTTGGCTCAGGTCATGGTCTCAGGGTCCTGGGATCGAACCCCACATCGTGCTCTCTGCTCACCGGGGAGCCTGCTTCCCCCTCTCTCTCTGCCTGCCTCTCTGCCTACTTGTGATCTCTCTCTGTCAAATAAATAAATAAAATCTTTAAAAAAAAAAAAAAGAGTCTCAAAACCATATATTCAAATAAATGAATTTATGAATTCAACTGTTAGTTCAACTCAATTGCTGCTTTTAGCTTGTTTGGGAGTATGTTAGCTGTGCTGTTTATTTTCATGTGAAGGACAAGCTAAATATTCAAACTACTATCATTTCCCAGAAAAAAAAAGGAATATGAAATGGTGAATACCAAATAAAAGTCTAAATGCAGTAAACCTAGGACAGAAATATTTGCTCTCCACAAATAAAGATGGTAAATGTGGTAGACTATGTATATATGGAACAACAGTTCTTTCAGAGTTTGCACACATCCCTCTCTCTACTTTCATGAATAGTTTCATTCATTTCAGTGTGAACTGTTTGTATGTGTGCATGTGTGTGTGAGTTCTGGAAGGCTAGTCTGTTCTACCCAAGTCCAGCTGCATGTAGCAAATGTTTTGAGATGTCTAAATTTGTATAATTCCATTCAGTACTTTGTAATGAAATAATTCGGCCCAATGTGTGAAAACAGGAATAGAGGAAAGAAAACAAATAAATCATGATAGGAATTCTCTTCAAACTAAAATATAAAATGATAGAAGATGGCAAATGAAAGACATATTAAGATTAATGTTTTATTCTCATTTTAATGAAAAATATAAAATATACTTAAACACTTCAGATACGAAAGGCCTATCAGGAAGTTAGCAGATAAAAGAGATATTTCCCAGCTCACATATCCTATTATGAGACTAAAGCTTATGTTTAAACAACTTAATTTGTTTCTTCTTTATACTGTGATGCATTATCCATCATATAAAACTTTAAATTATATTTTAATTTTTATGATTGTATAAAAAAGAGCAAGCTATATGAAGGTTAATGTAAAAAATGAACATGATAAGGGTGTAATTTAGTCTAAATAATAGGTTAGCTATTTAAATTTTTGTTATTTTATTAGGTTTACATGACAATAATATTAAAAATTAAAATCTATAAGCAAAAAATTTTTCTAAATTAAGTATCAGAATTTTGAAGCATAAATGCATAGAACTTAGAAGTCTCCAGTGTTCTAGTCATGACAGTATGGTGGTCTTTGGAGTGGCACTCCTCAGGGCTGGGACTCAACTTTTCATTATAAATTGAAGTTATAGGACTATATTATTTCAAGATCCTTTCTTCTCAGTTTTATGTACTATGATTTATTCCTTCTCATTTTAAGGCAAATACACAAAACATTTACTAGAAAATAAACTTTCAAAGGAAATGGTCAATGTTCCAAATATTTGATTCTTTTAAATCATACATATAATATTTTAACCAGATTTTTTTAACAAAATCTAAGAAATAATTTTATTCTTCCAGTGTTCCAAATTATTTAATAGCGTTTGTATCCTTCTATCTGTGCTTAACTTGGAAACTAATTTGAGAAAGCAGTAAAACAAAGTTAGGGGCACCTGGGTGGCTCAGTGGGTTGAACCCTCTGCCTTCGGCTCAGGTCATGATCTCAGGGTCCTGGGATAGAGCCCCACATTGGGCTCTCTGCTCAGCGGGAAGCCTGTTTCTCCCCTCTCTCTCTGCCTGCCTCTCTGCCTACTTGTGATCTCTCTCTCTGTCAAATAAATAAATAAAATCTTTAAAAAAAAAGAAAAGAAAAACAAAGTTAAACAGATAAGGCAAATTAGAGAATGCATATAGCATTAAAGTTTGATGCTCACACAGATATTCTCTTTGAAATTTATACACTCATCGTGTCTGTGTAGGTGTGGCTAGATATGTAGGTGCCAAATTTATGAAGAATATCTAAGATAAAATTTGTTAAAATTCATTCAAAGGGAAGAGAAAGTTTGGCCAGAAGAGATACCTTCATTTTTTTTCTTTTTTTACTTGAACCTACAGTAAGAACTACATTTTATATTAATGATATAGCATACATATGTTGTATGTGTGTTTATGTTTGCGTGTGTGTTTATTTCTCTATCTATTATGAAGTAGCTTATTCCATTAGTTCTAAATTTCACTCTTTAAAAAAAAAAAGATTTATTTATTTATTTATCTATCTATCTATTTATTTATTTGACAGAGAAAGAGCACAAGCAGGCAGAATTGCAAGCAGAGGGAGAGGAAGAAGCAGGCTCTCTTCTGAGCAGGGAGCCCAAGGCGTGGCTCTATCCCAGGACTCTGGGATCATGACCTGGGCTGAAGGCAGAGGCTTAATGACTGAGCCACCCAAGGATCCCTAAATTTCACTTTTTGAAAACATATTTTAACAGTTCTGAAATCAGGTTATCCTTTTAGAGGATAAACCATTCAGCAATTGTGACATCGTTGTCTTTCAAAGCTTCCAGAATGCATATGAGTGGCTCTGAGAAGCAACCTAGAGAAAATAGTGGAGGATCCTTTACATAATGTTGCATGAACAATAGTCTTGAAGGCACAGAAGATGATGTTCTTGTGGGAATATAAAGACATCTATTACTGTCAGTTGAAAACTTATTCCGTAGTCTCATGGTTTGTCTCCCCCTTTGATTCCCCTCCTTCATTTTTGCCTTCTTTCTCCTAATGTCGTCCATGCCATTCCTAATTTAAAATATCAAGCTCTTGCAATCATATGTAGTAAACCCTAGAATATGAATACAGTATGTTCAATTCTTCAGGGAAGTTTTCTTTTATATGGCTGTCCAATAAGGCAGCTACTAGGCACATATGGCTATAGATATCTTGAAATGAAGCTAACAGGAATTCAAATGTGCTCTAAGTGTAAAATATACACTGGATTTTAATACTTGGTATTAAAACTGTAAATAATTTCATTAATTTTTAAATGTTATTTCATGTTGAAATAAAAATATATATTTGCATTACATAAAGTATTTTATTAAAATTAATTCTGCTTGCTTTTAGCTGTTTAAATGTGACTACTATACATTTTTAAATTACATGTATGGTTTGCATTACATTGCTTTGGATGGTTCTGGTTTAGATATTTGGATCACAACAATCAAAGGGGCTTGTACATTATCTGTGCTTTTCAATATGTCTGGCCCTTCCCTGAGATAAAAACTATAGATGAAAATCTGCTTTTTGTGAAGAAAAGTACAAGACAAATAATGGATTACTTACCTCAAAGTCATTATTCTCTCCTCCTGTTCACATATTGCTAGGTATCCAACACTAATGTGACATTAGCTACACAAAAAGCAGGCCTATGCTGAAGAGTTGCATGAGGGTAAAATGAGCCTGGCATTTTAGAGAGCTGTGCTCACTTACATCTGAAAGCTGATACTGGAAATTAATAATAAATTGGAGTAGGCAAATCAACAAATAGTAAGCAAATGAATAAAATTGCATAGGTGACGTGGATTTCCCTATTCCCATTTTATGCAACTGTTTACAAATAAAATGGTATTCAAAATCAGTATTTTATGAAATAGTTTTTACCTTAAAGAAGTATTGGTAAGTAAATAGTTCTGGTAAAGTATTTTTTCCATATGGTGCTAAAGTATTAAATTTTAGAAACTGTTTCAATGCACAGGAAGAAATGAACTCCAGAAAAAAAAAAGTGATATAGGCAACACCCTTCAGAGGAAAAGTACATTTTACATGTTTTAGGAAAATTGTACCTTCAAAACTGGTACTCTACAGTTTTTCCAAAATGCTTGTGTATCTTGCTGTATGTCTAATCAATGGTAAGTAAGAAACCCAAATTGAGCTGTATAAACCCACCATTAAAATATATGGACATAAAGTGACTTTGTTGCTAATTTTTTTCCAATTTATCATAATCATAGAATATAATAACCCTATGTAGAAAGCACCAACATAATATAAGAGAAAGAGCTCCACATATTTCCGCTCTCTTTTGCAAAACCAGTAGTCTTGTTCCATGAAAATTTACATGCTATGCTTAATTTTGATAATTATTTTAATACACGTTTGGTTTGAAGCAACACCATTTTTTTTTCTGGTGTGCATGGAAGTTCTTAAAATCAAATTAACTTAGAGTAGTTGTTGCATTCATGAGGGGAATCACTTATAATGTATTTCTCTATTTTACATCTACTCTGGAAAATTCTCCTTCACAAAAACTGTAAAGCTTCCTCCTTTCCTTATCATTGAAATAGTAAAATCTTCTTTCCTTAGAAGTGTTAACTTTCCTATCTCAGATAATACATCCAGAAGAAAATATATTATTTGGGCAAAATGAAAAACTGTTCTAATATTTTTTTTAATCTAATGAACTTTTGCATACCTCTTGCCAACTTAAATTTCTCTGGCAAGTTATTTAAATATTTTTTCTCAAAAGAAAACTTTCAGTTTTATGACTCTACTGATGCAAAGTTATATTCAAACTCCAGAGAAAGAAATGTACTTTTAAAGAGCCCAGTAAGTCTAAAAACTAATAGAAACACTTGGATATTTCCTACTATATGCTTATACTACAGGAAGAATTTTAATAGATGATGATAAATCAAACTATAGTAATTATTTGCTGAAATAATGTGCACTTTTAAAATATGGAAAGTTACTTAACTTATGGTAGAATCAATCATTTACATATTGCCTAGTATTTTTCATTATCTAACTAAAATAGTTATTCTTCACATTTGCCTTTTGCAGGACAGAATTTTCATTTTATAGGTGAAAAGCTAAAACCTGGATAAGAGCTCATCCCAAATTAAACAGTGGCTTGTAGCATAATTGGGAATATAACATACTATCTATTTTTTTGAGATTTTCTAATATACACTACAAAATGACATCTTTTGTATTTTTATACCAAATGAAGATAAAAACTAAATAGGGGCACCTGAGTGACTCCGTCGGTTAAGTGTCTGACTCTTGATTTTGGCTCAGGTCGTGATCTCAGGGTCTTGAGGTTGAGCCCTGAGTCGGGCTCCATGCTCAGCATGGAGTCTGATCCAGATTTTTCTCTCTCCCCCTAACTCTCCCCCGTTATGCTCTCTCTCTCTCTTTCTCAAATAAATAAATCTTTTCTAAAAACTAAATAATCAGTTATAATTAAATAATTATTTGACTGAATATGATAGGCCATTTAGTTTACTACCTGGAAATTAATTTGGGTAACTAACACTCAGAGCATACAAATATACATAACTATTAGTAATTATAGAATTGTGAAATCTGCAGAGGATAACTTCTTAACAGTAACATGAGTTTATCACAATAAAATTGAAACCTATCAGAATTACATTGCAAGTGGACATGTACTGAAAGTGAAACATTTGTTGATGTTATGAACTGGTTAAAATTCTAAAGCCGTTTTCAGAAAATTGGAGTATTAAACTATAGAAAATTTAATTTCAAGTAAGATAAGCAATAGAAAATTATTTTCACAGTTAATAACTATATGAGTCTTTTTTATTATTCACTAAGGCAATTTATATAATTATTGGGAAAGGCAATGCCAAGGCTTTCCTCAAAGATCTCAGTTAATTAAAAATGTACAGTGATGGTAGTAATCTCTTTAGCTCTCATTTCATTTTTCCCATTTATCATGGACCACCAGTTTTATCAAAAAAGACAAGAAAAGCAATTCTAGTTATTCTCTAGTCAGAATTAGAATAAGAAGGTATATTAGAAAACCTGCATGTCTTAGTTCATTCTTATCTCATAGCATAGCTGTGTGACTTAGAGGATAAAAGTTAAGTCAAGGAAAGGAGCACGATCCTGGTGTACAGTCAAATGTTTAATAACCATTTATTTCTTCCCTTGTTACTTCATTCAATAGCCTACAATAGTTAATAATAATTTACTATTCCAGGTAGTGTGTTAGAATTTAAATGATATAGCATAAATGCCAAGATTTCAAATAACTATTTTTTTTCTTCAATGACTGCACTCCGGAATTCCAGAATAGTATATGGTATATGGTAGGAGCTCAATTAATGTAGAAGGTATGGAAGAATGTTTGCAGTATGGCTGCCATACTAAATGAGATAATATACTTAAAATGCTTAGAAGAGTGCCAGGACATAGTATAAATACTTTATAATTGTTAGCGATTTTGATTTTTTCTCACTTTTATTCTCCTTTGCAAATGGTCCCTCTTAATGTTTTCCTCAGAGTAGTTTCTATTTACTGCTTAGCTTCCATTTATTTATAATTTCTCTCCTGGCCTGCCATAACCTCTCTTGTCTCCTGAACCCATGTGTGCATTCTTGAAATCCTAACTCCTGTAGTGATTTATGTTTATCCATGTATATTTTGCAATTCAAATTCCTGAAAAGAAACTATAACTGGGTAGGCTGTTTGGCCAAAACCTCTCCATTCTAGGTGATCTCAAGGCTGAGTGTCTTTAGGACAGATGCCCATTCTTGTCTAATCAGCAAAATTCAGAGAGGTGTATGGGCTCTGTGCTATAGAATATTCTGTCTCTGTCCTTGGCTGTGATTTCCTCTGTGTCAGTTACAGTCTACAGTATGTATGTGGGCCCAGAAATAGTCCCTGAAAACTCTGAGTTTATATGATCCTTATAGCCCCAGAGAACTCAGAGCTAGCAGTACTAGTGAAAGAAAGCCTTTTTTCTTGTATTGCCAGCTGAAATCTCAAGGAGAGTTTGATTGAACAGCCTTGAGTCCCTGCCCATTCCTGAGTCAATGAGTAATTGAGGCTGGAGTGGAGGAGGGGACAGAGTACTGTGATTGTAAAGACCTGGATCTTGTACTCAACCCTTGAGCCAGGAGATTGGATCAGATCTACTTGAATCATGTAGACTGGAATGGAATAGGAGCTGTCCTTCAAAGAGCAACTGGCAAGATTAATGCTTTGGTAAATTTCATGTAGAAAAGCATACTCTAAAATTTTTAGAGAATGTCACACTTGAAAACATAATCTTACTGATGTTAGCTACTGCTCTTTGATGTAGTTTATAAAATAGTTCTTCAGTTGTTTTTCATACCAAACAATCTTCCTGAGGTAAATTCAATGGACTTTTAGAGAAAATGTACTCAATGACAGAAACTTTACTGCTCACAGTGTGGGAGACACAGAATGAGCAATATATAAGCTCTGAGTTCAGATATTTTATAGACTAAAGGAAATAGACTAACAGAAAAACAAGATAAATTCAATACAATGTGATGAATTCAATGAGGGAGGTCCATTTACTTTTGGGGAGGATGATGGTGCCATGCAATGCAGGAAAGCGATATAGAGACAAATCTTTCTGGTAGGTGGGAAGCACTGGGATGGGGTCTGGAAAGGGCTTATGACAAAAAGAACCCACAAGCGGAGTAGTACTGGAAGGATAAATAGAGGGTGGTTAAGAAAAGAAAAAGGAATCTGGATGAAGAAAAGCCTGAGATGAGAAACAAAGCTATGAAGTGTACAGCAACAAGTGGAAAGAGAATTTTTTAAATAGTAGCTCAAGTAATTGTAGACAACTTTTCAGCAAAGGAAATATCATCGGCTTGTAGAATAGACTTGGCTGTATCCATTCATGTGAGATTGAATAGGCTGTAACTTCAATCAATGTTTATCAGGAATTGCATATGGAGATGACTACATAGTGCAACTGAAACAAGTTTATAGACTACAATAGTATTGTAGAAAACACATACATACACAGATGTAGGTCACCTTTAGATGTAGCTTATAGCAAGAAGAAGGTCTTGATTATAGGCTATTTTATGCATGTATATGCAATTTATAACATATACACACATATATGCAATTTATAATGACATAATATTCTATTACTATGGATATGTTCATTAGCTTAATTTTGGTTTTATCATTTTGCAATGTGTGTGTATGTATATATATATACATATATATCAGATCAAGTTGTATACCTTAAACATATAAATTCCTATTTATGGAGGTATCAGTTGTTCTTCAATATATGAATATACAAATTGATAGAAAGTCAGTTGTAGCCTAATGCTATGTCACAATGCCTATGTTGTTAAATTCCCTTCATCTCATCACATAGGCATTTTATTACCTCACATCATCACAAGAAGAAGGATGAACACAGTGCAATAAGATATTTTGGGGGGGGTGGAAGAGAGGGAGAGAGAGACCATATAAGTTTTATTACAGTTGTCATCAAAAATAAAATAGCTATTTTGCTATTGGTGCTAGTGGTGCATGAACAATAAATCTTGTAACACTGAAAAAATAAACATATTTGGGGAAAAAATAAAATAAAATAGCTATTTATTTTACTAGCAAAATGAGCTTTTTTTAGGAATAGCAGAGGAATTGTAATTTGGGACACGCAAGCTATGGTGAACCATGGGCAAGTCCAAAGAGACAAAGGGAAGGCTGACTTTTATTAGAATTTAAGCTGTGTAATCATTGTATATATACACCATATCTTTATCCATTCATCAGTCAATAGACACTTGGGCTGTTGAATCACCTCAAACTAATATTAAAGTGTATGCTAACTAAAAAAATCCTTTTTAAAAGATTATTTATTTATTTATTTGTCAGAGAGAGAGAGCACAAATGGGGAATGGCAGGCAGAGGGAGAAGTGGGCTCCCTGCTGAGCAAGAAGCTAGATGTGGGACTAGACCCCAGGAGCCTCACCTGATCATGACCTGAGATGAAGGCAGACACTCAACTGACTGAGCCACCCAGGTGTCCCCAAAAAAATCTTTTTAAAAAAGATTTTAGGAGGACACTAGGGAGGGTTGTTTAAAAAACTCCTCTGGAGAAAACAAGTTCAAAGTTGCTGTGGTTTCTACTGATTGCAAACAGTATCTTATGCTACTGCTTCCTCCCTTTATAGTCTACCTTGTTTAGATTTAATTAATAGCTTTTAGATTAAATGATTACCTTTGAAAAGAAGAAAGGTAGTTAGGGAAGAAGGAAGGAAAGAACAAGGAAAAGATGGAAGGACTAAATTAATAAAGAATCATAGAACTATAAACTTGTATCCATTTCAAAAATATATATTGTAAGCTTTTATGCATTGGATATTTCTTTTATTCTTACTCCTTTTAAATTTAACTTTGAATACTCATATTTCAAGTTGAGAACAATAAAATATTTGAATGGAAGACATCAATATTATTAAAATATAAGACATATATGTAAAAATATAAGTAAATATTAAAAATGTGTGTTTTTGAGTTGGTTTTCTCTTCACCAAAATTCTTGGTATAAATTACTGTAATTACAGAAAATATATTGTTTTTTCTTCTGGTGCAAAAATAATTTAAAAGAAAGCTTAAGGATATATAAAAAGATTGGGAGAAATGTAATACTTTAATTTTTTACAGTTTGGCCTTTATAGAAAGCCAAACTAAATTCAATCTTTTTGAACAAAGCAACCACAACAGCATGCTCAGGAAACTGTCTACACGCTGACAATTATATTTGATCATCTTGATCTTCTTTATAGAAGGTAGTACACAACATTTTAAACCACTTTCATTTGTTTATCTACTCAAGATAGAACTATATAGGGCTACTATATTACACTCCTTCCATGTTTAAGACTCTTTTTTAGGTGTTGTGATTTTTATAAAGACACCTAAGACATGTTTGGCCCCAGAAGTTTACAATCTAGAAAAGAAAATAATTGTGATAGGAGGCAGAATATGTTGGGTGGCACAGGCAGCAAGTTTTTGGAATTCAAAGAGCACCTTTGACTTCAATGATGTGCAGTCTTCCTAGAAAATGTGGGATTGATGTATTGTAAGCTTTTAGGTCAAAGCTTTTATTGTAAGCTGTAGGTCAGGCCAACCTAAATTGTTGACTTCTTTTTCTAAATAATACCTGTTATAGAAATAACGATATTTTTGGAATAATACAAATGAAAGTAAAAAGACTGTAAAGGACCATTCAAAATTTGTAATACAGTATTGCTCAAATAATTATTACGTGGTAAAAAGCTTTATTTTGTTAATGTTCCTTTTGTTGTGCAAAAGCTTTTTGTTTTGATGTAGTCCCACTTGTCTATTTTATTTTTGTTGCCTTTGCTTTTAGTGTCAAATCTAAAAAATCATTGCCAGGAATGATGTCAAGGAGCTTATTCCCTATTTTCTTCTAGGAATTTTAAGGCTTCCAGTCTTATGGTCAAGTCTTAAGTCTATTTTGAGTTAATTTTTGTTCACAGTGTAAGACTGTGGACCAGTTACACTCTTTGTATGTGGATATCCAGTTTTCTCAGTATCATTATTGAAGAGATTATCCTTTCCTCATTGTATGTCCTTTGCTTTTTTGTCATAAATTAATTGAGCATATAGGTTTGGGTTTACTTCTGTGCTCTGTATTCTGTTTCAATGATCTCTGTATGTTTTTATGCCAATACCATATATGTTTTTATTAATATAACTTTGTAATATAGTTTGAAATCAGAAAGTGTGATGCCTGCAGATTTTTTTTCTCAAGATTGTTTTGGCTATTCAGGGTATTTTATTATTCCATACAAACTTTAGGCAACATTTTTCACAACAGTGAGAATGTTGTTGTTGATAACCTTAATATTGGTCTAAAGAAAAGTCTTGATAATTATCTTGAGTCTGTTATTAAAGGAATACTTATTTATACAAATTGAACTATTCAGCTAGAGTTCTTAGTTACTTCTTCTCTTTTTATAATTAACAAAAATTCCTTTTCATTTCAGCCTCAAGGTTCTTTTGGTTATATTTGCCCCAAATACAAAAGGTAACTTAATTTCTATTATTATAAAACAATGTACAAAATAGGAAGCTTATTATCTCAAACTCAAAACTTGCTCCTAATTCTATATTCCTTAATTTGGTTAAGAATCATCATGTTTCTAATCACTTTGCTTTTATTTTTGAAGTTACATTTTAGCCAAAATAAATTTCTATATTCTATAACATATTCTCTGATATAAAAAAAAAAAAAGTACTATCCGAAGTATAATAAAAAAAAGTTGCGGTCACTTTTTAGAATCTTGTTATGTTCTATATAAGTGAGAAACAGAGGGAACAAGCTTCAGGAAGTCAGAGGATGGAAAAACTATTGATGCCTGGTGCTCTCAGGGAAGACTTCAGGAAGAACTGACACTTGAAGTAATGTGATTTAAATCAGTGAATAAGTTATCAAGGTTTGTGGGGGTTTGTTTTGGAGGGGAAAGTGGAGATGATGTATTGAGCAGTAAGATTGCCTTTAGGTGAGCAGATCTCTCCTTTCAGAATATTGAATTTGGATTTATTCTCTGGACATTAGGAAAAATTAAGTTTTTTGAGCAAGGACTCTACACTATATAAATTGCAGATTTCCGAGCATTAGTTTATTAGTCTTCTTGAAGACTAATGAAGAGAATTGAAGACTTTGAAGAGAAGGAAAACTAGAGACAGGAAAGCTTGTTAAGATATTGAACAAATCCTGAGGTGATTTGTTCAATAGGGAGGAAGAAGGGATTTACCAGAGACTTTGGTTATTGGTGGGAAGTTGGGGGAGATAAGAATAAAGTTACAGGAAGAAGACTCCAAGGTCTAGAAGCTAGTTCCTTGAGAAATCATGCTATGATTAGTAAAAAATAAAGAACAAAAAGCCTTTGAGATGCTATGCCTTTGACCTGCTCTGTTTGAAAACTTTTTTTAAACTACACACTGAGCAGCTTCCATAGTATGCTTTATATATTTACAGACTACTGCACACTGTTGTGACAATTCACTTTGAAGTTACTCTCAGTGGTGTATGGCTTGATGAAAGAACGTCCTGTAATCTTTCTGAGCAGGTCTGGGATATGGTAAAGCAAAAAGGAATCATGGGGAATAGGCCTGACCAGGTCTTCAAAAGATCTTTTCTCTCCCTGTTAAAAAGTGTTCATTCTTAGTTGCCACCCTCTTAGAAAAAATTGTGACCCTCAGGGGTTTTATTTGGAACAACATGAATGGTTTTACTTTCAGTAGTCACAAGGAAAATGACAGGTTATATTTAATTTTTTTTATATATCTTTATTTACATAGACTTCAGTGATATCCCTGCTTGCTGTATAATTTGATTTATTTTGGGACATCAGAAAGAATCCATTGAAGTTGCACAGGCAACTGCCTACTTGGGCAGCAAAACATGTAGCACAGAACAGAATGGTAAATAAAATTCTGTTAAAAAAAACCACAGAGTACTTTAAAAGGCAATTATGAGTACTTTTATAAAAGTATACTTTATTCAAATACAAAAATATTAGTTGAAGAATAATCAAGTCAGTGTTTGAGAATATGTTGCCCCTAACATTCATAAAAGACTTACAAAATGTGCAATGGATTTAAGTTCCTCAAATTTTCTGATGATGAATACAGAATTGTGTGGGTATGGGGTGAATCACATAAATTATTTTAAAATATAACTACAGAATTTAGAAATAGAATAAGGTCTTTTGTTTTGCTTTCTTAATTCAATATTTTAAATAATAATGTTTTCTCTTTTTAATTTTTTTAAGAAATCTCTATGCCCTACGTGGAGCTTGAATTCACAACCCCAAGATCAAGAACCACTTGCTCCATTGACTGAGCCAGCCAGGCACCCCAATAATGTTTTCTTTTAATGTCATGTCTGTGGCATAAGCTTATTAAATAAACAGACAAATTCAAATTCTGGTTCTACCACATACATACCATCTCTAAGCCTCAGGTTGCTCATCCAAAGAATGAGGATAATAATAGTAATAAGGGTGTTTATTTAATAATAATGATTAGAACTTGGATTCTGGATCCTGGATTCCAATCCTGGTATTACACTTTTTAAAAAAAGAAGTAAGTGTATCTAATAATTTAATAAGATATATTATTGTCATTACTGATTAACGTAAATCAATTATTTACTTGAAATGAGTTTTATTATTTCCAGAAATATTCTTCGATTTTGACAATGATTAAAGACTGCTCTTTACTGTTTTCTAAAGAAATTCTAATAAAAAATGAACCTATAACTGGTGATGTGATAAATTCATGGCTTATCACATGCCATTTCTATGGCTATTTTGTGCTTATACATTCAGTTTTAAAAGAAAGCGAGAGTATTTTCTTCCATGATACTGATGAAAATAATTTTTAGATAAAATATCCAAAAGAAAAAACTTAAATCCTCAATTTTATGCCATCTTTCTTAACCAAGTTGCATGTAGTGGTACAAGTAATAACAATTTAAACCCATGATAATTTTAAAAATAAAAGCAATGTAATAATATTTCTTTTAAAAACAGAAGAGAATTGCCTGTCAGATTTTAATTTAATTCTACACAGCCATAAGATGACTATTAAGGGTTTAAATGTTTTGTTAGTTAACCCAGGAATGCAAAATAAGTAACACAGCCTCAAAATTTAAGCAGCTTAGAATGAGATGAATATGCAAAAAAAAAAAAAATAGGAGGTGAGATAATGTAGTAAGAGTTCAGTGGGGATCACAAGAGGAAAATATTCCATATAGCTGAGGATGGGAGGAAAAAAAGAAATAGCATTGAGACAGTATTTGAAGGATTGCTAGAATTTTGACAAATCAAAATGGAGAAGGAGTGATTTTTATGGTAATGATTAAAGGCATCTTTGTGTATAGCAAACAATCTAATGTGCTTGGATATTAAGGTACACTTTTAGAAGCTGTAGTAGATACTGATGGAAACATAATTTGAGATTGTTTTAAAGTCTAACATAAGGATAAAACATTTGTTCCCAATTTTATAGGTGTTTTTCTCCTTCTCATTCTTTAAAAGTCTGTAGAACTCTAACTCTGCTCCCTGAAAGCTTCGAAATTATTCCTTTACTCTTTTAAGTTAAATTTTTATTGTAATCAAAGTTATTCACTTAATATAGTTTAATAAGTCAAATTGTAGCAAAAGGTTTATAATGATAATAATAATTTTGTACTATCCACTGCCTAACTGCGAGTCCCACTCCACAAAAACAATTTTTAACTTCTACTTTTTGAAACTAAACCTCCTAATTTTAAATGAGTATACTTCGTTGCTATTTCTTAATTTAAAATTTTTTAAAATCCACAGATTTCCTATTGTGAAGTTAAGTAGTTCTCCGATAATACTGATGATCTGTCTAAAACATATTCACTCTCCCTTACCTTCTTTCTCTTTCTCTCTTTCCTTTTCTCTTTTCCTACCTCTCTCTCACACCCACAGACATGCACATATTTCCTCTCCACTATACTCTCAATATAACTTATTAAAAGTTTTCTTTAAATAAGTACTTAGTGTTTACATGCCTATGAATATGCATATATTATTTAGCCTGAATCACATAGTGATCCATGGTGATATTTCTGCCCTTGAATAACTTTTATTTTTTCTAGAATTTATAAACACTTAAGCATTTCTTTAAGTTTCAATGTATTAGCTAGTAATTTTCTTCCAAATCTGAAAGAATTACAAAACATCTCCAAATGGTCAACCACATCAAATATTGTAGCCGCACATCTAACTACCTATCTTTCTATCTACCTATATTCTTTCTTGCCATCTACCTATCTATCATCTCTTTGTCTTTAATCTGCTACATCAATGCTCCTGGAGACCCCAGCATTTCTTTTCTACCTGGATTGATTGATTTCTAAAAACTATGCACTAATGTCTTGGAATTTCCCTTCATCATCATTCTGAGAATCCTATATATCCTTCTTCTATGATAAAGTTCCATTTCCTTGATCATTTTACTGCTGTTGTCTGCTTTTTCATTACATCTGCCCTTCCATTAAAAACAACTTTTATTCTTGGGGCCCCTGGGTGGCTCAGTGGATTAAAGCCTCTGCCTTCAGCTCTGGTCATGATCTCAGGGTCCTGGGATTGAGCCCCGCATTGGGCTCTCTGCTCAGCAGGGAGCCTGCTCCCCCCCACCCCCCCGCCTGCCTCTCTGCCTACTTGTGATCTTTCTCTCTCTGTCAAATAAATAAATAAAATCTTTAAAAAAACAAAACAAAAAAACAACTTTTATTCCTATAATTTTAGTAGGTTTTTGTGAGGAAGAGCAGTTATACTCCTGTTTAAGTAAAAACCCCTCTTAATTATAACAGATGATCTAGTTCACAGAGAAGAGATGATGTTATACTTAAATTTTATCAATTAATCACCTCCATGCCTTAAGGCTTGTTTGTATTGTTACCAAATCATTTTTCCATTCAAATTTGAAAATTGGCTAATTGCCACCCCGATTCCTTGCCTTCCCGTATCTAAATACTACTTTTGTCCTTCCTTCACAGCAATGCTTACTGAAAATTTACCTTTGCTGGCACTTGTCTCCTGAACTCTCATTCCACAGTTCATGGAAGTCAGTTTTTTAGCTCTACTACCTCCCTGATATGGTTTGTGTTCAGGTTACTCATGGCCCAAAAGGAGACGTTTTTAAACATTTTGTTTTTTTCCCATCTGTAATGTCTTCAATACATTAAACATTCTTAGTATCCTCCTTTTAAAGGCTTTCTCCTTGTGTTGCTTTTACATACAAAAGTGCCTTGTGTAGCACTTTTACATTTTATCTTATGGGCAGCCTACATGGGGACTTTTATGTTTCAATCAGAAATTTATATAATGTCATTAAGTTAAACAAAACAAAAAGGATTGTTTAGTTAGTTCATGCTTTTGTTAAAGGGTATTGGACAAAGACAGCCTTATGCTTCCATCTCTTCAGTTGAAAGTGATCAAAGTCCATGGGAAAATTCTCCAGATAATCCTTGTTCAGTTTGCTTTCCAAATTCTCCTTTTTATTGATTCTTTGACTATAAATGCTCTTCTGATTAATTACATCTTTCTTCAAATATGTTAATAAGAAATGTTAATACACTTTCTTTATATGGGTGAACCATTCTGTCTGTTTAAAGTGAATTTGGTTATCTCCGTTCTTAGGGATTACAGGATGATGTTAACACTTAATTTTCATAGGGCAATCTTATTTCCTTTATTTTGTAGTTCTTGGTGGGATGTTTCAAATTCATGTCTATGTGTGACCATACTGTTTCTCTCGTTAGGTAGAAATTTTTCTTTTGTCCCTCTCTTTCTTTCTTCATTCCCTCCTTCCCTCCCTCCTGAATTCAGTGTGCAAGGCCCTGTGATAGGAGTTGTTTGGCATTCCCTATTGCAGTTTTTGGTCATAATGATAAAAGGCAAAACAATGGAAAATAAGGGAATATTGGGAAAATTGTGTGTACTCGATTTCTATTACCTAAGGTATGCATCTCATTTGTGAGTACCCAACACACTTACAGGTTTTGAAAAAAGCTCACAAAATGTCACCTTTAACTGATAGATCTGTAAACTGCTAGAAATCTCTTGTTCCTTCAAAGAGTCTTATGAACTCTGACATTTGAAGTGAGCTGAATTCTAGCCTCTTACCCTTTGCTGTGTGGTAAAACTGGTGTTCAGAAAGCTCAAATAAACTACTCAAATGAAATGGAACATTCCTAATAAATTACCAAAAAAAGAGCTAAATCCTTTAGTCAACTCCAACTCCAAATTTTCTGTAGCATAGGAAATGTGTTTGTTGTTCTTGGTATTTTTGTTTTGTTATTATTTTTGTTTGCTATTCAATGGGAGATGGATGGTGAAAAAAAAAAGAGTAATTTCCTCAATGCTCATTTTTCTTTAACACCTAAGTCAGAAAAGACTGACCGTATACTTTTATCACATTGACTTTTGGTGGATGAAACTTTTCATGGATTTGAGTGCATCTTTCACAGTAATTAGGTTTTAATCTTATTTCTGGAGGACATACGCACATCAAATTAAGAGTGCTCATGGGATTTGCTTTCATATACGTTCTACATATCTGCATTGGGTTTACTACATGTCTGATAAGAATTATTTGGAAATTCCCTCATAATTTTTCATAACTAAAAATCACTGCTCTTTTCTGTGTAATCCTCGGGCATTTTGCATGGTCCACTATATGTTTTCCATGTAAAAAGAGAGGCCTGCCTCTTCTAATTATTCTGCTTCTTAGTAAGGCTGGAGATTTGTACATTAAATTGTAAGTTACTAAATATTAAGTCTGGAACAAGATACGACACTTCAGATATAGCAAAGGTAAATTATGGTATACAGCGCTATTATAAGGTGTGCTACTATTTTTATAGTAACTTTACCCACTCTATAACCACAAATAAGTATTTGTCTAGTATGTGTGTCGTTTTAAGGAAATTGTGTTGCAGCTTGTAATTACTTGCACTGAAATCCATCTGCTCAAACTTAGCCCTTACTGCCTCAAATGCACTTGAGGCAAGGGGAGGAGGGGAATGCTGAGTATGTTTTCTTAGAGATTATTAAAGCCATTGTATTTACTTTGGTCTTTCAGGAATAAATTTGCTTTACTGTGGGATCAATGAGTCTAGCTGTGTTTCCTTGAAAACTGAAGTACTTATGATACGGCAATTTAGAGAGAGAAGAGAGAGAAAATGTCAGCAATCTCTTGGTTCTTGGGTTCTCTTTAGTGATAGTTTCAGGTGTACAATGACTACTAGGTCTGTATCTCTCTCTCTCACACACACACACACACACGCGCGCGCGCGCGCACACACACACACACACACACACACACAATTGTGAAGTAGGATTAATTGCCTGAACTGTAAGGAGGGCTTTCTCCCTTCCATTTATTTTCTCATTAAACTTAGATTTCTCAGTAAATTAACTGGACTTACAATAACAGCATTAAAATTGTTTTTGTGCACATTCCTCATTTTTGCCCTGTATATTCTGCATACATTTCTGATTTTGAGCCATTTGCTCTTTCACACAACTGTCCTCACACTAAAATCGTTTCTGTGCTTGGAATACTGTTATATTTATCTTTATTAATAGAAATCCCCATTGTCTCTCATATTCATATATCATCTTTATAAAATATTCTCTTATGTCCACCAAAAAAATGGATATTTCCTGTCTCTGCTTCCAAGCGTTTTGTTGAGTTTCTTTTATAATATTTGTCACGGTTGGCCCTACACAATGATTAAGTGTCTCCTTGTCTTTCTTTCCATCTGTGCTGTAAAATCTGTAAACTTCTTTCTATTAAGAAAAATGTTTCCCATATATTTGGAATGCACGTAGCATTAGCAGGTGTCTGCCAGCCAGTACTCAATGCATGTTTATTAACTCAGCATCAATGCTGTTATTCCTCTGGAAATGTAATCTTGCCTCTCTGCTTATGGAAATTTTCTGTCCTTCAGAAATCAGCTCTTTCTTGTCATCATTTCTGGTGACCCCAACCCTCAGTGATGGCCCTTTTTTCTAACTGGAAAGTTGTTTGAAGGATCAAAGGAGCTGAGATACAAGGTGAATGTTTGGCACAGAGTCAGCACTATGTGAGCATTAGCTCTGTGAGTTTCATGTAGAGTCTGTAAAGCACAGAGAGGTGATGTATTCAGGAGTACCTGGTGGGTAAGTACTAAAGCGGAATAGAGACGTGGGGCCCCTGGCTCTCCATCAGGGTTTGTGATAGAGTACTCTAAGTCACCGAATCTTTCCAAGGTCCTTGTGACCCTGGCTGCCTGGTTAAGGAAATATGCATAAAGAACACTCTCGAATACAGACCATTTATTATTCACTAGAGCTTAGTTCTTTTTTGAGGAAGAACTTTGACTTTCTAGCCTAAATTCTAAGTTAAAATTGAATAACCAAGTTTCTTGATCCTTTAAATTGAGCCCTGACCTTATTCCTGTTTGTCTTTTAAAGACAAAGATACATCCTATAAAGATTGAGCTTGCTTGAGATGTCTCTTATTGTAAATATGGGAAGGACTAAAAGATTATCGTCATTTAATGACTGCTTATTACTTGTCAGGAAAATATTACAAATATTTGCAATATTACAATTATTTGCCAGGCAAATACAAATATTATCTGTTTCTTACCACAATAATGTATGGGGAGCCCTCGTATCCCTATTTAACTGATGAAAGAAAAGAAGCTCATAGCATGGGGCACCCGGGTGACTCAGTGGGTTAAAGCCTCTGCCTTTCGCTCAGGTCATGATCCCAGGGTCCTGGAATTGAGCCCTGCATTCAGCTCTCTGCTCAGCAGGGAGCCTGCTTGCCCCTCTCTCTCTGCCTGCCTCTCTGCCTACTTGTGATCTCTCTCCTCTCTGTCAAATAAATAAATAAAATCTTAAAAAAAAAAAAAAAAGAAGTTCATAGCATGTAAATGGCTTGCCCAAAGTTACTCTGTAAAGGTAGCATTACAGAGTGTTAAATATGTCCAATTCTTGCCTCAAGTAACACAAGTTCGAATTCTAGGTTTATCACTTATCAATTATGCAATTTTGTTTTAGCTACTTAGTTTCCTCATGTGTAAGAGGGATGATAACATTATCCACCATATGTTGTTAGTGTAATGACTAAGACTTTATAAAATCTTAAAAAAATGTCAGATTTAAATGAGAAGTAATATAATTTGATTCCAAATCTATGCTTTAGCCTCTACAAGCATGATACAACATTGATTCAATTCATTAAAAAAATATTTATTGAGCATCTGTTCTAGGTTCTTGGAATAAATCTATGAACAAAACAGGCAAGGACTCGTGCAGTTCTGGAACTTATGAGAGTGTAGGAGAAGACAGTAACAAAATAAATAGATTATTTAATATTTTTAAAGAAGATGATAGTACTGTAGAAAAATATAGAGAAGGTGGATTGAAAATTTCAGGAGGTGCAATTTTAAGTGGATGATCAGAGTACAGCTTACTAAATAGATCACAATTGAAAAGAAAGAAAAAAACTTGAAGAAGATGAAGGGGATGAGGAACATTCCAGTAAAGAGAAGTTTTACACAAAGTTCCTACGCTGGCTTGTTACCCGATATGTTTGAGCAACAGCATAGAGGCCACCATGGTCAGGGGAAGCGTAAAGAGTAGGTGTTGTCACAGCAGTTACAGGTCCTGTAAAATGTTGTAATCCCTCATGAAGACTTTGATTTTTACTGTGCAGAGAAGTGAAATTATCTGATGAGTTTTAAAAGGATACCTTTGGATACTGCATTGAGAACAGATCATAAAAGAACAAGAGCAGAAGCAAAGTGATCAGTTAGAAGGTGACTTTAATAACAATAACACATATGAGAGATGTGGTGGCTTAGACCATGGTGGGAACAAAAGAGTGGTAAGAAGTGATAATCTGGACAAAAAAAAACCGAAGTGATAATCTGCAGGTGGATCCAATTCCTTTCAGATTAGTTGTGGATATGACAGAAAGAGTGGATTTGAAGATGGCATGAAGAATTTTGGTCTAAACAAATGGAATGATGAGGAGTCAACATGGCAAAACTGGCTTTAGGCAGTTTTTGTTGGGAATTGGTATTAAAGGAAAGGTCAGAAATTCTGTTGTGCACATGTTGAATCTGAGATGTCAGTAGGAAGGGTTAAAAAGTTGCTGGTCTGTCTTTGAGTGTTTTAGCTTATGTACTAGCCAATACTTTCTCTTCAGCTTAACGTTGCCTTCTTAATTCTAACAATTATTTTCTATTACTAACTAGGTTTTGAATTTGGTAATAAAGGGGCTTTGTGATATATTTATTCTAAATATCTTGTAACGCTGAGAAATTGAAACTCAATAAATACTTTTTTCCTGATAGATTGATTTAAATGTTAAGTACTATTTTGCATTAAAGGCAAGAAAAGAAAGATCATTGTATTGAAAAGTAATTGAACAGTATCTATTGTCATTCTTTTTATTTGCAAAATAATAGTTCTATAAATAAGAAAATCTGTTTTAGCATAAAATATGTATTAATAGCAGACTATGTAATATACCTATGTGCAGAATATTTTTATATTTTTATATTAATTTATTCAATTATTATCTTAATTTAATAAATTGATGTGTGTATTTAAATTTAAATTTAATCTAAATAAATTATTTAATTTATTATATTTATATATTTATATATTTTATATTGATATTTTACTTTATTAATTCATTCTAGGATGTATATAATTGTATTCATTTAATAATATGTGTATGATTATTTATTACTTATATATGTAATTTATTATTATATAATAACCTATAATTAATATTATTTATAATATATAATTATCTTTAATTATAAATATATTTAATATGATACATAAATATTTACCATAATGTTTAATCATAATTAAATGTTAAATTAATTTAATTAGAATAATATGTTTTGTAAGCAAATTATTTCCTTAAGTAAAAAATAATTTATTAAAAGAATAACAGTAGTCCATAAAAATAAAAGAACAGATCAGCTCCTGGAAAGACAAGAACTACTCATTTTAGTAAAAAATGTAGACTTTGGTTTTACTTTTTAGAGAAAGTATCAAATGAAGCATACCACATGTGCTGATGATGTCAGTTACTCAAGCATTCATCTTCTTACTCCTGATTCTGGGGTTTTGTTCTCTGGAATTCTAATGGAAAAGACAGGGTACAAATGAAGACATGGCACTCTTTGGAAATACCAAAACTCCAAAGAGGGAATATACTATTACCCCTCCAGTAGTAATTTGTGGGTTTATGAAAGAACACATGTCAAAGAAGAACTTACTTATGGATTTGAGGGAGATTGCAATATAAAATAAATGTAATGACATAGTTTAGTAAATGCACATGTCCACAAGACTATGACATGTACTTAGATGAGAAAAGATTGAGAAAAAAAATCTACAGATATTCACCTTTAAAAATGGGCAAATATGTAGTTTTTTTCCCATGAAGGATAAGGTTTAGTTTTCCAGGAAGCTCTTATTTTCTTTCCTTCCTCCTCTCTTCTCAATTTGTTTTTAAGATAAACAGTTCCATTTTTGCATATTGCTTTTATAGAACAATTGTCATGCTTTCTTACTGTCAGATAGGAGTCTCTGCCTAACTTGTTTAAGGCCAAAAGGAATTTGTTGTCTCATGTATTGAAAATGTAGGAGACTTGAAATAAATATTAAAACAAGGGGTGCCTGTGTGGCTCAATTGATTAAGCCTCCGGACTCAGTTTTGGCTCAGGTCATGAACTCAGTGTCATGGCCTCCAGCCCCGTGTTGGGCTCTGCACTGTGGGATTCTCTCTCTCTCTTTCTCCCTCTGCCCCATCCCTGCTTGTGTGTGCACTCTCTCTCTCTCAAATAAATAAATAAATAAAAATCTTAAAAAAAAATGTTCAAATAATGTCATCAGGAACCAGGCTCACTCCATTTTTGGCGTTGCCTTTTGCTGGCTTGCCTTCATTTTCACCAGTCATACCATGCTAACCGCTGGGAAGCCAGTGGAAAAAGCACTTGTTTCTCTCCCAACTATAATAGCAAAATCTCATTTTGAAAAATTGCCTCCAACTGGGTCATGTGTGACCCTGAATTAATCACTGGATCTAGGGAAATTCAGTGCTTTCACTGGAAGACTGATGGCTCATTCTTTAGCTGGAGGAGGCATCAACTGAGGATGAAGGAATACTGGTTTGTCAAAGAAAAATGTATATGCTGTTACCAGACAAATAGTGAATAGTGAATGGCCGGAACAACAGATGCCCAGTTGAAGAATATTTAATGTGCTGAAAATGGAATACAAAATTCCTTCTTAAGAAACTTCAACAAATTTACTCCTCTTCTTGGTTTTCTTATGTATTGTGTATCACTATTGTCCCAGACCCAAAACCTCAAAATTGTTTTTACATATCCCTCTTCGTTGGCTAAATCACCAAGTTCTGTGAATTTATCTTTCATAATGTCTTTTACATCTGCACTTTTCTTTCCGTTTTCACTGCCACCATTCAAATTTGGGCTATTATTAATTTTTGCCTAGATAGTTGCTCTAGCCTTCTGATTGATCTTCCAGCCTTCAGTTTTCCAATATTTTACTCATATACATCAAATTTTATTTCATTTTGTTTATCACTTATGTTTCTATGATTGTTCAAAATTTTCATTTTGTTCCTCAGTGCTGTAACATAAAGAGCACTGATCTTTCTACAATATTTATCTAGCATCCAGCAATTTTGTCTTAACTGTTTTCTGCTTATTAATTGTTAGCCTTATTTGTGAGCAAAAGTTATCCAAAATTGGGGCACCTGGGTGGCACAATCGCTTAGGGGACCTACTGACTCTTGATTTCAGCTCAGGTCATGATCTCAGGGTTATAAGATCGGAGCCCCACTGGAACCCTGGCTGGAGTCCCACCTCAAGCCCCATCTTGAGCTCCACCTCAGCTCCAAGCTCAGCAGGGAGTTTGCTTCTCTCCTTCTGCCCCTCACCCCACTCACTGCTCACTCTCTCTCTCTCTAAAATAAAATAAATATATCTTTATAAAAGGAAAAAAGTTATCCAAAGTTGATTTGAATTCAGTGCAAACTCTTCAAGCTTCCCCACAGCTCTAAAATTTAATCAGTAAATGAACATTATCCTATTGAAATTTTGAGACACAGTATATTTTTTTCTTAAGAAAAAATGATGTGGAACTGAAATTGTTTTGGAAAAATTAGTCTGACTGGGAATTAGCTGACTGAAACATTGGAGGCAGAAAGACCCATTCAGGAGTACTGCTATAATATAAGTATGATGTGCTAAACCTAGGGTTTTACTTAGAAAATCTGGGATGGAAAACTCTAGGGTCTTGCTTGATTCTTACTTCACCTTTTTGTACTTACCAGTAATATAAAAACATATTTTAGAAGAACAAGTATAAGAGAAGTTTCAACATTTTATGTGAGTGTCACATAATCCTCACTAAGAAACTTTATAACTTCGTAACTTTTTAAATTAGTAAATTAAATCATTTAAATTATAAATATAGTTTTATAAATTTTAGAACAATTTTATGAAATAAATGTAACAAATATTTTAAACTTCATGTTATGAATGAGGAAACTGATGCTCATGTGATATTGAAATGTATTTTTTTTTTAAAGATTTTTATTTATTTGACAGAGTGAAACAGCGAGAGAGGGAACTCAAGCAGAGGGAATGGTAGCGGGAGAAGCAGGCTTTCCGCTGAGCAGGGAGCCTGATGCCGGGCTCGATCCCAGAACGCTGGGATCATGACCTGGGCTGAAGGCAGACGCTTAATGACTGAGCCACCCAGGCGCCCCTTGAAATGTATTTTTGCTTTGCTCAGCTTACCTCATGTTTTCTGGGACCTGACTCTTTTCTTTTGGGGAATTATTCTTTGCTCTTTCTTACATATTTTCCAAATCAGAGCTGCCATAATCTTACATGACCTCATCTTGCTGGCCACAAGGATCTCTCTAAGATGGTTGCATGTTCTAGCTGGACAAATATAATAACTCATTCTCTGGCCACAGTAATTCTAGAGCCAGTAAATTCTTTGATCAAACCTGGCTAATTAGAGTCTTTCCTTCCCTGCAATTTAAAATGAGAACCATGAGAAAAGAAGGATGAAATTGTGAGGGGTAAAGTCAAGAGTTGACAGACGCAATGCTGCCTCATATATGGAAGAAGGGGACTTTAGCATACAAAGAAAGGTAGAGATGAGAGAGAACGGTGGTACTGATTAATATCCTTTAATTCCTCTGGTTCATAAGGCAAAACTCTATCTTTAGCTAATATAATATTTGTAACTATACGAACTGACAAATTACCCTTTATTTGGTGAATCTGGTTTATATTGGCTCTCTGTTTCATTGTCTTAAATCAGAGGAGTTCTAAAAAAGCTAAAAATATAAATACAGTACCAAATAACACTAATGAGTGACAAATGCTGGAATAGAACCTCATTTTCTGATAGTCTAAAGTATATTTTTAAATACTTAACAGTGATTACTTGTATGAGGCAGAGACTGTCAATGCTCCATCCATGTCCCCTTGGATCCCTTTGCTACTTTCATGTGCACAGGCTCCCAGTGGCCTTACCTCTCACTACCTTTTTTGGAGGACTTTCCTCAGGCTGTTTGAACCATAGGCTGACCTATGCTGCCTGAGAACCAGAAATGCCTAGGAATTACCGCCCCCTGGGGGCAGCCCTTAAAAGTACTGGCGAATAGTAGGTCTTAATTCTCCCATCTTTTGGTAAGGACAGCTCTGAGGTA
>CM053606.1:76019293-76041750 GCA_028646535.1 Procyon lotor | reverse complement strand
GATATCAAAAATAAGTGAAAGAGAACTGTTTGGGAGAGGGACATGAAAAAGCAAAAGAGCAGGTACTAAGATAACCACTATAATTGTATTATTCCTCACCTGGAAATGGGAATTAATCAGAAAATGACCTAAAATGTGGTTCGGCCATTTTTCCAGTGAATTGAAAGGGTATACCTTCTTTACATGAGCCAAACATTACAGAGCAGTATTTTACAGTGGTGTGTATCTTGGCTTACAATTTAAGGTTATAATTTATTCTTTTGGTTTATTTCCCAGTATTCACAGCAAAGTCCAGCATACCTGACTGAGGAGTATTGTTGGCTGCAATCTTAGTAAGAAATCTTTACTGAAACAGTTGTAAGAAAGTTACGATCTTTTCCAACAGTTTGGGATTAAAATTACCAAGTAGCTGATTTGTTGATTCTCTGAGAAGTGTTCAATCTCTTCTCCTCAAAACAAATACACAGACAAAAATATTTTCTGCAATCACAGCCAACACCTACCTGAGCTGTCTATTGGAACCTTATTCAAGGTAATGGAGAGTAAAAATATGGATTATTCACTGATGTAAAAGTTACCAGAATTCTGAGATCTAAACCAGGAAAATGAAGTTAAGGGAAGAAGTTTTTGGTTCAATTATTTAGGCATTTCAGTGATCTACTTCATTTTTTAAATATTTCTGAATCCACCATACAAAAATTTTCTAATACATTTTCAAAATTTATTAGAAAGAGAAATATTTGTTCATCACTATTTAATTATACTTGTATATTTTATTTTTCATAAGCCACATGTTTTATAGACTAGTTCCAAGCTATTCAGATGCCTTGACTAAAAAGTTTGATGAACATGAGCTTCTCCTCAGTGTATTTTTGGTTTCCTGAATTTATGTTCATACTGAGTGTAAGCTTAAGGGTATTGTAGGGTGTGTGTGTGTGTGTTACTAATTCTTACTGTTCTCTTCATAGAATTTCCATGCCCCTAGTTCTAATAGATTGACCTTTCTGTACTGACAGTCCCTAGAGCGGTGCTATTCTAGTCTTCTGGACAGTAATAAAAAAAAACTCAAAAATAATTGTTTTATAAACTTTATTTTTTCTGTTAGACTGTGAGATACTTAACAGCAAGAACTGGGACTTATTCATCTCTGTATTCCCTGACCAGGATGTGAGCATATAGAAGATGCTCAACAAATATTTGCAGAATGAATGAATAAACAGCTTAGTGTAGAAAGTTCCAAATGGGGGCGCCTGGGTGGCTCAGTCGTTAAGCGTCTGCCTTCAGCTCAGGTCATGATCCCAGAGTCCTGGGATCGAGCCCCGCATCAGGCTCCTTGCTCGGCAGGAAGCCTGCTTCTCCCGCTACCATTCCCTCTGCTTGTGTTCCCTCTCTCGCTGTGTTTCTCTCTGTCAAATAAATAAAATCTTAAAAAAAAAAAAAAAAAAAAAGAAAGAAAGTTCCAAATGGTTAGTCTTAACCCCCAATAACCCATAACACTTCCAGGAGAAAAGAAAGTTGGGGAAGAACAGTGAGTTCTAAGACATCAACTTCTCAATGTTGGACTAGTCTCCTCCCAGAGAATATTAGTAATATAACTAAGAGGGAAGCACACCAAAAAAAGTGTGGCTTTTTTTTTTCCCTCTTCTGTTCCTGGAACAGACTGTGTCCAATAAAAAATGTGGCACAGTAACTTTCAAGATGTAACCTATTCCATTTTTATTCCTTGCCGTAATCCTATTGGTAATTAAAAAACATTGCTATTACTTATATTTCATGTTGTAAAAGGTTAGTTTTTTTTTTAGAGAAAGATACTGGATAAATGTAATAAGCAATGAAACCTAGGAATCCATGTAAAACTGCAATGAAGTGATTATGCAAGGCTAAAGAAAGCAGTCTGGTAAATCTTAAACACAGAATTTCTGACTTCTGATTCAGCGCTCTTTTCAGTAAACTACAATCTTATTCACTTCACATTTCCTGGATTAGCTGTAGCAAAATGTAAGACAATATTCTGCTCTATGCCAATTTCCCAATAAAATGTGTATGAAATTTTAACATATAAATCAAAATTTTACCCAGGTTCCAAAAAGTCATGTAGGTTTCCTAAAGTAACAACAGTAGTATGGAAAGAGGTACAGGAAAAGCAGCCGTAAGGCATACAACAATACTAATGTCTATTAGTTAAATGAAGGAGTGATTCTTATGATTATGCAACCTGTTTTTTTGTAATTGTTTCACAATACAGATAATATTATAATAAATATATGGGAACTTCTTTTAGATTAGGGGAAACATTCAATTCTCAAGATTACTATTTCAAACAAATGGAAACCTATTCTAAACTGAGCCATTCAGGAAAACATCAGAAATCTGTACTGGATTTCTTTTCTTATTAAAAAAACCCAAATTTAACAAGAAATTAGACAAATATTTTTAAAAGTCTAACATCTAACACACTGTATTAAGAGACTGTTCATTTCTTAGCCCACCACATCCTGACTGCACACTTTTTGCTTTGTTTACTAACATATTCCCAGTTCTTAGCATACTATCTGACATACAGAAGCTCAGTGGATTTTTGTTGAATTAATTACACGTAATGTATCACTTTGTTGTAGTTATTACTGCATTATATGTAGCCATACAATCTACCTATGTTATTTGTACTAAATGCTGTGGCCCACCTTATAACTTACAACTTCAAACAACAAAGGCAAAATCTGGAGGTATATAATATATTGATTTTCCATTTTGTGTTGAATCACTAAATCTTACCTCATAAACATTAACTCAGCGCTCACTATGTATACAGTTCTGTGTTAGGTGTTAGAAGGGCCATCTGGTGGGGGATACAAAGCCAGAGAACAACCCGTTTTAAAGTAATTTATCATTATCTTTATAAAATGTTGCTTATTATTAAAATGGTGTGTAGTAAAAGTAATTTGAAATTATTTAAGTATATTAAAAAGAAATATATGAAGTTTTTCAGATGCTAGGAGCAAATTATAAGGCCAATCTTAAAATGAATCTTAGAAAATTTCATTTCTTTCATACAAAGCTAATATATTTAGAGTCTAAATACAGGGGTGCCTGAGTGACTCAGTCAGTTAAGCGACTGACTCTTGATTTCAGCTCAGGTCATAATCTTAAGGTCATCAACTGGAGCCCTGGGTCTGGCTCCATGCTCAGCATGGAGCCTGCTTAAGATTCTCCTTCTCCCTCTGCCCCTCCACCTGTGCTTGCGCTCAGTCTCTCTCTCTCTCTCTAAAAAAAATAAAAATAAAAATAAAATATATATATATACACACACACACACACAAATGCTTTGATTAAAGTAGGAATAATATCATAAACTAGAAAATTTCCCCACAATAAAAGATAGCATCTGCCACTTAGAGGATCTTACAGGTAGATGCCCTGAAAACTGCATATGCGTATATAAAGACTAGTTTTTTCTGCTTAGGGATTTAGAGAATGTCTCTCTGGGTGGGTGTGCAGCTTATTTAGTTAATTCTTGAGTCAAGGAGATTTTGATAGAGCTTAAATAGATTTCAGAACACTTTACCAATTTTTAGAGCTTTAAACTTTTCCCAAACGCTCCATATTCGCAGTGAGTGTTTCCAAAATCATTTCAGATTTAATTTAATTTCAAGATATTTTCTCATCCTAATAGAAAATTGATGCCAATTAAGGGCTTTTTCTTTTCTCAAAAAGAATTGTTAAGTATGTTGATTAAAGTAGTTACAGTGCATATACTTTTCAAATTACAACAATGACCAGTACCCCATCCTCAAGCTTCTTACGTGTCAGCAGCCTTACCTTTGCAAATCACAGAAACAGTTGAATTTAAGAGCTCCTCAAACTTTTACTTTGCACTTCCTCATTTCTAATTGTACTTTGAAAAAGAATTCTCATTATTGCTGTCCCACTAAATTTCAGTGTAGGCTTTGGTCCTAAATTCTCCAGAACATGTGTCAGTGCACATTTGGACACTTTTCATGCCTGTGCTCATTGTGTAGTGTAATAGTCATATTGCTTCCACTCTTTTTTCAGATGATTACCATTACTTCACTGCCTCTGCTTTATTACCACTTCTTTGGTCCAACTTCTTTGGAACTTTATGCCGAGATAAACATATATTTCTACTTTGATAAATTTTATTATTTTGGCATTGTGGAAACATGGCATTCATTTGCACTCTCTTTGGATCGTACCTTTTAGGTTAAGTCCCTTAATCTAAAACACTTAACACTTAAGAAGCCCTATTTCTTGAAATTGACAAGCACAAAGATGAACTGAAAAAAAACATTATATATAAAATAATAATGATATAGGTAATTAGATAATTGATTTAGTTATAGAAGCCCTTAATATGGGATTTAGGGATACAGAATGACTTTTCTAAGTGAAACTTAGGCAGGCTTAAACTCTGTTCTAGTCACCTGCTAGCTCTCCAGTCTTAGTGTAGTGGCCCTTGGTTAATTGGACTTCTGCCTCCCCACCTCCCTTTTCCAGCCAAAGTCCCTCACTTTACTTTGGTCTCTTATCTCTCCTACATTCTCCTTCCGCATGTTTTGATTGGGCTTTATCCTTGACTCAAGAGTTGGAGTGAGAGAACTTATCCAAAGTTTACTGGTGTATCTTGTTGCTTCAGATCGCAATGCTTAGCTCAGGCGTGGGCATGAGACATGATCAGGGCAAGTAAGAGGCAGCGAAGCTTCTCTTGGAACTGCTAGAGCAGACAGAAGTGGTGCTCCGTCCCCATGAGTTACTCCAGGGAGGTCCAGGCTCTGCAGGAGCTACCTACCTCACTGACACCCGTAGCCCGAAATTGAAGTCCATTAGAGAAGGTGTTGCTGACAGGAGGTGTAAAAGTGAGTCCTGATGACACTGCTTTTGCCCTGTGCTCACCTCTGCCAAAGATAGGCCCCATTTCAAGAATTCTCAGTTATATGAGCCAATACATTCCCTTTTTGCTTAAGCCATTTGGGGATGGTTTTTATACATGTACTTATACTTTATTGTCTTGATTATAGTAAATAACTCTCACTGACCTAGATTGTGCTATCAGAATGTGGGAATGTTAAAAGTAATATATTCTAAAATTTTGAAACTGGATGAGTAGAAACATTATATACAGTGGTGACGTGCCTTGTATCCTAGACTAGGGGACTCGTAATTTTAATTTTTGGTAGTAAAATAGCTAATTAGAATATTATGTCTTAGATCATGGCATTTAAACACCGAGTCTATTATGGCTGCAGAATACGGGATTTTTTTTTTTTTCTTGGTAGAAAAAATTTAGGATGCTGAAGTATGGTGGTCACCTTTTGTACTTAGTAAAAGACCTATAAGAAATCGAAAAGCTTTGTTAAACCCGGCCTATCTGGAAGCAGGGAAAAAAGAAAAAGAAAATATAGTTTATCTACAAAAAGCCAAGTTTGCTTTTAGGGCTTGCTATTTATGATGTTTGAAGGACTAGAAATCTGAGGTCTTGCATGATGGAAATGCTACCCAAACTAACAATCAGAGGCAAGGTGGCAGGTAATAATCAAGAACCTCATGTGATATACTTCCTGCATCACAGGGGGACAATTGCTTCCATAGAATTGTGGCAGAAAAGAGAAGATTATATAGAGCTTTGTCTACCCAGGCTTTCAAATTACCCATTGAGCTGAAAAGAGAAGATGTAAATTCCAGAGCTAACACAGTATCCTGCTGCTCAATAAAGGCAGAGACTACAGATAAACTGGGAATGTTTTTAGTCTTAATAATTTTCATTTGAGGGGCGCCTGGGTGGCTCAGTGGGTTAAGCCTCTGCCTTCGGCTCAGGTCATGATCTCAGGGTCCTGGGTTCGAGCCTCACATGGGGCTCTCTGCTCAGCAGGGAGCCTGCTTCCCCCTCTCTCTCTGCCTGCCTCTCTGCCTACTTGTGATCTCTCTCTGTCAAATAAATAAATAAAATCTTTAAAAATAAATAAGATAAATAAAAAAATAATTTTCATTTGCAGCTTCTGATACTTGCAATTTGAAGCTTCCTTAACTGTTAAATTTAGTCTCACAGAGCCTTGGTTTCTTACATCTAAAATAGGAAAGATGGGGCGCCTGGGTGGCTCAGTCGTTAAGCGTCTGCCTTTGGCCCAGGTCAGATCCCAAGATCCTGGGTTCGAGCCCCGCATCAGGCTCCCTGCTCCGCGGAAGCTTGCTTCTCCCACTACCATTCCCTCTGCTTGTGTTCCCTCTCTTGCTGTGTTTCTCACTGTCAAATAAATAAAATCTTTCAAAAAAAAATAAATAAAATAGGAAAGACAATAACTTTCTCCCAGAATGAGTTTAAGCATTAAGTTAGACTGTACAAGTTGAAGGATTAAATTCTTTGCAGGTACATAATTGAGACTTGATATGGCAACAAATATTATTGGTAGAGGTTGTTCAAAGTTCCAGAAAAGAAAGTTTAGGGTAATTTAAATGGTAATAGTTTATATAGTGACTAATAAATTTGTAGAATTCATTATTTGAAGAAATAGCACTGATGGTAAATATATTTTCAAAAATAACAGACCCACAATGGATTATTAATGAAGCTAAGATTTTCTATATATACATTAGTAGCAACATATGATTCCAGTGCCTATACCCCTATTATATAACATTATAAATATTTATCTTTGTGTGTGTTTATTTTATGTTTATATTTCTTTTTCTCCCAGCTACACTATTTTGTTCCATTTAACATACTGCTTGGATCATTCTAGGCAACTAATTTATGTTTGTTAATTAACTAATGAAAATTCTTTTCTCTTACAACCATCAAAAAAGAGCCATTTAGAGCATAAATCTAACCAAAGTAATTATTTTTTGATGTAAATGCTTACTTAAAATCTTCAATAAATTTGTATATAAAAGATACCCTAATCCCTTTTTTATGCTAAAGAATTTTACCATGACGTAGAGTGTTAGCTATTTTTCTTTCTAGGGGTTTTTTTTATACTAATTCTTCTTGTATTGCTTTTTCAATCTGTTGAATTGTTTGTCTCGTGCCCAAGCCTAACCAATTATACTAAATAGAATTACAAAATTTTGGTGAAGGTACTTAACAAATAAGAGTGGACTGAACTGTAGAAGCAAAAAGTAAAAGTAATGTAAAAAGAATAAAAAATCAAAGTGAAATAAAGCTAAAAAATTAATTAAATTTAGTGGGTTTTTAGTTTTAGAGTGGAAAAGTTAGGAATATGGTAGAAGCAATTCCAATATGATTTATTAGGGTATAGCTTTGTTTACATACTCCAGTTTTCCTGAAAACACCAATTTTAATATTTTCAATATACTGTATACTTTACTGCAACTTAATTTTTGTTTTTGTGAAATGTCTTATACATGATATCAATTTTGCATCAAAAAAGTTGGCATAGTCACACAATGTATTAAAAAACTTTTATTGAGTACTCTTTATGCTGAAGGCACTGTCTTGGTTCAGTCCAGGATACCACAGCCGTTTCCTCAAGAAGCTTATTATAGTCAATAAGCAAAGATGATGAGGAAGTAGATAATGACAATGCAAAATATGAAGTGTTATGATAGTGAATGCACAGAGAATAGGTACCTACACTAGACGGAGAAGAAATTGGGGAACCTTAGAAAATCTTCTGAGCTGAGTCTGGAAGGAGGAGTTAGCCAAGTCTAATGGGATTGGGTTTGGGATTGGAATCTAGAAAATCATTCTCTATAAAGAAGCTGCAATTTGTGAAGAACCATAGTAGAGAGAGAGTGTGGGGCATTAAAGAATTGCAGATAATTTAGTGTATGTAGTTGGTGCCACTTTAGGAAAATGATGAAGCTGGAGACACTGGCAATGCTTAAATTATAAAGAACTGCAGATACCCTGGGGTTTGAACTTCATTTTAAGGTTGCCAGTTTCTATTGAATGACTTTACACTTTGTTTTTTTAAAAGAATTCTTGAAGGAATGAGGAGAATGTATAGGAAGGGACAAAATGATAATCAGGAGATCAGTGTAGCAAACTATAGTAATCCAAGACATGGATACTTGCCTAAACCAAATTAATTTGTTAGGATGGAAAGAAGCACATAAACTGAAGAAATACTAATAACAGGATCTACAATTTTGTGTCTAATTGAATGTTGGTGGTGAGGTACAGATTTTTATCTCAGGAAATGAATATATGCAGGTGTCATTCATTGAGGTAGGGAATACAGAGAGAAAGATCAAAGTATAAAATGAGTTCAATTTTTGTACATGTTAAATTTGAAGGTCTTTTGGGACATTTAAGTGAAGATATCAGGCATTAATTTTACTGAAAAGTATGAAGTTATCTTATTCTCCTTTTGGGTGATGGGTTTAGGGTGGAAAACATAACCAAGTTTTTATCAATTAAATGTAATGGTAAATGTCCTAGGGCCTTCTGGGAGGGATTTTCTTGATAAAAAGAAAGAAATTCCAATGGAAAATTCCTGCCCTTGATTTATAGAGACCTGATGCTTGGAACTGCAGAAAGATTCTTTTGATCATTAGGCAAAAGCAAGGAGAATCACAAAGCAGTGGAACCAAAGCCCTGATATTACTAAGCTACTGGATTTACCAATTCTAGAATCATTCAAATTTGGACGTAGTTTAGATGAGATGATAAAAACACTTACTGCTTGAGCAACTTTTCTTCTTTGTTATTTGCAGCTGAAGGCATTCCAACTTGAGGATTGAGAGGTTATTTGAAGATAATTCAGTGGAATGAGTATGAGCAACTCTTTGAACAGCTGAATTGTGATTAAGGAAGAGATTCTATGATTTAGATGGAGATATGGCATCAAGTAAGTTTTCTTTTTCTTATTTAATGGGCAACATTTAAGAATATCCAAATACTAACATTACAGAGGAAATTACATTTGAGAGAGAAATTTAAGGCAAGAGAGTATCATGTATGGAGCTGGAAAGGAAAAGGAAAAGCCTGATAGCAAGATGGCACATGGAAATGAACATAAGCCTTAACTAGTAAGTGAACTTCTTTGCTTTTATTCAGATTATGTCAGAACTCTTTGTTTTTATTTTGTTTGGCAACCAGAACAGAGTTTTATGTTTTGGATCATCACAGATTGAGATTTTTGGGAATTTCTCTCTTTCCATAATCAGAAGAGAATGCCCTCCAGAAAAAAAATAAAGTATCAGCAACATATATATATATATATATATATATATATATATATATATATATATATATATATGCCAGGTGTGGGAGAGCCTATGCATTTGGAATGAGACAAGCAGCAACTGATTGGGTCAGTAATTGTCAAAATCAGATTTCTGGGGCCAGCTGACTTATCGAAGCGCACACTGTTCTGGAGAACGTTCGAGTCAAATTGGTACCAGCTGAGGAGACAGATATTGGGCTGAAGGCCAAACTAAATAAAAAGATATAAGAAAAGGACAAATTCTAAGTAGAAGAGAAGAAACGGAGCATACCAAAGAGTTATTTGATAGCTGTTTTTAAAGATACAACTGAAGAGGTTTGCATTTGCAGCCTCAAAGCCCAAAAAGCATTCTCTTATTACACTCAAAGGGGCGGGGTTGGGGGGGTCGAAATGGAAGCATTTCAACTGGGTACAGTAGGAACATACCGAGAAACCTCAGTCTGTTGTGTACACAATTTCCATAAACTGACATTCTGAATTTAGTCTTTCTTAACTAGATGATACCAAGAAATGAAATCCAAAATCCATCACTGTAATTAACTCTAGTATACAATGGCAGTATTTGTGGCCCACAAAGTTACGATTGATACTAAACTGTCACTGAACATTGAAAAGTTAAAATTGATTCTTAAGTGAAACAACATAGATTGAAAGTATGCATTTTTATTTAGAAATATACCTCTCTTATAAGATTCTGTACATAGAAATCCATGCTTTTAACACTGTTTCCAGATGTACTTTTGGCAAACTTTTTTTTTTTTTTAGCTAGACCTATTTCTTAGACCACATGAAAGATTACATATTACCGAAAAGAACCATTTTTGAGGCTTAAAGTTGAAATAGGAGATACTAGTGATTACATATCTCAGTGATTCTCCATTCCAGAATGATATGGAGTGCAAGAATAATAATGACCCACCTATAACTTCGTTTCTTTACATATTAGCCAAAAAATTCAAAAATCAAATTACTCTTTCCTTCAGTTATGTGTACTGAAAGCAATGGGAAACCATTAATGAAGTCGTACATCTTTCAAAAAGTGATTAACCAGGTGGAGGGGAACTGGCAAGTGTTCAAAAAAAAAAACTTTATTTAGTGTTTGGGCCAAAACTGTAAATTATTTTCAAATTATTTGCAGTATACATTTCAATGCTCCATTGAACTAAGAAGAAATCTATTTGTTCAGCTGGAAGATGTTCCTCTTGGCACAATATCAAATTTACAAAAGCAATGAGAGAAAGTGAAAACATTGTGAACATTCTGAGTGTAAGAAAGTAATATCATACTGAGCATATTTTATAAGGAATTATTCCTTTTCTGTATTTTTATGTTTCTGTGAACACTATTCGAATTTGTTAATTAGCTGAATATTTGAAAAGTATTTGATTTTGTTATAAGTGAGACAATAATACTTATACATTGCAAATGCCTTCCCTACCACTTCTATTTTTTCCTTCCTCCTGTATTTCTATTTTTAAACCTAAGTTACTAGAATGTTTAATAAATTGTTGTTAATAAGTTAGTAACTCCAGGCTGCAAAATAAATAAATACTTGTATGACATATGTTGTCATTACAAGAAAAAATTTTATTTTTTTATATTTCCACTTTATAAAATATATAGATATTAAAGAAAAATTGCTAAATGCAGAATATAGTAATAAAAAAAATCAATATCTTCTATATCTCACTACCCAAAGATTATCAGTAATAGTATAGCTTTTCTAACCTTTAACTTTATGACTAAGCTTTAAAAAATTGAAGTGCTATGTTATGATGAGCACTGGGTGTTATACGCAACTAATGAATCATTGAACACTACATCAAATATTAATGATGTATTATATGTTGGCTAATTGAACATAATAATATAAATTGAAGTTCTTGGTATAATACTTTCTATGTAATTCATATAGTGATATTTCAGTAAAAATTATATTAAAGTATCATATATATTGATATATATATCAATATTATATAATAATACATATTATTATACATATGTATATGTATGCACACAATAATATATGTATATTATTATATATGTACATATATATATACACACTTTTTTTAGTGGCTGTGTGAGAGTCTGCTTAGTGAACATTTAGATTAATCATAATCTTTCATAGCATAAGTATTATTGATGAAGTTTTATAATAGTGATACATTATTTATAATAGTTCCCTTAAATTACTTAAACACATATTTACTGAACAGCTATTTTGTGCTATCCCTACCTTAAGAAGAGTATTATAGCCACTGTGGAAAACAGTATGGAGGTTCCTCAAGATGTTAAAAATAGAGCTACCTTACAACCTTGCAATTGCACTACTAGTTATTTGCCCCAAAGATACAGATGTAATGAAAAGAAGGGGCATATGCACCCCAGTGCTTATAGCGGCAATGTCCACAGTAGCCAAACTGTGGAAAGAGCCAAGATGCCCTTCAACAGATGAATGGATAAAGAAGAGGTGGTTCATACATACGCTGGAATATTACTCAGCCATCAGAAAGGATGAATACCCACCATTTGCATTGACATGGCTGGAACTGGAGAGGATTATGCTAAGTGAAATAAGTCAAGCAGAGAAAGACAATTATCGTATCATTTCAGTCATATGTGGAACGTAAGGAATAGCTTAGAGAACCACAGGGGAAGGGAGGAAAAACTGGGAAGAAATCAGAGAGGGAGACAAGCCATGAGAGACTCTGGACTCCAGGAAACAAATGGAGGATTACAGAAGGGAGAGGTGTTGGGATAGGGAAACTGGGTGATGGGTACTAAGGAGGGCACATGTTGTGATGGGCACTGAGTATTATATGCAACTAATGAATCAGTGAACATTAAAAAGAAGAAGAAGAAGAAAGAGAAGAAGAAGAGTATTTATAACAGTGGTGAAGACCACAAAATAAACAGTTTATTCAAGATTTTAAAGACTGATATGATAGCAGGCTAAGGCATTAATGATCCCAGAAGCTCAGATTCCTGTAACACTAGAGCCACCGTTATAGAGGTTTGCATCCACTTGTTAAAGGACAAATTTTACACTAGTGACAAAGCCTACCCTGGTGACAAATCCTGCTTTTTCTAAGATATGAGAACAAGTTAAGCCCATGTAAAATGGGAAGGGGCTCATGTATTTTTGGAAGTTTATCACAATGGACAGTATTCAGTCAAAACTTTTGAGGAATTCCTCCAGAAGGAGAGCTTTGTTGGAGAAGTGAAGTTGAACTGCTTGCATTTATGGCATAAATCTCTGGATTTATGGCATCTCTGGATGCCATTAAGAACTTGGTGGACTACCTACTTCGTGGCATTTTCTTAGTTTTAATATCTAATAGTAATAATATAATATATAATAATAATAAATAATATAATAGTAAAATATAAGCTCGACGAGAGCAGGAATGTATGTATAGAACTTTGAAAACTTCCTTGAACAAAGGTGTTTAATAAATACACATTGACTCCGAATGGAAAAAAATCAGTCACTATTCCAATAAGCCATTCTAGACATTGAACCTCTGGGCTTTTGACTTTTATATATATATAAATTTTAAGATTTTATTTATTTATTAGAGAGAGAGAGAACATACATGAACAGGGGGTGGGGTGGAGTGGGGGAGGGACAGAAGGAGAGGGAGAAGCAGAGTCCCCACTGAACAAAGCAGGGAGCCCTGATGAAGGGCTTGATTCCACGACCCTGGGATCATGAGCTGAGCCCTAGGCTGAGCCACCCAAGTACCCTGATTTATGTTTCTCTTAGTATTGCCTAGAGGGTTTTAAAATAAAAAACAAATGGAGACCAGCTCTGAAAATTTCTGGAACAGAAAAAAACAGTTTAGTCAGACAAACAAAGCTTAATTTAGCTTCTTTTGAAGAGATAACTTGACCTGAGTCACTTTTTGCTTACGGCTCTGAAAATCACAAGCAAAATTTAAACTGTTTCCGAAGATTGATATGAGGTAGCTAGCCACTGACCAATTCCTCATGATTCAAGAAAATTTTAATATTATGATCCAATCACTGCAAAGAATAAGCAATTACTGATTTCTCACTATATATAATGCTTTATAACAATATACACCTGAGCCTCATTCCATGTTTGGTTTGAATGCTCCCAATTTGCAAAATGTCTTTTAGGTATGTATACAATAAACTTTTACTAATTACTACTAATTACTAATCACTTTGGTGATTCAAAAGTTTTACTTTAGTCATTTCTGAATTTTTGATGAAGTCATATGCTATCAGGGCCTAAATATAATAATATTGCCAATTTAGAGCCTTACATGGGTAAAGGAATAGAAAATAAGTGAAAGTGTTATTTAAATAAACTATTCTCTTCCTGCATAATCTCAAACTTATGGAGGGTTCTGTTCATGAATCTTTTCGAAATTCCCCAGAATAGCACGGCATCCAAATGAATGATGATTCCATGTGTTCTGCCCATTCACCCAGAAGGCTGCTACCTTTGCATGGAGGCTCTCTTCTTTCCTGACAACCTTTCATGCTTCTGTTAAAAGAACTACAAAACCTGGTAAATGACATAGGATGGTAAAGAAGTAAATTATTAGTTAAAAATGACAACACATTGGGGTGCCTGGTTGGGTCAGTCAGTTTAAGCAACTGCCTTCTGCTCAGGTCATGATCCCAGGGTCCTGAGATCAAGACCCACATCAGGCTCCCTGCTCAGTGGAGAGCCTGCTTCTCCCTCTCCCTCTGTCTGCTGTTCTGCCTACTTGTGCTCTCTCTCTATCTCTCTGTCAAATAAATAAATAAAATCTTTAAAATAAAATGACGACAAGTCAAGAGAACATTTGCCTAAAAGAGGAATCTGAGGGTCACCACCAGAATTCAGTTATGCAACCTAAGGAGTGTACCTAGGGCTTAGATTTACTAGAGACTCAAAATTTTTGCTTCTAGTTGCTTGACTACAGTTGGTTCATCTCCAAGTGTTGAAATAGATAATAAATGCACACGGGCACATTTTATATATTATTAGTTATTTGGCCCATGTATTGAGATGTAAATATACTTGTCATATACTTGTCACATGAGTCAATCAAACCGAATATGTTAATTTATTTAGTGGCTATGTCTCACTGATAATGTGAAAAATGTGCTGTCATGTCCTATCAGCTTTATAATATCAAAAACCTCTGTTTTTGTTGCACAGTGGTTTAACAAAGGTACAAATAACAAAATGGTCTTCTCTAATGTAACATAAACTCCAGTGATTCTCTAAAGAGACCACATTTTTCACACTTCTAGATTTTTTATTAAGGCTGTACTCCCCCACTTTTTCAAGGCTAATAAATACCTTTTTATCTTTTAAGACTCAAGTCAATGAAAATCTTTGTGCTAAAAGGCATCTCTATCAAAACATTTATGTCATTTTGTCATAATTATTGTCTGTTGCCCTAGTTAGAACATAGGTTCTGCAAGAACAAATTTAAAAAAGAAGGTCACTGAATGAAAACATTCAGTTTGAAGGTCTAAACCCTGGTGTCTTAAATATGTATTTGTATATTAACCAGTCTAGACTTCAACTTACTCATATGTTAAAAAAGTACATTTCAATTTGAATATCACATATATATATGACGGATCACTGATCACCACAAGTCAACCATTAATCTGAAATAGCAGACATCATGCTGCTAATTAATGTCTACCAAACCTTTACTTTATGTTATATTTGAAATAGGAAGAGAAATCATTTTTCTTTTCTTTGAAGTTGATTCTATTAGTAAAGGATTGCTTTTTATTGTATATGACTTAAGCTTTACTTTTTGGTTTTGTTATCTTTCTACTTAAATTTCTTAATTTGTATCCAAATATGATCAGATATTTCCATTTACCATCATTAATTAGCTCACATTCCCTACTCCTCTTTGAATAGATATTTAATTACATTATTTAATACTTGGAAAATGTGAATGTGGTTATTGTTCTCAGAGTTCTACTTTCTTTCCTTTATTTCAAACAAATCTTGTCCAATTTCTCAAAAGACTTTTGTGTAGCTATAAGACTTTATCTTTAAAGGTTTCTGTTTGGCCTAATTATTTACTCCAAATATTTCCGAAAATTCATCTTCCTGACTTCACCTCAAGTTTTGCAAGTCTGGACTGTAAAGAAAGCAAATGCAGCAAAAAGCAACTGTATTTGCACAAGAGCATTGAGTTATTTAAGATACTAACCTATTGGGGCATGTGTAAAATGCTGCAACAGTTGGCAATGCTTAATTAAGGCATTAATAGTGAATGGAAGCATTTAGATTTATGTGTCGTTTGAGGAAACCAAGTAACTCAATAGTCATTGAATACAATTCATGAAAAACAGCTCAATTATATTTTTCTCATCAACAAAACAGGATAGTTTACTTAAATTTTAAAATCCCATTGAGATTTCAGTAGGAAGTCTATGAAACTAATGAATTTGTACTACCATTCATGTAAGAAGAGTTCATTTAAAACATTTTGTCAAAATATATTGATAGCATCACTAATGGTAAAATTAATTAAAAATGACAGAATAGGGGCACCTGGGTGGCTCAGTGGGTTAAAGCCTCTGCCTTCTGCTCAGGTCGTGATCTGGAGGTCCTGGGATCGAGCCCCACATCGGGCTCTCTGCTCAACGGTGAGGCTGCTTCCCCTTCTGCCTGCCTCTCTGCATACTTGTGATCTCTCTCTCTCTGTCAAATAAATAAATAAATAAAAATCTTTTTAAAAATGACAGAATATAAGTAATATTGAATAAATTATATGTTATAAAAATAAATTATGTCCTCTCTTCAAAAAGTAAAAAAGAGAAAACTTTGAAAATGTTAAGTATACTAAAATTGTTTTTCTAGAATCTTATCTGGAATATTGTTATGTATCCATTATACTAAGAAAATTTTTTTAATTAGTTTTTTAAAATTAAATCATAATTGTGCAGTGGAGGGACTTTAAAAAACACAAACTCTTCCTTCTTCCTAGAACATTTTCCTTCTTGCATATTCCTTAACTCTTTAAGAGTTACCTTGAGCATAGTGCTTCTGAAAATGCTTTTTGACTTCTTCAGGAATAATCAATCATGGTCAATTTCTAGATCTAATTAAACCAAAAATGTCATAAGATAGGGATTTACAGTAACAGTCCCATATGAGAGGTGGAACAAAGATGAAAATGAAATAAGAAAATTTAGTATTATTTTTTAATAAACTGGAATCTTTTATCAATTATTTACTGTATGACTCTGGCCAAGTTAATTAATATCTCTGAATTTTTATTTCTCCATCTTGATTTGGAAAAGATAATTATAATTACTCTCTAGAGTTCTTGTGATGAATAAATGACTTAATCTTATTTCTTGCCTAGGAAAAGAGATGGGACTAACTTATTTAATTATCTGATCTTGTTTGAGGTTGATGAAATTTATGGTCTATGCTCTTGCCATGGGTATCCCATAAATCCCTCCCCCTTAGTGTATAGAAATCTCCTTTCTCACCCCTACAGAAAAATTCAGTTAAAATTGACTAGATAAAGGGGCACGTGGGTGGCTCAGTCAGTTAAGCATCACCCTCTTGAATTTGGCTCAGCCCATGATCTCAGGGTCATTTCCATGCTGGATATGGAGCCTGCCCAAGATTCTCTCTGGCCATGGAGCCTGCCCAAGATTCTCTCTCTCCCTCTCTCTGCCCACCTCCCCACACTTGCTTCCCTCTCTCAAAACAAGCAAACAAAAAAAATTGACTAGATATTTAGCCAAAATAGATTAAGATAAGAGTTACTAGACTTATCCTACTGAACTTACATTTTGAATAGAATCCCTTTTGGGATCCATTACTTTATGAGTAGTCATTGTATTCTCCAAAATATCACTTAAAATGCTAACGATTATGAGAGATGTAACTATAAAGTAGTCTCCTTATTTTTCTCCATAACTGTAAAAGACACCAAGAGGCATGCCAAAATCAAACATCTGTTAAATGTTAATAATTTTAATAAGAAATATTAATTTTATGGGGCACCTGGGTGGCTCAGTAGGTTGAGTGGCCGACTTTTGGTTTTGTTTCAAGTTGTGATCTCATGGGTTGTGAGATCAAACCCTGGGACTAGCTCCTCACTCAGCAGGTTGTCTGCTTGAAGATTCTCTCCCTCTGCCCATTACCCCACTTGCATGTGCATGTACTCTTTCTCTCTCAAATAAATAAATCTTTAAAAAAAGAAATATTAATTTTAACAGTATCCTTTTTCAGACCTTAAGATGCAATGTGTAGTAACCATTATTCAATGAACATTCTAATATCCCTAAGTCTTGTCTAACACTTACAAAGTGTTAAGGACTGCATTTTCTTGTCCCTCCAAACTAATATGTTGAAAGTCTAATCTAATCGACAAAGTGACAGTATTTGGAGACAGGACCTTTATGGAAGTAATTAATGTTAATGAGCTCATAAGGGTGAGGTTCTGATCCAATAGGATTGGTGTTTTGTTTTGTTTTGTTTAAAGACACTAGCCACCAGAGAAGGAGTTATATCTCTCCCTCTTTCTCTCACTCTGTGTATGTATATGTGTCTCTCTCTTTCTCTCTTTCTGTGTCTCTGTCTGTCTTTCTCTCACACACACACACAGTGAAAATGGCATGTGAGGAAGCAATAAAAGCAGCTGTCTATAAGCCAGAAAAAGAATTTTCACCAGGAAATGGATTGGCTAGCACCATGATCTTGGCTTTCTAGCCTCCAGAACTATGAGAAATAAATTTCTGTTGTTTAAGGCACCCAGTCTGTAGTGTTTTATCATGGCAGCCTGAGTGGACTAAGGCACATGGTAAAGACAGTTTATTATAAAATTTATAACAATACTGATTATAAGTAATTATATACCTTATTGTTCACACTGTTTAATAGTCATATTGTAGAAAAGTAAAAATAAGCAAAAACATTTTTAAAATAACAACCATTATTCTGAATTCCTATGTGTCTAAGTACTATCATGGAAACAATATTTGGCTTACAGTAGTTTTTCTCTTAAAAAAGTTGCAGTTTTCTTAGGCACAAAAGACATACAGAAGATAAAATCATATAATACTGTAAGAAACTAAATTACCACTTGGAAAATTTTGTGGTAGGTGGTCTGCCACAGGTGTACATATGTCCATTTTTTTATATTTTTATACTAATTCAAAGTTTTTCCTTTCTGTTCTTCATTGCTAAATATTCCTGGGCTAAAAAATACCTTAAAACTGTGTGTATTCTTTAATTGCTTTTACTGTTATTGCGGAAAGCAATCTGATTAGACAGTGGCAAGATGTGAAAGATTTAACATCTTATACCATCCAGTGGTATTTACATTTTAATTGAACTTACTGGAGGAAATTATGTTTATTCCAATAGGACACATTTCTTTTTTAAAAATTTATTTATTCTAGAGAAAGAAAGAGAACACATGCATATGAGCAAACATGGGGAGGAGCAGAGTGAAAGGGAGAGAAAAAATTTAGTAGACTACTCACTGAGTTTGGAGCCCATGCTGGGCTTGACCTCATGATTCTGAGATCATGACCTGAGCTGAAAGCATGAGTTGGATGCCCAACCAACTGTGCCACCCAGAGGCCTCCCAGTAGAACACATTTCTTTTGGCAGAATTTCAGCATTGTGGCCAGTCATTTGTGACCAAGAAGTAGCTCCTGCATATCCTACCTATGCATAAGTGATAATCTGATGGCATATTACAAAATGGACAAGTTTATAACCTTAATCACAAACTGTGACATGATTAAAGAAAAAAATCCAGGTGGTCTAAGAGGGCTTCATGCCAGAGTTGTACGCAAATAAAATTTGCTGTAGTTTTTGAAGGTGAGGTAAAATATGGCTAATCAATGAAAAAAGGATAGGAAAACAAAGTCACTCCAGAATGAATGAGCAGACAAACTGGGGATAGTCTTCACGAATAATTTAAATACAAAATATTAACTTTAGCAATATTTATTTGACAGAAGTGCTTCCCCTCTGTCACCTTCCCTACTCCCCTAGAAGGGCCATTAGTTTTCAGATAAAAATGAGAATTTTTCTTTCTTTCTTTTTTTAAAAGAGATTTTATTTATTTGAGAGAGAAAGAAAGTGAGAGAGAGCATGAATGGGGGAGAGAGAGAGAGGTAGAAGCACTCTCCCCGCTAAGCAGAGAGCCTGATGTGAGATTCGATCCTAGGACCCTGAGATCATGATCTGAGCTGAAGACAGAGGCTTAACCAACTGAACCACCCAGGTGCTCGAGAATTTTTTTTCTGATAACTTTGTTAAAGTCTCAAATGCTCAAAGTGAGTCTGAATACTTATTTTTGGACATTGTTGCTTTTGTTTTCATATACAGTATTTGAATCACTGGACTAAAACTAAGAACTTGTTTTGGCTTTTAAATATGAAAAACTAATTTCTAATCATGGTCCTAATTGAATGAATGTGTGATTGGTGTGTGCCTGAAAACCTATCAGCTCAGCAGGAAGAAAAACAGTACCTAAAACTCTGATCTTTTTCTTTTGAAACCCACTCCTTATGTTTTTGGCTCAGATCAGTCCACTCTAATTAGCTTCTAGGAATATTTCACTAGTTGTACTTCATAAAAAAGAATATTTATAGTTCTATAGATAGTAGGGTTATATGTATGAAAGTTAAAAGCAATAGTCTAATAGTTTTGATGAGGGATAGAAGCACAAAAATGTTCACCGTTAGCCCAGAATTCTGACCGATAGCCTGCATAGTTCTACTAAGGATCAAATTCCTACTGGTGGCTACCTTCCTAAAAGGTCTCATGACTGCCTGTACATCTCACCCATAGTTAATATCAAACTGTATGATAAGCACCAGAGAAATATTGCAAAAGTAGTTCTACAAGTAGAAATTTGAGGAAGACATTTATGATCTAGTACTCCCTACACATCCTTCCCCTTGAGCACTAACACTAATTTGAACACTAACATAACCACTAGTTTCATACAACAAGAGTACAGCACTTGTGCACAGGTCCTGCCCCTACTGTAATAAATACACCTTTTTACATTGAAAATATCTCAAGAATTCTTTCTTGACTGTTTTTCAGGGCCCCACATTAGTTTCATTTCTAAGATCTCCATCTTGGTCTCTTTTTAATAGTTACCTGCTATTAATTTATGGTTATCTTAGCCTCTCAATTAAAATTTAAAACTTTATAAATCTATTTCCCCTTATACAACCCCCTTATCCATCAGGATTTTGATACTCCTTCATCTTGATCTTTTTATTTCACAGTTTTGGTTTTGTCAAGGATCCCTTGATCCTTGGTTGACTATTCAAATTCATACATAAGGGATGATGTTGATGAGAATAGGAAGTTCTCATGAGTTTCTAGTGCAGTTGTGCGTGGCACTGACCGCTCGTACACTGGCCTTGTTGATCCTTATGTATACACACTGATTTCACTCTCACTTCAGAGCTTTTGCACTTAACAGTTTTCCTTGTTCTTCCTCTCTATGACTCTTCCCTTCATTTTTTTTTTTTTAGGTTTCTGTTCAATATCACCTCCTCAAGAGGCCTTTCCTGGCCACACGCCCCCTCACTGCAGCACCGTTTCATTGATAGGCTCCCTCTCCTGCTTTATTTTTCTTTCTCTCACTTAGCAATATGTAATTAGAGTGTATCAATTACGTTTATTTGTTTAATGCATGTTTCCTTACTAGAATGTAATGTATGGTCCGCGAGGGCAGCATCTTTGCATTGTTTACTATAAGAGTGCCACTGTGGGGAATACTGTTCAGTACATACTAGACACTTAGTAAATATTTATTTATTGAATAAATTACAAATAAATGCCCCATTCACTCCCCCATCCACACCCCCACACAAAGACTGAATAAGAAAGCTGAACTCGGGGCTGTAAATCCACGGGTCGTACCAAGAGGCAAGCTTTTCTTTCTGGCCTTGGTTGGGGAAAGGACAGACAGGCTCAGGATCTTATTTATTGTAAAAGTAAGAAGGGAATGGTTAGAGCTTTCCTATGTATTCCTTCCTTTCTGCTCTTTTTGTGGTAATCCAGACTTACCTCAAAACCCTATTCTCCTTAAATCTCCCCCTCCCTCACCGGTCAGAACAATCTCTCGCGTTGTTCAGAAACCAATTCTCAAGGCTGTGCTGGGAACAGATGCTGCAACTAGCTTACTGATACACATGAAATTAGTAGTCCATTTGCTCTATAACCAATCCTTCATTTAATTGTAATCCAATACTCTCTATCTATGTAATCCATAGATATCTATGTAATCCAACACTCTCTTCTTTTATCCATACCATCTAACTCTTTGAATGCCTCTCTGGGTCTCCATCAAGGAGGTTCTCCCAAGTAGCCTCTGACAATGCTTTGAGAAATAATAATTTAATAAGATGAACAATCCCTTGATAATTATCATTTCAATGTAATTTCTTAGCATTTCAAAGGGCTTTGAGGGGAGGGAAAAATAGGTGTGCCCAGCCTACCATCTTGGTCTTGAAACAATAATATTTATATCGGGAGACTTTTAAGAGCTTACATTTTTACGTAATTTCTCCTACTAAGATAATTGGATACTAGGAAACTATTTCAGAGTACTAAATTAACAAAATTACTGAGGCTCCTTTACTTCCTGTATTAGCTTTCCAAACTCTTCCTGTATTAGATTACTAAGATTAGCCTCAAGAAAAAAAATTCAAGTTAACTTCTCAAAAGAAATTGCAACTTCTATGGAAAAAGAAAAAAAGAAAAAAATATTAAGCCAGAAGAATGAAAGCAAGCAGTACTCAAAACCCTTAAACATCCTCAAAATTCCACCTCTCCCTGAAAATCCAGAAACCCAACAAGCACATTTCAGAGGCACAAAGACCTCCCATAGCTCTTTATAGGTCCTATCCACAAAGCCTAGGAAACTTCTCTGCAGGCATGAGTACAATCAAATTTTACAAGCTTAGCTAGCAAGGGTAGGGAAAAAAAATGCATTATGGCTTATCCACACCAGGTTGAAATATGTTGTTTTTCTTCTTTTTACAATCTCACTAATCCTGTAAATTAAACAGTTCAACATTAAGATTGGTGAGCTCAATTATTCAGATTTTTCAATTATTCAGATGTTTGTCTTTCTTTTCTTTCTTTTTTCTTTCCTTCCCTCCCCTCCCCTCTCCTCTCCCCTCCCTCCCTCTCTCTCTCTCTCTCTCTCTCTCTTTCTTTCTTTCTTTCTTTCTTTCTTTCTTTCTTTCTTTCTTTCT